>JARQTG010000055.1:0-600000 GCA_030142615.1 Syrista parreyssii
GAGAGAGAGAGAGAGAGAGAGAGAGAGAGAGAGAGAGAGAGAGAGAGAGAGAGAGAGAGAGAGAGAGAGAGAGAGCAGTCCTTGGACACATGCTAAGTGGTTTTACATTGGCAAATTCAAAATGGCACCTGCCCTTTCGCTACGTGCAGTCTATGCCATTGATATAGTCGATGGATTCAATTAATCCAAATATTATTATTATTAGTATACTTAAAGCTTTAGGTTATTTTCGATCAAAAATCACTTGGCTGTAGCTGCACTTGTCGTACGCGCAGGTTCGATTGCTCGTAAATTCCGTATGGTCGACTGACAACTGAATTACGTTGTTATCGATAAGGGATGATTGTTTCAATTAAAACTGTCAACGATTGCCACGTCGACCTGCGTACGACGATCAAAATTCACGTTCTGTCTCGTACGTCGAGTGAGTCTCGCGGTGAACGCTTGACTTTTCGCGTTACGCTTTTTTTCGATATTGCTTAAGGGTTTTGTTTTTTTTTTATTTTCCCCTCCCACCTCATCGCCCCCTTCACCCCTTCAAAAATTTCGCAAGGGATGAAACTGTGTGAGCGCAAGAGACGCGTCAAGGACGAGGGATGGATACCGTGCGAAGGGTACGTAACCCTCGTCAGGATCGTCATCCTGGGTGACAGGTAAATGGGCAGGGGGGGGGAGGAGGAGAAGGGGGGTAGAAATCATCCCCTGCAGCATCTAGCTAGCCGGTACACGGCTACGCGCGCGCTTGCTTGCCGGCATTCGAGGATTAAATTCGAGACGTCATTTTCGTTTTGTTGGCCTCGTTGCGTCGTGAGTTTTGACCCAGAAGAAATTGCGCATGCAGCGAGAACCCATTGTGCTTCAGCTGGCTTGGGCTCTTGCTTGTGCGACTGCCACCTCGGTACACTGACATTGGGCATCATCCTTCGGAGTCCCCGTTGAAAAGTTTACCCCCCCCCCCTCCTCCTCCTCCTCCTACCCAACCGTGGCGCACGACAGTCGCGACGTCCCGTTCGTATTTACCAACATCGTAATTCGAAGTATCGATTGGGATGTCAGCGACAAATTTTATAATCATGCTACACCGCGCTGGCGTACGTTGTGATTGGGATTAATTAAAATGAGGGCGGAATTGAGAGAGAAGAGAGAAAAAAAAATTTTTTTAATTCCAATCTCGAGCAATTATGTTCAAATTTGCGCAACGCTAATTTTTCAGTGTACGAAGTAAACGTGCGTGTTTGTATATATATATATATATATATATATAATATATATATACTGTATATTTGATACATATATATATATATATATTGGACCTATACCAAAGTAACGTGGGTCAGATTGCATCTCTCTTATACACAGCCACCCTTTCCAGGGATTGGCTAGACACGCATGTGCGTATGATGCTTGTACATGGCTATATGTATATATAAGCATGTATATGGCATAGGCGGGTAAGAGAGGGGGGGGGGGGTAACACGCGTGAACGCAGCATCACCCCGGGTCGCTAGGGGTGGAAGCCATCTGCATCGCGATGAATGCCACTAACCCCCTCTGGTCCTCTTTCAGCCCCGAAACCCTCCGAAACCCCCTTCGCGTTTCAAGCCCTGACGGGGGCCAGCCGGACGCGCACGTGGGTTCTCAACTGGCTCGATCGACGAGCTCCTCAAATTATTTACTCAAACTAATTTCATTACGCAGTGATGCCGGGTCGATCGTTATTGATTTTACGCCCCGGATATTTCGTGGGTAGCAGGCGACGCGCTCGTACATATTAATTCACGTATTGTTATCCTTTGTTAATCGCGCGCAAAATGATTGCCGGAAGAAAGTTGACTGTTTATTATTGCGCACCGAAGAAACGGGGAATGACGTTTCACGCGCCACGCTCAATCCCACGCGTGCTATGTGCGTTTAAAACGTGTATCATTGGCAGAGGCCGATACGATAGCCGCGAACGCTCGATTAATGGCGACAGGAAATTTTCTGTCTCGCTCGGGTTTAACGGGATAAATTTTTCGAAAATTTCGTCGCGAAGCCAACCATCGCGATTTTCTCTATACGCGCGCACAGTACAGTAGCTACGGGGAGGGAGGAAACCGATGATTTGCAAAATGGCCCCTTACGTGCGTTTGGCCTTGGGACGCTTCGCGTGGCGGCATGGCGTTTTTTCAAGTGTACGAATTAAATTGCCGTTTTATTACCCCAAGGGGTAAGCATCGAGCTGGGGCACAGTGGAAAAGTCAACCCCCGAGACACAGTCGGGAATTCAAGTATTCAGCAGCGAGCTTAACCCACGGCGAACCTTCCAGTCCATGAAGCGAAGGGGTTGGAAAGATGTTTTATTTCTTGTCCAGTACGTCGGGACGACCGTAGGGGTAGTTAACCCCCGGGTCTCCGTCCCGGTCAAAATCTCCTCCCCTCCCACCCTCCCCGTAGCATTGTACACGTACGTGCCTAATTTACGAGACTTTAAAGGGACATGTATTAAAACGCAGAAAGAGGAGCATGGCGGTCGGGATGTGTGTGTAGAGGAGGGGGGGGGGGATGGGGGGATAATGAAAAAGGGAATAACGAGGATAAGAAAAATTCGAAAAATCTCACCCTCCTCCGATAACCTGTACTAATTTTACGTTGGCTTTTGTTTTCGTCCCGGTTCGAGCTGCCTGAGGTACTTTTGTTTTACTTTAATTTTTTTTTTTTTTTAATCTCCCTCTCGCTCCGGGGCGGTGGGTCCAGGACGACGCCTAGCGTCGTGTTGACGCGCGAGGAAAAATGGTGACCGTAAAGCACCGACGTCGGTTTCTGCGAGCGCGTATAAAACCGTAAGAGACGTAAGTATATATATATATATATATATATATATACAGACACAAGCTGCGGAGTCTTGGTTCCAAAGGTGTTAGCGCGAATAATATATATACACACACAAGACTCAGGGTATATAGTAAACCATAGTCTTATATACTTATATATACCGAGAACCCTATGCAGATGTGTATATGCTAACTTTGGCTTCCGGAAACGCGACATGATTTCCGCATTATGCTGACTCCTGTGCTGCGACTGTTACGAATCGCCACGCACGCTCTAAAACCCCGCCGAGGTTTAAACAGCCTTTACATCCCTTGAAATCGAGGGAGCGGAGATCCAGGACCGAATCCCCGGGTTCGCGTAGTGGCCGCTGATCGATTATGCATCGCGCGGTTCGACGTGCGTCACACGGTACATGAAAACTCACCATACGAAATGGGTTAGGGTTGGCGACAGTGGCGATCGAGAAAGATCGCGTGGCCGGAAATTGTCTTTGCCAGAGAATAAAAATACGGTAGTTACGGCCCTGGACTGCGTGGTGTCTCGCGGATATTTTTTTAATGTAACGAAAAAGGAAATGTATTAAAAGAAAAAAAAAAAAAAAATGTATTACTCATGTCGATAATTTTTTTTTTTTTATGGGGTATTTTCGATAACCGTAAAAATAATCGATTGATCGACTACTCGATTGATTTCGAATGAATGGATGCGTCTTGTCGCGGATCGTGAAGATTCTATAAGAAGACGTGGACAAGACGGAGACCACCCAACTTTATGCTTAGTTTGCAGCGCTCATGTCTCGTGCCGTTGTGCACGACTGACTTTGAAATCCGTGACTGACTTCACGGCGTTCGAGAGTTAGCGGGTTCGTGTTATATCGTTTTCCTTTATATAAGTATTCGCGCGACTGTTTGATGTGACTGTACGAGAGGCGAGCTTTTGCTGCGAGGGATGAGTGTCGATAAAAATATTCAAATCATTATTATTATGTTTACGTCCAATTTAAATTGTTTGTAAAAGAAGGGGGGGGGGGGAGAAAAAAAAAACGTTTGACGCACCCCTCGTTACTTTTCAAAATGTTGACTACCATACAGCAAGCTTATACGGTAGCTAGGTTAGACGACAAGCCTTTTCTGTTGAACCACGGCAATCAGGCTTTTTGAAAATTTTATGAAGTCCACATCCAGTGTCTCTTCGAAACCCTTTGAATAATTCAGGGTCAAGCCCGAAGCTTTCGCTCGATGACCCGTAGCTGTGCAAGTAACGGACGTTAAGCAGTCCATTGCGTCATACCGATATATTAGAAATAAAAAAAAATTAATAAAAATAAAAAAAAATTGTCGACCCCCAAAATATTTTATAATTTTCAATCCATACCGCGCATGCGCGCAAACCCTTATTTCTCCATCGTCCCCACTAAGTGTTTTAACATCTTCCGTGCGTTTGCGTTAAAAAATAATAATCACGTAATTCGGAAGCCAATAAATTCGAATTGTCCCGAGCTCGTTTAGACGGGGTCGATTTTTATTATTTCGTGGTAATTTGAAAACCGGGCGTAATAAACCGGTGGTGGGGGGGGGGGGGGGTGTCGTTACAGAGAATTAGCCGGCAAGTCAAATTGGCCGAAAGACGTCGTTCGTAAATTACGACCGGTAAAGAAGGGACGTTTATTATAGATGAGGCAAAGGAGTAAGGGTGGAGAGGGGTGGGACGCGGCGCGTCACGACGTCGTTGAGACACCTGCTGTGTTCGGTAAGGATCGCTCCGAGAAAGGGTGAAATCAAGGACGCCCGTTATAATCCCTCCAAGGTAATCCCTCGTTTGCCTGGGGTTTATGGGGTGCGATATGTTCGAACGGGATTTGCAAGTAATTAGTGTGCCAAGGAGGTGTGCCGGATGTTCCTTGAAAATGGTGCTTTGTTCTATCGCACCTTTGGGAAAATCCTTAAGCCACTTTTAGGATCGTTCTACGTGACAGTGCGCACAGCACCCCCCTGGTGCGCGATAGCCTGGTAAGAACCCTCACTAGTGGTGTACTTATAATCGATTTGTTTGACTTGTCGATAATTCAATTTGCACCGTCCGATTTTAGGGGTGGTTTTTGCATAAAAGAGTTACAGTCGAGACTTATGGGGTTTCTTTAAGGGCGAGAAGCACGCTGAGTGAATATGAATGTACCTGTATACGTATTATGTATACTTTGTAGCCTTATTAGATGGTTGATAATAAGGGTGGGTCTATGGGAGGTAACGAGTACCTGTATTGTGTGTATTAAATAATTAGATAATAATAGATGAATTAGTGGTAGGAAATCGAGGGTTTGTATAGATTTTGGCATGGCTGTTTAAATGAATGTTTATGGCGAGTTGAAGAGAGAGAAAAGGAAAAGTCACTCACTGCAGGATCCTCGTCTGGTTCTTAATGGTCCTTGTGGATGCTGCGATTGGTCCAGTTCATCTTTCGTCACTCGCGACACGTTCGCGCGAAGACTTGACTATTGGATCTTTGCGATTTTTGCACTACGCGTATATTCGGATACGGACTAATTGTTGACTCGCTAGGACTAGACTCGAGACGCGGATGTCCGCGTGCGGGAGACCGACTGCGGTGCGGTCGTTTAAATAGACTCGCGGTGTTACGCGTTTGCGGTGGCTGGGGTGAGGGGCAAAGGGTGTAGGGGGCGACGGGGCGATGTGGGCTGAAGGCCCGAGGCAGGAGGCCGCGAGGAAAAGTTGACGGCGACAGAGAGACTGAACGATTGTGACAGACGTGACGGTTGACGCGAGACAAGAGCAAAGGACCGGATTAAGCAGACTAGGGTGCGAAATGCACGCAATCGGGTCCAACACCCTGCGGACAGCGTGGGTCCGGCTGGCGGATACAGAGTGTTAAGGCCTGGACTTAGAAATTGCGCTGCTTATATATATATATATATATATATATATACAGAAGAGGAAGGAAGACAGCAAGTTCGCGGTGTCCAAGAGCTCGACACAGGAGATCGGCTCTTGGAAGACTGAAGCTACCCGCTAATAAATTCGCATACCAATCAGTACCCCCTCCCACTCGAATACCGATAAACAAGCGCTGCCCTCCCGCGACCAATTTGTCAATTATAATATGTTCAGGGAGCATCAACGATGTCCTTAAATCTATTCGTTCCTAAGTGCAGGCCGATCGGTGTTTACATACAGTCCTTGCTTCAGGGCATCGTTGACGCTCCCTGTACCAGGTCCAAATTCTTCCTTGCCTGCCTGGCTTGTTATCTTGTCTGACAATACAAAATATGATTCTGAGGGTTGTATCTTACGTCATTCACCTACCTAACCTATGCCTGTGCTACAGTTTGGTAATATCTTTTCCCAAGTATGTCCCTGGTATAGGATAGTCTTGTCGACTATACTGCCATCTATACATCTGAGTGATCAACTGCACGGTAAATAATTATTACTCGAAATGTATAGCTAAAATGTAGGAATATATAGATGACTCCGAATTTGGTTATAGATTCGAGGGTGTTAGGGGTGGGTTTCGTGGACATCGATCAGGGGTCTGTTCGTCCGTCCGTCCGTCCCTCAGTGGCGAGGAGGGTTGATGGATGCGAGATTACTGCTCGGGGGACACTCGTTGACACCCCATGATGTATCACCGCAGCCTCCGCCAAGTAGCAGCTACTTACCACCGAAAATGGGGTTGTCCGTCGTTACCCAGGAAAGAGAATAAAAAAAAAAAAGGAAAAATTCACCCCTGCCAAAGGAGGTTTGCATACTAAATTAGCGACACTTCCCTTCTGCTGATTCTTGATCCTTGGATTTTTCTAAGATATCCTTCAACCCCCATCCACCCCCACCCGAGGGTGTCAAACGAAATAAGTACCTACATGCAACCCTTAGCTACTAGGGTAGATAAGTCGATGTTGTCTGAGCTTTTTTTTTATGGCCCGCCATCTTCAACCCCTTTCACATTTCTTTTTTCAAAAGACGGTCCATTTTCCTTGACACGTTGTATCGCATACAAGAGACCGCAGTACTAGAACCAGGGTCGTAACCACCCCCCAGTCATTGGTATAGGTGGTTCCAAAAGGTGGCGATCGACGTGGCTCTGCAGATTCTCGACGTAAGTATAGCAGGAGGGTTAGTAGAGAACCAATGGGAAAGACAGAGAGAGAATATAAAATATATATATATACACACAGAAGACGTTGAATAGAAGATTGGAACTCTTTCTACGGTGACGGGACTCCTTCCGGTGGGAAGACCGATAGTGCCGGCTATTTCCGGTGGCCGCCATGACATTGCTATCGCATAGAGTCGACTACCCCTAGGGGCTATCCCCGTTAAATCTGCCCACCCTGTATATTTTACATACAAGCATCATCTTCAGACACATACATGGGTCACGTACGGAAGGGCATTAAAATTTGGATACCCTAAAATATTTTTGAAAAATCTAATTCTTCTATGTTATACAAAATGACGTGATTCGCTCATTGATCATTATTTTTCAGTTACATAATGTAACATCCCTTATGCTAATTAACGTAGAGCAGGAAATGCATCCTTCCTTCATCCTCTTAATTCTTCTTCATCCGTCAGCGTCCTTCGGCCTTGTCCCATCAATCGGTATGTAACCTGATTCCACGGCTGAGCTGATCCTGCGGGGGTTGAACGATCCACCCTGGTCTAGAGTTCGGTTACGCGTCTCTCGAACCCAGGATTCGGACAGGTAACGGCTTGGCACATATGCGACCCAAGAGTCCCGGCATTCAGCTGTCACTCATACGGAGTCCCGGTAGCGCGGCAGGAGCTAAACATCTGCTTCTGGAGAACGCAGAGTGAGCCGCGATTATCGCTGCCAGGATACGTGCCTATCCTCATTCTCAATTTTGGACAAGGGGGTTGGGTGGGTGGTTTGGGTACTGGGTTACCCCTTCTTTTTACCCGTCTTGTAATCAAACCTGCGGGGCGCCTGCTCCACCTTCACTCCACCCCCTCCTGCTTGAGGAATGCAGGGGTGTAATTTGGTCTTGGACCGACCAGCTAAATGGGACAAAGGATATGGCAGGGGGAGGTCCGCATGGACATCCTTTGGGGGATGTCAATTTCAAGGTTAGAGACCAAGGCTGATTTTATATCATGAGAAGATCCTGTTCTTATATGAAGATTTGTACATTTTTATTATTCCTCAAAATTATATTCATAGCATTTTTCGTTATACGATTATATAAAATTTCATTAGCTTAGATTTATAATTTAATTATTTCGATTAATGATAGGCAATTATAATTAATTGCTAATGGAAGGATAACCGCGTCCAATCAAATAGAATTGAATGACTGGGACATTCTAAGTTCGATATGACGTCATCGGAGACATTACAACCACGATCGGATGTGCTTAGAATTCTGATTGGCTGCTGTTGTGGATTCACATTTGGTGTCGAAGTGCCGTTAAATCAGTTATTGATGTTCGATCGATTAATCAAAATCGATAAGAATTTGAGTTAATAAAAATTTCAAAATTTTTCAAAATTACATCACCGTGTCTCAACATGACATATGTGGGTTTTTTATAAAATTTTTGACACGGTTTATTTTTCTCAAAATGTAAAATTTGAAAACTCCAAGAGCAGATGGTACACGCTGCAGGTTTGTATCTTGCGTTTTTTAAAATTTATCTTCCTCATAGGGTAGCTGATGCTTTCTCAGACGGTTGTCACGCTGAGTGACGTTTCCAGTATTCAACCGTCGCGACGCTCCGAACGACAGACGGCGCTGCTCTCAATGGACGCGTTAACGAGTTACAATTGAATCTCTCAGAGGCGACACCCTTTTCCGAAGCGCATCCTACGTCTCTGCTCTACAGTAACGGGACTATCGAATGTCACCGATGCTCTATATTCTATTTTTCCTTTTATTCCATTCTCCTCTCTTTTTTAATCCCGTTCCTCCTCGTGACCTTCTTCTTGTGGACCACTAGGAGTCCAAATTCGGTAGCTACGTATGAATGTGCCTTAACCACAGATAATAGGTAGCAGTGTAGTCATCCCCAATGAAGATACCTTGAATAAGGTAGAGAAACGTCAAGAGAAACACGATACCGATTTTGAAAGCTGCCACCATTTTTTTTTTTTACAACCCCTCCCCTACCGTCAGCATCCGAAAAGAGGGATGTAGAACGGGGAAGTACCTATTTTCTGGGACTCTTCGTGATCAGATTGTACGATCTTTTTTTTGAGGGTGAAAAGGGGGAGGGTGTTCAAAAATTATCGATTGATCTTCAGCCGCATCTTCACACGCATATCGTTGTACGGGAGAAACAAGAAAATTTGTGAACGGTTGTCATTCGATAGCTTGAGTTCAATTTTTTTTTGGTTTTTCGTATTTTTGTATTTTTGGTCTCGTTGTGGTATTTTTCTCTTGCATTTTCTATTTCGGTTTTTACCCCCCCTTTGGAACTCCACGGGGATCCCATTGGAATTTATGACATTCCAATGTCTCGGAAAACCATGAATGGACCATAGACCGTTGGTCCAGCTGACCTGGACGTAAAGTGCTGAGATGTCATTTTGTATCTTTGATGAAGGGTTTTTTTTTTTGAATAATTATTCAATGTATGGAATTATTATAAAATTCGAAGATGTTCGTGTTTTTATTATTTTTTTACGGTATTTAAACTGTTATTATTTAATTTTTCGAAATTACCAATATTAGCAAGGGTCGAATGTAAAATTTGGAAAATCATGAAATAACTCAAGAATTTTCAGCTCCTTTCCAGGAACCATACAGCGATTTAAACACGGTACTTTTTCACCCTAGAACCACGAGAATAAAGGAACCATCCCGTAGGACACGGGGTCCGTCCTGAAGGATAGCAAGGACCTTCGAGGAAATCCATAGGAATGCGAGAAGTTTTTAAGGTGAACCAGGGAAAAAGGAAGTGGGTGGTGCGAATATAAATAGCTGATTTATCGTCAATCTCAACGTAGGACCCAACAGTCTGAATGAAGTGGGACCAAGAGAATTTCATTGAGTGTCCAAGAGAAGGAAGGACCTGAAAAGGACATCTTACAGGATCACGACTAATCTCGGAAGATGAGAAAATAATCGTAAAAGAAATAGGTATAGTAGGTATATAGACTCCTCGAATTTCAAAAATACAAAAAAAGAAATCTTCAAATTTTTAACTTACAAAACAAATATCTTTCAAAATCTACTACGCCGTCCAGATACACCAGATAATATAATCTACAAGTATCTAAAGTTAGTACGAACAATGACCGCTGTTTACGTGGCGCGATTTCAACTTTGCAGTAGCGGCTTAACGTCGCCATGTGTTGCGTTATTAAATCGATCAAAAGGCGCCTGTATCGTATGTCCTTTTGCGTCGCGACGTCCAGCGCCACCTTTGGCGACGTCGCCTCCCCCTCTACTTTCAGGAATAAATAACATCCTGTCAATATGTACAAGCATCTACAGGGTGTATAATAAAAATCCAGTTAACAATCCTACATCCTACCCTTCGTACCATATTGTGGCTGTTTTATTCTTGCTCTTTTTGTACGTGTCAATTTTTTTCATTTTTTTTTTTTTTTTTTAATTTTCCCACCGAAAGGAAAACGAGTTCGACAAGGTTCGCCGACAGGTTCGTTATCGTCGATCCTTTGTTCGGTTGGCTCATTCTTATTTCTCAGGCAGCTTCTCGTCCTTAGTCCTTGGCAATGCTACTAACGTCGTCCTGCCACCACGGGAAGCCGTCGGCAGGACACAGGTGGCACTGGTGATCCTTGCATCTTGACAGGATCTTCTAATCTTCCTTCGCCAAGGACCGCAGGATTAGTCTCATTAACTCTTGCAGGACACCTATTGGTGCTGGTTCCCACGCGTCCTTTCACCATCTTGAAGATCCGTCTAAGGACCTTGGTACGTTGCTGCTAACTGTTGGATTGCTGGTCCTTTTCTTTTTCGTTTATTATAACCGAGCGGCAATGCTAAAATTTTGGAAGGACTGATAAACAGGATTTTTGTATATAAGCAATGGTAAGATCAACAAGGATCGTAAGGATCATCGATACAGAAGAGATTTTCTCCTAGGATCGTTCAGGCTGGAAAGCCTATTAGGCGCGAGCCTAAATATCCTTTCCTATGTTCCTGGTCGGAATTGATCCGGTGGCCTAGCGAATCGCAAAATCCTACAACAATGCTTACCTTGAAAATTCTCAAAATGGCTGATGTTGCTCCTGGTCCACCTGCTGAAGGCATAAATCATACTAGGATCCTTACAGTTTGAAACCATCGTCTTGCAGGTGGTTTTGCTCAATTTTATGGACCTTAAGGTCGACTTCTTGCGTTGCTGCTAGAACTTGCAGTATGATCTGTGAAAGTTCATGGCTTGGTATATATATATATATATATATATATATATATATATATATTTTTTGTTCACTTTAGAAAGTAAACCTAACTCTATCTGAACTTTCTTGATTTTGACAAGATCCTAGCGGCGCTCCTATCTTCAGGTTCACCAGGTATTAATTCGGCCCAATTTGAATCTAGATATACAAAATTATGGTTGCCAAAAATATTACTTTTTTTGCCTCTTTTTCAGCTTCCAAAAGCCTCCTGTCGATTCACAATTAATTTGCTCGTAAATTTTGCGCCCGTAAATTCCTGGAAGTGCAACCGGTAATTTATATTTTTCGGGGTTGGGTCCACACCTGGCATTCGCAGCGGGACTTTACCTGCTCGCAAGTCCCAGACAGCGTCGCGCCATCTCACAGTGTTTCTTTCTTTTTTTTCGTCCTCTAGTTTTCGTACTACGACTTTTTGTATTATCGCCCGTTGCTTCAAAAAAATCAAGAAAAGTCACCAACAAAAAAAATTCCACAATTAACGCACATTTTTCGTTAACCAATTTGACAATTTTTTTTTCTCAAACTACCTACACCAAATCATTCATAAAATTCAATGAAAATGACTCGAGCTATACGACCTGAATCTTAAACGTATCTATTAATACCAATAGACAAGCAAAGCATATAATACGACATTAGTCAATTTATAGTTGAGAAGGTCAAAGTGGTAATCGTCATTAAGAATAAATGACTAAGATCATTAGAAATACAGTCTATGCCATAAACATACCCCAAACACCTGTTACCCCCACAGTTTCAAATATCTTTCCAATAAAAGTCCCAAATAAAGAAAGACCGTAATGAATAATTCAAAGAGCGTCATGCCTGCCAAAAAGCTAGTAACAACAGCAAAGGAACCACGAGCGTCAACCCTTGCGATTGTTGTTAATCGAAAAGGGGGATTAGAATAATTTCAGGTTGGTATAATTGATTCAGGTAGTTCTACACGGTTGGGTTACTCAATTATCTGCACAATGCAGGGATTGGATTGGTCGAGTAGGCGCTTTTTCTCGCATTGTGCAAAGAGTGTCAAAGTGCATGGGGGGAGCTTGGCAAAGTATAAGCGTGGCATTTTGGGCAAGTCAATTTCTCGGGTTTTGTCGCGAATTCGAGCACGAAGACGCCATTGAGTAAGGTCGGGGATGGATGGTGCAGGCTGCGTCGGGTCCAATTGAATTTTGCGATCAAAAGACGCTTGGCTTTTTCAAAACAGGGGTCATGATACACGTAACTATATATATGTATATACACATTGCATTATGTATGTGTATATATATATATATAGCGCACCTTACATTTCTGTGCATTCTATGGCTTTCAATTGGCTGCTCGAGCATTCACCAAGTATAAATCGGGTTGCTATTGCTTGTACTGTATATTGTATAGTATAAGAGAGTGCAACAGGTGAAGATCGGTATCAAAATGATGAAAGAATTTACAGGTGGAGAAAAATGAGTAAGGGGATGATAGTTTTTTTTAGGGGTTGAAAATTTTTTTTTTTTCTTTTTCTTTATTACGTTCGTACATGCACTTTTTATTTGGCAATTTTTAATTATTGTCATTTATAGTACCGCAAATTGTTGGACGCGTGCCGGTTGTGTGTTGCATTGGAATCGAGTAAATTATCGATTCCCATTGGTCTACGACGCGTTCTATTGGTTTGTGTGGTCTTTATAAAATATCGTTGAATGACAACCCGGTTCGCACTGTGATATATAACGAGACAATATACAGCTTCCAATCAGGATCAGAATGGCGTCTTCGAAATATTGGCACATGCAGGAGCATCGTTGGCGGATTTGGTTGCGTTTTGTTTTTGCGTCGAGAATAAATGGGAGACCGTGACAATGGTTACGTGCGTGGTTGACGTTAAAATAATTCGTTGGATAACAAATATTAAAATTGTTGAAGTAACGTAGATACGTGGTTATTTGAAAAAATGAATTTGTATATTTTGAGTAAATTTTTTTTTTTAATACGGATCACTGATCTTGTAAATTTTATTTCTCACGGATATGGTAGACTTGACCTAATCTGACTTAACCTGAGTGAAATACATTTTTGGGTTCAGAAATCAAAATTCGGTGAATTGCAGATCGATATCGAGTGGACCTATCGGGCCTATGGGGATGCTGAGGATAACGTAGCAGGGGTTGGACCAAGAACAGAGAACACGAAGACGAGAGCGCACCTGTGCATCAGTTGATCTATTGTCCATCGTGTCAGCACTAATTAACAGGCCATTAATTACGTGAAATGGACCAATTATATGCGGCCATTAATAAACTGCTCGTGTTACCAGGGAATACCGTAGGAACCACGGCGGCCATGTATAAGCATCATCCTCAATACTACTACCCTTATGAACGGTAGAGGGTGGAGGAGGGTTGATGCTGCCAAAGGAATGTTGGACATCCGTGCGAGAAATTCCAAAGAATTGGTTATGGGAATTATGGTAGGTAAAGGAAAAGAATGTTAATAGTGTCGTGTAGATCGTCCATTTTCGAAAGTAACTAAAAAAAAAAAAAAAAAATCACATGGGGTGAGTTTGGACAGCGGTTAACCTGATAGGGGATGAACGTGTAGATTTTACTATAGACAATATGTTGGGAATAAGGGTTGAAAGGTACACGTGGATAGATTGATAATGGCTAATAATTGGACGTTATCAGGTAAAAATCAGAAATTCTTGTCACGCTTCAGAAACCACCCCTTAACTACCCCCTAGCACCTCGGTGGACTTATGGATACGTTGGTAAATCTCATAGGGAATCGGTAAGGATTCCAAGGGGGTTGACAAAAGGTAAATTAAACAGTTCCATCGGCACTCAACCCCTTTCCGGTCTCTTCGTTCCACCCTCCTCATCCCTTTTTCTGTACCATTATCTATCCATCGACCTTCCAGACCCTTTTTCCACGGTTTCTCTCTGACGGGCTATCGGCTCGAATCAAGATGGACAAATAGTGCGCCCTCTATCAAAATATACATCACCCACCGAAATTCTCTCCTGTAAAGGGTCTCGAGTACCACTCGAGATGCTGCGCTCTGGAATTAAGATCACTTTCCCATGGGCAAAAACCTGAGCTTTCTCATGCACCTTAAGCCTTAAGTCTTGTTCACAGAAATCGTCCGACC
Organism: Syrista parreyssii; assembly: GCA_030142615.1. Classification (NCBI taxonomy): domain Eukaryota; kingdom Metazoa; phylum Arthropoda; class Insecta; order Hymenoptera; family Cephidae; genus Syrista; species Syrista parreyssii. Next base: position 14,360 of record JARQTG010000055.1, read on the forward strand.
AAGCGTAATAAACGAAGAAGAAAAACACCTACCCCTAAATCTGTTTTGACGTAGAAAAAATAAAAATAAATTTCCTCAAAATGACTCACACGCGTAACAAAGGGATGATTAAGATGAATTAATCGTTGCTTTAATTTTACCATTTTCGCAATAGTGTAAAACAGCCTTAAGTCGTACCTGTACCTACAGATCTTCGCTACGTACGTCCGCTACTTGGAACTTGAACTAAGGGTAAAAAAGAAGATGGAGGCGAAAGCCGAGGGTAGGCGGAGGATTTTTCAAGATCCGATCTGTCGGAGCGATTTACTGCGAACCGCGTGTACACGCCCGTAATAACAAGACAACAAAAAAAAAAGAGAGAAAAAGAGAAGCAGAAGAAGAAGAAGGTCCAGAGTGAGCATTCAGTCGGGCAAGTAAGTAGAGATTTCCGGAGGCTGCAGGCTGCCCTCTCCATGGGGGTGTCTTCTTACCTGGGCTTCAATTCCCTTGGAAACCTTGCCTATGGGAAAATCTACATTGAGTCGATGGCGAATGAATGGACGAGCGGCGGAATCTTTTGTGCGCATTCCTTTCGCTTCGTAGCTTGCGTTCACCACCACCACCACCACCACCACCACCACCACCATCCACCACCATCACCATAACTACAAGCGTCCAGAACGATCGAGGGTTGGCAACAGCCATAGTAAGGAATACGACGTAGTGTACAAGGTAATAGGATAGAAAGAGGCTGCTGGTGTCAGTGACGGTTCCGAACAAGTTGAGGATGCTGGATGAATCCTGCTGGTCCATAACACTCGTACGAACCCACGTTGCACCATACAACCTAAATTTACCCATACGCCGTACGTTACAAAATATTATAAAAAACCAAAAGATGTTGCGACTTGAAAATTTTTCTTTATTTACTCCAACAGACTTTGATCTTCTGCTATCAAAGAGATATCAGTTCTATACTAAAGACTCATCCGACTGATAATGACTGACTGCCTACGACCGGTGAACGTCCGACTAAAACCTGCAGACTCATATAAAAACAAAGCGTTTACATGCGACCAGTCAAATTAATTACAGACCAGCCGATGAAATCAGTCAGTAACGTCTGCCACACCCCACGTCAATCGCAAGGGTGCGATCGGCGATCATAATTATCGAAAAGATATTTCTCTTTATTTTTTTTTCATCTTTTTCTTTCACGCTGCACAAGATGAGAGTAAAGATTTTTAAACGGAGGTACAACACCATTGGTCCAGGTACCATCGCGTGTATCCATAACACTGGTTACGGGCTAAAGTCGATCCTGACGCACGTGGGGAATGCAGGAGTGCGGAGGTGAAACATATATATGTATATACATTCAATGTATAGCCGAGAAGAGGAACAGAGGGGAGGTGAGGATGTACGTGTAGAAGGTGAGCTGTGCGAGGTGAGGATAGTTGCGCCGTCACGCGCCTCTATTAGACCCGCTCAACTTTTTACCCGCATTCCAATCTCATAGCTGCTCGCGGGGTTTTTCGTTCGTCTTGATTATAACATTCTCGGGAGGAATTCCACCGGCTGGATTCCCTAAGGGGTGACAGGGGAAAGGGATAGGAGGAGAAAGAGAAAAAAAAAAGTCTTAACGTGTATACGGGGTGTCCAGGAAGGGATGTCACATTCACCCCCGCATAAGAGAAAGAAGGAGGATAAGGGTTGATTGGGAGGGTTAAGGGTGCTGATACACCTTAATTCAGAAAATCACACCTACGTGTGTAGACTTACGGTACAGGCGAGATTGCTGCTGCCATTTTCTATTTCAGATACAATCTTATTCGCTCCTTGTATCTTGGCTAAATGGAGTATTGACTCAGCTGGATTAATCTCTGGTCCAGTTCATGGACACAGGTACCCTGGAGACATTACCTGGTCATCAATGCTAGCTAACTATCTTGTCTTTGGGATGCTGACGTATGCTCGACATTTCTTATCTTTTTTTTATTTTAGATACTTGAATTCATCCTGGTTCCTTTATACGCTTTGTATACTATATGTGAGTGTGTGTGTGTGTGTATATATATTATCTAGTTTAATCAACAGATAATAGTAACATGTGATTACAACCCCTATGATAGATTACATGGTTGTTAACAGAGATCAAAGGATGATCAGACCCACAAGTAAGTCCCATAAGACCCACTTTCATCTCCCATTCTAAGACTTTTACGGGACACAGTATACCTATATCATACTCCCATATATCTTTATACTCAAATTTTCAGCATATGTGACTTTTCACCTAAACCCTACGTGACCATATGGGGAATGAACGGATAAATTTTCATGGTTAAACCAGTGATTTTTTTTTTTACGTAAAGAATTGAAAAATGCGTGGAAGGTCAAAAAAATTAACCGTACCGAATTTCATTTTGTTGAGATTACGAAATTTTTAGAATCCTTCCGAGAAAAAGGTTTCGACACAGCTCTGGACCAATACGGAACACGGTTTCGAGATCTCGCGGATGAGACACCCTCTTCGACGTAACCATCCGAGAGTAACGTGCATTTTCTTGGAACGGTTTAGACACAGACCGTACCAAGTTAGGCTATGGTTACCTACCAGTCAAACTTCTCTATTCCTGGGAGCTTCAATACGACCAGTCATCCCCGAGAAATCGGCAGACAATGTGGCGCTCCCTTATACTTATGTATACTTATGTCTATACTTAGACCTGGCTTGGTGTTATATATACATATACACATGATGATACAAAATGATTAATTTAAAGTTTAAAAACTCAATAGATATGCAAATAAAATTTTTGGATATATATATATATATATATATATATAAATTGTTTTATGATTTTAATATTTTTTTCAAGGGATGAAAAAAATATTTGACACGAAAACCACGAGAGAGAAGATACATGGTTCTGAGTGAAATAAATCAAGGTGGTGGATATTAAAAAAAAATAAAACTCCGATAACCATAAAGTCACAGGGTAGTAACCGGTATCCAAAATGCAAGCGTGCAAAGGGGAGGATACAGCATCCCGTTTCTATGAATCATAACTCCTTTGTATAACGACGCTGTGACGCGCCGTGACGCCATATTAACCAACGTTAAAGGAATCGAGAGAAAGATCAAATAAAAGAGAGACGTACATCCCCATAAAACTCACGGGTCCTCATTGTCTTGAGATACACCTCGCAGCATCCAAGAAGCGAGCATATGGTCCAGGAGATACTTTGCCACTGTAGATAATTGATCTTTCATCCGAGCAGACTCGCGTACGGCCGTAAGGATTTATCATTGGTCCATGAAGCAAGGATAATTTCTATAGCCCAGTCGTAAAACTTCAAGGATGCAGATGTCCTCCAGTATACATCGCCAATAGCTTAAACCACCCCTTGACGTAACCTGCAATTGATCTGCACGTGAGTGCAAGCTTGAAAATGAGTTCGTGTCAAGATTCAAATACGAATAATAAAAAGTTTCGAAGGATCCTAAGGGGCGCAAAGGCATAAGGTGGGATGCCGATGGGAGGATGTCTGGGAAGGCATGTGTAATTATGTATGAGGATAGAGTAACATGTCGAGCATTCCAGCAGCCACCAGAGTCAGAGCCACCCTCACAGTCAGCCCGTTGAACTGAATAGCAGCTAATGAACGCGAAGCTGCGCTCTGTTCGTCGGTCCATCCGTTCATCTGTCCTTATATATATATCTGTATGTGTATATATATATATATATGTTAAATATCTATATGTATACACTGGTTGGTCGGTCCGCCATTGCGCGAGCAATGATCGCTGGCAGATAGAATGGGATGAGTGAGGAAATAGATGCCGCCCATGGTGGGTGCACTGAATTCGATTTGAATTTGGCGGGCGATTAGGGATGATAATGAAATGAATTTTTGTATATAATATTTATGTATATTAGAATAGGGTTGGGTTGGGATTAAAGAAGAATTTAATTATGTGGTGGTTGAGGGTTGTTTGATAAGGGTGACAATGATGTTTTGAATGAGACATCTTGTTCTTGGTACTATCTATCGGCGCCATTGGGGTGCTCACGTATGTCCGTACCTGTTCTTGACTACTAAGGGTGGGTATGAGAAAATGTTAGGTTAGGTTGGGTTGTCGGGTGCCACCCTAAACCATCTCAGGGACAAGAATAGGCTGGGTATATCGGTAGGTACAATTTCAATTTCACTATCTACCCCTACTGACGCGAGTCTCGTAGTCGCGCGTGCCTCTTGGAGGGTGCGAGAGGGATGCTGGAGAGACGAGAGATCGAGTATAAGATAGGAGAGAGTTAGGCCTTGCTACCCACTTTCTCCCTCTCGGCTGTCACTCAAAGCCCTCCCTTATGGCTGGCTCGCATCCCTCAAAGTGAATATCCCCACCCCTCCCTATACACCCTCCAACCCCGTAAACTCGGTAATTGAATTTCACGAGTTGGTTACCCAACCCCATTGCCTGGACCGACGTGCGCGACGCACTGCTGCTGCCGTCGCTCACTATACTGCAGGATTGTAGTCTAGAGTACTGGTAGGGGGTAGCAACCCCTCGATGCCCGCTTAATGTCCTATCACAACATTGATTACGAAAAGATGCCGCATCGATGTTATATCGTTTCGCTACGTTAACCGTCGGATCGAATTTTCTTAAACAGCCTAATCCGTCCCAGCATCCGAATGGACCAGTTTTCTTTACACTCTTAAGAACCCGCGCAGATTATTAATTAGCCGGGAGTAGTAATGGTTATTCGAATACCGTTTAAATCCCCCAAGAAAATTAGCATCGACTGAATTAATATCGTCGTGCCGTATTTTCTTTATTTTTATTTCATCCCCCTACCCCTTCAGCCTCTTTATCAGTAAAAAATTAATAGGCATTCAAACTATTCGTGCATGTACGAAAACGGCCGGCCGTTCAAAGGATATTGATCGATTTTACAGATCCTAGGCATTTCCTATATTTTCCTTTTATTTTTACGAATCAGCAGGGGTGGCTAAAGAATAGACGACTGCTGCGAGAGAGGAATAGAAATAGAGAAGCCGGGGGGGGGGGGGATCTGGTCGAAGGGGAATAGGTGGAGGATGAAAATTCTACGGTTCAAAGGTTAATTAATAGGTAGAGAAGCTGCCGTTGCCATCTCTACTCTCTTTGCCTCATAGATACGCAGCATCATTATTGGTCCATTCGTCTACTCAATATCCTCTATATATATACATACACACACCTAACATATATACAGAGATTGTTAGATGACTTACCTATCTCTCATTGTCAGTACAGTAAGTATCCACTTTTCCTTACGCACTTTGTGCACCACGAGTTCATCTCCCTAGAGGATATAAGGATGCTGCAAAAATCTCTGTTTGAATTTCATATTCATGCTCTCACGCCGACCACTACGAAAATCTTTTACGAGATGATAAGCTGTCGTAACGTTTACCCAAACCCCACGTCCCATGGGTAATCGTGGAACGATCGAACAAGTTTTTAGAAGCAGATTTTATTAAGGGGTCACCCTTTATATCGTACACTATGTAGAAAATGTAATCACGGTGGACGTTAAAGGAACACTAGCGCACCTAGCGGCGAGCAATGTACCTCAGGACGACAAAACTATTTTTTACATTAATATTTACGTCTTTCTGTGGGTGCAGATAAAATATAAGTATTTCATACTAATTCACCCTTATGACCATCTATATATATCGTAACCATAGTATCGGAACTTTCGCCGCGTTCATAAATATTTACCAGGGCGAAACGGCGGGATGTGTACTCGACGTGGCAGAGCTTCCATTCTCTTGGATTTAATGAACCGCACTGATTTTTCACGGGCTTCGAATGCCGAGGGGTTGGCGAGCTGTTTGTATCCATCTTTTCCCTCTCAGAGATCACGATTATTCTTCGATTTTCTTTTTGCTTTAAATAAGCTATAATTTTACAGGGACCTTCCAGCCAGAGAGAATAATAATACAAGAGTGATAAGAGACAATAAATTATCTGAAGTATCTATAGATAAATTATTTCCATGTTATCTCAATATTTCAACTCTACTTAATTTGTCGTCTTAATATCCAAGATAAATTCATCTACTCTATCCGTCTATCTTATCTATAAGAATACAAATAAATCCTTCCTCATTATGAATTTGCGCAATAAGAAAAAGCCTACGAAGAACTAAACTGACAGACAGTAGTGATCGTATGCGACGGGCAGCCGTGGCACTTCAGGGCGGATCTGGTTGGTCAATCAGCGTGCATTGTACGTAACGAACCTCCGCACTCATGGTTAATAGTCATACGTGGATGCTGGGATGAGCATGTATGCGCGCGTGGGTTATTAAATATGAGGGTTGGGGGAAGCGAAGCTTCCTGGAGCGTCGATCGGCGACATCCACTCATGCCAACGTGCAGCATCCATCACGTAGATTTATAAGTGTATAATAAAAGCTTGAAAAAAAAAAAAAAAAAAATTATCTCGATCATCTGAAAACAAGATAATAAAATATCTAGATAAAATAATCTGAAGATAAAAAAACCTAATTCTTCACTGTTCAAAAAAAAAAAGAAAAGGCTCTCAATCTTTGTCGCTCTCTGACCGAACCTCGTCATTAAGGGTGTAAAAGATAACGATAAGGGTAGCAAAAGGGGGTGTACCACTAGGTAGCACAGCATCTCCACGACTTCTCAAACAAATGTGCCAGCGTCGTGCATTTAGACGTCTCCGTGACATTATCAGCCAACGATTCCATCCACTCTAAGCTGAAGGACGGGGTAGCAACCCCTGAGAAAACTACTACACCCCTCTGGGCTTTACTCGTGAACGTTTACGATCCACCCTGGTAAATGAATATAAATGATTGTCTTGGCATCCCTTAGCGTAATGGGGTGGCAGAGCTTGTCGCGGTGAATCGTTTCGTCTCTTTTACAGTCAACTGCTATATATATATATATATTCACACATACAGTTATACATACAAGATATCAATGATTAGGATTAGGATTGATTGCTCAGATATCTATATATACTGTCACGTGTATAATTGTCACGTGTCACTACATTAGCTACATAATAAACGGGAATCAGTAGAGCAGCTATTCGCAAGGATACAGAATGGGCATAAGGGAAGGGAAGAAACGTGTATAAATTTGGGTGAAGCATCCATCTCATGCCCAACCCCGATGGTACTTCAGGGCCTGAAGTGGGCCTCTTGGTAACGGCGAGTACTTATTCGCTCGCTCGGACGGCTCGCTCGCTCGCTCGCCAATCCAAATGAATTGGATAATTTGATCAGCTCGTTGCTGGCCCTTTGTTGCCTCCTGGGAACTTTGAATGGCCCGGTCGACCATCATCTCCTGACCCTCCGTCCTCCCGCCGCCCCTTGATCTACAGGACGGCGTTCCCTCTCTTGAGACACATAGGTATATTACGTATGTATAATTGTACACTTATATATATAACTTTTTATTTTCGAAAAAAGAAAAAAAAATTCTTTCGAAATGATAAGGAAATTATTTCGAATCTTTTGATATTTCATTGCGTAGTAATTTTTTTATTTTTTTTAATACAATCTTCAAATTACACAGACACGTGAAATTATCGGTAATATTTAGGAGTTCAGTGTAAATCGTACATGGCTTTTCATATATGTCCTCGACATTTTTATTATTATTTCAAGAATCGATCGTAGTCTCGGATAAGGCCGTTTAATAACGTAGGTTTTGTGTGATCAGATTGAAATATGTGTGTCTAAGGTAACAGCTGATCGTCTGGTTATAAAGATATCGATCGGAGTATCAAAGATACGTAGATCCCACAGATACTTTTATTAGGTTTTTCCAGCTTACACGATTTCGTTATTAATTTTAATGGCGACAAGACCCATGAAATTCTAGCAGTGGCACCGAGCGAGAGTAGCGATATATACAGGTATATACGGAGGGTTGTTCCACTTTCAAAATTCTTATTATATTTTTTTATCCACCCCCAGTCGAGAAGTTTTCTTATCGCCGTAGGCTTCTGAGATTGCAGTGACCGTCGCCCTAAGAAGTCGCTGACGGATTCATTAAAATTCCAAGCCGGAGTAGTGCCGCGATTAAGGGTAGCATCGGAAATGAAAAAAAAAAAAAAAAAAAGAAAAAGAAAGTATTCCCACCACAATAAAGATCTACCACATTGCCACTCCTTCAGAAAAATACGAATAAAAATAAACTTGGTAAAATAATAGTGAAACTTTTACTTTTTAAAACCTATATATATATATATACACCTGACAACTTCCATCTTCTATAAGCATATATATATATATATATCGGTAAAAAAAAATATATATATATATACATATACATACACACATATACTAGTCGCGTTTACAAGAAAGCGTCACAAGGGCTTCTCTTGCACGTTCCCAATGGAATGAAATAAGAAAAATCCTAAAGACGAAGAAACGCCGTTATTCATCTTCACAGTTCGAGCTTCCTAAGCGGATCATTGCGAGTGCAACGAAATGGTGATCAGTCTCTCTCTCCCTCTCTCTCTCTCTCTCTGTGTCTCTCTGCCATCGCTCAAGTGCGAGCGTGCGACCATTCGTCAAAGCCTTCTATGCTATAGCAGGTCCCCCAGTGTTCAGCGTATAGCGACGAGTGAGGCACTGGAGGAAATAGCTGTGAGTGAGTGCGAGAGAGAGGCAACGATCGAAGGAGCCAGCGGTGCGAGTGAGAGAGGGAACGAGCGAATGAGAGTGAGCTAGCAAGCCAGTGCGTAAGGTACGGATGGTGAAGCCTATCGCCTACGCGAAGGTGGGCTATATCGGGTCTTAGCCTCGCGGCCATGCTGCCTCCGTTTGACGCCCAGAGGAGGAGGGACTCCGGGAGAAAGGGGAATGATTAATTACGAGGAAGTGACGGGAGTAGGAGAGAACGAGAGAGAGAGAGAGAGAGAGAGAGGAGTGCGTCGTTGAGGAAAGGGACGGAGAGGAGAGGACCGGCCAAAGAGTTGAGACGAGACGAGCAGAATGTGAAACTCACCTTGGGAGAAACCACGGGCAACCTTCGTGAATTTAACGCTCGTCGGCCATTACGAACTTTCCTGTCTTGCGACTGTGATTTACCTTGACGAGATATTGCGAGGGGAATTAACACGCGGGGATGAGCTGAGATATTTCTTTGGCTTCTATTATTTTTTACGAGGAGGCGGGGTGGGGGGGTGGGGGGGGGGATCACGGGGTAAAGGGAAGTTACGAATTAATAATTTTACACAAAATTTGTATTCGATGCGATTTTGTAAATTATGGGCGGTGATGATTTTTCTAAGATGGCTCCCGCTCCTTTGTATGGCTGATTATGTCGTTGAGCGTTGGGTATTTTCAATGGGAAAGACTTGGCTTGACCTGTGAAACTTAACCGAGGCGCTCGATAATAGACGGCCGATCGTAGTACGTAGTCCTGGATGAGATCCTTGGATCAAGAATCGAGACTTGGGATCCTTGAAGCGGATGCCCCAGAAAGGAAGAGGCGCATAGGTAAAGGCAGAACGAAGCCACCATCTCCACACCCAGCAGGACGTAATACCAGACCAGCCGCCAGTAATGTGTTTCTGATTGCCGGCAGGACTATATTTCGCTCGTGATGGTTCTCAAAATTATTCCGTCTTATCTAGATCCGAGGATCGTTTAAGGAGCAATAAAAAAAAAATTCCCTAGATTTCCGTCAATGTACTCGAACACCGCGAAAACAGTGACTAATCATAGAAATCGTTGAAATTTGTAAAAAAAAAACAAAAGTTCGGATAGAAAGTCTCGGGAAAAAAAAATTCCCTGGACCGTATAGAAATACCCTAGAAAAATGTTGTCTAGGGATATTATTAACAACCGACAACTATCTCTCCTGTATTGACCCACGTGTCTTTACGTAAAGTGCAAAAATTGAGAACCGCTATCGCGAGCGGATCAGTCATCAGAGATCAGCAAGGATCACGGGGCGCGAGTGATGGATCCTGCCTAATGATCCCCCACCGCCATACCGTATATCATACACCCACGAAGATGATGCTCTCGTACGTGTATCTGTCTATCGTCAAGGCACCATGCATTATTCAAAGGTAGCATCGTACCAAAGAGGAAACGTTAAAATGGTAGGCATGCTCGTCCCGCCATGAACCACACACGATATCGAGATCACTGAAGGTCAGCCATTTTGAATCGCAAAAGAAAAAGCATGCTTTAATCCCAGCAAGATAAATGATAACGAAATGGAAAATCTCTTGAAAAAATTTTAATCAGTTCACACACGTATTTACCCATTACATCTTACGTAAACAAAGCTCCACGTAAACTGTCAAACGTTGACAGTTGACACGTGCTGAGCCAGCCGATAGGTCGAATCCATAGGCTACTCAAAACACAGAGGGTTGATCGTCGCGAAGATTGGATAACGAAGGGAGCGACTAAGCCCTAAGAAAAAGTAGGGGTAGTTATCATTTGAAAAAACTACCCTGTCTCCGAATACAGTCTTACGAAAATCAATTGATTCAAACAAAATTGTCATCGATCGATAAACAGTGTACGATTATTTCAAGTCTGAAAATAAATCCAACATGGCCGCCATGACAGTTGCCGAATATATTCCTGAACCGAGCCGATCGATTTGTCGCAATATTGTCGAACAATGGAATCCTGAATTCGAACGTATCGTACGAGTTATCGATATACATATATATATATATATATAGATTAGATTAGGCAATAGCTATATGTCTCAACGGACGTGACGTTATACATGTAAGTACTATAGCGATGGTCGGCTGGAAGCGTATCAAATTATCGGTTATTAATAACTTCGAGTGGTGTGCGCTTATAGGTGTTATAACACATAGAGTTTTAGTGGCATAGTTATATATATATATATACAGGATGTATATATTCACTCTAGCACATGGTACACGATATATAAGGCCCTGGTTCCTTGCTCGGGTTAGCCGCAATGACTTGATTAATAACGCCTACGCGATAGTGCCTAATACGTATCTACCCGGTTCTGCGTCTCCCTGATTTACCTTTTCTTATTATGTATATGGTATATATGTATATATATATATACTACTGGATTCAAAATTCACCCTCCTACCTGCACCATCTATAGTCAGTGTCGGTTCACTTTGATTTCGCCGACAGGGAGGGTGGCTCACGCCTGATACAGGGTACCGTGTATGTACTGTTAGTCATCTATAAATATAAACTAGGTACCAACCTGTACTCGCTGTTTTCGAGCTCCATTTTATTTTTAGTAAAATTTGAAAATTGTTAACTTAAAAAATTTGTACGATCCCCGTTTCGTGCAGATTCTGTGTTTATCGGTGGATATTAATTTTTTGTAACTTACTTTCGGTTGGGGGTGGGTGGATGAATCATTGGGGTGGATATCTGAAACAGAATGAGAAATTAAGGGGGGGTGAGTTTGATAATGATTTTTGTGATTATTGATAATTGTTTGAAATGTATGACGTCACGAGGGGGCCTGATTCAGATCAATAGCAGTTTCTTAGATAGAAAATGAGTCTGCCTCTTGATGTCTCCAGAGTCCTTAAGTAATCCGCCTGTTAAAATATCAATCTCGACCTTTCGCTCTTTGCACAGCATCCCATCCGACCTCTCCACCCTCTTCCAGTTACCCTGCCCTCTGACCCCTTCGACGAACGAACCCTCAACCCCTGGCCCTGTGCCGTCTGGACGAGGTCATCAAAAATGTAGCAGCAATCAGCGAGCTAGTCAGCAGGCGACCAAGCTGGTCGACTTCAACATCCGGGATACCCAGGGGATGCGTGTGAATTTTTAGAATTTTTTAAACAAGGTAACAAGCGATGATCGCCTTTAAGAGATAAAATTGTAAGAGAAGAAGAAGCATTTTTTTTTTCAAAATTTCAATTAATTTCGTGCAACCCAAGCTGGGACACTGTCGTAGAAGACAGGGTTGATTTTTAATGAAGGGTTGATAATACGATCGTTAAAGCGCGATCGATTGCAGCGTCTATCTAGATATTGAATTTTACTTCTTTTGGAAATTTTTTCAAAATTTATCTTATCATCTATTATTACACAATCGACAATAACGCGTGACCCGTTTTCACTATTACACGTATTTTCTCCCATTTTCAAAACGACACAGCGCAGAGCCGATTTGCCGTAATCTCCTTCTAATAAATTCAAGGCGCATTCAAGCGGGATAACATCAAAGTGCCGACAGGAGTATTTGCACATAGACACACATTCCCGTACCAAATGCACATACATCAACAGTATAACCATACATCTACCACACGTATGTACAATTAGAATTATACTCACTGAAAACCATTGAAATCGTAACATAAATCATTTTCATATACCCAACAGCGCAAACGTACGAAGACATTTAATTTTTAAAATAACCACGTGCTAAAACTTTGACAGCTGTCAAATCACACCGAACCATTTAACACCGTATTGCCTCCAATACAATATACCACGTAGTAAATTAATATAAAAAGTCTCTTGACTTTTATATTAAAAATCCAATATCCTCGCTAATCCACACTGGTATGTGGCGTCAGCTAATTAGCGAATACTGAGGACACGCGCGTCTCGTTGTCATGTAAATACGTCACGACGGGAGGGTCCTCCTACGAGGGTGGTATATACGTTCGTCGAGGTTATATCAATACGCATCGAACTGCGAGAGGGAGCCCTTGATTAAGGGAGAAGTACAATGAGAACCCGCCGCGTTCGATGGCGAAAGGAATACCAACCTAGTATAGTGCTATCCGAAAGGGGAAAATCAGAGAGACTGTTAGTAATATATACATATATACGCACATATAAAAGTATAAAATTATATATATATATATAACCATGCACATTAATCAGAATACGTACTACAAGAATGTCAGAGACAAAAAATGTCTCCAATAAAACTACAATACGTCAACCTCTATCAATATATATATATTCATAATGAATTCCAAAAAATCTAACAATAGATATAGTAGCGAGGATAAAAGTTCTCGCCGAAAGATCAAACGTATACGGTACCCAATATATATACCCACTACTAGCTACGTCCCTGCTGTGTATATGCGTATGTATATATCTGCGTATATAAATGAAAATTGGTTATCAGTCGAAACACATCCTGCAGACCAGCCGTGCCAGAAGCCCGGTTGCAATGTTACCACCACTGAAGCGCATAATATCCCATTGACGAGCCAGGCCGGCACATTGGAAGGGTGGGAGGTTGAATTTGGCTGCAAGAGAAGCGGATCACGTTGACACAAAGCGTCCGTAATCCGTTTATCTGCTCTCCGGGCACTGGGTACGTGTCCACGTGTACCAGCAGCATCCCCTCTAACGTGTGTCCGATGGCAGCTAACTTCTCGAGATGAAGAATAGAAGATATATTCACGTAGTATGCATAAAAGTACAGCAGAGACAAAGTACGACGCGATGACTTTAACTATATACATATATACACACATACGTAAAATCATCCTATGGCCGTAAGTACAATTTTGTCACAGAATCTCAAAAGGATTTTTAGATAGTCTCGCAGAGAGTAAAGGGATGATGGAAAGCGTGGTGGATGTCAGTTTGGAATTCCTTTAGGATCTTTTCATTCGACTGTCCAGTGGAAGCAGCAGCCATTTAGAAGGTCCGCGGACAAGCATCCCCTTGGTTCCTTCATCTTCGTTCGTTGATTCGTTCAATCCTGAAGCGACATCCACTGTTCCATGCCAGCCCCCCCCCTCCCCCCCTGTCAACCCCCCTCATCACTTGGCCACACTCGAAATCCCGAAAACCACTTAACGAATGGTGACGCGTCGCCGAGAATCTCGGTGTACGCTGTTTTGTCTCGCGAAGGACATTTGTCTCGAGGCTCGACTGGTTTTCTCTCTCTCTTCCTCCCACTGGTAGGTCTCGGAGCGACGCGCCTGGTGAAAGACGCACGTTGTCTGACAAAAGAGGCCCTAATATATTACGCTTATTAATACCTGCTGGCTACGGCCCCATATACTTTCGCTTCTACCGCCACCTACAACCTAATCTCCTTCTTGTCTGGTTAACCGATGACGTCTACGCCACTGGCATTGCGCAACAAACCAACCCCTTTGCTCCATCACGCAAAATATTATAAAAAGCTTGCGGAAGCAGGGTGAAGCATGTGGGAGATTATGTATGTATATATATATATGTGTGTGTGTGTGTGTATATATATATATATATAGATTCAAGGGAGGATGGTTAAGGGTGGTGGTAGCGTAGGTTGGCACCTACGAAAAGTGGCGTTGAAAGCAAAGGGAAAAAATGTTCAGTGAGAGAATGCGGTTTAGGTGGCAAGACGCCTTTAGTAGAAAGGTGGATAAAAATGCAGTCTGGAATGAAACGACTCGGCTAGATCCTTGCCAGGTGGTCCATTCAGTAATGAAATCAGCGCCAATAGCCGTGGCTGCGAACCTCTTTGTTTCCCTATGTCGAACGTGCATTGCTGTAAGTAATTGGACCGCCAACGGAATTGTTTCGGTCGCGGTTCAATGAGCCCCCGGGCTTCCGAATTCAATGACTTTTCAGAGATTTTTCACGATTCGGCCCCAGGCCACAGCCTCCACCCGTGGGTGCTCGCATTACTGCAATTTTTTTTTCTCGGCTTTATTAATTTTTTTTTTTCTTTTTTCTTTTTTCATTCTTTCTCTCTCTTTTATTTTCTTGTTATTATTATACGCACCTCTCTCTCTCTCTCTCTCTCTCTGACGCTCATACTTACCAGGCTCGTTCGCTCGCGTTTCGCGCCTCTTGTAACGCATAAATATCCGCCTCATTAACAACCTAAAGTGCTGTAGATTATTAAATGCCACGGGTATGTGGATACGAGAGAGAGAGAGAGAGAGAGGAAGTTTCGCGCCGTGAAAATACCGGCTAATCTTCCCAGGTTCGCTCACGGGCATTGTGCTTAAGGCGATATTGTGCTATGGCGACAATATGGTGGATGATTTTTAATGAGAGAAAACAAGATTAACCACCGTCCCTTACGTCCCTCCCATCCCCCTCCACCCACTCACCGTTACAACAGTACCTACTTTAACGGCCCCGTGTTCTCATACCTATATACACACACATATATATATATATATATAGCTACCGAGCATGACTGTTTTTCTATTTTACTTGAAATCGCCCATAGACTGCAGCAATTAGTACGGCACTGCTTTTACGTTGGGCTTTCATGGCGCTGCTAGTCGGTGGGAAAAATTAGGTACTAAAGGATTCGAGTAGGCAGTGCTTCTATACGGTTACGCACCCTATGGCAATGCCCAAGGTTGGATACAGCTAGGTGGGACATGGTATAAGGGTAAGTACCTAATCTCACCGACACTTTTTCGCCACTGTCAGCAGGGGGTGAGTATTTTGTTTTGCTACGCCACGTCACAATGGCCGACTACGGAGTCGGCAGTCTTTGAAGGCAGGTGCCCGGCTGGACCGCTCTCTCATTTTATCCTGGGGATTTTGCTAATAAGCAAGACCTCTCGCCGCCATCGCTCATCACCATCGCTGTTGTCGTCACTGTCGTTACAATCTTCATCCCTGCGGATTAGACCCCTGAAAATCCACTGGTGCAACGATTATAGATTTATCTCCTATCTACTTGCTTAGGCGAAGATGCTGGGAGAGTTGGGAGAACCATAAGGTATTTGAATATCTATAGTTTGGTATGCTTAGTTGTACTATGAGTGTCGATAATAATGCTAATAATGATTATGTACTATTTTAGTGATTTAATTAAAAAAATTATTTTCAAATAAATATAATTTATTTATTTTTTTTTTTTTCTATATACTGTGCTAACATTCAAAAGGCATAATAATTCGGGCAATTTTTACTTGATTTATTCAACGGTCTTTAATGCGTATTGGGTTAGGGCTGGTTTAGGTATTGTAATTTTTAGACAAAATTTATACAAAATTCTTCTCAATGTATCAGTACCTTCGAAGAAAAAGTGCATTCGGTCTCATGGGACGTGAACTATAGTCGATCCTCCCACGCGTAGTAATACGCATGCGTCGGGCCTCCCTTAAAACAATGCGTCGACCAATCTCGTAAGACAAAGGACCTCGAAGCCTATTGGTCGGTTACTTGGAGCCAATCTTTTCTACTGGGGCACCATATCCCCTTACTGACCCCATGGCTTTCTAGGAGACAGTATGGTGTCCCCGTAGCTGGCGTATCTCAGTGTCAAATACACATACCGAGTGTTCCGATAGTAGAAAAAAAAATTTGTAAAATTTTTGAGTACTGTTAGTCAAAGAAATAAAAAATAAATAAATCAATAAAAACTCACCCTTACGTAATAAAATATATTAAGCCTACAACGTGTACCAATGGGGATGGATATTACGTGCGAAAGCCCGCGAAACATTTTAACACGGGGATTCGAGTGCCAGGGACGTAAGTTAGGGGTTGCTACCCCCCCCCCGCCCCTCCTCCTCCTCCTCTTGAAAAATACAATCGATATCACGTCGACTGCGAAGGCTTACAGCCGATGAATTTTAATTTCCCCTACCACCCCTTCTCGCGATTCGGAATATATAAACAGAGCTGTTTGTTATTCTTGGCAATGGAAGGGTGGCTTGGGAAACGTGACGTCACGAGCTGCATTAGCTAGAAAAAGTTGAGTGGTATAAAAGTTTCTTCACTGGCGCCTACAGGGTGGACACTTAACTCGTAGCAATGTGTTACAAACCTAACCTAATGAGTGGTGAAAAATAAAAAAAATAAAATATTATTTTTAACTATTAAAATTATTTCATCGTTCAAATAATCATCGATATACAGTATTATTAATATATGGTATATACTATGTACTGACTCGAGCCATACGTCAACTTCGCGAGTTCCCCCTTCGTTCAGCTTCTCCCGCAGTAATGGTCGTACCGGAAGCGAGATGACGCGTGACCCCAGACGGATGCATTAGACGCACTTCCGGCAGCGCGACGCCCAGCGCCCTCATTCGTCCATGAAGCTCAGCCACCCCGTCGTAGTCGATTGCAAATCATCGAGCGTAATTTCATGATTACAGTGTGACATTACCGAATCCGAAAAAATGCTATTCCTACAGTATAACGTTATCATGGACAGAGAAATACGAGTAATAGAGTGAGAGAGGAAGATAGGGATAAAAAAAAATAATTACCCAGAAAATTAAAAATTTGTATTTTCACCTAAAATAAATGAGACGGGGTATTAAAAAAAAAATTTTTTTTCGACAAGGGTGGACAATTTTTCTAGGGATAATTTTCTACGCGATTGATATTCGCTATGAGACTCGGCGAATTTCTGAGACTGAGTAAGAGAGAGAGATATAGAAAAATAAAAATGCCCGGATCCACCCCTTCAGCCCCTCTTCTTCAATACCTACATTTTCTCTTCTTACCCAAGAGGAAATGAAATCCCGCTCAGGACACCTCGTGCAATGTTTGTCCTGTTATTAGATCAACGTTACTCCAAGGTTCTACAAGCTTCCTGCAATGCTGCCCGCGGAACGTCTTTCGCATTTGGGATTGCCGCAGTTGGCAATATGACACGGTTGAAATTGACATTTCAACAAGGCATGGTAACGGACTTCCGGTACGCCAAGATCGACTTTGGTACCAACTGGTACCCATCCGGTACCAGGTATAACCGTCTACGTCGGAGATGAAGAAAAATTACAGCCACCGTCGTCTCTTCACTGTATCCGCTGTATTATTACCTATTTGATATATACATATATATATACATACATAGAGAGAGAGAGAGAGAGAGCCCTTTTTCAACGTCGAGAGTCTCGCACTTCCGGCCGCATATCGACTCGGATTAATAGTTCGCTCGCGAAACGCGTTAATAATGCCTTCTGACAGCGAGCCGGGGGCTACGCGTCGATAAATAACGAGTTGGAACTTTAAACTTTTATTTTTCTCGTGCGTCAGGGACCACACAGGCAGAATGGCCGCCACTGTACGTCCGATGTTAAGGCATGCGTATAGTTGCTGTATACATATATATACAGCAGCCGTAGACAGTGTAAACGGATTGCTATACATTTATTAAAAAAAAAAAAGAAAAAGAGCTCGTCTCCATGAGTTTCTCCTCTTGCGTTTAAATCGCCTACCAATGCATCGATATTCCTTACCGGAAACAGGACGTCATGGGAAAAAAAAAAAACAACGTCCACGATTCAGAATTGTTCTAGAACCGTAGTATTTATACTCGATACAGTTTAGTTCAGTCGAGAATTCTAGTAACTTTTGCTTCTAAAGTTGTCAATGGTATCCATGAGGTAAGGTTAGGGGTGTATTTGTATTTAAAAAAAAACGCTCATACGACGATTTACTTGGTATAAATGATCTGTGGCGATAATAATAATAACAATATCTTATAAAATCGTGCGTTTGGTCGTTTTCAGAGAAACGTAGGATTCAGAGTAACAAGACGAGCGCGTAATAAACCAAGGGTAGGAATTGGCCTGAGAGATGAGCGTAGCTTGGAGTAAGGGAGCGAAAGAGTGTGCCAAGGAAACGGGAGTGGCTAGACGGGTTGGATGAGGATGAGATTCCTTGAAGGCGGAAAAGGAATATATAGGGAGGCAGAAGCGAAAGCAAGCAAAGAAGGAAGTGAATGATGGGAGTATAATGACGGAGAGTCTCTCCTAATTCCCCGGACTCTCTGTTTCCGTCTCGGGCGTCGTTCTTGGATAGAGAAAGAAAAAAAGGGGGATGAAACGCGTAGAATTGAAGTGAGCGAGAGAGAGAGAGAGAGAGAGAGAGAGAGAAAATCAGAGAATCCGAAGCTCCTGGGAGAGATGAGGGTGGTGGACCACTTTCTGTCTTTCTCTTTTCTCTCCATCATTCTTCGGTACTCCCTGTCGGGGATTAATAACGGCCTACCGTTGTCGCCATGGCAACTGTGGAAGCGCTAAAAACTCCTCGACTCCCTGTGCATGCATCGGTTTACATGGACGGGGTTGGTGGAAAAATCGTAAATGACGAAATATATATAAATATATATTATAGATCAATGACAATAAATAGGAATGCATAGGATTGATTTCATTTGTCTAGGGACATTAAAAGTCCCTAGATACGCGTAGGGGGGTTCTGGAACAATGATGGTGTCTATGTAGACGTCCTGGCGAAATCGGTGGCTATAAGAATGGCGGCTGTTTGTAATCCTCACAATTCCTGTTATGAGGGGGTTGTGGTGGGGGAGGGTGAATTCATGTCTGTTATAAAAAAAATTGTACCGGGGAAGGTGCACATAAGGGTGTCCGGATTCGAGTAGATGCGTGCTTGGCATAACTAGATGCCGTCAAGATAAAGTCAGGACATAAATAGAATCCGTTGTCCACGTGGTTGATATCTAGGACCCTCGTAACAGTCCTCTTGCCCGTCTGGAACAAGGACTCTCGTCCTGTCTGTCGTTTAAGACAGAAGTGCCCTGTGAACTCTCCAGGATCCGACGTTGGGTATATAGACGTACTACGTACGCGTAGAATGGGGATGATCAATATTCATGGTTTGCTCAGGTTAGGTTGGACTAGGGTGTCTCTGGTTCCTCTGGCGATGAGGCGAGCGAGCTGGGGGGGAACGGGGGTGGATTTATGTGAATCCTACCCCACTGCGACAGAAACCAACCCTTCTTACTTCCTGGCACTCACCACCCGCGAAACTCGCGACGAGTTAAGCCAGACGGACGAGGCAGGATCAACTTGTCCAATGGCATCAGCCGATCGTCCCTTATTAAGGATCCTGGGGAGGAAGAACCCCCCGAGGATGTAATGAAGAAAAAATAAGGGTAATAATAAAAAAAATGAGGGAGACTCTGCGGAATGGTAAAATCTATTGACTGGTCATGGATCTCTCGCTGGCTTGTACTAATATCTCGAGGTAGCTGGTTTGTTGCTAGGGGTGCGGGGGTTGAAAATAATGTCAAATATTTGAAATGGAGTAGGCACTGCCGTATAACCTAGATAGGGGTAGTGATGTGTACTTCTGAATGCTGCTGGTGAATATGCTGTGTGTACCTGGGTTGTTACCTATATCGTGTGAAAGGGGTTGTGAGCTGGTTAGAAACGTACGGTATAGGCAGGAGGGGTTGGGGGTGTATACTAGGGGTGCGGGTACTCGCGAGCCTCCTCTCTATGTACCTGGCAGAGTAGCAGGTACCGCGAGTACGTACGAAGGTAGTTCAGTTCCGGTGCGGGCCATTAGTTGATGAGCTACTGCGTCCACCCTACCCTCCCACCCTATACTCTACACCCACCCTTCTGGTCGACTCCACCACCTTCTCATTCAACTCTGTACACGCGAACCTTCTCCGACTAGCTCCCAACCCCCGGAGCCCTGAAAAGCTCGCGTGGCATTGTAGGATCTATTATTTGCCTCCTGGAACTTACATGTTCCGATGCAGCAAAACCCAGCCAGCCAGCCAACCAGCCTGCCTACCTTACAGCCACCCAGTCAGTCAGTCAGCCAAACATCTAGCCACCACTTCGTCGCTAGCATACGGATTTCACTCTACTAGAATCGTACGGTCCTGAACTCAGCCTCCTTTCAAACTCATTTTTTTATCTGAAAAATTTGCTGTCGCTAGGTATTTTCATAAACAATATAATTATCACTGAAAATCCAAATCTCTACGTGATCCGAGCTGAATCCCAGCATCCAGAAAGGATCAATGAGATTTTATAATTTACGATGATAACCGAATAATATAAAAATGATCATGTAATACAATACTTTAATAATTTGATAATCCAACGGATAACAGTAATTACGAAAATATATACGAAAATATATAAGTCCTATGATCTCATGACGTAAATTTACTTTAAGGCGAGTTTTCAGCATGCGACGATCGGCCAGGATAAACGGCGCTAATACGTATGTATACGTACGTATAGGAGTACGTGGAGAAATACACGGGATGCATGCGAGGCACGGAGTCGTGGAATGAGAAAGAAAAGGAAAGACTGAATCGACACAGAGCCAGAGGGAGCGAGAGGGGAAAGGAAGGAGAAAGTAAAGAGAGTAGAGAGAGTAGAGAAAGGCATTCAGTGCATTCACGAGGAAGAACTCACGAACGAGCGAGTGGGTGAATGAGCAAAGTCCCGACCCGACCCACCCCCAATCCACCCGGCTCAGGCATTATCTTTATTAAACACCTCGAAGTCCCGCCACTACGCTACGTTTCAGCCTCCTAAACTGTAAACTCGCCGGCTTGAAACGAATCTGCTCGTAGTCTGCAGTTCGGAGGGTTTCGCTATTCTTTTTTTAACCCATCCCAGCTACATCCCTCGACCCACCTCCACCCCCGACGCTTCTCTTAGCATCTCTTACCCGCCATTCTATCTTTTTTTTTTTTTTTTCTTTATATTATTTTTCGTTACCCGGCACACCGGATACAGTGACGCGAGATACGTTTGCGAAAAGATCCACGAGAAACAAAATGCGACTCCTTACGGGAGAGGGTGGTTTGCATATAAAGTTTATTGCACGGTGTACGTTGAGGGTGTTGGTAATTTTTTAAATTTTTGAAAAAATGTTTATGGGGATTTTAACGAACGTTCGAGAGTGGTAAAGTGGATGGACTGTTTTCAAAATGGCGTCACGGCTTCTTTTTCAGAGTTGAGATATCCGGTATTGTTTTAAAGGAGACTCATGGTAACCACCCCCCTCCGCCCCCCTCACAGGGCATAAAATGATGTACTGCGCTTCAGCCCCTTAATTACTGCCGCGTGCAAATTGGAAGGAAAAATTAATCGCAGAAATGACTTAGAGCCGGTCGCCCCGGGGTGGGATGGGTTGGATGAGGAAGCGCACCCGGGGGTCGCACAAAGGGGATGAAAGGAAGTCCGGGGCAATTAGAATGATGCCCTTTGCACAGCCTTCCTCTACCGACAACCCCCAACGCCACCCATCTACTTTCTTTCTCCGTCACTCCCACCCTCCCTCTCTCTCGCCATTTCTCCTCACTACCCTCTGAACTCATCCCCTATTCTCTATGCCACCTTCAACGACTCGTATATCCTCACAGGAGTCTCTGAACGTGGATTCGTCCAAGTAAATCTCAGCCTACGCTTCTCTACAAAATCAAAAGGCAGTTACGGTATTAGGTTTCGGGTAAAAAAGAAAATTGTTAAAAATTTCAAAAATATTTCATCCCCTATTTTTTTATTAATAAACATACCTATCACCGGGATCAATTTGAAAAAATATTTATATACGTATACTTTAGTATATGCGACGTAGAGAATCGTTTTTAAAAAAATGAATTTAACTTCCTGTCCAAGGGTGGTTTTCGTATCGTCCAGGATATTCGTATTGGCAGGGTATTCTTCCGGTGTCCGAAGGGAGGCCGAGCGGCATTTAATCTCGATTTCGGGGTCGGACGACGATCGACGCCTGTTGGCGTCTGTCGGCGTCACCCTCGGCCACGAGATGAGACGCCCCTGGAGGCTCCTGTCATATCTCCAGGGGATGATTCGCCATGACAGCTCTCGCGAGGGTTGTGCAGCACACCGCAGAGGCCTGGAGCATCCCCCGTGACGACCCTAGAGGCGGCAATATACGCCGTGACGTCCGCGGATTCCGCGCGTGCCACCCCCTCGAATACTCCTAAACACACCCCCGCGCACCCCTAGCACGGTTTAATGACGTATAAACTATGCGTCGGATTAGCAACGCTGCTCCATGGGCTCCCCCTAGCCGTATATACCACCACTAGGTCTATATGGGGTTGAAATCCTAGGAGCTACTATACACCCACCCCTATATGCCACTCCATACTACAGAATCACTGTCAACTTCTCTAACACCCCTTGAAAACTCAAATTTTTTCATCCCCCATCAAAACCACACTTTTCGTTTCCCAGTAATAATATTCAAGGCACCCCATAACCGTAAAAAAAATACAGTACAAGGAAAATTTAAAAAAAAAATTCTAAAATCATCCCTTATCCGCTCGATAACATATACACTTATAATATTCTCATGCTATCGATGTTCTTTCCTATGGTATCCGTTCCATTGATCGATACAAAGGATCATTAGGATTTTCATGAAACGACCATGACCTAGGTCACCATGCTAAACGGCTTAATGGGAAAATAAAATGGACTCGGACCCGTCAGCCGGGTCAGCCTACGAAAAATTCTCCGAGCACATAACTCTCGGCCGTGATCCTCCCCCTTGACCCGTACGGCCCTGCCCGCGAGTCATCGCCAAGCCCCGTTTGAGAAATCTCGCGGCTGTTAAGCAACAAAACGAATAATTAACTCGACAAAGAATGCCGTTCGGGAAAAAACAGCACAAAAGCCCCAACAACAAAGTCAAGTGGGGCACAATGAGGCGCGGCGTGAGTATATTGAATGCCATGGCCATGCAGTCATGATGCCTCACGATCCCAGGCTTACACACACCTCCCCCCCACCACCCACAATTTCTCCCATACATTTGCCCTCACTCTCACTCTCACTCGTACTACAAAGATTTCCGTATCTCCGTCCCTTAGCCCAATTTCAAATAACGAGATCAGATTGCAATTCAATAAAATTTAATATTTTACTTGAAAAAAAAAAAATAAAAATAAGGGTGTGAAATATGTAACGTATGTAATACCCCCTCTGGACCAATGGAAATTTCATACTTGGAGTAGGACAGAAGTATCGTTACGTCAGAATCAAAATCCTAGTTAGTATATTGATAAATGATGCACATAGCGAAATTCCATAAGAATTCATAGTCAGGATTAAGGGATGAGGTCTGGTGGAGACTTCAATACTATATAAGTAAGAAAGGGATGACTCCAGCAGGGGTAGGAAACTATCCGAAGCGGCATGAGTATATGTTATAGGTACAGTAAAGGGCGATCTGGAAAGGCATATTCCCCACTTCCGGTCTGACTTTCGCGTTACTCCTATATAGTTGGAAGGGGTTGCTCATGGGGTGGCGAAGGGGCGAGATGGGTGCAATCAATAAGACATTCGTGACGCGACGGTTATGGCTGATGGGGCCGACGAGCAGGGCCAGCGGCCAGCCCCATGAATATCTTTCGATAGATTGCACATCATCCCCTGCGCGTTGCGATGCGTCGCGTTACGTTAGCGTTGCTCGATGGGACGCCATGCGTCGCGACGCAGAGGGTGAATGTGCAGCCACGCGTCCCGTGCGGTCGACCGTTATCGAGGAAGCTCGACAGAAAAAATCTCCACGAAATTTCACCCCCCCACGACAACGTTCAAACGCCATTTTTTTTTCCTAATAACTTTCTTACGTTATTCCATCACGTATCCCATATGCATGTAAACGCATCCTCGTCCACATACATAGTAATACATATAACCTATAACAAGGCGTCATTATATTCAATAGTGAGAGCGTCCAAAGAGTCGACGAAGACGGACGGTCATTTTCTTTTCTTTTTTCTTCCCCACCAGTTACGTCACTTCCGGTTCTCGATCCCTCTCCCTGACTCTTCTCATGTTTCACCCTAGTGGCTAAAGAGACTAGTCGGTACCGTCAACCGTTCCAAAGGAGTGTCTATCTGGTTGACCAAAAAAATGACGAGCACCTATCGCCAAGCTTGGACTCACGAATCCTTAATATTTTTTTTCCATCTTTTTTTTTTTTTTTTTCCCCCAAGAAATTTGTCCTCGTTAAGCGGCGCTTTCAGTATGGCAGCCGTGTCGCATATATTACCGAGCGTTTCAGCTGGCTTCTCATCTCGTCCGTCATTCCTAGTGGCTCCGCACGCTCGTTTCGGACTGATTAGCATTTTTTCGGACCGAGGAGACGCGTCGAGGACAACACTGTTGAGTCCCGATGACGCCTCCTCGCCCCATCGCACAATGACGCTACTTATTTATTTAAATATGGCATCCTGTCCTTTCACGCGAAGATTTATGCACGCCGCCGGTTAATTGCCGCCATTATCTGATAATGGTATTCCGGCGTCCCGACGTGCGAGCCGCCGCGGGATGTGTCACGAATATCACGCGTGCCGCGACGCGTTACGCTCGTGACGGAATTCTCATGTCCGCCATTGTCACCACGAAGGATAAGAAGTCCTTTTTTTTATATATGTCTCTCTCTCTCTCTCTTGAGCCCATCAAATAATACTATTCGTGAAAGAGTGCGACGAAGTGCGTAAGATAAAAAAATCTTTTTTTTATTTTTCCATGGAGAGGGATGTTTTTTTTTATTGAATTATTATCATTGTTTTTATTGTTATTCCTGAGGAATTTTAATGGCGTCGAATTGAACGTCCATCTACGTTCCTGCTAAAATTTGTCATCGTCAATGTACATTCCCTTCTGAAAATGCATTCCTATCAAACTGGGAAAATCGGGCGAAAGGGTTGTTCGACGCTTTTTAACGTGGTAGGGAAACGAAAGGGGATGTGTCTGGGGGTGGTGGTAGATGGAACGAACGGACAGACAGACAAAGCGTGGAGAATCGAATGACAATTGAATTATACCGTAACGGCGTATAGCACTAGTTCTCTCTCTCTCTCTCTCCACAACCCTCTGTATATTATTCATACGAGGAATTAACGAGCGGCCACTGTAGCTAGGGGGTGGAAAAAAAGGGGGTGAGCTGATAAATACGTTTCTAATTTGCACTCGTACACATAGTCTACCATCTCTTCAAACATATATATATATATATATATCGACCATCACTAAAAAGCCATTCCGATACGTCGCGGTCAGGGATGATAACCATAATAATAATAATATCAAGAACTGAGAATGGCACCCGATCGATTCCGAGCTCAGTCGAGTATTCACGAAGGATTCTATTTATCTATATCCTATAATATATCTATATCTATAGTCGATCCAGCAGCCTTTCTTTTTTCAGTTTTCTCGAATGTCCTTATTTATGGTATTAATGTTAATTTCAAGTTTTCATTACCGACCGAGATAACGTCTTACCGAGATCGGCCGAATCCTACCGTATGAATGGTCGGGGCTGAGTAAGGCAATGATATTAGTCGATTAGCATTTCATATTAAAAAATCCGACGGGTTTCGTTCTCTCCTCCGTGAAAAACCTATTTAAAAAGTTTGATTAAGAAAGCGAGCGGTATTATTCTCATGCTAATTATACACTCGGGCATCCGGAGTTTCGTGAGATTACGTCAGTACGGATTTCTGGACTTTCCATAACGCATCCGTCCCCCGCTGCCCCTCCGCCACTTCATTCCACCGCAATTCCTCAACGGCTCTTGCGTTTTTACCGCACTTCAATCCGCGTCCCTTACTCTGGTCTCCCCTCCCCGCCCGTTCCACTTTGACAAATCTTCGCGGTAAGCCGCAAAGGGGGAAGAAGAAAAAACAAGATGGAGTAAACAAAATTTACCAACTTTCCATCCTCCTCCTCCCGACCCCCCCCCCCCCCCACCCCCCCCACCACCCCTACGTGCTCCGCCGCAATTTTACGTCTGACAATTAGCATCGCGTTTTAACCAGAAACACACGCTGGCAGTAAATACGCAATTATACAGGTAACGCATGTACCTTAACCATAGTATATTACCATATGTGTAATGACGTATGTCATGTATGTACCATGTAAGAAACTTATGCGTACCTCTATGTCAAGTACGTATAGATAGCAGGTACTTTATTGTCTAAGAATTCCTGGTAAGTCCATTACCTAATTCAATGGCAATGAATAATTTTTGGGACAGACGATACTTGCGGATGGATAAATGTTTTTTTTTTTTTTGAAAAAAAAAAATTTTTTGAAATGTAACTCAAACGAGTGTGTATCTGTATATGCATGTGTACATAGATATATTGAGTGTAGAGTCACGGGGGTTGGTTATGCTTGCCGATTATGCGAGAGGGTGGCATCGGCAACCCCTCAGTGAAAATCATATGCACCACTTCGCGACCAAGATCCACATTTCCTGGAATGACGTGTGCTTCAGCCGTGGACCGGAAGCTGCTCCCATACTCAGATTTCCTGGCTGGGATTTGACGTGCTGTATTTGGCGGAGAGAAAATATGCCATAATACTTGGAAGTGTGTGTACATATGTTGATACTATATGTACAGAGTTATTTATGTAGGTGACTGTATCTCCTTAATGGTGGAGAACGAGACTGGGTTTAACTCCCTTGGAACCGGGAGCATCCCCATAGAGGGCGTCCTGGACGAGCGCGTAAAGCCGCATAGACCTGGGGGGCATTAGGGGTGGAAGAAGAAGTGAAAGAGTGAAAGGAGAAGGAAGGAAGATCGTGGTGATCGCTCGGCGTAAAAAGTTACTGATATCCGTAGGTGTTAAGAATCATTGACGGGGAACAACCCTTATAATTATATGGGGAGAAATGGACCAGTCGCTACTATCCAGTATCTCGTATATCAATAGTATATGCAACAGGGGTAGTTTTAGTAGCCTATGAGAGAAGAAGTATACCTTCCAGTAAGAAATAAATTTTGGTGAATTTTTGTACAAATTTTCATCCCCTAAATAGAACGACTAATGCCTGATCCGTAATAGGTCTTTGAGTTTATATATATACATATATACATCGTGTCTTCAGATTTTCAAATGCTACCGATAGGGATTGGGATATGCAAAAACATCCCCATGTAGCGACCACCCCCTCGTGTCCTCAACTGGGGTATAAATCACGCAGCACATACATCATCCCCATCCTCGCGGGGTGGTTGGAAGCAACATCGAGTAAAAAGTAAGTGAAAACCTCGGCGAGCGACAAACCGCCAGCTTATCCAGTTATACGCGTCGCGTTCGAGGGCCGCAAGCGCCCTTTTCTCCCCCTCTTTCTTTCCCACCCTTTTTTCCTCCCTTTCTTCCTCTTTTTCTAAAAACCTCTCTCGCCACCCTCTCGCGATCCGTATGGGCCTCCTCCCCCCTGCCTTACCTTTCCCACCCCCTGCCCCCTTTCTCCTACCACCCCACCGTATACCAACTACCCCTAGCCATATAAACCCAACCTCCCTTGGACTCTCGCATCCATCCACCCGCCAACCCCTCCTCTCTTTGCCACGTCGCTTTTTCAGACACTCATCTTTTCGCACGCGCAAAGAAGGCACACGCGACGGCGATGAAAAATATTAGCGGGTTTCCAAGAGAGCGTAAGCTCCATAGCGACGCTGTACGCTTTCGTGCGAGCGAGAGAGCAAGGGAGACGGATGTACGGAGAGCCCGTGTGAAAGACGAAGAGAGACATAGCCCAGCATAGTGAGCGTGTGTATATGAATGGCGGCCATTATTTATCATCGATAGGTTGAAAGTCGTGGAGCCCGATGATGAACGGTTGAGGAGTGACGGGGCCTCCGGCGACGGAAAAATTGGGGATGGACCCAGTTCAATGGGAAGTTCTTTGGGTCGCGAGAGGAGCCATTCGCGGATAAGGGATGAATGGCTGCTATTCGTGAAATCCAAGCAACCCTTACTCTGTCGGGACCAAAGAGTTTTGTAAGCGTAGGAAAAATCACTTGAATCTATATAAAGATAATTAAATGGTATCGATCAAAATAATATATCAAGTAATCGATACAAGGGGGGGGGGGGTGTCATTTTCAATTAGTATGAATAATCATATAGGACGATTTCTGTATCCCTCGCTATTGTCTATATATATATATATATATTGTATTTCTACCCTTAAGCGACGTATCGGCTACACAGAGAAGTCAGACAGATTCTCACGACGTAACCACCCTTAGAGACCCCATGGCGATTAATTGCAGTATCTATTACCTCGTGTCTATCTCGTATTCACGGATCGTTACGTAATGCCAGCTAATAACGTCAACCATTACGACAGTCGGAGGGGTCGGTGCCGCGTTACACGCGTGCGTCTACGTCGTATCAAGACAATAACAATGTCCGCATAATGCGGGAAGATTGTCAGGCAACCCGTGCGCTTTACGGAAACAAAAAGTCAGCCCGCTCTATGGGTTTATTCTCCACCATTGTCCACCATAGGCCTTTCTTACGTCATATTAAGCAGATTTCTCCTTTTCCCATATAAATTCAATATCCAACCACCGACGCGAATACCCATGCACGTTACGCGATCTACAATTGGATTACACCCCAAGTAAAAGAAGAAAAAAAAAAAAAAAAAAAAACCACCCCTAAAATACAATCAACCCTAGACTAACCGCCGTTAAACACTATTCTCGAGAGTCCCTGGCGGTACTTGACGTAATACATTAAAATTAACTTAAGCACCAGAAAAAGAAGGCAAATAGAACAAAATCCCGTTAAACACTCTGCGACTGGTCAAGGCTGCCGGAATTCGACGTCCAGACAAGGTACAGCCTCGAAATGTCGCGGAATTGTCCAAAGGGCAGTTAGCTATGTAATGTATATACGTATATAGGGTGGCGAGAGGAGGGAGGTGGGAGGGTATTACAAAGTGTAGGTGTAGGTAAGTAGGTACGTTGAAATATATATATATATATATATATATATTGTATATATAGGTAGGTATATAAGCGTGTAAGTGCGGAGAGACGCGGGCTTGGGCAGTGCGTATCGATCTGGCCGCGTTACGTGCGTGCCGGAGGTTGGGGTCCCAGCATGGACCAATCGGAGGACTACTCCTCTCCACCGTTTCATCCTCCAACCTCCACGAACCTCCAACATCCTACTCTAACTCCTGTACCGACCTCCTGCATCTCCTATGGCTCTCAGCATCATGCCCAGCATCCAACTGGTCCATATACATACATATATATGTATATATAGGATCGTTGTATGTATTTCTGTTGCTCTTGCTGTTTGGTCTCTTTCTTTCTTTTTTTTTTTGTATCTCTTTATCTCTCTCACTCTCTGTTTTGATGCTCATATACATATACGTGCGTACAAAGTCACTAGAGTCTCCACGTGCACTGAAAATAGCTACCTGCCTGATTACGCTGGCTGATAACGCGCCATTTCGAGACAATAGAATGGCGGACGTCTGTCGGACGGCGAAGCGACGGCCGGTCGGTAAGCGTCGGGACGCTTCTACGTTTTGTATAATAGACGACTGTACGAGGCCCGGAAGTCGATAAGACGCCAACCTCGAACATCTGGTAACGTCCGGTTCTATCTTGTGGTATGAGAGAGATAAAGAATTACTGGAACGGTATGTGAGAATAGGATGAAGAGTGTGTAGGATGTTATCGTATGTATACATAGGTGGATTGTTATCATTGATGATAATGGATTTGGGTTATAATTGTGTAAACATTAATGTTTTAATGGTTTAGACGAGTCTTTGAAAATTTATTGAAATTATGTCAAAATTGTATTATCGTACGTGTATGTAGGTCAGTGATAAGGATGCATGTAGGCTATGCTTGTAGTAAGTTTAAAGTATTGACTGATAAGATGAACTCTGAATCCATTCACTAGACGTTCATACAGTTTGAGGTCGTTCGAGTGAAATGGACTTTTTGGAAAAGTGCTAAGCGCTCGTTTTTCATTGGAAAAAATTTAGCGGACTCGATCGAATGGACAGGAGGAAACGTTTGACGCAGCGACGAGCGATTAGCGAGCGAAATACGAATGAAATCGTAAATTCACTCGGTCCTGCAGAATCCATCACGCGTGTCCTCGGCGTATGAGTATTTGTTGGAATAGTCAGTGGGTGTATCCAATGAGTATCGTGTGTGTGTGTGTGAAGGTAGAAGATAGATAGCGAGGGGATAGAAGAATGTTGGTATAGAGGGGGGTGGTAAGGGGGGTTAACGCGTGGGCGCATGCGCACTGTGAAACCTGGAAACAGTAAAATTTGCTAAACGATGTAAATAATGGATGGGAAGAGTTGGACAGTTTTCAGTTATTTTACCGGAACGGTTATAATTCAAGGGAGATTTATTGCGGCTGCTCAATTACGCAAAATATTGTCAAAAAAGGGAAAGGGTGGGGAAAAAAAAAAAAAAAACAAGGACCGAGGGTGCTCATGTTGGTTGGATAACACGGGACGCGTCATCCCTTATTACTGTTAACAGAGGTTTAACCCTTGATTAACGTGGTGATAATTGTTGTTATTTTAATATATTTTTCTTGGATTTTTTATTTATTATTATTAACGTCCTACGAAGCATCGGTTGTAGGGGATGAAAATTGTTGGCGAGTGATAAAACTCTAATAACAGTTTCTATAGGGGTGATGTGTATCAAGTTGGTTTCACTTTTCGAGAACTTGTATTTTCCATATGAAGCTCTCGTGAAAGTTCTCACGATTTTCGAAGTTAACCTCCATCATTGTTTCAAAGAGGGTTGGTTCGCGTGGGTGGAGGAGGATAGAAGGGCTGGCAAGGGTAGCGTAAGGGAGGATAGGAGGCGACTGGAAATCTCTAACTCGACTCGGAAAGTCTGGGCTTCTCTGAGCGGAGGCTGGGATTCGCCCCTTCTAATCTGGTCTCCTTGGTTTCGCCCTCGGGTTTCGCTGAGCGGAGGACTTCCTCTCTCTCGCACAGGGGTGGGTCGGGGGTGGTTGGGTGGATGCTGTGAAGAGGAGAGAAGGGACGAAAAGAGGGCCAGAGTGAGTGAGTGAGGTAATGGCAGGGGGTGTTGGGGGTCGAGGGGAGGAGAGGGTGCCAAAGGGGTGGAAACCAAGGGAGGTAGCGAGGACAGGAGGCGCTTTAAAGGGTAGTGAACGCCTCGACAAAGCAACCCTCTTAAAGTTCACCCTGTGCAGTGCCTACCAATGTGGCTTGGTCCTATCCTCGATGGCTTCCTGACGTCGAATACAAATTAAATTTCGATTTTTTTTTTTTTCAAAAAGACACGAAAGCAAATCAAATTCACTGCGTTACTTCGCGCGAACATCCCTTAAAATTGTATACGGGTGTCTGGTACCGTGTTTGAAAACCTAATGGCCATTGGTCCCTTGCGATTTTCCGGACATGAGGACACTGTCAATCTAGGGGTTGAAGTCTCGTATGTCGATTAATGAAATTCACCGGAAATCCAGAAAATGGCGAAGTAAAATTGCCGGGGGAAAAAACAAGCCGACAGCGAATCGCAGCCCGTGAGTGTCACCGGTCTAATCTGGGGCGCAGCACGAGAGCGAGCCTAATCCAGCTTATCCAGAAAGTAATTTTGAGTCTTTTGAAAGCGGCCCCAGTGCGCCACCCTCTTCGTCGTGGAGGGTTTCCTAGAGGGTGGCAAAGAGAAAGAGAGGGACTGCGAAGTAGGGAGACGGAGAGGGAGTAAAAAAAAAAAGGGAGAATGTCCGTGAGTAGTACTAGAAAGGAGAATCGAGAGGGTGCAAGAGAGAGAGAGAGGGAGAGAAAATGAGGGAGAGAATTCGCGGGATTTGAAGTCGTCAGGAAAGACCCTTAAAGTCAGACTACCCTGAAATCTACGTTCCAAGTCCTTCCAAGGAGTCGCTATCAGCGGTGAGCAGTTGTTTTTCCCAATCCCAGGACCGAGGAAATTAGCAGCGAAAAATAAAGCGTCCTTCCAGGGTGAGTTCAGCGATTGGTGAGACACCCCGTGCTGATAACGTCAACTTCTAAGGGTAGAAAGGGAGTAAAAAAAAAGAAAAGAAAATTCTGGTAAAATTAACGGGGGGCGAGACACGTGTTTTCTTGGTATATCTTAATTCGGTTATCCATCTGCGAATTTTTCATCTTAGACTTTTCATCCCTTAGCGGGAAAAATATTTTTGAAAATACCCTCTTACACCCATCCAACACGTAGGAACCTCATTGGTCTTTCGCGATCTCTACGAAGGTCACAATGAAGATGACTTCCCAATTATGAAGATGGGTCCATCTAAACGTCCGTCCTTCGATCTACCACTCGTCGCAGCATCCCTGGACCACGTCTACTCCCGTGAAAGACGCACGATCCATTCGCCCTGTATCCAATTTCACGAACGGCAGAGCCAGTTGCTCGATGAAAAGACGGAAATCCTAGATCTTCTTGTTCTATGATGAGAAGACGGAGGAAAAGTAGGCGGTCGCCTCGGTTCCCGGATTTCCCAGGGATTAGGTGAACCCGAGATTGTGTCTGAAAGGATCTCCTGGCCATAGGTACCTAGTAGTCCATACCAGACATACTCGGTACACCCTTTAAAACGAATGACGTAATACATACACCACCCTCCTCCAAAACCCCTGCAAATCCACCTCGACCAAAAAAAAAAACCTAAAAATCCACGAAACACCCTAAAAAAAGGAAAAAAAAACAAAAGCAATCTTAATCCCCATATACTTCATCCCCCTAAATCACATCCCCAAATCATAGACTCGTAAAAAAAAAACCAAAGAATAGCAAGTGATCATCGACCAGTGGCGTAGAATCGTCGTGCATCGTGCAGGAATATTTCGAGAGCACTCGATGCATTGTCACGAGGTCCTGCACCCCCAGAACCACCCCTTTGCCTTTAGCTACCACCAGTATCGCCATTGCCGGTAGCACTACTCATATATACCACGTACACTATACCTATAGCTACTATAGCTACTACCTAGGTACACGTGCAGAGGGTTCGGTTTGCCGCATGCGTCCCGCAAGGGTGTTGGTTCGATGATCTGGACCTGGTCTACCTACAGGGATGCTTGAAACCTCAGGAACACATATGCCAGTACACATACCAACTCCAAAGCTCAGTTGGTTGGTTGGTACGTAGGTAGGTAGGTAGGTATGTACTATAGGGGTTGGAGGGTCCTCACCGCCGCAACATTACGCTGATTGCCTGAATTATCCGCAACCAACCCGCCTCTCGTACATACCTATGCTGT
Source organism: Syrista parreyssii (assembly GCA_030142615.1). Lineage (NCBI taxonomy): Eukaryota > Metazoa > Arthropoda > Insecta > Hymenoptera > Cephidae > Syrista > Syrista parreyssii. The sequence continues at coordinate 48,147 of JARQTG010000055.1, forward strand.
GGTATGCTCTTCATATGCTATATATATATAGATATATATATATATATATATATATATACCTACTCTCTCTTGACATATGTGCACTAGAGACGACGTGGATATGTAGCTAGTAAGTACCGTGTCTCGATATAGACTTGCTACCCCAGGTAGCATATATATATATATATATGATACAGTACAGTTCTGGTTGGACCATGTGAAGATACGAAGAATCAGAAAATTTGGTTTATCAGTCACAATTTGGGACTAGGAGTTACGAGACGCGTGGGACGTAGTGGTATTATTTTTTCGGTTGGCCAGACTGACTGTTTTTGGTGATCGATTATTGTGCTAGCTGTATAGGAAATTGGGGCTTTGATTTGTTCCAGCCTCTCCTTGTTGCAAGGGTTGAAGAAGGTTTCGCGTCATTACAAATTCATGATCATTAGGCTCGTGGTTTGCGTGGGTGGTTCCGGCGGTGGGTTTAGGTGAACGAGCTATAAAGGGGGTAGCAAATAGGGGGTGAGTAACAAATGATACGCGTGTCCGAGGTACCCTTGTATATCCTATGGGGTTGCGTACTGGATACGGGTGAAGTACATTAATCAACTGGTATGATACGCGTCCTTAACCCTTCTCAGCTCCTTTTCCCGAAGTAAATTCATGACCAACCCCTATCCAAGGGGGGTGGTTGCCGAGTCACTAACGTTTATATTATTTTATTAACCTGAAGTTGCGTGTTTGGATAACGAGGAGAGAAATCAGAGGAAAATCCATGCAGATAAAAGTCATCCCCTTTTATCGAATTTTGAATAATTTTCTTTTTACCCTTATTGGAGAAAACAACCCTGTGAGTCTGAAAAAAAAATCAAACGATTTTGATTCCAGTGACACAGTGACACCGCGCTTGTCGGTAGAAACGACAGCAGCCATTGGCCCTCTGATAAATAGGACGCTACGGGAACAGAGTCGCAAAGGTACAATGGGGGTGCCGGAAGACCGGGGCAGCTTTAATTTCCCCCCGTAGTTCCTGGCAATTACCGCGTGGCGCGCTCCGATAGCCATCTCTATCTCCAACCACAATGGTCCCGGCTTCCAAAGCACCCTTGGCCCCTTCGCCAAAGGCACCCTTTGCCAAGCTTCAACCCCCCCCGACCGAACATCATCCCCTTTGCGACTATCTCCTATATATCGGCAACTAACTAGCCAGCTTCTACCCCGTCGTCAGTAGTCGAAGGTCATCAATATAATGATTTGGAAATTTTCTTATCGCCATACATCTATCATACAAAACACATCCAGAGGTCCATCCCTTCGGGATGCTGTTGATCAATCTCATAAGAATTAATACAAACTATCATACACACAGAGATTGCGTGTATCGGCATCCTGCTTACTTTTAAAATTGAGGAAACAGTAGAAGTTAACGAAAATTATGAAATCTAAGGGTAGTTTGTGAGAGGGTAGAAAAGGGGTAGTCTAGATGCTATTATCAATAGACTCTGAAGGTACGTGGAACAGTGTTGATGGTCGAGGGGTAGGATGCTCGAGTAGTACCTACATCGAAAGATGCTGGATGGAATTCTGAAGAGGGGGTGGGAGGGGGGGGGGGTAGTATCTCAAATCTTCTCAGTCTTCCATTCCCTCCATTCTAGATGGCGTTCTCGCTCGGTATCGTTTGAGAGACGTAATGAAGGTACAGCCACAAAGGGGTGAGAAAGGATCCGAGAAGAAGAAGTAACGGAAGAGGCTGAGGAAACTGGGTAGGAGGATGAGGATGATACAGAAGGTATAAGGTAGATGGGTAGAAGGTTGAAGGCATTGTAGGCTCTGGCCAATTATTTCGCTTTACAGAGAGAAACAGACTTCCTTCTGCTTGCCAGTGCTTACTTGCTTTGCCTGTCGACGTCTAATTCAACCAAAGTCTAATTAAAGTGTAGCAGCAAGTTAAATTAAAACACGATAATGTAACCGAGTTCTGCTCCCGTCTTCCTATGGGACCGGGAACGCCGTCGTCTCTCGTCCTCAGCATCATCGCGCTTCACCGCGGCTAACAGCGTCGTCGTCTCGACGCCCGCGCCATTTGCAAACTCCGCAAGACTTCGTTTGAGTTAAGCACCCTTAACTCATCCGGCTATCTCGTCATTCTCACCGCTTGTAAAACACATCCCTTGAGAAACTACCTTAAATAGTAGAGTCTGAAAACTTGGGCAAGTTTCATACCTTGCACTGGGTTCTTATCGTACTTCGGACTATGTGAATGGAAATGAGTTTTTGAAAATTACAAAAAAAAAAATTTTTTTTTTTTTTACTTTGTACAGATTTTTTTTTACGTATTACGTCACCCGCGATAAGGGTTGCAAAAATTCTTGTAAAAATTCTACAACTCTCGCTCTTTGAGAACCCCTTGCCCAGATCGAGAGCACTTACTCGGGCCATAACTCCCGCACACATTCCCAACATTTCACCCTCCCTACCTCCCTCATAAATACGAGAAACGACGACGCAGCGTCGGGACGGCGCGGAATCCCGGGACTTTAAAACAAATATATCGCGCGTAAATCCAGCATGGATGTAGTAAGTGAGACTAGGGGGATCGTGGAGGATTCTCGACGTGGAAATGCCGGGAGTACAGGCTAAGAGAGGGTGAAGGGAGGAAAGGGGGAACAAATCGGCACTGCTTTGCTTTACATATTTCCTACAGGATTCCGACCTCTCCTACAGGACTCGGAAATCTTTTACAGTCCTGACAATTGCTCGTCCTTAAACCGTCATTTTTCAAATTCAAAACGTTTGCCCCTTTAACCCGCCTTGAGGCTTCGAACGTTGCGCCCCATTTGCACGTATATTATGCAACGCTCGTCGAAGACAAATATCCCGTGTAAAGATTCATTAATTTGATTACATTACATACATATATATATATATTAGAATCGCAATTTTTACATATATATATATATATATATATATAAAAACATTTTTTTAAATCTACTTTATTTTTTTCTAGTTTTTCCTTTCTCCAATTTTCAAAGCAGTTATTCACGGGATGTCCCAGAGGGCAAGGTGGATGCGCCAACCATAGAAATTGCGAGAGACTATAGACACGTCCTCTCTATATATACACGGCGCCCCGTGCGATGCGTCGCAGACGTTGCGGAGTCGAATGCGGATTTATTTTCCGAATGCCGTGTAAAATAAGAAGAGCGCAATATTTTTCGCCACGGGGAAACAAATTACTTGAAAATTACTCGCCTGGGATTGACGTTTGATTGCAGCACTGCATCTCGGCCATAGTCTGTATGTATAGGTATATACGATATGTAGTGTGTCTGTGTATATATATAAAGACCTCCATGGTTGGTACCAGATCTATACCTACTACCAACCTACAACCTTCTATCTACCTATACCGATTCAACCTACTACTGATACCACTTCTACGATTCTCTCATACTTCCTTCATCCCCCCTTCACCAACCCCTTTTCTATTTCTCTATTTACTTCACTTTTCGTATTATATCTTTTCTCCCTCTCTCTCTCTCTCTCTCTCTCTCTCTACCGACCACTTCACTCATTCACTCACTTGCACCCCGTCGCGGACGCTTAATTTACTGGAAATTATTCATTCGCCTAATTGCTACCTCATCGACCGGGATCATTTCGCTTCCCTCGGGACGGCTTTTCGCTTTTATACCGTCGCAAAATCGTTTCTACGTCATCAGCGGCATAATACACCCCCTTCGTTATGCAAAGTATAAAAGAAAAAGAAAGGGGGAACGAAGGAAGAAAGGAGAGAGAGAAAAAAAAAATTTATTTTATAACAATAAAATACAAAATATCAAACGACCACCACCCGTCGTACACCGTGAGTTTAATGCATGAAAATCGCTTAAGCTGTTATCAGTGTACCTTGATATAGGGTTGCCGATAAGAAATCGGCCATCCAACAATAAAATCCAGAATACCGTACAGGATGTCTTACGTCGAATTTCAAAGCTGCATTTCCCCAGCGTAAATTGCCTTCTCTATGCCTGTCAGAAACACCTTTCTAACGTGGCTTGACTTACACTAGGAAAACCTACGACCTTCGACCTTCGTTACGCCCTTTCAGACATATCCTATATAGCAATACCATTTCCATTCCGTTTCCACATATCTTTTTCACCCCCCCCCCCCCCTTCAAAGTGACTATATATATCCCCATCATAGGAATATTTCCGCATAGCGCAAAAACAGAACGAACTTACGTAAACCAGACTTAGGCTCCACCTAAAAGTAGATACCCGTACAGATACGAAGGTTACGTTAAAGTCCAGGCAGTACGAGTTCCAAGGGATGTTACGAGGTACATCGTCACGTGACTACGGACGGGTTGACGAGGTAGCAAGGAGTTGTCTTCTCTCCTATTTAATTATACCCTTTCGCCAGACGCTTCGACGTTGGCAGCCATTATGACAGAGAATCTGTAGTACAACACGGTAAGATTTGAGAGAATGGAAATATTAGCTGTCGGCCATGACTTCGTTGTTATTGCACGTATATGCATATATATATATATAATCCAGTACTCGATAAGTCCGCACAGTATCGGTAATATCTACTTAAACTTATAACCCGAGATTTACACGTCTATTATATATTCCGAGTGTACGAAGACGATATGAAAAACTACACTGTACACGCGAAAACACGTCATTGGAAACGTGAACAGGCTGCCTGCGGATGGCAGTTCTCGTGGTGGCGCTACTGTACATAGCCAACGGGCGAGAAGCCGGGGTTCATGAATACGGGAGTATTTGCACACGGAACACTGATACGAGCCGCGTGCGAGCCAGTATAGTGCGTGAGGTGGGTGTAGCTGTGGGTATCTATCCCTATGTAGAGGTATGTGCGTAGTGGGTGTAGGATGAGTGCGAGAGAGTAGAAGATAGATAGAGTGAGTAAGTGCGAGAGAGAGAGAGAGAGAGAGAGAGAGAGAGAGAGAGAGAGAGAGAGAGAGAGAGAGAGAGAAGGCTGGAAAGTCCCTGCGGGCTTAATACGGTATGCACGACTGTCGTTCGCAAGCCCGACCTGGTACGGACTCAAACCCACTACCCGCTAATATTCCAGGAGAGACCCAGGGCTACGTGTCGGGAGTACGAATTTAGAACCAGAACCAGAAACCAGAACCGGAAGTGGATACGAAATAAATCAGGAATGGAGTAGCTGGCTATTGTTCGATCCCATTGGCATGGGCGTGGGAAATAGATTAAATGACTGAGAATGTGTGCGACTGACATAATAATAATAACAACAATTCGATGTAAACGATAGGATTGATAAGAATTATTATTATTATTATATATAATTATTTCGCGGTAAATATGTATCTTGAAAAAATATATGTATGATTTTACCTATAGTCGTATATGACTGTATGTAATATTAGGTAGGCACGTCACGTATAGGCAGTTTGTCATGAGCGATATGCGTTATCATTATCAGGTCGGATGAAAAGGAAACAACAGTGACGTGAAGTTAGCGTGAATGAATATTCATTGGGTGTTTTCCCGCGGTAACGACTCACGTCTTTAAACTGCCTATTTTCTTATTTATGCTTTGACACTTTTTGTACGCGTATAAATTCCTATGTAACGTTTCTCGTGGCGGTCGTTCGGGGATTTGCTATTGAGAGAGAGAGAGACGCGTGTAAGGTGGTAGAGACGGGAGCGAGAGAGATGCGAGACTGGTGCGGAGTAATTGGCAACTATTCCAGGCACGCAACTAAGATGGACGAAGAGTGGCGAAGCAGCAATGGGGCGGACGCCGAGAGAGAGTGGCTAAGGTGGTAGTACTGTATGTTGGGTGAGTGAGAGAGAGAGAGAGAGAGAGATATGAGTGAATACAAGTGCGAGCGAGGTGGTTGGACGGAGGTTCTCTCCTTTGGTCCGCACGTAGGTGAATGTGTGCGAGGGAGAGTGGGAGTGCCCAAGATGGCGCCACGTGAAGTGGCATGGTAGGACGCCCGACGAAGGTGGGGAACTATGCGGTGAAGGCAGGAAGGGTGAAAGATAAATGACGTGTCCACCATTACCAGCGGCCACCATCATCATCTTCACCAACTTCCCACCACGACCATCGTCATCGTCGCTACCGTCAGGAAGAAGACCAGCCTAAGACCAAGCTGATGCGAGCCAACATTAAACATAACCTCTCTACTTGCTGCTACCTTCACTTTGCTGCTTCTTGGCTACCTTATAGGGCTGGTAAGCTCGCAAGGGAGAAAAATCGAGCTACGTAAGGGTTGGTTGTGAAAAAAAAATTATGATTAAGACTATCCAAGTTAAATTTTTTTTTTCACCCTTAACTGGGTATATTGAAATTAGTGGGAGAAAGAAAAAAAAAAAACAGAAAAATTAATCGATAATACTGTTGGGGGAAGGAAATGTTTTTTGATTGAATATTTCACCCTGATTACATAGTATTCCAATAATTATTCTCTCGGATCCGACATAAATCTGTTAGGGGATGAAATAAAAGCTCTGCCAACGAGAGGAATCAGTATGCCAGAGCAATAAACCGAACGAGAGTGTGTAAAGAGGGATAAATTGTGGGTAAAGTGTATAGAAAGAATGAGAAGCAAGAGAGTCTGAGTGTCGAAGTAAAGAGAGGAGCGAGGGTGGGGGATGGGGGGGTGGGAAGATAGAAAAGAGGGGTTTACGAGTTCACGGGTCCATGAATCGCAAGCGCCTCGCGTTATGAACTATCGGAAGACACATTAGCGCAAATCTGCGAAGCCAATAACTCCGGCCCCGTGCCAACTACCCTTATCCAGAGGGGTTTCATGGGGATGCAGAAGGTGAGAGCCAAGGGGACACCGTAGGGAGCGTCAAATTATTCTGCGATTAATAATCCGCGCGTTACACGCGTGATCGGCTCTTTATCGAGGCCACAACCTTCCTTACTTCCTATAGCTCAACCTAACCTAACCTAACCTACAATATAACCGCGCAACCACCTACAAGATTGGCACCGTGTGTCGCGCGTTTACCGCTTCAGTGCCGGATTCGTCATTGAGCTACCCCCTGCACCTACCGTACGTTTATCAACCCTTGTGATAAAATGGCTATATTATTATTATATCCTTAATCATGCAAAATAATAATAATAAACAATTCCAATACCACTCTACTACCCCAAAAAATTTATGAGAGTAAAAAATTATTTTTTTTTTTAATACGCAACAACAGGTGCGCGAACCAAATTTTTGGTGTCAAAGGCCAAAAAATTTGATAACGTGCACCAAGAATTTTTCTATGAAGCTGATAATAATATCGCTGTGTTAGGTCCGACCCTTTTGAATAGGCGCACGGAGAGCGCACAGGAATTACTGAATGGGTGCCGTGATTCGCAATACCCGTCATATGAGCGTCTTCTTCGTAGGTACGCTTGGTACGTCATAACCTAGTCTGTACTATATGTATGTACGGTACACATATGATACTGGGGGTTAGGTGTGTACGTACAGAAAGGGTGATATCATCCCCATAATGCGATGCAGGCGCGATGATCCGGGAGCAATATAGCCAGGACCGTCCAACTCACCCCATGGATCCCTGACGGAGTCCCCGAGCCACCCCCGATCCCCAGGACCTCCTTTGGCCCCAGGACACCACGATATTGCTTGTTTTATTGGAGCGTGACACCCATTTTTTCGCTTCTGAGAATAGGGGGACCGGCTGAGATTTCGCGAAAATTATTTCAACGGAGATTTGACCCGGGAGGTCAGGAAGTTCCAAAGGGATGAAAAAAGTAGGGAGGACTACTGGTATTGCTAAGACGAGAAATGCATGAAAATGAAGAATAAAAAGAATATGAAAAAAAATATATATGTTACCAAAAATCAACGTATAATCATTAAACATCCCCCATGTACTGACAAGAGATGCTTTATAAGATTATGTAAAAAAAATTTTTTTTCATCCCTTAAAAAAAGTTTTCACTTGTTCCGGAAATTACACTTACTTATCCCGGACGGATGTGTCATTATATAACGCTTTATATATATATATATATATACATAAGTAAACACATATGTACACATATGTATAGCTATTCGCAGGAAACCAAGCGCAATCTTTCATATGGAAAAGTTCGTCGCGCTTTCCGATCAGAAAAAGCTTTGCCAATTTTTTTCTAGTTCGCAACTTTACCACCAGAGTTGGCAAATGCCAAAGAAGAGGTCGCGGGGAGAGGAAGTAGGCGGATGGACCTGCGTACGCCCCTGACAGCCTTAACGCTCTCGCTGCGGTCGTGAAGGAACGGGAGTAAATGGCTACACGTATAAGGGTGTCCCCGTCTGTGGATATATTCGGTAAAAGTCGGAAAAGTCCGGAAAAGTCGGAAAGGAGAAATCCAGTAAATTTATCAGCGGTCATCCGAGGGCGGAACCGAGCGGACAAATTCCATCGCGAGCAACGTCCTCCTCTTGCGCGACTAACGTATATATAGATATGAGTAGGGGGGGTGCAGTGTTTGCTTTGGAAAGCCGAGAAGGGTGCTCCACGGCTCTGCCACCCCTGGGCGTAAGTCATTGCGGCTGACCGGAAGTTACGGGATCACCGGAACCCGGGATATTTATGCGAGCTCCCGGCTCTGCCAGGGAGCACAAGCGACCGGGGCATTACCCGTAATAAGGAAATTGCGAATTTATTACCACCCCGATATTGTCCAGAGGGGTTTGCGTCGGCTACGGGGTTGCACCAAGAGTTATTTCAGCTTTTATGGTTGGCGACCCTGGTATGGGTACCACTATGGAAATTCTATGTATCTTCGGTGAAAAAATAAAAAGTGATCACCCATGATCATCCTGATAATACATGAATTCCGTACGATAGGTTATGAAAATTCATATAATTATAGTCTGGGGTGACAACGAGATTTTTGTATATTAAATATTATTATTATTCTAGGTAAACTTTTTTTTTTTATAGAAAAGTATTATTTTGGTAATTTTATAGACGGTCTGATTCTCTGTCACGTACACGTGGTACGTAACACGCTCGTATTATGGATAATAATGGTACACGTGGTACGTGCTAGGATAGACAGGATAGGACTATCCCCATTAAGAGCCATCAGGACACTCCGAGTTCAGGGATTTATTTTATTAGCCTCGGTTATGATGCGGAATTGTCGAGGGTATCTCTAGGAGGGGGATGGTTCGAGGCTTAATCCGGTGATTCTTTCCGGATTATTGTTTGAACTCGTGGAGAAAATGTTGGAGGCGAAAAAAAGTGTGAAAAAAGTTGAGCCGTGCAATTGAAAAATAATCAACCAAAATTGAATAGCACGTGAAGAATCCTTGTCGTGAACGAACGGTGATGAAGTAATAAGAAAAAAAGTTGGTGAGAAAAATAAGAGAAAAAAAAGATTAAATACAGCCACGAAGTGTACCTATGTGAGAAGTCAGTATCCATCATCCCAGTGGGACAGTGAGCTAAACCTACAGGGGACTATTAACACACATCATCGACAGTCGGCTGGCTGCGCGTGATGCGCCGGCATTGTTGTAGCCGGTGAGCGGTGGCGATAGGCGTGGTTCCGTGATAATTCATTCTTGATTGCGTGTCTGATACATACGACCAGTAATTACTATCAGCAAAGAGTCATAGAGAGACGTAGGTTAATCCACGAGCGAAAAGCAGCGAAGTCCGTGGACATTTCTATGGTAAACATAAATGAGAGAGCATAAAGATTGACTTGTACGTTTAAACGAAGCGGTAGCGTAGTGCGCATGCGCGGGAGTCAATAGTTCGTGAATACGCCGCGCAGAGGGACAAACGAAGGAATCGTATAAACTGACGTCGTAGAATCATTCTCGACGTAACGATCATCGTCTCCCGTATCCATTAGCAGAGTTCCGCGCGAGTTAACCTGTCTTGCTGACTGTGACACTGGCTTTCTCGTTATTTCGTAATCAGCGTGTGGGCGTCATTAAGCACAACTCACGTTCACGACTCCCGGAGCGGGCTGTCTGGCTGCCGTCGAAAAAGACAAGAGGATTTCGTTGCCCCTGGGTTATACATACGTAAAGGTTCCTCACAGTTCAATCGGTGCTGTAGACCAGGTACCTAGTTGCTTATGGAGATAGACTACTTGTCATTGCTTCTTTCTTTTTTTTTCCTTCCCTTTAAGACTTCTTTTTTTTTCTCTCTTTCTTTTTCTTCAAAGATTCACCTCCGACGCTCTTTCGTTTTTTTCCTAACCTCTTACGCTCCTTTTTCTCTCGCCGTCTACCACGTCCCTCTTGGACACCTTGAGCCTTTCCCTCATGGACGTGCGGTTATTGATGATGGACGCGCACAAACGACGCCTCTGCTCGCCTCCAGTTTCATCCATCACCATGAGGATTCGGCTTAATAATAACGAGTCCTACTACTTAGTGAATACGTAGAGAGTTGCGGCTTGTCTACGCATGGCGGCGCTGCTGTTTCAACGGACAAACTTTTCTCAGCAAAGGAAAACCAGTCGTTCTCTATTAAGCTAACAAGTAATCACACCTAAGTACATACAATAAAAGTGAAACAACGTATAACAATAATTATATATCTTCGAAATGCATACTCAACGATATCTTTCAGAATCCACAAGAAACTCAACCCTGATCTCCCATCTATTAGGAAACCCGACATAACAGTTCCGCTCTATAAACTTCAAATCCAATCTGTGCCACTACATCGCCCAACCAAACATAACCTTAGGAAAATATTGGCGAAGTATATATATATATATATAGTGCACAGACATAGCACATATATAGCATGGGCATACAAGTAGTACTAGGTACTGGATCAGCCTCCAGAGGTCAGTATACATATATACATATACATTGCACATACAAACATAAACATATATATATATATATATATACTACCAGCATATACTACAGAACACCCTAAGGAGTTTCCGGGCCAGTCGCCATAATATGCACATGCGTATACCCACTGGAGGAGCACTCCGATACACAGCCAATCCTCTGCAACCTCCAACCCCCGGGGGCTGTTTGGACGTGCATGTATCGGCGCGGCATTATGTAAGCCTGATTAGCAACAGCAAACGTTTACTTTGTGCCGTATGTATAACCCTCACGTGAAACCCCAACGGGAAACACAGTTCGCTTATGATTGCTTAAAAGGTCTTTGAAAGTTGGTACACGAGGGTGGACCTATGGAAGACATTGGTAACAATGAATACGTATATGCGTATATTTATGAGACTGAAAAATTTGACCATAGGTCGTGACTGAACGAGCAGTTGGTAACACTGATCGGCCGTGGATGATTATACTGGTGGACCTGATGAATTTACATAGACAGCTGATCAGAAACATAATTTCAGAAATTGTATCGATGGGCTCACATACTGTTGTTATTATTGGTAAATTTTCTGGTACAATCGGATTAAAAAGTTTATTGATATTCATAAACCAATTCGATTCACTGGATGGGAGTGCATTGTTGCATTGATTAATTTGAAAATTCGACAGATGCAACTCGTATAATTAGTGTAGCTATAATTGCTGGTGGTGCTGAATGGCTGGGACCAGTTACGTCACTGCGCCATGTGTCTAGTGAAGTACTTGAAACTTAGATGACGGTTAGGTACAGTTAGATTGGTAGCACTGTTTGTAACGGAGGAACTATGAATAATGACTGGATCGAGAAATACATATGATTATGTGTGTGTATATGTGTATGGATAAATTGTCAATTTATCTTAAGAATAATATATATATATATATATATATAGACCGTGATAACTTTTGCGATAAACCATCATGACGGGCAGTGAAAAATCAATATCACCACTTGCAAATAAATAAAGCACATTAATAATCCGATAGAGAGAAGGTTGGCAACCTGGGACATTAATATTCAGTGACACTGTTGCCACTCGAAGGTTTGATGGATTCGGCACGCGCCCGTTCTAGGTATGCATGGTGTAGGTACAATACTCCCTGATTTTGACAAATGTACCGATTCGCTTTTTTTTTTTTATAACTTTCTTTCACTTTCATTTATTATCTTTCTCTCTTTATAGTATTCGTCCTCTCTCTCTCTCTTTTTAAACCTATTTCTGACTAACCGGTACACGTGCGTATATTTTTTTTTTTTTGTATTTTTATATCGCACGGCTCATAGGCTGTGTGTGTAGATCTGCCAATATGGTTGATAATTTATCAATGGATCATTGGAAAAAAAATATTAATAAAAAATAAACATGAAAAATGGTCCATCCATACGGTTCGCTTGCCAGTATTTCGGCACGGCCAATCGTCTCATCCAGCATCCCGTTTAGCGATGCATCCGGAAGTTTCATCTGGAAGTAATGTTATGCGCGGAAAAAAAAAAGGAAAAAATGTACGGAACTGCCACGGTTACGAAGTAAAGGATGGGGGGCGAGCAAAGAGGAGGCAAGTATTCGTGGCTGGGGCGGCCGACTGCAGTAACGTGGAAGCCGCGAGCGGATGGCGTAACCGAAATTACTTAGTTGGGCTTTCAGAGGCAACCGAGGAGAAAGGACTTGTTGCACGGGTAAGCCGGGTGCGGTTAAAATATCGGAAATTTAAACATCGCTCCTCCCACGGATTTACATATTTTCTACGTTCTTAACCTCTTTGCGGATAACGAGTGAATCGACGGAGTCAAAAGTTGGTATCGGTAAGATTTTACAGAGACATAAATAACCGTACAGATGAAATTCGATAATATATGAAAATGAAAAATATATTTAAAAAAATTTTTTTTTTCTCATTTCTTTCAACATTTATTTTTCCCTAGGCATATCTATGCGAGGTTGTTCTGGCCTTTGATTTTCAAGGACAGAAACGTCAAATCCTCTGACGCACCTAGTGATTTTCTCACAAGCCATTGGCATTGGGATCGTGTGAGACTTTACCTGCTTGGGTTCTGACAGGCCTTTGGCAGGGACGTCGTGCTCCAGTTGGTAAAAAGGTTCCCACGATATGGGATATATTCTCGGAGTCGCCATTTTGGATGGTCCAAGGGTACGAACCCCATGTATATGTGTATACATGTATATAGTATACGTATGTATAGGAATAAGGTATCGTGTGGATTATGTATATTAGTATATGTTGATAAGTACTAGGGAATTTTGAAATATCAATTGTCACTGGTGTCTAGTGACTTTTCCTTTTTGGAATACTTCTAGAACCTACTGTTATCAGGATTGGCGCTAGAATGGATCCTACTAAGGATCCACCGTTCTCGTCGGCCAGGATCACAGAGCACGACTGCTGGGATCTAGGACGATCGTACAGCAGCCCATCGGCATTGTGAACACCAGAAACTCGTTAATCAACTGAGAGCCACTGGGAACGCTCATTGTGGGCGGGTTATTAATCAAATGAGAACTACTGCGGCCTATTGTCGGTCCCTGGCAGGGGTTCCGAGAGGGATCCCGCCATCCCGGAGAGGAGAGGAGAGACTCTCCTCGTATCGACCAAACTCAAGAGAGAACCAGAGAGCCAGGATACTCCATTCAGTTCTCTATACGTATGCCAAGGTGGCTCAAGACCGAAACTTTGTAGACTCGACCCAAATTCGCTTAGTCAGGTTGTGGTTTTATGAGAAAAGAAAAAAATGTTCAAAAAAATGAGAGGTTTGACATCTGATAAAATTTTTTAGAGCAAATCTCGAGTGCAGAAGTAAATATTTCCAGAAATTTCGATTTTTCTATAATATAATGTATTTTCTGTATAGCAGATGTAACCAGTCATCCACGCCTACGTCTGGACCTAATCTCAGGATCTTCGCGTCCTCAGGCAAAGGACTTCGTAGGGTCTTATGCAGATGAAATTTCAAGACAAGAGCTGATGACTGGTCCAGCTGAGTATTTGTCAAAGAACATTGATTCAATGGGTCAAGATAATTTGAGATTTATCTAAAGAGATGCAGATCTCACTCGCCGACAAATATGATCCTTCGACACCTACCCAATGGACCAAAGGATCGACGATCCAGTTGGTCCAGATCATCAGGATTTTTATGACGTGACGTAGAACTAGGGGTGGTAGCTACTGAGAGGCTAGCCAGTAGAAAAGTACCAGGGGGTAAGGTGGCAGCGAGTAAGGGTTGTCGGAAAGTGCGTCGAGCAAAGCTTTGTGGCACATTTGAAATTCCGTAATCCAAGAGTGGAAGCAATGGCGGCGTTGGCGGGTTGGCTCTGTGCTTCTACGATTATTCCGTGTAATTAAGTCGACGGAACTTTTCTCAGGGCTTTCAAGGCTCGCTGCGAAAGAGTGAAGAGCGGGAGGGCGAGGGTTAAGGGTGGGAGTAAGAACAAGGAGAAAAGTAAAAAAAAAAAAAGGAGGGATGCTGGAGACAGAAGTAAGGGAGAGTAAGACCGGCAGCAAGCTTGCTGGAAAGGTGGTAGGTATGATGGAGTAAGAGAAGAGATGAGGAAGTGGAGGCGGTAATTAAGAGAGTTAGTTGCTGGTCTCCCAATTAGGAGCCAGTAGAAGCCAACCCTGGTAGAGCGACGTCTGCCGACGCCCGCCGACGGCTGCCCTGAAGCGAACTTTACCTAAAGACCCATTCCTATGGTCTAATCCTTGAGTTAACTTGTTGAAGTTCAAATTATTAAGAACTTCGATATCCCTCGGTACTGTACCCATTTTAATTATAATAATAATTAAGTATATCAAATATTTCGGGAGGGTTGAGGGTGGATTTTTGAAAAAAAAAAATTTTTTTAAATATCTTTGTCTGAAATGTCCGCTATGGCATTGAGTAAGAAAATCATTCAGTTTTACTACAGGGGGTGCAACTTCTGATGCGTGAGGAAGTAAGTTGAATCGGTAAAAGAAAAAAAAAGAAAAATTCGCGACAGATAATTGTTCCTTCTGTCATTTTGCCAGGATCTTTATTGTGACAAATTAAAGAGGGTGGTGACTCTTTCTTTCGGGGGTTAAAGGGGCCCTGGGGTGGTTCACTGCTCGTCCCGAGTTCCTTTCCGGCGAAAGGGGTGAATAATTGTAACGAGCTAAGATTACGTCGACGAACCGCGACGATGGGACTCGATAAGAATTCAAATAAGGGTTGAAACTCAGCGAGCGAGACTACGAGGGTGCTAGAGGGAAAGTAGTATTCGCGCAAGAAGTACAAGATACTAGTAGTAGTGACGCTACTATTCGACCAGTACCGTCACGAGGATAGAATAGGGGGTTGACGGAAGTTTCAACAGGGGCAGAAAGGGGAGGAAGCAATATAACCCGATTACTAACGGACTCTACTTAAGGGCGTCAATTGAATTTAGTTAAATTGTCCAAGCGCGAATGAAGTGACAAATTGTGATTTCGAAGAAGAGGAAGGTAAAAAAAAAAGAATTTGGCAGCCATAAAAGACTGTTTCAACGTTCCTATAAAGGAAATAGATGGGAAGGAGTCTTGCGCGAAGGAGAGCGAGAGAGATAAAAAATGAAATAACCTAGAAAAGCATCAATGACATTGTACCGTAGCGACGAGTACAGTCACTGCAAATATAAGTTGTAAAGGCGAAGTGGTTTGTGGTTAGGTGCATCCATGTTATTCGAATGGTCCTGGACTGAGGAGTCTGAAGCGTATCGACAGATCGACGCACCGGAAACTGGTGCCGCTGCAACATCGTCGATTGCTACACTGTCAAGTCCCGGTTGCTCCTGGTGGCGCCTTTGCCTCCCTACGGCGTCTCGTCTATAGGCAACATTTGAGCGTCCCATCTACCCTCAACAGGTTGCGCATTCCTCTCGCTGATAACGCCGACTCGTTCCACTTGGAATTTCGACAAAAGGCCCCGCGCACCCCCTGCCGACGATACCCCGTGTCCCAGGTAGTCGATAAGACCCTCTTGAATCACTGAGGTCTGGATGGCCGTCGGCACGATATGGAATGAGGTTGCGACGCCATTGAGAAATTGAGGAACGATATATTAAACGAATGGATGATAACAAAGGAATCTGGTTGGTTTCCGTTTGTCGATTACGATAGGATACTCGGTGCAGCTTGGTTGGGCCTTATTCGAAAGTACTGTACCTCTCCCTGATTTCTTGGGGCCCTTTGTCTCTCCATTGCGCCAGTCGTTCTACTCGAGTTGCGGGTTACGTGCAGACCCCTACCTCACTTCGTGGTTCCTCCCTTCGAGCTTCGTGGGCCTTAGCCGATCGGGTGACAAGGCCCCGAACTCCTGGCACAAGGGCTGAACACCTGGTCGCTCGCGACGGGGGTATCGTAGGGAGGAACTTTGAGGACGAGGAGAGAGCAGGAGTATTAGCATGACAAAAGGGTCCCCAGTGAGGCTACGTAGAGGCCCAGCAAGGACCCCAGGTGCGTGGGACCTTCTAACCTGGGCCCCGGTAGCTACTGGAGGGCGTTACGAAACACCCCCGCCGTGACTACCCTCCCTGTTCCTCCTCCTTTTTACTCACTGCGTTTTCTTCACTCTCACTACCTACTCACTGTCCTTCATTCTTCCTCTTCACGGATCGGGCCCATTTCTGACGTCACTATTTCACCCTTACCACGGACCTT
Organism: Syrista parreyssii; assembly: GCA_030142615.1. NCBI lineage: Eukaryota > Metazoa > Arthropoda > Insecta > Hymenoptera > Cephidae > Syrista > Syrista parreyssii. Next base: position 64,696 of record JARQTG010000055.1, read on the forward strand.
GTCTCGTAGCGGCATCCAACGAAGACACAAAGGTTACTAGATACCTGTGTGTTCCTATCTATCTTACGCTCGATAATTCCCCTAGAAAACGTAATAATTCACTAGACCAATTTTTCCTTTTCATTTAATACTAGTAAAACCATGATTTCCTATCCAGCTACTAACCGGGCATGAATCCTTTCATCAGGTCTGGACTTAGCTCGTAAATTCTTGCTCGAACGTGTCACGGGGATTACGCAGGAGGAAACACTTAAGGCCCTAATTCCATGGCGGTCGCGGATCTACGTGTTCGCGACGAGGCATTTAAGCCGCGTTCTCAGCATGCCCTCACACGCGACGCCAGGAACGCGTCTGCCTACGCATGCACGCACTAAGCGACGAGTGAGACCGTAGGAGGAAAATGGGCCCGTGAGTCCCACGAGAGAAAAAGGGCTAGATAGCTCTCGCCGGGTAGACTCTCTAGTAGCCTGTAGACTGTGCAAAGGGGCCTTGCGGAGATCCGGTGGAGGACCCAGTGCGACAAGGATAGTGGGACTTACGAGGAACGGAGACAACCAGGCGGGTGTAAGGCCCCAGACCATGTACGAGATTTCACGTAAGCAGGTGTGACGATGCGTGGACACGCGTCTACCAGGAAAACGGTCCCTCGCACGTCGGGGCCTCATGGAACAGTCCGCGAACACGTTCGTACCCAGGTGTTCTTTATTGCGGATTTCGTCTCGACACCGAGACGAGGATAAATGATTATTTCGCGGGAATCAGGAAGTCGGTCATTTTTTAACATCTTTCCCTTACTCTTTAACCCTTTCTTCTTTTCTTCAGCACCTCGCTCAAGAGTCATCGAGCCATTCAAAAATTTTGAAAAGTCCCAAGCAACATTCTCTCCGAAGTGGTTTACCTAAACGGATAGGTTTATTTTTTTGATTTTCGAAAAACAGTACAAATAACGGAAACCGTACCTACCGATGATCCCCAGTGTTCAAGATGGACCTGATCCTATACCGGGTACGTTCTTTTCTGTAAATCTAAAGTAAGTCCCAATAGGTTCCTGAACTGTTTTTTTTCCTTTTTCTTTATACCAGCAAAAACCGAGAGAGATCAGTTTCCTATTTTCTGATCTGCTCACAGGGTGGCGCTCGCGCTTCACAATGACTACTGTTTGCCCCAGGGGTGTACCAATATACACCAACAATACCAGGCACCAGCTCAATCCAAGCTATGCTAATATTAAGGGCCCTGCACAATGGCTCTTCATGTAATATTTACTAAAGTCAATAACCCAAAATAAATATGGGCCTTTATACGAACCAGCGCTCCGTTCCACTCAGTTCTGCTCTGGTTCTGCCGTCGGGTTTACCTGAGCCGTTGCGCATTGTGGTCGCGACCTAAACTCCCAAAGACACGTCGCTGCCAATATTTCTTCATCACTGACTCAACGTCCATCCACACTCCCATCTATTATTATCGCCGAGGATCCTGTCCCCACTCAACCCCTAACTCTTGGTCCAAAAACCATCCAACGGCAAAACAACCAAATGGGCCTTATGGGCCCAATTTACAAAAGACAACCCAGGTGCCCAAATACCTTAAAGGTAACGTCACACCAGATAACAACGATACTGTACGGTATCCATATCGCACGAGACGACGATAGCCATCTAAATCCACGCACCCCTAAACACCAACCCTCCCCAACCCACCCCTATTATTTCATCTTTTTTCAATATCTTTACAACCAGCATCTCACTGTCCAGGGACGAGTTTAACAGGACCGCAAAGGGTGCTTCAGGGTGAATTTTCAAACTAAAGCAGGGCGACTTCGCGTAGCAAATTCACGACTCGCTCGCACAATGCCCGATTACCGCATGGTAATGTACGGGCGACGTATAAAAAGCTGTTTTTAATTATTTGCACTATAAATATTGTGACTCAGTCGGTGCAGGAAGGGAAAGAAGAAGCAATTTCTTACCGCCACCGGCTACTTACCCCCTATGTATCGCATCCCTTCTCCAACATTTTTTTTTTTTTTTTTTTTTTCCTTTCAACCCTTGCACTCCTTTCCACACGACACATCACACAACTACATATTATTTCATACATGCTTCACATCCTCTGTTTATCTACTGTCTGACCAGCCAGAGGTCTGAATTAAGTGGGAACGTTAATTAAAAAAATTTTTTTCTCAAGATTTTCAGGCTGGTCCACGTGTATCTCATAGCGGGACCTAGGCGTCTTATCGCCGGTACGCTGTCCGATATTGTCACCCGGGTTCACCAAGTGATTAATCTTACCCCGGTCAGGACTTCATCCCCGTCGCTTCCACCACCTTCAGGGTAATGATCCGTAGCACATACGATAACCCGCCAGTTCCCATGCATCCTGTACAACCCTGGGCAATGACGTGCTGTCCACATGCGAAACCACGTCCTGTCTTATCTGACGACCAGGAACTATGAAGAAAAAAAATAATGATGCCTGATGAACTTAATGGAAAATTAAAAGTATATATATATATATATATGATTATATGACTATAGTGATATATCATCCCCAACAACATCCACCTCATAATTCTTTTATTTCAGATCACACACGGCTGCTACAAACCAAGCGTTGTATTCATTATAAAAATACATACAACAAGAAGACCCTAGCCGTAGCTCAGTTTGATACGCAAGAAACAATAGTCTCTTCTAGTCCCAATAAATTCACCAAACAAAAAAAAAACCAGTCCCACCAACTGAATTTAGATGGTTGCTACTTTACGATCCGACAAGTTTGGTAAGTATTGAAATGGACCTCGACTCTAGCAAAGCCAAGGGGGACAGACAAGCAATATGTACAGGGTGACACAAGTACAATAGTATCAACCACAGAAAAATCCAGGTACAAACCCAACCTGAGATCATACGCATAAATAGGGCTATTTCCTAGGTCAGTACCAATCGCATAAAAAATTCCCTAGATACCCCAAAATCTCAAGGTACCATCATCCGGTCAAGTTCAACCAGTATAATATGAATTTCTGTAACACCCGGTATTAACAAACGTGGGAGCAAACCCGGTCTGTAACTGAGGGTTCTGTGTCTCGCGTGAAATCAATGTTTCATAAGCATGGATAACAGAACCGACCGCCATATACACCGTGACCAATGTACATCTTGATTTAGTAGGTCCAGTAGGTCCAGTATCAAAGGTAGAGTTGGTAAGGTAGGTAGGTTACGAATGAGAAGCTGCTTGGTCGAGTGTCGAGCTGTCTCGTTAGCAAGAGGGTAAAAGCAGAGGGGCGGAGGGGTGGTTCAAGGGGGAAACGTAAGGACTGTCTAATAAAGCAATTCCGTTATGGTCCTGGGGCGTAATATGAGAAGCTACACGCCCTACGCCCTCGTTGAATAAAGCAATTTTTATGCGGTTACCTGTCAGAGATCGTTCCTACTGTAGTAATGCCATAGGTGTATAACATAAGGTATGGGGTATGCAAGACTTTGGTGAAAATAGACCCTTATGATTTGGTACCCTTATGGCAGTGTCCGGTTTGAATATGGTTGACGTTGACCTTTGAGATGTAATTTTTGGTGTACTTTGAAATGTGATTTTAGGTCGTGGGAAATTTTTTGGTGAAAATTATTTTAAGCTATGATTTTTTATTATACGGTATTGAGGGTTTCTGATTGGTTGGTTACGGTGCTGTTGCTTGCTGGTTAGATCTGTGCTATTCGTACAAGGACAGCATCCGTGACGCCTTGGGATTCTCAACGAGCGAATTAGGGAGATTTACGGTCGTCGTACGTGACCGTAACGGGTCTGTTATGTCACGGACTGTATCTACTTTTCAGCTTGACCCAGACTGACCTGGTACTTAGATACCACTCTAGGAGTCGTTACGAGCTATGTCCTTTGACCTTTGCAGTTTCCGAAATCCTGTAAAGGACCAGTCTCTGTGGAGGATCAAACCTGAATGTGGTTGAACCGTAGAATTCTAATGCATAGAGTGTATTACTGTATGTGGATAGTAGGGTGCATTAGGATACATTGCTTAGGAGAGTCTCTCACCCTACGTGATTCTGCGTGACCGCGATCGATTTAAAATATTTAATTTGATTTACCGCAACGGCAGCCATCTTGGATTTACTCGTGTAAAGAAGGGTGCAAAATGGGTCTTTTGTTTTTGGGTATTCGTCACGAGAGTTCTCACACGTCACGTGACCGCCCGGAAGCGAGGACCCTGTATGGCTTTGGCACTGTACTCGTATACGTGTGTGGAACCGGCCAATCCCACGGTGAAAACTCCAGGGGGTGCAGTGGGATCTTCCGACTTGGAGCAAAGGGCAAAGAGTCCTACCCCCATATCCCTCGAGCGCGCACGTTTCGGTATAAATCATTAGCAGGGCACCGATTAGTTGGCAATGGGGTGGCGTGGACCTTCTGCCAAGGGGGTGGCGAATGATTATTGCCACTACGTGGGGGTTGGGAAATTATTAGTAGCCTCTGATTGGAGCTACTTCTTGCTCGAGAGGGTCGTAATGTAGTAACGAGTAACTACTGACGCGTATATGGAACGATTTATGAAACTACCCTTGATGCTTGATGTAGTGTCCGGGAGATTAAGGGTAAGAACAGGGGCTTTGATGGGTTTTGAATACGGAATTTCACCTGAGGTGAAACACTGAGAATTTTGAACGAATTTTGGTAATGAGGGTGAATGTGAGGTTAATCAAGTGGGGGTGGATATTTTTTAAAGTGGTGCGATAACGAAAGGGGGGTTGGTCTGTGGACTTGGTAGTGTAAGGATAAGGGCTAAGGGTTGGTTACGTTGTACATGCGTCATGAATATATAGATAGTTGAAACGATGTCCATGTCACGGCGTGACGGTTGAGTGAAATTTTGAGGGTGGAAATCTGCCTGATCGAAGGGAGGATGACTGCTACCCCGATTCACGATGCACCCCCCTGGGCTTCTATGATATTCTAACTATCCCACACAGTAGAATGGCATTAGAGACACCGTAACGTGTGGCCGCCCCTGGCCACGAAGTTCATCCCGTGCGAAGGGTGGCCTCTCAATATGCTACCCCTAGTAGCATATGCTACCTTATAACGTTGCATCCCTTCGGCCGCGTAATCCGATTTATTATATATCTAGATTTTATCGAGATATTGATAGCCGGCACGTAGCGTACTTATGCCAGGGGTGTATCATATGTCAAAAGTAAGGGTCGTACATTTCTATGAGGGATGAGCGTAACGAATTAACAGGCTTGTTTTACCCGATATTTTCACCTTCGAGTAAGAACTGACCGATTCCACGCACCCTTATTTTCATAAGGGATCTTCGTCCTCTTGTCCCCACCCTTAACCCCTCTGCGGTGTTTTTAGACGACAGGGGGCGGGGGGTAACAAATTTCAAGTGACGATACCTTCACGAATATTGTATCTTAAGTGACAAGGGAACTTCGGTACAAGGGTTGTAGACTTTCAACCCCTCGTGGTTATACAAGGAAATTACAAGGAAAAGCATCCCCATGTGGAATATATTTTTAAAGGATTCCAAGTCGCTTTAGGATTGCTGATATAATAAGGGTGCACTGCGAACAGAAGACTCGCGAAGCCACCCTCGTAGACAACCCGCGAAGAGCGTGAGAGGCCATAAAATTCAGTAGTGTCCCGGCACTGTTTTCAACCCCTATACAAAGTACCTCCCCCCCCCCCCTCCCCAAAGTACGGCCGCAGATTCACTTAGCACCAGTTAACACGAGAGGACTCACCCTCTCCTACCCTCCTACTCGTATTTCCTCCCTTACAGTCTCTCACTTTCGACTGACGTACTTCACGTCACCGCATGGCTTAGTTCGGCCCCAACCCTTAGCAATGGGGTTGTACCACCCCAATCATCCCACATACAGCCCACCCTGTCATGCGAATCTGCAAAACTAAGGGAGACAAATAATATATGCGCGACTGAAAATCAACCCCTAACTGACTTTCTAATCTAGGCTAAACCTCCCCTATTATCGGTAATTAAATTTTTCAAAGCAACAATTACCACTCTCAAAAGCAAATCAATAGGGGAGTAAAAATTTTCGTAAAACTCCGAATATACGTAAACACGAATTAAACCTAAATACCGCAAGGGTAGCAACAGCGTAACGCAACTCTTCCGCTAAACCTGTTTCCTTCTTTTTGGCATTTCATCCCCCCGTCGGTTCCCGTCTAGCGCATGAGAAATGGGGCATTGAAACTCGGGCCCGCTTCCAAGGGCGACACACCGTGTGTCGTTCGTGTAGGCGTCAATCACACGCTACGCATATATTTACGAGCATTTCATTTCACCCCTAAAACACACCCCCAAGCGCTACCCCCTGCGTTCTGGTGTTGGCTAAATAATGGCCCGGGAGGAGGTACGACGTGTCAACTGCCTTGACAGTACGACGTTTTCGTATACCAACGTATGGCTGGAGAATCGAATGTTGGATTTTGCAGGGTGCCAAAGGTTCTGGCATTAACTAAGGGTGGTAACTACCCTTAGTGTCCAAAATCATCAAAAAACAGCTCTTAATTGTACCACCTACTAGGAATAAAATTTGAGATTTTTTTTTTTCTTTCTATCGCCACCACATCCTCTGCTCTACCCTCTTCCTACCCCTTTTTTCATCCCCCATTCACTCGACTACTCTCACTATCCACGTATATATCTCGCGTACCCCTTTTTTACACGCATTTGAAATTTCACCCCCAGACCCTCACTGAATACCCTCCTCGCCAACGTCGTAAAGCACGAGCAGCTATAAGATCGTCGACCGATTTTTATCGCAGCCCGTTTTCCAGTCTCGCAAAGTGAAAATGTCTCCGGGGAGCGATACTTTAGGCTTAGTTTAAAGTATTTCGGATCGTTATTGATAGGCCTAACGGCGCTATCATGAAAATTGACCCGTTCCGTAATGTCACCAGGGGAAGAAAGAGGGGTTGACGGAAGCTTAAACTCGCGTGGAGACCCCTTGAAAAAAAAAAAAAAAAAAAAAATTGACAATTTTTACATAAATTTTTTCCATCCTCACCCTCGAAATATTCTCAGAACTCGAAAACCACCCCTAACCAAACAAATCCTTAACTACGTACATACGTCTGATTTCGATACGTTCCAAACATACCGATCAATATATACGCCAAGAAGGTATCGTACCTAACACATGTCTTGTCAATTGATACATGACGTTACAAAGTACGTCAAAAGAAAAAAATAATCATATTTTAACGAAATCACAAATATGAAAAAAAAAAAAATTATATCCACCTGACTTTTAAAAAAGTATTAAAAAAATATTTCCTAACGATTCATTCTGATTGGCCAGTGATAACGAATCTGATGCATCCGTAAATAATAATCGGGTGGCTCCCCTGCCGTAAACTCAGGAATTCCACGCGCGTCCAGAATGTCACACGAGGTGGCAATCATGCCGACATTCACATGAGCTGCGCAATGGACGAGGGAACGAGATCACGAGTGTACAGGGAATAGTCATATGTACACGTATCCACGTATCTACATACGTATTTACATATGGGATGGACATATGTGAGGAAGAGATAGTCGGACTGCTAACTGGATTCACGAAACTTACCAATTATTTGGCCATTGGTTGGACAACGTGCGTCAAATCTACAAGTGTTTATCCTATAGAATATTCAGAGCCATATGATACAAGCATAGAAGGCATAGCCTGTATTATATTATTATATTTATAATTGACCTTTGACACGTTTATGATGTCGCGATGATTCGATTATGAATAATTAAAATGACGGTCATGACAGAATCAATTGGACAAAGGGATTGACTATTGAGATTTTGATCGACGGTACGTCTGTCTCTGTCTTGCGCGTTTCGGTCCCGATAGGTCCGTCTCTCTCCCACTCACGGCAGGTATATAAAATACGATTTTCGAGAGCATTCAAAAAGAATAACGATGACAAATTACCGATAGGATAAAAGTCATTAATACGTGGTCTTTAATGTTTAACGAGTTTAATGGGACTGTTGTTACTATTGTTGTTATGATCTCCAGGAGTGTTGGTTTGGTTAATGTTAATTAAGGCGGGCAATTCTTTGGTGTGAATTTTGATGTGAAAGTCGTCCGAATTCTTAATACAGACGAGGCATGGTTAATGGGTCAAGTGAAATCAGGTAGCTGAGAAACGCGCGAAAAGGATGAATGAGAATCAGCCCGAAGTTGTAGGACAAAGCCGGAAGCGGAATGGCCAATATTTTAATTGATTCTGTCGAATCAATCGCCAATTATCCCACGTATAAACACTAATTACACAGGGATCCACTAATTAATGACAGCCGTGTACTTGATGGCTGGATAGGTGTTAATTAATTAGAGTCACTCCAAGGGTAGCAACCCTTAACAGTACACACACCAACAGAGAGGATACAGGTGACACAAAGCCATATAGATATACTTGCCAAGTAATAACAAATAGATAAATCATTAAAAATAAAGTCCCTAGTTCAAACGTCTCATCCCTTAAAATTCCCAAGGAGAATCCAACCCCCAAACGATCTTGACTCAAGTCCAATCAATAATTTGAAATTCCTCAACTCCAACCTGGGTACCCTAAATTTTGTCATGGGATCTAAGAACCAAGAAGTCGAGTCAGACATCAGCACCAGGGTGCCAAATAATATTTGGGTAAATAGGGGATGAGGGGGTAGTCTATGAGACAGGGACAAAGGCTTTTTGCTCGAGCGGATGAAATCAGGTGAACGCGAATTGAGGAACACAAGGGATATATACGCCAACCCTTAATTTGGTGGTGCGGCTTCTCGTCACCTTTCATCCACCCTTAACGAGGTTCTCGCACGAGCTGCTTCTGCTCGCGCTTCGACTCCTTTAGGTTTTCCGCCTCGAGGGGGTGGAGGGGGTGTTGTCGGACTAGTCGCACAGGAAAGGGCGGTTCCGTAGGTGGTTCCTGGACGTGGTGGATTTCAGGAGGAGTTCGCGCAATGGCGAACTACCACCACCATCGCAACAGGGGTAGTCAATGCAGGTACGTACCAATAAGGTACCCGCGTACACGTATGTCGGTTAGGTTGGTACGTGTGTCGGGTAGCATCCAGTATACCTTATACTCCCTTTACTTCCTCCTCGGCTGGTGATTAGCAATCTGTAAGCCGATTACGGGACCGAGTGAATGTGCCCGTCGGGCCGCAACCATCCAGCCTAACCTGACGAGCCAACTGAACTCGAACCCAGCGGAACCCCTGGCTGATCTCCTTATTAACCGCACCCGATAATTGCGCGGCCTACGCGTATGCCGCGATTACGTCGCGGTTCACTGACTGCCCCCTGCCCGGATTAGTCAGATTAGTCAGTAGTTGGACCCTGGATAATTGATTGGTCCCGGCGGATTACTTGGTTTTGCCTCTGGTGCTTCGCAGTCTGTCTTGAGGTCCTGATGATGGAGGTAGGTGATGATAAGTAATCGGCAAAATTGCACCTTGGGTTATATCGACATATATATGTATATATGTAATGCTTGTCTCATATGACGGGACAGGAAGCGGTGACAGCCTGTTTACAGTTTACCAAATCACTTCTCTATGGTTTTCCTACAACAGTTTAGTTCCATTGGGAATCAAATGGTCGACGGGGTGGCGTGGCAGTCACATATTTAATTTAGTGCTCGACACAAGAGGGCGTTGGTACATCTGTCAATGCGCCTTGCAATAGGGGGATTGGGTGGGGGGGGGGGGGGTGTCTGAGTTATTGGTGGTTGTCAGCACTGGGCTGCGGTGCCATAAACACGTGCTCAGATTTCGCGGTAAATCTCGTACATGGTACTCGCCGGAGCCAACCCCTTGCAACGAGGGTATGTAGTCTATGGCTATATATAGTGGGTACAATGAAAAAAAATCGTCAGCCTAATCGGGTCAGGTATTTTTTGTATTAAATAATTGAAATTATTGAAAATGTATTTTTTATATGTATTTTTATGATTTTGAGAAACGAGGGACTAGCGTGTGTACATTGAAAATTCGCTGCTAGGGACTTTTCAATTTGTCACCACTCTGTAACATGAAACAGGACGTGTTTGACCAGCTAAAAGTTTCAAGCCGCGTTTCGAATGTCGCCGCCGGCGACGGTCCGCGACGTTTAAACCGCTTTTAATAGAATCGTTGGTACGGGATGCCGAAGGGGTGCAGTTTAAATAAGAGCCGACTGTTCGTTCGCACGGATTTCGTGGTGTCCCTGTCATTACAGATTGAATTTAGGGGATGAAGAAGACCCTTACGGACAAGGGATGAAATTTCACGAGCGAAAGAGGAAGCGTACGAGATACTGTCTTGAGGATAAAAAAATAAAAATAGCCAAGTGCCTATCCACACCCCCCCCCTTCCCCTCCTACCCCCTCGCATCGAGAAGGCAACCCCTCGCGAGGGGGTTGGCGAATATTGATTACCTTTTTTCAGATAGAAAAATAATTTCGAGCACCTACTGAAAACTTCGAGGGCTCTTTCGAGTCTTGCCATCTATACGCCGGATAGGGGTTGGCTCTATAACAATGGCGGCCGAAGACACAGACAACATACACGAGAAAGGCATTAAAATGCAAGAAGTGAAAATAACTTAGGAATCACGCAATAATATTATCCAAACGAAAGAGGAAGTTGAAGAGACGCCATCTTCTTTTTTTTTGAAACACACCAAAAATCCCTACAATAAACTACCCCAGAGGTTTACTCTGGGGAAAATTTATGCTAACAAAAAATTTGATTATTTAAAAAAAAATACAATAAGACCGACTCTGAAAATTCTTATGAAAATAGTTGGCAACGCACCACAGAGAGCACAGTAGAGGTAAAGAGCGAGGGGGGGGGGGGGGTAGGGGTGGCTGCGCAACGTGCACAAAACATAATCAGAAATGAATGTTGCATCACAGCATTGTGTCAATGAACCCTTAGCAAAGAGACGGCGAAGGGGTAGGAGTTTCTAGCAACCGCTACTTCCCAGTTCTCCGTAACACAGGTGTACCACCCAGCATCCAGCTATACCAACCCAACAAAGTGTTAACATATGTAAAAAAAAAAAAAGCTTCGTACCAGCCCACCCACGTATCAAGGCACCCACGGGCCCTGGGTGAAACGAATGAGAGTAAGCGTTGCTTGCACCCCTATGACGTCATACCTCGCATACGTATATACACCCTATACGATATACGTATCGCGCCGCCATTTGTAAAGCGTTAAACGAACCCCGAAGAAATCCCTTGTAAAACAAGTAGGGGTGGTGTCTGTACAAAGTCCTCAAAACGTAAGAGTAGAGAATATTTCTATTCTGAACGGTAGTTTGTGTCACCCTGTGGTTCTCGCATCTAAAGTACAATACCCACGATACTACCCTGTGTTAAGTACAATATTATACCCCCGATGCACCTGACTCCTGCACAGGGTCTCCAGGGTCCGGTAACAACCCTTTGATGCTGGCTATTACAACCCTCATCAGAGATCATGGTGTCCCAGGGTAGTTAGTTGTTGAATATTTTTTTTTGTGTTTTTCGTACGAATATAAAAAAAAATTAAACCAATCTCCAGCCCATGAATTTTTTTCAGGTACACCCGTTACACGGGAAACTTCGTTCGGTCCGATACGTACAGGGTGGCTTGTATCGGTATGGATTTTAATACGAAGAAAGGTAGAGGGAACTGAGGACCAAGGATCATAAATACAGTTTATCCGGTGGCGCGCCCATCCACGCTCATTATTCTGAAATATCTCATTCTACCGCCATTACCAACCCGCCACTGGCGTCGTCGGTATCGCGGGTGGCATCTCCGAGAGCGACGTAGCGTATAGCGTAACCACCCCCGTGTCTCAAGATTAAAAAAGTCTTATCTGGACACGGACGCGGAGGCGTCCCGCTCCGGGAAGAAGGAACAAGAAGCCGAGGGCGAGGCATACCGAGAAACGTTAATTGCCCAATAAACCAGAGTTATGGGGAAGGACGCTGAGCGTCGGGACGTCTCCGCCATAAGGAGACCTGGAAATGACGCGGAAAGACGTTACTTTTACTCTCTCTCTCTCTCTCTCTCACACACACACAATTTTAAGTTACATTTTTTTTGGAACCACCCCTACAACGTAATATCACCACTGATTCTCTCGCTTCCAGCAACCCCTTACAAACCCCTAAGATTTCTCACTTAATCCCCAGCCCTTCGATGTGCTTGCGTAATAATCTAAATCAAGTGTATATTAAAAAAGTGATGTCGTACAATGAATATTTACTCACCGTGTATATTACGTTATTCATGTGCTACTTGATAAGGGTGAATAGATGGGCTGTGATTGCAAGGAAAAAATAAGTATACATGGTGGTACGTAATACAAGAGGTATAACAACTGTCTTTTTTTTAAGGGACTATTATACGAATACGTATGGTTGGACTTAATAAACAGTGTCTGCTGTCAGACGGGATCAAAATATTTCAATCCATAAACGTGGCTACGTTGGTACAATGGCGGCACGTGTTAATAGGATTACCCAGGGTGCAACGGGTGCGTACGAACCAGGACACCGTAGACATGAGACATGGGATGACAGGATAGCATGTGCCCACGCAAGAAGCATGAGGTGGAAGCCTAAAGATTCTATAACGGGTGTGTCTGTTTGGTAAAGACGAGAAAAAAAAAAAAGGTAAGCGTGCGTTGGATTATTTTGAAAACGTTAAACAGACTATGACAATAATACAGCCGTGCTGTCCAAGGAATACCTGGACCGATCCGTTGGATGCTGTAGGATTATGATTATCGTTCAAGAGAAATATGATTTATCCTGTCGCCAGGCTCATTACTGGCTACAGGTCTTTTCACTTTAATAGCCACACCCCACGTTCCGTAATATCACGAAGACACGCGGTAGCGTCTTATGCTATTTTGAGAAATTCACTTATTTCGATAACAAAGATTTTTCTATTTTTTTTTTTTTTTTTTCATAATTTTTTAACACACTAGTAATTACACGTGACCCGACCTCGGATACAGGTATTCATATAAGGATGTTCGGTCAGTGAAATCTTTACTCGTCTCTTAATATAGAGACTCTATGTCACATACCGTATATGGCATATCTATTGTACACTACCTACTCCTAAAGAGTTCCTGATCTGTAAATAGATTTAAAGATTCTTCCCTAAGCCTCATTTTCTTGAATGCCTAACATTTTTTTTTTTTTTCCGCGCCCGATTATCCCTGGTAACAGGACAGCGGATTGGTGGGTGGAAGGGGTTTTTATGGAGAGCATAAATATGGGGTATTATTCTCGGCTCTGGCCTGCGCGACTTGCTCGACCGTACCCTGATTTATAGGCACGGCTTGTGAACATGGCTGCTGGTATTTTTATTTAAATTTAATACACTCCACTTGCCAGGATATCATCCCACCAGGGTTGGCTACTGATATCGCCATAACGGATAATATTTTTTTTAACCTATAAAATACGTAAGAATTTTTATCTATTTAAATTTTCGAAGCCGCGATCGTTTTAGAGAAAAAAATAAATATACTCATACCTATATGTACCAAGCATGATAAATTTGTCCTTATCATTGAATACAGACTGCGCACTGATAACATAGATAATTACAAGCATACAAATTCACTATCCAATCAACGTAAACAAAACGCACCTATAGCTTCGCTATTTGACAGCCAGAGTTAATGTACCACGTGGATGTAAGGACCAGGTAAAGCCTAAGGAGCTTCAGATCTCCAGGGGTAATCCTTATGCCCAAGGTACTCGCAGAGGGTGACCGTGGGAGAACATGCAGGGGGTGCGTGTCTAACATAAAACCGGATAGAACGTCCGAGAAAGATTTATCGCATGCGTCGATGAAACAAGGGATGAATTGCGAATAACACCTACGTCATATTATTCGTCTATTATAATCAAGGCCTGCTAACGATCCTCCACGAATTTTTTTAAGGGATGAAAAAAAAAAAAATTTTATAAGAAAATCAACCCCAACTAAATCAACTTTGCCTTCGACCGATTCAACGACAATATGTTTCCTCGTGGTGACTGCAGTCATGTCGAGGGTAGTCAAGAGGGGGTGAACTCCGTGCTTGTAACTCGGTTAAACCGGCACGGATATTTCATTAGCCACCCCCGTGCGCGACCCTACGAGTCAGGGTGGATCGGGGCCATAGGTCGACTTAAAACTGAGAGGGCTCGCGTATTCGCGTTCGCCACATTAAGTCAAGAGCACCCCAGGCTAAATTGTTGACACGACAAATACATTGCGTTACGGTCTCGTGCGACACGCGTGGGTCCCTCTCAATTTTCGAGGGTTGCTTCCAAGTCGGGTATACAGGGGCAAAAGCAAGAGTGTCATCCCCTACCCAACCAAGTATATTCCAGCTACACACCAGCCACGTCAAATCAGCAATAGTTTCTCACCCGGAATGAACTACCCTTAATATTATATTTTTTACCCTTAAAAATTACACAATATATTTACAACCCCCTACGACCTCCCCATCTAGATCAGCGATGCTACGAATGCCTTCATCCCCATAAGCTGGATATACATCGTACACTATAGTGTACTCGGTCACTCGTGGATACACACGGTGCGGTGTTATCGCAAGCATTAGCTTTCAACTGAGTTCGCCGGATATAAAGGTAGCCCCTGGCAGCCATTACCCGCACATTGTCCGTGTGAGGCAGGGGCTACTCTCTTCCTCTGGGCAACCCGTTACGTAACTTTTTTCTTTTCTTCTTCTTCTTCTTCTGCTTTCTCGACTAGCTCTCTCTCTCTCTCTCTCACTCTCCTAGCATCAGTACCAAGTGCCAGCGCTGCCTTCAATGCGAATCGCCCTACCCTTTCACACTGGTACCACCCCCCGGCAAGACCCACGAGGACGAACCCCCGTGAAAATCCAGTCGTAGAAAACCCTTATCAGCATTCTCAACCCGGCCTGGCCAACACCTTGTCGCAAATCCATTTCGCACTCGGTGAATTTCCACTGGTACGTACTTGGAATACGTACGAGGACCGACTGACGAAGCCTGGCTTGCTTTTTACGTCATATTACAAAGTTGCGCATTAAGAGGTCGCTACGTGGCGCCTATCTCGTGGTTCGTGCACTCTGGAATAATCATAATAAACGCATAAGAAATAAACGACAGTCGTAGGATACGGAAAGAGTCTATGTGCTTGCGTGTGAAGTAAGGCGAGAGTCTATCAAGGGACTGTAATTGTCAGCCAATTGATCAATTCAATTGGATCACTGCGCGTTTACGCAATTAATACACAGGGGCGTAGAAACAGGGTGCATGGTACGACGGGTGCTTTATGCAACGTTGGGGTAAAAAAGACTGAAATATTGGCAAGCGGTATCTCAACAAATTAGCCCGATGAAATGCAGATGAAACACAAAGTGAGTGTCGAGTTGTAGAGCGAGAGGGGGGAGGGGTGGGTTATTGACGAGGAGGGTGGGTGAACAGGGATGAGGGAATCGACAGGATCGACAGGATGGGCTTGGAGACTGTAAACGGGGGTGTATAAAAGAGAGAGAGAGAGAGAGAGAGAGAGAGAGAGACGAGGGAAGAGGAACGAGTCAAAGTAAAGTCGTTGAGGCTCATTGAGCTGGAAGTAACCGACAGAGTGCCTTCCACGCCGCGCTACTAATCTTATGCAATTACTTTACAATTCACTTTACCGGTTAGCACTCACTGCCAATAGAACAATCTCGGAAATCGAGTTAGCAGACGAAACTTTACAGATCCACGGTGTAGCAGGGTGGCTCAATTTTTTTTTTTTTTTTTCAGAATCTTACGCACGGCGAAGATATGAGAAATGTATTGACGTACTGGAGGAATCGTCGAGCGTATGTATTGTATTTTTGCGAAAAAAAAAAAAAGAAAGAAATTCGCAATATTAAACAGAGAAATCGGATACGTCGATTCCGGTAGGAACCTTACGGCAATGTCGATATCTTTGCGCTACCCTATCCCTATCCAATCTTAGTTATTGAAAACTACAAGACAGACCTAAACAATTGAAGACCCCAGGGACAGGAAGGCAGCGCCATTTCATTAAGGAGCGTTTCACTTCCGGCGCTCAGTTTCTCCGTCGACTGAGCTGCAAAACTGTATGAATGGAAACGAAGCGTCTAGTCCTACCGATAACAGGGAGCGTTAGGACCCAGAACGTCTCGGTAGGGTCTGTTCCAGTTACATTCAGTCGAACGGACCGTATGGCTTGAGGGGGATGATAAAAGATAGTCAGGTTCATGACCTCTTGGATATCAGTACTAGATGGTATCGGAGTACGATCGATCCAATGATCAATTCTGGACTGGGATGATCGTTGGTTCGTATCAGTGACGTCATTCGGGAATGATCTGGGTCTGTCATCAAAATCGAGTCTGGTCGTAATGGACCCTTTTAATTTTCAAATACACTCACGAGCGTATGGTCGGTCCAATGCGAGACGAACGAGCATCGAGGTTTCAATCTGTCCAGAGCAACTGGAACTGAGCTTGCTCGACGTACCAAGCAGCCATTATAGTGATTGACTGGCACAGGGTGGCGTATCGGGCCTTCTCCTCGAGTAAGATTACCTCTCGAGGAATAGAATGGGAGAAGCACCCCCTGTGTGTCCCTTTTGAAAAAAAAAAAAAAAGTCACCACGTTCCAGGATGAAGGGGGGTTGAAAAAGTGCGTGTAGGGAGATAGGGATGCGGTAGTCAAGTAAATCTACGTATCCTGGGTGTCCTACGACCTAGTGCACCATCTTTGAGGAAATATCTTCCCTATCAAACTTTTTCAAAAGCTTTTACGGTGTCTTATCTTGAGCGCAAAGTGAACGCTACTATATATATATATATATATATATATAACATATATGTTATCCATATATGGCTATATGGATGAATAATCAATTTTTTGGGGAATTTTGAAGAAACCTGTTTTGAAATATATTAATTTTACGATTGAGAACAGACCGAAGGTTCTCGTATGTAATTTTATTATAATCGTTCGGTAACAAGGCGCGGTCGTTTTCTGCTATAGAAACAGGACCATATGGCGTCAGTAGACTAGCTAAACGTTCGGGCACCATCATCATCATCGTCATCAGCATCACCATCGTTGGTTGGGTATAGACGTATGCACGCCCATGTAATCAAGAAACGCCAGGATCCCATGCAGCCCCATAGGACTACCCCTGCGCTACCCTGCCCCCTTAACCCCCGCTATTGCGTGGGGGGCTGGCAACGTTGCCGCCGACATGGCAAACCGTGATTAACTTTTCGCCATAGCACCGCGCCCCATTCATTTGCCATTCATTCACGTCCGCACGGATTACGTATGGGAGTGGAACTCGCGATGAAGCGAGTGACTATAGTTCATAGGGGAGAAGCCACCACCCCAAAGCATCGCCCCATGCTTCGGATCTGACCCCATATACCCCTTTTTGAGTGATTGAATTTTTGTTCCCTATACCGAGCAAGAGGTTCTGGGATTCCTGGAGGAAATCTTTTTTTCCAACCAATGCAATTCGACATTACTTGATAGCGGAGGGTGTACGAAATTTTTGAATTCTCAGGAGTTCGAAAGGTTAAGGGATGAATGTCCGTTCGAAGATACTTGGTTTATTTGGGAATGCAGAAATTCTTGTAGGGGTGGTTATTGCATTGTTATAGAGAGTAAAGTCGTAACCGGTATTAGGCATTAGACTACCAAATAAGTACGTACGTACTGGTTCAGGGGTAGTCACCCCCCTCGTAGCACCCGCATACCCAACCCCAGGGGATGCAATCAGAACGTTTCAATCAACAGTCGCTCGCTCGCTTTGCCGACAAGGGGGGGGGGGGGAGGGTTAGTGAGGGCGACAAGGAGGGTAGTGGGAAGTACCAAGGGGGTGTACACGGCGGCCTAAAATCGGTCGCTACCAACGTAAGGGGTGGATCGGGCCTAGCGATTACTCTGATAACCAACGGGCATTAAATCTTGGACCGAAGAGGGCGGAAACCCCTTCTGCTCTTTGTCACAGAGTGGTTTTAAGGTGGTGAGTCACGGGAGGCTTTAAAGTGGATGTAAGATCGTAGATTAAGGGTTGCCCGTCGGGGGAGATGAAACGGCGAAGATCAAAATCACGAGAGAAATGGCAAATGCAAAATTATTGCATAACAAAAAAAAAAACATGCAAACCCTCGACAGCAGGGTTCAATATGAATTATCATTGGATATTGCAAAAAAAAAAATTTTTGAAAAATGTCATTCAAACACCACGAACTGCCGCGAGTCAATGAAAATCCCTTATCTCTTATCCATCTGAAGGGGGGTTGAAAAAAAAAATGTCAAAAATTGCCATACGAACGGTTTCGCGCTCGAATTGAAAATCTCGGGCGTATAAAAAAATCCTTAGGCAATTTCTCGCACCCTTTTTCGTGGTACGGCCGCGATAAAGCGACGTCGACGTCGCGACGGCATTGCGTCTCGAGGAGGAAAACCGGCTGTAGGATGATGGTACTGGAAGATGGTGAAGCGCACCAATAAGGAGTATATCTATATACATACCATCCCTTGGATAGGGGTAGATGCTCCTCTTGGTATACGTAACCCTGGTCTCAGTGTTGGTACATCGTTGGATGCTGGAGGATGGTCTATCAGCATATTTCAAAGATAAGCCTTCCCCTACCCTTCCTTCTTCCCCTATAGGAGCTCCAGCCGGGCCATCAGCCATAATAACAATCCGATATGATTACGCCATAATCGTAACGCAGCCAGCGGGTGGGAAGCGGCTCCGGGTAAAATTACGTCAGGGAATTGAGATACCGTGTTTACGTCTTCTAAAGTGCGCATATAAACAAAATTAAACATCCCCGTAGTCCGAGGGTTAACGCAGTGCAGAGAAGGACGGGGTACGTAGAACGGCCAGAGTCAAGTCCAATGACTTTACCTTAATCAACGAATCCCGGCATGTATAGATAAAGCGTTTTACAAGCGTCGCGACGGCTTGCACCCCCTGATCCCAGAACAATGAACCTGCACAGGATAAGTGAATGTCAAATTGAAAATGAAAAAAAATCCCTAGACCCTTATCGTTGAAAAAAAAAAAAAAAAATTCATCAAAATCCTTATCAAGACCCATCTTGATGGGCAATAAAAAAAAATTGTTATCGACGACGTATCTTGAATTGCACAATCACGTTATTCGGTATGCCTGTATATTACGTTAATGAGAAATGTTGCTGACTCTGTACAGACTGTAGGATTTTAGTTGAATATTACTCGACGAAGTAACACAGAGCCCTTTCGAAGGTCGCTATGGTATTAGTAGGCGAGAAGGGTTTCCCCGAGGAGGTTGAAGAGGACGAGGAGGAGTTGGTAGTAGAAGGAGGAGATTGAAGGAGGAGGTGGGTAGGGAGGTGGGTACGAAGGTGGTAGAAGGTGTAGGTGCTGTGTGGCGCGAAGGTATATTGTCGGTTCGAAGCCCGGACAATGCGACCCTCGACGTCACTCTCAATGCTTCAGAAGCAGAGGTAGGACGAGAGACTTAGAATCTGGATAGGAGGCTGCGAGAGCACGGGGGAGAAATAAGAGGAGACGGAGGCGCGACACAGGAGACTCCTAGTGGATGAAAAGAGAACCGATCAACAGTCAGCTGACGAGGAACGAATAATGGCGACGAAGAGAGACTCTCACTTTCCTGCCAGTATAGGAGCCGCAACGGATGCTGGATGGAATGCTAAACGACCCAGAATCGCTGAATCGGTATTGAGCTTTCTCTCTGGACCACCTTACTCAATCTGACTCCCGTCATTCTCAACCCCTAAATGTACCCCCCCCCCCCCCCCTACAGCCTCTCGAGCTACTCGCAATTCTGATCCGTATTGTTTCCTATGAACTCATCAAGCCCACCAGAGTCTCATACGACACGTTGCCCCCGTTCATCCATCCGATCGGATCACATCATCCAGATCGATCGATGATCGATCGTTATCGATTTTTGTATCCCTCTAAAAAAAAACGTCTCTATCCATACAAACCCTGGACATTATAAATTACGTAAAGTCCATGGAAAAACAAGCAGACGGAAACACGTGTATCCTGGTCACGTTGGGGTCTCCGTCTGAACTCGGTACCAGCAGTGGATGGACAGGGATACTGTGCTACCTAGAATATCAGTGCAACCTGCTGAACGACCAAGAGCGTACCGGAACGAGGAACGACTGCTGGTTCTCGGGGCGTAGCGTATTCCTAGTGTGTGTATTCTGTTCGGTATTATCCGGGCTGCACTATCTGATGACCCGCCCAGGGCTGCGTCTGACAGCCGCCGGGAAATGAGGACTTCTAGGAGCTTCGTCGGGTACCGCTGCTACCCCCTTTGCAGAGGGGCGGCAGCAGTGGCTGGATTCGCGAGGGGCTACCAAGCTGGCTAGTGCTCTGGTATGATAGAAGGAAGAGGGGGGGGGGGGGGGGTACTTTCCCTGACGACAACTACTACCACCCCTCTCCTTTACTGCTACCACCACTAAGGGTTGCATGATAGAGGGTGGTAGAGTGTGAGTGAGTGAGGCCAGTCTTCACGTCATGCACTTAAATATGTACCGAGATAATACCGTCGAGAGAACGTGGGGGCGTCCTCCCAGCTTCTCGAATGGAATGGAGCACCCGGTGTGTTTCAGACAGTTTGTTTACCGCGAGTATCTCTCGTATTCTCGGTCCTATATCCAGTCGCCGACTCTATTTCATCAGGATTGATATCTCCCTGTTTATCGCTTATATATATGTATATATATAATACATATATAACCCAGACCCTAGTATTATCAATTCCCATATCAATAAACGTGATAACTAATTGACTTATCAGGTCCCGGTTACAATTATTTTATCAGTATTTATCTTACTGATTTCAATTGACTCACACGTCTATTATATCCTAGTGTATGTATTTTTAATGTCATTTAATCCAAAAAATATTTTTATAACCGAGTAGTCCATGGATTTGGGTTCTTGTCGTTGCTCGTGTCATGGATTCACCAGTGGGTCTGCTGAAGTGGGGAGCAAAGACAGCAGCAGGGTGAAGTAGGGGAGGCCACCCTGTGTGCATATGCTAATGCGAGAATAAACGGTTCTATTAGAAGAGCCAACAATGGTCCCGCTCGGTGAGAAGGGATTTGAATGTATAAATACCACCCCCAGCAACCCCTAGTTACCTAGGGTGCGACCTTTTAATCCAGAGACTGTACGAAACAGCTTATCAGCGGCAAAGTGTCCCGCGGCGAAGAAGTCATTTCTCGCGCGAAGAGCGAAAGAGAGAGGAGATAATAAAATCTGTCAGATTTCGACTCTCACTATTTTTAATAACAGCTGGACCAGCGCGACGACTGCTTACAATTAGATGCTTGCTTTAGAAATCAGCTGGGACCCAGCATGCCCCGAGGTAGTTTGAATCCTTTAACGATGTCCACGATGGTTAATTGCGGTCAATCCGAATGGTTCCGAATGGTTCCGAATGGTTCCGAATGGATGAATTCATGAATCACGATACCGAACGATCATTCGATCCTTCAACATTCATTGACCCCGCGTATGACGCTTGACGTCTGGATACCAATAGAGGAATCTTAAAGGTGTTTTCACAAAGTGCTACTGACTTTTTCCCTAATTAACCAATAATAACAAAACAACTTTATTTTACGTTTGACAGTAACAATCATAATGTGAATGACATCTCGACCTGTCATCATCCCCATTACTGACTATCCCTTCCAGTACTCACTTTCCTCCACTGTCCATCTGTCTATCTCGTTAGGGTTCAAGGATCTGCTCCACGAATATTCAATGACTCGGTCATTGAGCTCTTCTGCCTTTGTTCAATGCTACTCTGGCTAACTGCTCAGCCGGAACAACCGACTACAAGTCTGGAACAATTGGTACCAGTACACAGGTGACAAGATAAATTTTTTCTATTTTTTTTTCTCAAATTTCAACCACCCCTAATTGCTACTACTTTCTTTTTCCATTACATAACCACGAGTACTGTACTCTAGAAGGGATAAAAAATAATTTTTTTTTTTTTTCCAATCTACAAATAAGGGTAGTTTTCACGAATTTAATTACTACGGGCTAATCCCATACAGTCATCCCCTTCAGACACCCAGACGTGTCCATTTTCAAGAAGCACCTCGTGCAAAGCCAAAGTTTGTCAAATTGTCTGTAAAAGGGTTAACGGGGTGGTGGGGGCGGGGGGGTGGGTACCCTTAATACATACAATACGGACTACGAAGAGTCGATGCTCCATTTCACTAATTTGCCACCGTCAGACTGTTGGATCCTAAATTCTCACTTCTGGCAATTTCAAGCCAGTCGATTCAAAAGTCGTAAGCGTTAACGCTCGAATAGTTTCGTTACTTACGGCCGATCAGATCCCTTATTACGCGTCAAGACTTTTAGCATCTTCCAGTCCCCCCCCCCCCTCCCATCGTCCCTTTACCCCCCTCCTGTTATACTTCCTCCCCTCGATATTTTTCTATTCCATCCTTATTCTCTCCCTTGCTTCCCGGCGTACACACCGTCGCACCAACTTCTCGTCTTCCTTGGTATAATTCAAGTCTCCCCGAAAACTCAAATTTACCAGCCAAACTTTTAAACCATTTCTGATGATTTGCTCGGCCGAGTCGTTACCAGGGACCGTCTCTCTTGAAATATAAAGTCCCCCCGGGGCTGTTTGTATTTCAGACAAATTTAACATTTTGTCGGCGTCGTTACAGCAGCTAGAAAATAATTTGTCGTCCATGCGAAGAGCCCGTGCGGCTGGCACGTCTGTAGCTGGCAGGAACGAAAATCGAGATACGGAATAGATGGAAAAAAAAAATATATAGAAAATTAAAAAAAAAAACATACAAACAAATGTCGTGACAGTGACTATTAGTAGAGTAGAAAATACCACGTGACTGAACCGAGGAAAAAGGAATGGAAGGGATTTGGGATCGTTCGGTGGAAATACAGCCTTAAAGTATAGGAGGCCGAGGAGGAGGAGGAGGGGGGGGGGGAGTTCTCAAGACGCGTAGGTAGGCAGGAAGGAGAATGTCTGTTTTCTTGGCGGCCAAAAGGAGTTCCGTCCTAGGCACTCGGCTAATGGATGCCAGAGTCTTATGGCAGCGCAGAGAGCGTCGCGACGCCAAACTTTAACTCGTTAATTACCGACGCAGGGGCAACTTCTTGCCGGCGCTCGAATATTTCAAACTATTGTGTTCGTAAACCCCTCGGGCTTGGCTTGGCTCTGCGACCCTACCATATTCTCTCTCTCTCTCTCTCTCTCACTCTCACTCCTAGTCTCTTCTTGGCTCTCTCGCACTTCTGTACTCCTTACTACCGAATATCCCAGAAACCCTGGCCGGCTCGAATGCCGGAGTGTCGTCGGGGCTAAGAAAGGGTCTGCCGGTAGAGCTTGGCATAGAATGAGGCAACGAGAGAGAGAGAGAGAGAGAGAGAGAGAGAGAGAGAGAGAGAGAGAGAGAGAGAGGAGTATAGGGAAGGGGTGTAGGAAAGTAAGAGACGCAAAGGTGAAAGGGCACAGCATAGTGATAGAACGTGGAACGTGGGAGAGTTAGTAGCTAAAGATTTCCAAGAAATCATTATCGATAAGATACAATGAGCTTTAATTACATTAATTAATCCAATGATCACTCGTGCACTGTTACCAACTGTCTAGAAGCGCGTTACCATTGGATACGAATGAAACAAATGAGGAGATAAAATTCATCTTTTATTATTATTATTATTATAGAACATTTACATACCCTTGACAAAAAATCAATCTGAACATCCTTCCTTTTCATTGATAAGATTGAACGGATTTTATTATTATTATTATTATTATTGCTGCTCTTGTTGTTATTATTATTATTTTAACTGTCTGGCCGTACACTGTATCCTAACCACTGTCTCCTGTGCTAAGAGTGCACTTCCTGCGGGCTGGCTAATCGTTGCAATTACAACGATATCATAAGCCCCTTAATTGCACGAACAATCGACCGCGCGAGTGTTTAATTGGAGCATCTCGAGATACGCGATTAAATTAATCGTTGCCAACGAGGTAATTTTCACATCGAGCCTCGCGAAATTTCGTGGTCTTTCGGAAGACTCACGGGACTCGATAGAATAGTTTGAGTGGGATTGAATGAGAAAAAGGATTAAAAAAAAAATTTGGCAACACGAAAAAATGGCCGAACTTTAAAGAAACCGGTTCGTCTCGTCACGGTACAGGTATGACAGTGGGTGAGAACCGTTTTGGACGAATTTACCTGAAAATCGGTTTAAAAGGTAAAACCTAACCAGAGCGACAGTGTGATTCGAAGAAAATGGAGAAAATGAAAAAAGAGAAAAATTTCGATCCTTGAAGAAGAAGGCGAATCGTTTCGCTATGTAGAGTGACGCTGTGCGGTGCCCGCCCATTTCCTTGGTCCTGTGACCCTTTGTGCGACTGCCTCGACGGTACCAACAAAAATTATATTTAATGAGGTACTTTGAAAATAATTCTCGGTGCCGTGTTGACTCTCTTTCCTTTACTCTCTCTCTCTTTCTCTTACACTCTAGCACACACTTCCTTTCTCTCATTGTAGAAATGAGTTTTCGTGCAGGCCGATAAGGTGCACTACTGTTTGTATATATATATATATAGATCCCATAGAAACTATACAGACCATGTCATTCTACCTAGCCTATACACGAAGACCAAAGATTTTACCCAGATGTAACGTAGGATCGATGCTTTATCGAGGACAAAGGATATTTCTAGTGGAGATGAGATCTTGGGGTAAGGGAAAAAAAAAGTAAAGTCAAAAATGCAAGAAAAAGACATACAAGTCGTATCCACCTAGACTCATTGTTTTCAAGGAAGAATTTCGATTCCTGGTGCACAGCTGCTATTTGGTTCTGAATACACTGTATAGCTATTCTCTTATTACCTAGAAGGTGTCTACTTACAATCCCGCTAACAAGCCCCGGCAATGTCGCATATTGCCCTCATTGGAAACGCGCCTTCACGCGGTGCGAAAACCGAGCGGAATTACGGAAGAGAAAGGAATATAAAAGATGGGATACGATGCGCAGGGCCCATTCAGCTCGAGCACGGTCTGTGCGGCCCTGCCCGAAGGGATACAGAGGGCACGAGTGACGTGTAACGAGAAAGAGTGAGAAGGATATACAGAGAATAGGGAAACTGTAGGAAGAGAGACGGAAATCGGAAGAACTGGCTTGCGAGTTTACACACGGGCGACCTCATTATCCTGATTCTTCGAGGCACAGGTGACATTTTTATACTAGGATCGCGCCAATGGAAACGACCTGATGCCTCCATCTTGAGCGACGACGTCATCGCCGACTTCCTCGGCGACGAGGCTAATGGACAAAAGTCACG
This sequence comes from Syrista parreyssii, assembly GCA_030142615.1. Lineage (NCBI taxonomy): Eukaryota > Metazoa > Arthropoda > Insecta > Hymenoptera > Cephidae > Syrista > Syrista parreyssii. The sequence continues at coordinate 90,137 of JARQTG010000055.1, forward strand.
GTCCAGGGGGCCCGTCTACCCTACTGCAACCCTGTCACGGCTTGCACCCCCTGAAAGGGTGCAACGAACGATTAACAACAAGCAGTCCGGGGGTGTCGCCGTAGCGTTGTCTTACTGTAGTTTTCATGCAACGGCCCATGACACTTATTCATATGACACTTCACGAATCAACTGCTAGATACCCTTGCTAGGTCTTGGACGTCCCTTCAGTACCTTTGTAAATTCGCCCTTACGACCCTCCGCAGTTTCGAGGATAATTTTTTTTTTTTTTCTTCTTCTTCTTTGTCAGAGAGTAAATCAATTTCGCGTCTACCTTCTCTCTTTGCTCTTGATGGCGACGCGATGCTCTTAGGGGTGGGTTTTACACTTTGTATCGAGGGGGATGAAAAGCATATGCACGTCCCACTGACGTGTTCGATCGCGGAATCAATAGGGCGTATATACATATACACGTGTGAGATGGGTGAGGGTGAGCTGGGTGGGTGTAAAACCGTTACACGGCATTTTCCGCGTCGGTGTAAGGCGCCCTGAGAAGATGCACGTGGCGTGACGGCGCGTTCTCATTAAACTAAAAACACCATGAATTATGGTTTTAATTTTCAGGCGGCAGGGCTTTACGCTCGCGGACGTTTCGGATTTTCATGAGATCAAGCCGCGAGCGACGCGACTAGTCGTCTCTACGTTGGAAACAAACGAAACTGAAAGTAGAAGTAAAATTTCGACGCGAACGTAACTAACGACCAAAGGCAGTTTCGATGCATCTACCGTGTATAATATATATAGCATTGCTACTTCATCATAGGTGCTATGCACACAGCATATACATAGGTACCTACTTATCTCTCATGCATATCCCATATGTCATAAGCCGAGTACACATGTGCGCGTTACACACTTTTGCTCTTGTACCTTTTTTCTTCGTACTTTTTATTTTTAAGGGCGCGTCAAGTGTACTCATCCCGGCGACACCGACAAGCATTAAGGTGAAACCTTACGTTTGATCCACATTAGTCGACAGAATTTCGCCACAGTTCCGGCACCCGCATGTGTTACGTTCTCGAGGCGGCAAACGAGCAGACGACACACAGGCCGTCGCGACGCGCCTCGTCACGCTGAGAAAAGCCAAAGTGAACTGTTTGAAAACGCGTCCTTTTAAAGGATCGCATGCTTCCACGTCCGTACAGTTATTACGGGATTATTACTGTGCGGTGAGAGGTAGGGTGGGTGGAGGGTGGGGGGAGGCACGCGATTTGTCCTCGTTGGATAATTAGCTCAGGGGCTAATTTACGGCTGATTGTCGCAATCCCATGGCGCACCACCCCGTACAGCCGCCATAGAAACAAGAATTTATTTCCACGCGTAATTCGCCCTCTCCACCACCCTGTACCTTTGCTAGGGATGAAAAATAAAATACGTATCCACCTGAAGGAATTATAAAAGACAAAATGTCCCTAGGATAAAATTTATAGTGTCGTACGAATATATACATATATATATATATATGATTATACATGGTATATTCAAAGAATTCATCACGTGTCATTTTTTAATAATACTCATATGCACATAGATATATCTTTCAAGTGGTCCCATCCAATTACCAGTAACGTATCAACACCTGGTTCACCCATAATCCCTCATTTCATTTTTCTACCCTCTTTTCGAACCAGACTATCCAAATTTCCCATACGTAACTATATGTTCTCCGATGATAATTATGAGAAGTATGCCACTCCGGTGTCCTAGGTGTGTTATACAAGTCCAAGCATACGTGCACGTATGTACGCACGTGACTCTGTCGCCCCCTCCCGCCCCTTGCTACTTTATTAGTATGTAGAATTAAAAACACAAGTAAGAGAAAGAAAGAAAAAAGGGTTGATCCCGCTACCAGAGCGGTTCCTGTTTATACGCGAGTGCGAAGGGCGACACTTCTGCGTCGCGACGCATTTGCCGTGTTCACGACGCCGTGCGTCGGAGTCACGGCTGGGGCCGAGGTGATGCCTGACTGCCGCTACTGAAGTCACCGACGTGGCTAAGGACTCACTGTGGTAGTGATGAACCATAATTGGTAGAGGTGTTTCGTGACTGTGCTGGTTAATACGTGTGACGTGTCTATCGTTGAACACACTTGGTGAAACATAAGTGCGAATTGCAACACTCCCCTCGCCCTGGTTTACGAGGGGGGGAAAGGGAGGGTGTTACGTACCGCGCGGAACCGTACGTGCGGACGCGCATACTAATTACGGCGTTTCCATTTTGCCATCCGCGTCTCTTTTGCCGACGCGCTTCCCACACCCTCGACAGAGCCGTAAGCACAGGGGGTGCTTATTAGGTTTTCTGGTGAGAACGTGAAATAAGGGATATTGAAAATTGAGAATGAGAAATAATTGAATAAAAAAATGTTTAATGGATGAAATCAATATTACGTATCCAAGGAACGGAGGTCATCGTAATTAATTAGAATGCATTTCCGGTTGGGAAAATGTGACGTCGGCGAAAAGTGAATACGAGCTACGAATCGCAGTCGGTAAAGTCGCAGGGACTGTTAAGTTGAAAATTGTTGGCCGAGACTTTAGTTACGTAACTCATTAGACAAATGGACGGTCAAGCAGTCTGTGCTTAAAAATGGCGTCGCTAGGGGGCAGAGCGGGAGGGATTTTAGCTCGGGCGCGTTTACCGTGAGAAATGGCGTCCGTATCTCCCTGAATATCCCGTTTCCAGGGAACGTCGTACGGGAAGGGTAGGACAACGGGATACCAGTAGGACGGGAGACAGGAGGGGTGTCTTCTTGGTCGTCACTTTTTTTTTTTTTTTTTAAGTCTCGTCGAGCCGTTAATTAGCATTTCGATTCTTGGAAGAGTCGTTTGTGTCTGGTAAAGGCGCGTGGCGCGGGACCAGATGCCGCCTAGGCGTCGTTGGGCGTCGTCGACGTTAGCATCCCGTGTCTCTTGCCTGTACATGCTTTTACGCTGGTCTCTCTCAAGACTCTCGTCTCTCCCCGCTCACCCTCTCTCTCGCTCTTTCGGTACTCACTAGGAGGATCGAGCGCGCAACTTCAGCCAGCAAGGCCCCTTTGTCAGGCTCTACGTTCGCATTCTGGTAATTAGTTCGTTTGCCTGTGCTAATTACGTTACTTTTAATATGAACGACGTAAAGCCCACCATCGGGGGGGATGCCACCCCCGCAAGACCAGAAACCACCCCTCCGATGTACGAGGCGAATGAAAGCCGATAGTCTTGATGCGTGCTCGCCCGTGTTATTCGGTTCGTTCAACACGTCAAAGCCACCCCTATCCTACAACCCCCTGATCCACCCCTACCTCATTCTTCGCTTGACTTTCGCTAAGTAAATTTTATCATCCCGATACAGGAGCCTGACGACTTCGATCAATTTTAAGGGGATGATCCATAGAGCGTTCGAGCACAGGGTTGACCTCGGTGGTGAGTTTCTCGTATAATTACGAACTCGCGACACTCACCAGCCCTTAACGGGAGCTGGGTACGAATAACAGGGTAGGTAACTGTATGAGAAGGTGGTTCACGTAATACAGGGTGGTTGGCAGGCATAAGGAGAGGACCGTCCCGGCTCGGCGCGACGAGTGTTTATTTCTCTCATTTTTTTTTTTATTCGCAATTAGGGGCGTCGGGACGCTCCGCGACGCTACGTCGCCCTTTTGCCTGTTATTTAATTGGGATATGCAATTGAATGACACTTGGCAGTTCTCCCCAGCAAGTCACCCACCCCCTTAGCAGTACCACCTCCGGCGGTACCCGCGAGCTAACTCACCCCCAGCGCGCGGGGAAAGGGTTGTCGCCGGTTTGCGGATAAGGTCTAACGACGCCATTGTGGGATCCCACTCGACGGCACTTCACTACTTTTCGATGGCGTTCTGGCAAATGGAGTTCGTCACAAAAGCCAGTGTTTTCGCGGAAAAAAAAAGCCGTACCACCGGCGGCGGTAAGAGGGGGTTGAAAATGTGTATGGGGTGCGGGGGGTTATGGAGAAAGAAAAAAATTAAAACGCGAGTCGCCCCGCGTCCTCGACTATACCGTAATAATACAGCCATCCGCGTATACACACACACATACAATAAACAAACAGTAGGTACCGTGTCCGTGTGTACACGTGAGAAGAGACGTGTCTCTATGTCAGGAGGAAGAAGAAGAAAAAAAAAAAAAAAAAAAAGACACGTTATATCTCATCCTCGTTAAATCCGAAAGCGACGTGCCCGCAAGGATAACCGAGAAATCGTAGAAAACGAACGTCGAGGATTCGGGCTCGCCCTCTGGCGGGATTTTCGAAAACAATTATAACGCAACCCGAAGGGTCGACGCGATCCCGAAGTCAATAAAAACGGCATATAAGGAAAGAAGGGTGCTTCTCCCACCCCCCTGCCTCTGGTGCAGCCACGGATTGACAGCTGGAGCAACTGCTCGCCATTGTGTAAACTCGAGGGGAAGGTTTGAAATGTCCTCGCCGTATAGCCGAGGCAGCCCACGAATTCGTATCCCAAAGGTTATTTCACCCCAAGGAACGACGGACTCCCGTTTTCGCCTTGACGCCAAATACACATGTACAGTACGCAGGTCCATGACGTACCTGTCCATCCACATGTCCCAGAGACTCTGAACTATTTCGCCCTGAGGACGAAGACCTTATTGTCCACGGAAATATAGGATTATCCGTGCATTGTCCCGCGAGCGTCATAAACCTGATGCACGCGATACAAAAAAAAGAGGTCAGATTGACAACTCCCGTCGCATATCCCACAACGTCTCTTTTTTTTTCCCATTCACACGTCTTTCTCGTTCCCCCTGAATTCTCTTTGCTTCCGTCATATTGTATTACATAATATTTATAATAACCATATCCAACGTGTACCGTAACTTTTACAGTATAATCCGAAAGGGTTATTAAGGGGATATATATATATATATATATATATATCCAATAAGGGGTTAACTCGCGAATCAGCGAAAGGGTGAATAACGTAAGAAACCTGGGAATGGCAGTTTTACTTTTCAACCCCATACAGACGTTCTGCCCCCCCACCAAGGTGGGGAAGGAGGGTACCACCAGGGTTGGTACCAAGACAAAAAAAAGGTAATACCGTGGAAGTAAAATTATCTCAGGAATAAGTGAAAGATTCTAACGAGGCTCTTGACGGTCCAAAATAGCGATGCTGGTACCGACCAACCCTGAGTTGAATCCAAGCCAAAGACCAAGGACAGGAGGAATCCTGGTGTAAGGCCACGAGGAGAGTCCTCGTATTCTTATTCTTTGGTTTCCAGCAGTCACTGGTCTCTCTCTCTCTCTCTCTCTCCCGTCTCAACGGCAGCGTCTCTACCGGCGGAAGCGTCTTCGCGCTTGGGAAGACGTCCGTCGGCTCATTATGGACCGTCTCTTTAGCCTCGTACAATTAATGACGGTTAAAGCGTCGTTATAGAAATAACGAGAGTATTTTTCGCGATGCATTCTGTGTACCAATGAAAATGTTTTCATTCGACGCCAGCAGGGTAACTCGACGCGGTTCCCTGCTCTCTTACAGTAGATATTTATATATATAGGTATACGTATGTATATATATTGCTTATAATATATACTGTATATATCAAACCGGAGAGACGTTGAATCTTGACTGCCAAAACCCACCCCACCGCGACCTCCGGCACTTACAGCAAATCCCCCCTCCCTCCAGCCCTTATCCAGAAAGAATCCCACCCCTTCGGAAACCATCCACGCCCCCTCTGAAAATATAATTTAATCTCCACTTCAAGCAACCGCTCGCGTCGCATCTGAATGCCCAATTATTATATCGCGAAATATCTCCTAGAAAATTGGATAATGCACTGAGGGAGACAGAGAGAGAGAGAGAGAGAGAGAGACAACGAAAGAGTAAGAGCAAACGTGCCCCGAAGGTTCGAGGGGTGGTTTGGCAGGAGGTTTTGTCTTTGGGGATGGAAGGTGAGAGGGGGGGGGGGGGGCGTTCCGAAATCTAGTGAATCCCGCTTAACCACAGCATCCCTTCGGTCCTCTGTATCTCTTGCCCTATCTACTTTCTTCCTTTCTCCCCCTCCCTCCCTATACACAGAAACACAATATATATCACATACGGTTATCCAGATCCACGCAATCAGAATTCACGTCGACGCTGTCGGGGTTGGTGGGTCGCGAGGGGTGAGGGGCACGCGGGAGACCTAAGCGCAAAAAACGCCAGTCACACGCGAATTGCAGAAAACCGCGGCGAGATGACACTCGTGCTGGCGCTAATTGGGCCCTCGAGGTGACGTTCACGAGGATCCTACTGCTGCGAAGGAAGGGGTTAGGGGGGTCAGAGGGGGTGGGAGATGCTTTTTCGGGGTGGTTCTGCTGCGCCACGGTGGATGCTGTGACGACGGGTGGTGAGGATATGGCAGGGGATGGGGGTAGCTCGCGGTAGAACTCGCGAGGAGTCGCGAGGGACTCATTGTGGGGGGATGATGCTTGAAAGGGGATGAGGACCACACAAGAGATCGCATTAAATCTTACCGGATGCACGCCTCCGCCGAGCGGTACCAACTGCCTACTACTAACTACTGTAACCTGGTGCATCATCCACGCAGCCATCGTCTGGTACAGAGCGACTCTGTGCTTTAACTCCTCTATCTCTTTCGCTATACCGTAGCGTTACTAGCTGGGGATGACGCATCATCCCCTAGTATACCTTATACGTGTGTGCATTATGCAGCTGAGTCTATGTGCGTGCCTCGGTGCACCCTGGTGCACGAGGATGCACTGGAGAATCCGCCTCGTCGGCATTAATGCGGGTCTCTTGGCTTTTATCAAGAAAAAATTCTACGAGAGAGAGAGAGAGAGAGACGAAGATAGACTCGTGGATGCTGGATCCTCTTCTTGGGATCTTGTCAAGACGAGGGTAGATCGCTTCGATTCTATGCGCTTCCTTACCCTTCTTTTTCTTGTTTCTTGATTTTTTCTCAATTTTTTTTTTTTCTCTCTTATTCCAATTTTACCTGGTTACGTAACAGACCAGATTCGCCGTGCTTTGTTTATGACGATTTCAAATGACATCCACGTCGTACGGTTCGACGGGATCCTGTTGGGATTTTATTGTGATGACTTTTCGAACTGACGCACCGTTCGAAATGTTCTATTGTCGACTAAGATAATAATGATAGTGTGAACGTAAGATTGTGGGCTTACGTAATTCCCTAGAGAAATCAAAGGATTCGTACACGGCTGTAGTAGCTATGTGTGCTGTATGGTTTCTCCTCTTTCTATTTCTCGCTCGTACATATACAGTTCGTAAATTACTCATGGATTCTTACGCTCTGCTGCTTTCTATGGCGGCTCACTGTTCCACGTTATTCCACGTGTTTCAATGGCGCAAAACAGACCAGAAATCGAGCGTTTACACGTCCCGCCTCGAAGCCTTTGTTGGCTCCTTTGTGTTTCACGGGGGTGACGCTTTGACCTTCGAGTGTTTCTGCTATGTCGATCGCGAGTGCGGAGGATTGGATTATCGAATTAGGCTGCGTTCACACCGCGCTGCAATTGCATGGGTGGATCCCACTTTTTGTAGAAGACACTTTTTTTTTTCATTAAACAAATATATATATATATATAATGGCAACACGTTGACCGGCGATTTGCGCAATTCGACAATCAATAAGAATCGCTGTATCGCGTATAATGAAAATTTATTAATTATTACAAAATTTATTAATATCTTTTTCAAGTATCACCAAAAACGCTCGGGCAACAAGTAGTATCTAAAAAAAAAAACCGTCCACCTGACACAACGAAAAGACACGATTGAAACGATCGTGACCATTTGAAGAAAGTGGCGATACAATATGCAGCCTCTGGCAAAGGAGGGGTCGGAGATATTCGCAACTATCGTCAAACGGTGCTGGGTCTGTAAGAGAATAGAAATGGCGCGAACGAGAAGTCAAGGGAGGACATTGCGAAACGTTAAAATTAAGCGTTATGTCTGGCATTACGGGAAATTATCAGTGTTATGCCGCGAGCGTCTTTATGACGTTTTCCGAGACGACGCCTGGCGGCGCGACGCGCGTCGGGAACCTTGGAGGGATGAATTCGCGCGTTCCAAATTTATATGATATATATGTATATATGTATATTGCGATATTCATACCGTTTACAAAGACGTTCGCGAAACTGCCTCGTTAAATATTTTACGGTTAGCTATCGACCTATATCTATATATTTCGCGATATAGCAGTCAGTATAGATAAATATATGTGATATACGATATATGATATGCATATATATATATATTCCAGTAACGTTTCAGAAAGCCCAATGCACAGTGATGCTTATACATCCGTAAGAAATCCTTGAATTTCGCACGGGGTCGAGTTTCGCAAGGATTCTAAAAAGTTTTCTCGATCATCGACGCAATTACCGGGGACGAGGAAGGAGGACGTTACGTCCGCAATAGTGAAAGGGATGCGAAACGAAATAGTGTGCCAACAAGTATGGATGTGTATATGTATATAGTGTAATGTAAAAAAAAAAGTAGTAGTCAAAATTAAAATATTTTTAAAAGCAATACAGAACAGCTAAGCTTTCCAGAATTCTTAACGTATACGGATGCCTATACGGATGCGAAAGTCGAAGCAAGGAAAGATCGCGAATCCACAAGCCAACGTGAAGATTCGCACTGCTCCGCCCGGGATATAACAACGTAATAAAAGTTTGAGTAAACCGCAAATGGGCAAAGTTTATCGTGAAAACGGGATACCCGAGACTTCGTAGCGTCTCGACGCGGCGACAATTACTCCTCCATTTTATCGAAATGCGCGCGCACAGTATTAGCCCGAACGATCGTATATACGTAGCGTACAGTTTTCACGAAGGAAACGTGAAATACGGCCGCGAAGTTGGACCCGAGGTTCATCTCTGCGGGTTTACAAAGGAAATTCGACGGCCCTCGAGGTCGACTGTAAAATTTCGGTGCACTTGGAAAATTGAAGTAAATCGCCATGAATGCCAGTAAGACCTTTCGCCGAGCTCTGGGATATCGTAAGTTACCGAAATAAGGATTCACCGCGATTAATAGAGCTCGAGGACGGAGAGGTAGAAATTTTGGGGAAAACAAATGTATGAACGATAAAGGGAAGAAAAATCATCGAAATTTTCGAATCTTCTATACCAGCAGCGAGTGCGAGTGAGACGTGCGTATGGGCGTTGCCGTGCGTAAGAGAGAGACGGATATAGAAAAATTCAAAAAACATTACATATTATTTATTAACCTCCCTTATCAATCTCTTATCCGTATCGCGAACCGTCCGAAATATCACGTTATCAAAAATTAAGCCTAATTTCGATCTAACGATTTATTTGTCGCATATATAATTAAACCCTACGGGCTAAATATCCATGAGAGCGACACTCTGCTGCTTTGCTTTAATGCTCTTGGAATTTCGAATTCAGTCCGTTTCTCATATTATACCTATATGTACCCGTGTACGCGTACCTTTCTACGTAAGGGGGTGGTCGACGACGAAGGGGGTGCCCGGTGTGTATTCCTCAGTGGGAGGGTTTTCTTTCATGTCACGTGGTGAGCGATCGAGCGGATCGCAGGTGAGTGCTGGGCTACGACCATGAAGGATTTATTTATATAAACGCCGAGTCACCCGTTATTAATGAGTCCGCGTCCTCGGCGAAGTTACCAGGAGCTACCAACCCCCCCACCCCCACCCCCACCCCCATCAGAGCACAAGCCGAACACCACGCACTCGACTCACCGTTCCTATCGCTAGATAGATAGTCCTGTCGAACTACAAGCTCTCACCCCCTTAGATCGATATAGCGTGAGGGGGGGGGGAGGGAGTAGGAGGGGGATGATCGATTAATCCTTCAAAAATAAGTCTCAGAACTTTTCGATGGTTGCCAAGGGTTGACACGTAAATTTTGACTTTGTATGAAATCAATTAAATATAAATAATAAGTCATCAGGCACCCTACTTTTTTCAACTATGATTTTTGAGCCTAGGGGTTGATACAGGGTGCAGAATGAAATTCATCCTTGAACCGTGATTCTTGATGGGCATCGATGTTTGGTCGCGTGTCGAAAGGGTTGACTATAGTGGGGGGTTAAAATTTGAAAAAGTATCCCAGTTACCATTGTCCTCGTAAGGGAGGATACCGCCCTTGAAGATTCCTCTTCTTAGCGCTGGGATTCTCTTTGCGTTAAGTCCCGGATATCTGTCAATGGTTTGTACACAGAGGGTGAGAAGACGAAGAAAGAGGAACAGGGTAGGACACCTGCTCGTAACTCCCTCGCGAACCATTAATACCTTGAAATATGAAGGTCCCTAAGGGATAACCAAGGGTAGGACACCTGGATTTGCCATTCTCAATGGGGAACTGTGTACCGTGGCACCCGGAGGATACGACTTCTCCTTACCCGTAACTGTGGAGACGCCATTTTCAAGAAAGAGGAAAAGCCACTAATGCCTCCCGACAGGTCTTGCCGGAGATTTTGCCAAAAGGGGGCCTGGGGAATGAGGGTTGTTTTTGTAGCGATTATCTTAAAAATACGCAATTTCCCAATTGACATCTGCATATATATATATATATATATATATATATATATATATCAGATCCTTTGGTATCGTCATCGTCATTGTTTATCTCGCTGATCGAACTTGGGTCCCATAAAAATGTGTACCCGACTGAAGTATACGTGAAGTCTTCACGCGACTTGGGCAACTAACCAACCACGAAAGAAGCCGAAGGCAACGCTATTGGCTCGACTGGCCGCGCACAATGACAGTCCGACTCCTTTGAAGGTAGCGAGCCAAGCAAGGCGAGGCAAGGCGAAGCAGAGCAAAGCAAAGCAAAGTAACGTAAAGTAAAGATGAAGAGAGGAAACGCACAGCGTCATCCCGTGGACACAATGGGGCATCGACAAACGCATGATATTTTAATAAGTCTACAGGGTTCAGGCACGCGTAAAATATGCCGGTTAACCGAGAGAAGTGTGGCGGCCCATGAAGTCACCCCTACGGTATGTATAATAGAGGTAAAAAATATATTGTAAAAGAAAAGCGAGGAATATGAAATATTGAAAAATTGCGCGACCTAAGATTTAAGGGTGGTTAAGGAAATTTTTGTAAAAGGGGGGAGAAAAATAAGAAAGGGATGTATTTACTTTGACGATTTCTACGTTCCTTTATCTTCTCAGTGGTAGTAATGATCTTTCGTTGATTCTCGGTACCGATCGAGGATCAGTAAAGCAGGATGCTGCTCATCAATAAAAATCATCCTGGATTACCAAGGGGGATGATTGCTCGGATCTTCCTAGAGGGCTGGAGGGTTGTTTATTTTTTCGGGGGATTCTGGAGATACGTTCACTCTGGTTGTCGGGGTTGTGTCGGCGTGGTTGGTGATCAGGGCGAGGGTGAGACCGAGGGTCGAAAGGTCCCCGAAGAACCAGGTGTCACTCGCTGACGGTACAAAGAGGTGATGGATGTCTAGCTACCCTCATAACATGGCACAACCTCGACACCTCAGGTGTCACACGAGGTCCACGCCTCGTTATCTTTGGGGCGGCAAAAAAAGAGGGTTTTTTTTTTTTCAGAATCACCGGTCAATTTTTCTACGTCCACACACTCGGGTATATAGCGTCACATCATGTAGCAAGTCTTACAGGCATCAAAGAAAGTAGTGAAGGTTAGTTTCGATTGAAAAAAAAAAAAATGTTGAATCAGTTCAATTAATATTTTGACAACTTTTCTTACTACGTTCAAAGAGGTTTTGGTAGTATGAATATCAGATACTAACGAGATAAATGTAATGGACGGAAAACGAAACACTTTTAGGGTGACTTTTTGGGGGTGGAAAAAAAAAAAACATCGTACTAAAAATACAAAATCCTGAATCCCCATGTGGTCTGGTGACTTCATAGTGAATCTCTCGACTATGCGGCTGCCGGATGCAGCTACTGACACTGGAGCCACGGGAGGTCGGCAAGGTGCGAAAGATTTTCAACGCGATTTTTCCCTATAGTCATTTTCTTTCTTCCTCCGCAGCCCATAAGCATCCCTTGCGACAGAGCGTTCACCTGAATGAGAGGTAAATTGCAGGTAAGATTGCAGATTTATATTTCCCCCGGTAACCAAGCGCGACAAGGACGCCATTTGTGGGAAGAGTCCGTAAAAATCAATGGGGCAAAATAAATTTGAAAAAAAAGAAAAAAAAACCCAAAATAATCCGTATCCAAGTGGATACGTTTAAAGTGACCGAGTAGTCCCGTAAAAGAGAAATGATAATAATAATAATAATCGGCGCGCCCAGATCCCCTGAATCCCAGTAGAATAAATCGTCAAGATGCCAATCAGGTCCTGTCGATGAAAAATCACCAAAAGGATCCTCGCGCTAGGTAGCCAATAGGTAAAACCCATTGCGTGGGAGGACGTTAGAAAATTTCCTCGAAAAAGGGATTCTGGATACCGGAGTCCTGACGGGCAGGAAACTCGAAGGACGACCTGGGTCCTACACCTGGAGCATATAGCCGAGGGTCATTTAAATCGTAGGTGGCACTGAGTCTCAATGGGGACCTGGTGATGTCCTATAGAAAAGCCCTTAAATGCACCATGGAAGGAAAGGGCAGCCGCGTAACTCCTGGATGTCCTGGGGTCGGCTGGAGGGGAAGTGAGAGAGTCGGACGAAGAAGTGGAGGATCCTTTCAGAATGAACGCGGGGAGGTCCTTGCGCGTGTCGAACACCTGGCGAATCTACGTCTAACGTCACTACGTGAAAATCCCATTGTCAAAGGACGATTTTTCTTACTCCCTTTGTAAATAAGGGAAATATGGCCACGCGACTACGCCAGTCAAGAACGAAACGCTTAATTTATTGATTATCTGATTTTCGGACGTATCTCAAGCCAGGAGTCCGAGTCTCCATGAGATAGGATCGCTATTCGTACGAGAGCCAAATATGATGGACCCGAGGATATAAAAAGAAAAAATTAAGTTTCTTGTCCATTGCTTCTCACTTTGACAATTTTACTACGTCAATTTTCATTCAAATTCACTATAAATATTTGATACATATTTTTCCCGAGCAAACGACCCGGTCCGGGTGCTTGCTGAGCTGATACATGGAAGCTAGATTCAGGGGACTCTTCTACGTTATAACCCGTAAGGAGGTGGCACCTCGATGATACGATCATCTTCCATCTAGTAGCTACATACGCACACGTATAGTACGTAGAATGTAATACACTATTCAAAGATGTTCACAAAGCGTTTCGGACAGTCCAAGCGCATCGCGAAGGACAGCATCAACAAGAGCAACATCAGTTACAACGTCAACTTGATGATCACCTAGGCAAAAGATCCAGCAGGTATTTCGCCTGCATCGAATCCTTGGAAGGTCTTGGACTAGGTCATGTCGGAGCCACCTCATTTCCTTTTAGCGAGTCTGGGGCAGTCTGTTACAGCCCCGTATCATCCATTGAGTCTAAGCCGACAATAGAGTCCCACGCAGGAAGCCGAGAACGCGTATCTGAAAATGCCATTCATACAGGACCACCATTCAGGATCCAGTCAGTCGGCCATAAGAACCGTCAATCGGGCCTTAAGAGACAACCGATAAGAGGAATCCTTATCAATACCTCATCTTCATCAGACTATTATAAAAAAACTTCATAAAAGCCACCATAAGAGACGAATATTAAAAATTCAACTAATAATTTAATTCTTCATCAACACCATCACTAAACGGACTAGGACCGTCTAGTCTACGACATCCAACCTTACCTAGACTAGAAATCGTATTTTTTGTAACTGAAAAACAATGCAGTCCAAAGTGAATATTTGAAAGGGATAAATTGAAAAATATAATCAAAAAAAATTTTTTCAAAATCACACCCAGGCCATATGAAAAGACTGTTGACTGGGTTGTTACTTACCCACTGATAAATCATCCAAATAGATCTAATACGCTGACTGGTAGCTGATGAAAACACAATCGATGTGAATTGATCGTAGGCCGTTTCACACCGTTGAAATAGTGACGTACCGCAGGAATTAGAAACAATACAGAACCAGGTCGTCGGCGTTGGATCCGAAGGGGATGAAAACGGACGACAGGCGCACCAGGAACCCCGAGAAAGAGTGAATGAGTGACCTTGACAAAACCGTGGCAGCGCGACGACGAACGAAGCCGTTGAGTCGCGAGAACAAAGAGGTTCTGTCGCTCTTTGTGGACAAGCCCACTCTCTGCCCTCTCTGATATCTCTCTTACTTTGGTCCCTGCTATTATACATCCCTCTCTCTCTCTCTCTCTCTCCCACTGACTCCTCCGAGTAGAGTCTATAATGAAAATCCATAGATTCCATAAGCAGGAGCGATTGAAATAAAAACAAAAAATGTATTAAACAATGATCCAATGACAATCGCCATTATCATTATAATGACTAATGAAATTATCCCATGACCCTTGATAAAGTTCACAGGGTTCGCACAAGGGTAGTTGGAACCGATACTAGAAGGAGGTCGAGGAACGTTTGACATTAAAGTCAATCAGGGTCCGGTCGTCGCGTGGGACCAAATGACCTTTTATTGCCCCAGGTTGGGGTGGATGGTCTTGTGAAAAAATTCCCTAGAAATCAATGATGATCAATCGGTACGCATGTGCGTTTCTACGTGTATCTTGATCTTCGTGCGTATGACGTCATCATCTCGAGCATCGATCCACTCCAGGGACCTGGTCCGGCACTTCAGGAAGTTTGAGGATCCTATAGGCGGATAAGCTGCCGCTGGCAGAAGGTGCAAGGAACGCGTTGAGGTCGAGTATCCCGGGAACTAACTGAGTCAAGTAAATGATGTTTGCTGTATATAAGGAAAGAACGGGTCTAGCGTACCGGGGGAAGAAGTTGTGAAAACACTTAGGCATCCCCTAATGCTTTTACCACGACCCTTTGATTCCCCCTCCCGTTTTCGGTACAAATCAAGGCATTTGTCCCTGCGGTAAATACGTTTCGCATCTCTGCCACATAACCTGAACCAGTCAGTGTACGAGGAGACCCTTTATGAAATAATAGATGCGCGTGCACGCGGTTCCGAGAGGGCAGCACTTGTGCACGCGCGACAACGAGCGTCTAGTGTGCAACGTTATACGACGATTTTACAACAATGACATACGCGGAGTAGAATTACGAGAGAAAGTTGGAGAAAATGGCGGACACGTACATCGGACGATAAAACAGTGCTAAACCGAACCGCCATGTTTCTTTTTTTTTTCTCCATACATTTCACACAGTCCCAAGTACCTCCTGAAGCAATATGAAATATTTTTAAGGAACGACTCTGGAATTGGAGGGGGGCATGAATATTCTCTAGGAGCGTCATAAGGGGGATGAAAGTAATTATAAATACCATTTAACGCTACGAACATTTAACAATAACTTTTCCATGACTCTGACAATCGTCATTGAACGTAAAGATTCGCATGGGTAAATAATATCAGTAAAAAATTGAATTTTATCCCCTAGTTCCAAGGCGGTCCGTAGAGTCCGTGGTGGCAGCACCTACCGTTCTCTGCGCGATATACGTAAGCCTATAGGACGTGGCACGTAGTCTGGTGTGTTCTCGTGGAAGGCGTATAGGTCGAAGCAGGAATAGCTGGAGATTGTGGTTGGAGAAGGTAGAAAAGGTAGAGAGAAAGTAGAGGAGGTAGAAGAGGGTAGAGAGAGGCTCTCCATTGCAGCCCGTCGCCTCCTAGGGAGTGGGAGGAAGAGGGTTTGGTTTTGCACGGGGTTAACGTTGGCGCAGGCGCCGATGAAAACCACCCCCGCCGCGCATATCCCGACGAGCAACCCCGCGCGCGCTTATTCCTCTCGCGTGCCACCCCTCTATTGATTTTGTTACATCCCAGCCCCAACCGCCCAGCTCGCGCACTCCTCTTCGGCAACCCCTCGTGGAACAGGGAGGCCGAGGTGATACGCGCCGATGCGTGTGTGTGTATATATATATATATATATATACACACACATATATATATATATAATACTGTCCACCTTTTAAGGCTAATCCCCCCTACACCTTCATCCCCTAGAAGCTTTCTCTTACGGAACATCCCCGTATCGTCAAAACCACCCTGGTTCAACTTTGCTCGAAACTTCCTTGCTTCGTGTACGGGTAATAAGAATGGCAATTTTTTATCTAATTATCTAAACATTATTAATTGCTGCTCAATAATAATAATAATAATTAAGGAACATTCACGGCGCAAAGATCCTAAGGGGGTTGGCAAGGATTTCTTCTACCTAGACTCTAGACTTTTACGTGCAACGGTCAGAGTACACTTTTCTTTTTTTTTTCCCTTCTGACCTGACTCACCCCCGACGCGTAACAACCCTCCTAAAGTCTGAGCAGAGCAAAACCAGGCAAGCAAACCCGACCGACCGAGCCACTCGGTGGTCCCCAACTAGTTCAAGTACCACGTGCTTGCTCTGCCCTTGCGCTCACGTCCGACCAAGAAGTACTTGAGAGCATTTGCGGTGGATTTGGCGGTGCTACGCGCGCCAGGAACCCCACTTCGACGGTAACCATGGGGTTGTCGAGAGGCCCCATATGATACCCCGTGATAATCCCAGCCTACCACCCTCAATCGTCCAGGGGTTCCCGACCAGGCGGATCCGAGCGTTCCTAAAATTTTTTCCTGAACCCCCCCCCCCCCCCCCACCCACAAACCAACCATCGCGACAATTTAAAAAATTTCTCATCCAGTCCCGATGCAAGATGAAAAAAAAAAAAATAAATAAAGAATTAAAAAATATCCAAGAGACGCCCAGCATCCCATAAGTGCAGAGCGGCGTAAAATATTCAGATCGACATCTGGTGGCTTCGTTTGTACAAACCCAAGTCCGTTAAGCCGGCTCCGGCGTAAGTCATGCGTGCCAAGATTCAAGAGCCTTGTTTCGTGGGATTGGCAAGGATCGGCCGCATGCGGCCATTCCGCGCGTATATCGTCTCCTCGTACTTTCGATCCAATTTGCAACTACGCGTACCCAGAATGCAACGATCCACCGGGTGTCCCGTACTACACTCTAGTCAACGTCGATACGCCATTGCCCCGAAGTAGCCGTCTACTCCAGCCACACTAGTCGCCACATATATACATACATACCCCCCAACCCAAAGGAATATCGAAGATACAATATACTAGCCGAGGGACCAAAGTGGGTTAATAAAGCGATATTAAAGCCACGGGGTTTCCACAAAGATCCCCAGTGTCCACCCTGGGCCGGACTTGGGTCACCGGTAGGGAATTACCAGGAGCCACCCCTATGATCCACCATGGCGTTTCATTATCGCTCTCCCTATATCCAACCACCTCGGACGACCTTACGTAGGTCCTAAAGGACGATAGGAGGCACTGCGCATGCGCGGAACATCCACACGCTACGATGATACGCGATGCGCGTACACATACTGCCAGCATATGTGGAAGATAGTAGCATGTGGAGGAGGGGGGCAGGGCGGGGGGACGCGTGGCCGTACGATGATGTTAGCCACGCTATTATCCAGTAATCCTGGTGTTTTACATGTTATGACGACGCAAGATGGCCAGTTACCTACGACCTTCGATCTTACGTTATTACATACGCGTACTCGGACCACACATATGACCGTCATGTGTTACGCCACGTATGGCTACGTACGACGAGCGCCAGGTGCACGTGACGTATGTCTCTTCACGTTCGTACGATTTGATTCAAAATTTGTACAAACCCTCGGCAGCATCCCTCGTATGATTTTATGTGTCTTAGATTATTGGCCCTTCGCACGTAATCGCTCCGGAGGTACGAGTTTTGACGATGGAATCGAGCGTAAGCGTAAAGGGTGGTTTACCTCGCGTGTGACCCGTCACGCGTGTTTTGACACGGAACTCCGCCCACGCACGTTCTCACGCACGGCAACTCGCTATTAAGTGCATTAGCGGCCGTTTAGGGTCGAGCGTGTTTCCCCACCCAGCCCCGACCCGTCTCCCGATTCCTTGTTCCCTTCGCTGTACGCACGTGCTGATCACGAGTCCTAATAAAGTATAAGGGTGATTCTCCTTTTTTTTTTTTTTTTTCTTTTCTATTCTTTCTTTCATTAGCCACTCGAGTGAAGGATTCACGTAGCTGTGAGTATGGGTTTTTTTTTTTTTTTGAACGATACAAAAATTATTGGTACCCCCTGGTTAAACGTTTGAAATCGGTTGTTTTTGTGGGAGATAGGGGGGGAGGGGAGGATCACGCGGTACTTATATATTTTTTTTAATTATTCAATTTTATATCTGAGATACGACTTGTCACGGTTGAAAATTGTCGCTTCTAGGTGAACGTGGGATGATTTTCTTTTTTTCTAGTTTCTCCCTCTCGCTTTCTCACCTACAGTGAGCGACTCTCTCTCTCTCTCTCGCTCTTTCAGCGCGCTCACGGTCAATTAATAGTAGCCATTTATAAGGACAAACCGGGGAATCTGGGAATCCGCAATCCGCCGTGGGGCAATAAATCTCAAGTCGCTGTCCCGGGATGGAAGCAGGAACCCCTCTTGTAAGCTGGTTGTATTGTAGCTATTACCAAGCCATGCATCACTAGGTAACAACCGCCCGGGTCCCTCGTTCCCTGAATTCAGTCGTTCCCTCATTCCCCGTTCCGCGTTCCCTCTTCCATTCTCGACGAGCTGTACTAGGTGCTCCTTCACCCTCTATCACTCTTTCCCTCGCCACTAACCTGCCGACGGACCCCGAAGACACCCCAGCGTGTACTAGGGAGAGTCTGGGAAGCATCGCAGCTGATGTGATAGCGTGCGTGGACCAGGACCACCCAGGTGAGTCCTGACGCGAAGAAGAGCCCTAGGGGTGAGTTCACCCCAATTCACTAATTCCCAAGAGCATTACCAAATAACATGATAGGTAATGCTAAAGAGTCATTTGGAAGACAACGACCTCGTATACCGAGAGGGTGGAACGATGAAAGGAGGGTTGGTACCACCCCGAGGAAGAGGTCATTCCAGAATCCTGGCGGACCGGACGGGATCAAAGGCTGGTTGAACCTCGACAGGAAGAGCTGCTCCTTGGCTCGGAGGGACCAGAGCCAAATCGATAGAGCCAAGAACCCTCTGAGAGGGGTAGGAGGAAGGAGGAGGAATTCGTGTGCCAAGTAGAGACTTTTGCCAATTCGATAAGACAAATCCAAAAAGGGGTGGGGGGGGGGGGTAGGTTGTTAACGATAATATAGACAATAAGGGTTGCGGGGGTGTAATTGGTGGTGCGAATCTTGGACGAGACAACACGAGACAATAAACGCCCCAACGCCCTCTCTATTAAATTGTAATATTTCAACGTTCAACCCCTATGCTCGCCCCCCCCCCCCAACCCACCCACCCCAAATAACGTACGTTCCACGGGACTGGCGATGTTCCGTGACCGTGCACGAGCGTGAAGTATGCCTGCGCGCGCTCGTTCTTTTAATCAAATTAACAGAGTGTGACTAGGCCGTGCGTGGGCCAAGTTCCCCGCGTGCGGAACAAACGCAGCCACCCCGTCAAAACAAACCGATTCGTGTGATATATGGTACCGCGACACGCTATATGGCTATCGCTTACACTTCCGGATTAAACATTGACGAGGGAATTCCGACGGCACAGTACCGGAAGTTTGACACGGTATAGGCCAGGTCGTCAAATGGAAGGAGTAGTAGCGCCGTTAGAGTCTGGCTACACGGACGTGCATAGTTGTAAATGAAGTTGAAGCTTGGACAACCCTTGGTAGGACGACGTAAGGGTAGTAGAGGCATACGGGCGTAATTAATATTGTATGCGCGATGTTACAGGTTCGTCGTATTATTAGAGGGATGAAAAATGCGAATAAAATTTCTTGGAGTGTCAGTGGCAAAAAGGGGATGAATTGGCCGAGGACACTTTTGGTATAAATGCCCGTGTCGGAATGGGGTTGATTCTTGAAAATTTGGAAAACCCGGAAGAGAAGCTACGTGGTGCGACACGTTGAGCGGCGTCGACGAGGCCGAAGGGATGGTGGATCGTATAGAGATGGTTGGGCACCGGAGGATGGAAGTTGAGAGTAGTTGGGGGTTGGTTGGGCGTCGTTGGGTTGGCGTCGGGGCTACCGGCCTCCTCGCGCCCTCGCCAGCGCTATAGTAACAACACGGGGAAACATAGGGAAATCAATATGGCTTCCGTTCAACCCCTCTAGCCTCCCTCGTCTCTTGCACCCTCAGTCACTCTTTCCTTCTCTCTCTTTCTCCTCCCCTTGTCCCTCTACCAACCTCACTCGTCCCCGCTAACCCTCCCTCACCCTCTCGGCCCTCGCTCGGACGGGTGAACCTATTATAAGGGGGTGTTACTCCGGGCCAATCCTCAACCACCCCCCCACCCCCTAGGCTGGCCGTAGAAGAGGGGCGCATGTGCGTTGCTAGGGCTGCCGGATGGGTCGGCGAGGACGCGCGAATCAACCACCCTGCACGTTTCCCGGAAAAAGGGGAAAAAAAAAAGAAATCACAGGGAAAAAAAGGTACAAAAAAATTATCCAACAAGACCCCTCACCCAGTATACTAGAAAGAAGAGTAAACAGAGTGCAGTTTACGAAAAGTCCATAGTACAATGGAAAAAAAAAAATACAAAGAAAAAAGTACCAGCACCAAAATTTTATAAGAATTATACGGCATTTCCTTTTAATTCGAAAATAGCAAAAGGGTGATCACAGTCATAGCTACAGTCGCGGGGGAAGTAAGGTCTTAGAAAACATTCCCCCTAAATTCATTCGTTTGTGAAGACACGCACAACTTTTGCAATCCAGAACCGTCAGGAGATCCCGTCGGTTCCGATTATCAGCAAACTTCCGAAAGTCAGTCCCCCCTCTCTCCCCCCCCTTTCAGTTCCATATCGTCACACAAGACTTCCTTTTGAATATAGTTTTCCTCATTTATTCTCAAAGCGTAGTCAATCAAATTCTCAATGGCGGAAACGGGGATTCATCGACTGGTTTTATACACCTTCGTGCAAACCAAATCCCTTTCATTTTCCTCATGTGGGGCCTTTTTTGGTTGACACCAAACAAACACATAGTGTTGTTGGCCGTCCTTCTCCGTGGGCTTCCTTTTAAAGACAACACAAAGTGTTTCTTCTTCCTCGAGTGTACACGCGCGGGCCATCACTCGTTGGACGGAGAAACATAGTAGCAGCACAAGCAGGCAACACAGTTGTCTTGAAGCTCCCAACATGGAGATACACGAAGAATCGAAACAAGGAGATTGAGGGAGAGAAACCACAACCCTTTCCTCTTCTCTCTTTTTCTTTTTGAAAGGTCTCCGCCGCCCGTTTTTGATTGACCGAGAATCTGCGTGGGACCGTGGGGGCCTCAAAACCCAAACCTTCTTCAGCGGAACTGCGTGTGGCGGTGAAAATCTCTCTTTTCTTTACCGTGAGGTGAAGGCAGAGTCGACGGCCAGCTGGAAGAAGAGGGGGAAGAAGAAATGCTAGTGGAAACACACTTGTTTCACTCCTTCGAATAGAGCTGCAAACATCCATCGACGGCCGACACAAACGAACGATGACAATTCCTGAGCTGTATCGGATCACCCTTGTAGCATAGCAAAACTCCAGTCTTATATACTACTCGATGGTAGTCAACACAGCTTGCGAGAAAGCAAAGAATTACAAACCTTTTAGCTGATATTAAAAATACTTCGATTATGCATCGACGAAGTATTAACACGTATGTCGTACTTATGCTACATACTGATCGTTCGGTAAGGAGATTATAAACTGCTTATTACATTATGTAACATTGGAAAAAACGTTCAAGATACCTTTCACGCTTCAAGTCAGACGTACCCTTGCGGCGTGTACGAGAACTAGCGTGCTAAACGAATCCATAATAGCGAATGGCTGATAAGTGCGCTTAGATTTCATCGGAATAAATGACTGTTATAAACGGTTTGATGATGTAACAATCATTTTTTTATAACAATTGACAAAGTATGGATTAATTATTGTATATTGCGGACGTCTTCAGCAGATATATTACTCGTAATCGCGGATTATAACGTGAATAGGTACAGAAGGACTAGCCACGACGAACGATGGTACTTGCCACGCTAGCTATCTCTGCCGGTAACTTACCCACAGCCGTATGTCGGTAACTCTGCAAAAGCATCATCGAATACCGGTACAGAATATTACCGACAGAATAAAGTGAAACACTTCGTGACCCCTGTCGGTAAGTCATACCATCTTAGCAACAATATCGAAACCCTTGAATACCGACGATAACAACAATCCTATACTTCATCGACGATAACAAATAACACGTAACGGAGTGGTAGTTTTGAAGTTGAATGCAATGATTTAAGGGCTGTTTCCGTACCGGCGCCTCGACGACTGCTGTACTAAAAACACAATTCACCACTTCTCTGATATACACACGACATTCTTCTCGCGTGTCAACCCCACGAAAAACGTTCTTTGTAACATCAACCCCATTTCAAAAAATCATATACGCAACATTTGCGGTGAAATCGTAGCGATAGTCACACGGGCAACTCAATACACTGTATCACTACAGAGAAATAGTCTCCCCGTTTTCTATCTCGTCGATCATACACATAACGCTGCGTACGTGGTTAGTCAAAAGTATCGCAACCCCCGAAGGTAATTGTACTACGAAAATTATAAAATACCAACATCAACCTCGTCCACGAGTTCGTTTTCATCAAACGGCATTAATATTATCTAACAAGGTCAAAACTGACCCAGTTACTAATAACGTCACGATAATACATCACACCAACAGACTCCACCATGACCAAGCGTATCATTACGCGCATACATAATATTAAACAGTGTTCACATATGGTAACATTTTCTTCTGCATACCCTTGACGTAATCTTAAACGATTTAGTACCCTCAACCCCATTTCCACCCTTAAAAGAAAATGCACTCCGCTCCGTCCATTAAGGAAACCAAATATGCTGAACACCATATAAAAAAAGGTATATGCAACAGCCAGCATAAAAAAAAAGAACAACTATGACGTCACTATAAAATTCACATCCAATCAATCTATGAATAATTATAAAAATTCCCTAGATCCCCTAGAACCCTAATCAACATTAATTCTCGATCCCCAACACGGGTGTGATTTTTCAAAAGGTAGTAAAAAACTTTTTTCAAAATTTTATATATATATATATAGCGGCTCACTTTTCATGCAATTCACACTCGAGTTTCACGATTTCTAGCAGTTATCGATAAAAATAACGTTTCATTGTTAACGTTTGGCAAATCGGGACGCCAGGGTGCCAATCAAGTAAATACCAAAGGTGGCGCTTACGGAGGTAGTAGGGATTACAAAGTTTGTCAGGAGAGTCGGCAATAACATTGATCAGTCTGCCGGTTGACACTGTGAGATACAAAACGACTTAACCAAACGTTCCCGAGGCACGAGCCGCGTCTTTAACCCTAACGAAAATTCACATCCAACCGTTACCCGCGTAAGTACGTTAATCATACGGCGACCCGAGGTCATGATTCGCGATCCTGCGACATAGGATTATTAGTGTAAAAATACAAGAGAGACAAATTTCTCAATTTCATAAACTCAAATCCTACCGACGGATAAGTTTGAATTTTTATTTTACTTCTCCCTCTCACACAACCCGTCATTCCTATCCCCTGTCAATAATCAAAGCGACGTATTATCTATATGCTGTCGCGAAAGTCTCTCGCACCCTTCCCGCGCATAATTCCAGTGGCAAATCGCGAATTAAAAATTAAAGGAAAAAAAAAAATTTCTACATCAAGTGACGAATTTTTACGAATTTCCCGTAAACGATCGAATTAATAAATGTCAAATTTGAAGCGACATTCTTTGTAATCGTCCACGACAGTGTTACGTAATGATTGGTAGATAGAAAAATTCACGTGGTATACGACCACTGATAATAATAATAACATTGATTTATATCACCTACCTCAGCCGACCTATTGACCCTTCGCTAACCCCAAACATACACGCAGCTTCTGCAGGTGTTGGTTAAATGAAATTTGAATCTCAACCAGAAAATCAATTCCAACTTATTGACCGAGTATTATTACGTACAGGTGAAATCGTCTGTCAGATATCCGAGAGTCGCTGCTGCCAACAGAGGAAAGAAAAATGGCACTGACAATCGCCTTGCCACTGTCAGGAATAGAGCCGGAGCATTTCTACGCCCTAGGGGTTCGTCTACTGTACGATCAGGGTGTAAGGACCCTGGCAGGTCAAGGACCAGCGTCACCGAGTACCGGAAGTGAATCAAGTGGTATCAGTAGCTGCTGCGCACCTTCCGTGGAATCATCCACCCCTGTTATCACGCCGGGATCATCAAGGCCCGACACACCTAACGAGGATCCAATCAGACCTCCGGGAAAAGTATGCAATGGAATGGGAGGAGATAAAATTTTGAAAAAAAAAATTTTTTTTGACTTGACCTTGAAATTTTTTATCGGCTATCACAGGCGATCAAGGTGGTTTACGGAGAACGCGACATTCTGAACCTGGGTGCGAACATCAGGGAACCATCCTGGCAGCTGAGAAGTCCCACGATGCCATCTTGCAATTTGACGATGTTGATGGCCAATAGATCGATTTATTGTAGGTTAGGTAAATTCGCCCTTACCGAAGATTATCCGACAGTATGTATTATTTGTTATTATTATTTTTTTGTAATTTTATTACACGTCTCCAATTTTCTTCGGCGATGCCTTCGACATCGCTCGCAATAATGACTTATCCAAAAGTTCCGACAGATGTCGCGTCGATAGATTCAGGACTTCGTCGATTTCTCTTTCTCGGCGCCGAGCGCCTCGTCACGCGTAGACTCGTCACCGGATAGTACGAGGTTGTTCATCTTGCGAAAAATTGGATATGATATCAGAGTACCGACTAGACAGCAGCGAAAGATCCACGAGTGTCGTATCCGATGACCGTATGGTAACTTGAAGATCTTGGCAGTGACGAGACGTGGGAACTTTGTGAAATTTTCACGGCCGAGGGTTGGCACGCTTGAAATTTCATCGGACACGCGGACCTTCAGCCTACGCAAAGCGTCAACGTTCTGCGAACGAGAGAGTCAAGTTTTATGAAGTTTGAAAAAAAAAAAAAAAAAATTTTTTTTTTTCCACATATTTTCACATCACCTCCGACATTCTGGAGCCTAGGTCGAAAGTCTTGATCTTACTGTGAACCAGACGACAGCGACTGCCCAAGTAATTCCGCAGCGCGTCTCGGCACTCGTAGAAGGAGTGAGACGGCATTATCAAAATAGCACAGGAAAAAAGAGAAGCTAAATACACCGAAATCGCGAACGATAACGTAAGGCAATTAAAAGTCAGCGTAAGAATCCACAGTCTCGTCCAACCGTACGTCAGAGATCGGCCATCTTGGAAATAAATGTTATCGCGCAACCAAGTGACAAAAGGCAATCGTGCTCGAAACGAGCGTTCGACGTAGCCTGAAATGAGGGGGAGAAAAAGGAAAATTTTTTTTTATCGTCAATTCTTTTTACTTACAGAGAAACTGCAGAGACTGCGACTTCAGGGAACCGTCTCCGTATCTCTTCTGACGTCATAAACCCACAAGTGACGTCATCGAACACTTATCAAAGTTACAGACAAAGCGGCAGCCGGCTCGTATTGGAAAAAAAAAAAAAAAAATTTTTTTTTTTTTCCAAAAAAAGGAATCCCGAGAAAGTAATCAAAGATATTATCTCAGAGAGACAAAGGACACTCCATTGCGTATCGTCCTTAATATTAAAAAAAAAAAAAATCGAAACGATCGACAAGCTTTACCACACGTGTACAAGTTCGCAGCAAGTATATAATGACAAAAGGGATGATTCCAAAGAAACCCGGTTACGGGCCGCGAGAGTCACCGATTGAAAATTTTTTTTTTTTATATCATAGAGATACCCTAGAAAGACTTATTGTAAAAAAAAAAAGATAAGAGAGAGAGAAACTTGAGACAACGCGAATGTTCACGAAACACGTTTGTTATCAATAATTTATTGAAAAAATTAATTAAAAAAAATTGTTATGGTCTAAACGTCATCGCGCGTAGTCTGCGTATGCTTCGTTATGTCCTTGTGGCTATACGTGATTTTAAATCGAAAGCTCACTCGTAACATTGTTAACTATTATAAAGTACTGACCGTTGTTTATGTCGAAATAAACAATATGTTTTTATAAAAATTACTAAGAAAAAAAAAAAAAAAATCTAACCCCCTCAACGCCCTACTAATTTTTTTTTTTTTCTCTCCCACGATAACGTCGTAAACTCATCAACCCCAAAATACATTAGGACTCGATCGTTTGAACTCACGCAATAGCATTGTTTTAGCTTCCGCGTGACGCCGCTCGTGGCGCTGCGGTAGAGTCCATCCGCCATTCCATAAAAACGACTGTCTCTCTGCATCGCTCGGCACGACAACTTGTCAAATGGTATCGCGCGCTCTTCCTCGATCCTTGGTATGAACGCACCTTTACGGTCTCTCTCGGCCGAGGGTGGTACTGGGGAGCGGGGGGTAAATCCTGTGAATGGACCTGTATATCCCACATGCGCAACGAGCACGCACACGGGAGGGTGAGCCGCGTGCGTGTGAACGTGCGTGAGATGTGCACGACTATTCAGATATTGTTGTTATTGTTGAGGGAACAATCGGCCGTCAATAGGCTGCCCCGGCACAATGTATCTATTCAGGTGCGGTCAGGGGTGCTCAATTGATTGGTAGAAGTTGTCAATTTTATTCGGCATCTCGTTCGGCCACCGATTGAAAGACAATTGATCGAAGAAGCAGAGGGCGGAAGTATTTAATAAAAACTTGACGACACGTCGTCTCTTAAGACCGAGTGTTGATAATAATAATATTTGTCTAATTCTTCAATTTCATCAAACATGGTTACCATCGACAAGGGTAAACTCAATGACGTCACCTGAGCCACCAGGCTGAAAATAAAAGCTGAAAATTCATTCTCAAAGGCTCAGACCTCGCAACTTGAACAATTCGTTAAACGCTAGAATCGCCTTTTTCAGAGCGGCTTGGCAATCCCTGCAAGCGGTGTACTTGGGCGTCCCTGGCCATGGCGATGATTACGTACGCGAGAATCATTGTCAAGCAATACCGCGATGCACATGCAAAGGCCAAAAATCGTCGAAATCCGTCGAATTCAACATCAACATTGTACCTGTGCATTGTCTCTGGCACCACCGTTGTCTGTACTTAGTGCATCGTGCACCTATACACGCACACACACACATACCGACTGCACACAACCGATGCCCGCGGACACATCGTTGCCCGCAAGCATCGGCCATTTATGCTACGAAATCCCGAAAATCGAGGCATTGTCCTTTTCTGCACCCTCTGTGCGAACACGAGGTGGATTTGCGAATCGATTGGCACTTCGTATTAATACCAAACATCGGTAGCTCGCCAAGAGTTAATAGGCGGAATCGACGAGGATCGATGAATCCAAGTTTACTTTTCAGGATAAAATATGAAAAAAACGTAAAAAAGAAAAAAAAAATTATTCCAAAAATCCACCCTTACCCACGTAGATCATCCATCGGTGCATAGGAAGATTCGCGTATCAGTCGGAGTGACAGGTAGTAGCAGATTTCCGTGAAGATATCGATAGAGGAATGGAGGGGGGGGGGGGGGTGAGTAGGGGAAAACGAAGAGTGGAAGGGGTGGTGGTACATAGTAAAAGGTGGCGGCGGAGAAGGTGGTTCAGAGGGTAGGTGGGGGAGGGCATAGAGCAGCTGAATAGGAAGCGACACAATGGACCAGGGTGGCTGTGGAGGCGTGTTATCAAATGGGTTCCTCATTCACATACTGCGGCCTGAGCTACTTGTGTCTGTCTGTACCGGTGTCTGTCTGTTATACTTATTCATACCGCCCATTGTGTCTCCACTGTTGAGTCGAGTTCAGTTCAGTTGAGAACGCGATGGAACGTGCCACAATGCAGGAATATAGGCTGGCGGCCCTCCGCGCCATTTGCCTCCCGCCCCCCCAATGCTCCCCGCTATGGATTCGCGAGAGGACCGGCCGAGCGAAAAGAAAATTCTCTTGGGGAAATTGTAGTGGGATGAATGGTTGGGCGAGGAAGATGGCGGCGGGGAGGGGGTACGGGTGACAGAGGAGAAGGTGAAAGTGATGGAAAAAAAAGGAAGAAGAGAAAAAGGCAAGAACGCACCGAGGAGCTTTAGGAAATTTCGTCGTTCCTTAAGTGCGCCATTGACGTAGCTCGTGTCGCGTAAAGAAAAGAATTTTGGATAATCCACCCACCCCCTGGCACCTTTAGCAAAAAAGAAAAGAGATATTTTCAAATCACGGCTCTGATTGGTCCGCTGGTAACAGTACCGGCAGGGTGTCGGACTAACGGTGAAAAAAATAGGGTAGCTGAGTACGGGGAACGGAGGGACGCATCGACCTTGCACGTCAGACAGACGGACACTGAGAGCTACGGGCATAGGGACACTTATAAGTATTAGAATTTGTGGCGTTTGTCGCGGGGTGGCGACACTCGTCGATGAGTACCCGAAGTGGGGGTAACTGTTTAGTATATAAGAGGACGCACCAAGCCGAGCCCGTCATTCCTTCGAGAGCGGATTGTCCGTACTTTGCATTTTTGAATGGTTCAACTGTTTGTCCGTCAGAACTACCCTCGTTGCGTATGCGGTGGTCCGATACCGAAAATGACGAAAGATGTATATTTTCCTCATATCCCACTTAAACAAGTAATTATGAGTGGCTTATGCCTTTTACAGCAAAAAAGGTGCACGGTAGCCGGAGAACGATAATAATCGGCTCGGTAGTCGCGTCAGTGCAGATACAACGAATCAAGAGCTAACGAGAGTTAATGTAACCTTAGGAGAATTCTTTCGGATGGCACTGGATGGCGAATGGATGGACAGCCAAGGTTTTCATGGATGGATGTATGGATGGACTCGACAGACGGACGGGACGAGTAGCGCGAGCCGCGCAGCGCCGGCATACAAAACTCGACTCAATACGTCATTCAGCCGAAGAATACGGCTCGTTCTCGCCATTTTGCTCGCAGAATGAGAGTTTCAAAGGGAATTAAGGATTCAAAGGCATCTTTGCGCGCGGCGCACAAAACGGCCGGTCGCTCAAGACATTCGAAATGGCGCGCACGGCACAGTGCCGCAGAGTAGTACAGTATAACGGTATACATATATATATAACTAAGACATAACGTGGTGGGAGGAGAGGAGGGAAGGGCGAAAGGGTTAGGCATTAATAATAAAACGGAAGGGTGGGGGAATTGGTATGCGTTACATATATACATATATACATATATTGTATATACAGTATATATATCCCATTTGCTCCCAAAGAAGCAAAACTCCACTGAATGGTTACTGAATAAGATAATGGACCAGAGTGGGTATTCAGGATCGTGGTGGCTCTTCGCGTTATTTACCAAAATTACGAAAGGATCCGTTAATTTCGACGTCCCGACGGCGACGTCCACCGTCGTCGTAGGCAACCTGTACACCACGACCGCCAGGCCAAACACCCCAGTGCCTGAACGCTGCTATCGTTTTGCGCTTCATTAGCCATTTTCCAAGAGTGGCAGCAATGGGTTATTCAGCAAAGCCGCACAATGAGTCTCCAGTGTCAAGTCGAATGACAGTGGTTAGGCAATATTGTGTCATGAATTTAATTATTAAATTTACAGTACACAAGGGTACGTGTACGTTACATATACACACGTGACACAATCCGTCTATCCCCCGAGCTAAAGCCGTGAAAATGATGAAAAAAAAAAAAAAAATTTCAATCTGGCAAAATATATAGGGGACGTTATACCAGTCTGGGAGGTAGAGAAAAAAATAGTCACCGAAACACCCCTAAAAATCCGACAAAGTTTCCCCTTTTCGTATTTTGCGGGACTTTTCGTAAAATTCTATGCACCCTCGGTAACACGAATTTTTCTCTTTTTTATCACCCTCCCTCCACTACTCCCCCCACCCTCTCACTCTGTCTTTCTCCACGGCCACCAGGCAAAGCCGGAACAAATTCGAGTGGCAATTTCTGTTTGCTCTCGTAGCGGGGTGAAACGTGTCGCGATCCGTGGGGGGGGGGGGAGGTGGGGGTTTCTCGTTAACATAAAAATAGCGACCGATCGCAAAGAGGAAGATAATGGCGACGGGTATCGTGCGGCACTCGTGATTGTTATTCATATTTTATGGGGTTCGCGATCCACGGGTCTCCATAGGTATATACGTGCAGTATCGTGAGGGGTAGTCACCCCCCTTCCTCTTCCGATGATGAAACTTTTTTTTCCCGACTCTATTTATCGCATTCAACCCCCTAACCCTCTCTCTCGCTCCCCCTCATCCCCACCATCCATTTTCCACCCCCCCTGACTCTTTCAACTCCCCCCCCCCCCTACCCTCTCCACTCTCATCCCTCTCGCCAGCTCCTTCAGGCACCCCTCGTTTAAACGCTTACTCACCCCGACACGGGCCACCAGCGTTTACCATAAAAAGAACCGAAAGGCCACTTACCCGTCGCACAGCACGTTCCACCTGAAACAGAGATTCGCGTCCTAATTAGCCGTGTAATTGAATCCATAATACATACATTCAAAGTTTCGAGCATGACTGAGGTAAGGTTGGGTCCGAGCACGACATATAGTAATAGCAATAGCATTGCAAGTCCTACCGGACTACATATGTACATATGTGCGTGCGTAACCTGCAATAGCGCAGGCTGGTTTTTAGCCGTCGTAAGGCGACGGGTCAAATTTTACTAACTTTAACATACCTATGGGTTATGGTCGTCGAGTGAAGTATCCGTGGCGGGAATTAATTTCACTGGCGGACGTCAGCATGTCGGTACAATTCAATCGAGCTGCTCGTGCCACGTGCGAATTTTGAGACCACCGAAAACACACGGGCAACGTCAGTGATCCTCGATCGCGTAGCGACTGACAGATGAAATTAACGAGATAAAGTCACGATTGACAATTGACGATTGGTCCACGAGACATTTCTTGTGACTACTTTTAGTGCGATTCGGAGTAACGGGGAAAGTTACTAAGGGGAAGAAAAAAATTAAGTGCCATAAGGCGGGGGGTGAAAAGGGTTGGAAAAAGGGAAATATCGACATTCACGGTATTGCTGGCCAGTGCGCAAGTCGTATATATTATTTCTTTTATATATTATATATATATATATATATACTCTATACACATAGGTATAGAGCGAAAGCCTTGGTGCGGCCTTATCGGCAGTTATCGGGCCGTGATGTCACACAATGAGGCAGACAATGCGCGGGACAATACATCCCCGCTTCTAACCCCTTGGACCAGCCCCGTGATCTCACCCCGACTACCCCAACAGCCACCCTTGGGCCCTGCCAACTTAATAAACATAATAGCTGACTGCGCCGCCCCGCGGTTACAATGAGATCCGTACCGGGAGATACTGAAGATATGACGACGGCGGCCATTGTGCACCCCCTCCAAGTTTTAGTTTCGAATGTATTATATTCGGGGGTGCCAATGGCTCTTAATAATCACAGCTAAACCCTTGCTGTCAGTGGGAGGAGTGTTTTTTTTTTTCTCCATACACAACCTCAGAATATTTTCAAAATAGTAATGCCGGGGTAAAATTAAAAAAAAAAAATTCAAAATTTCGTTTAACAAATCTCGACCAAGTATCGATCGCATTCGGATAATCGAATCGGCCGTAAAGAGCAAATCGAGGCTTGATAACGCGAAGAGCAAAGGCTAATGAGTGGAAATCGCATAAAAGTCAATCAGCGAACGAGCGATTTGAGCATTGTGCAGATGCCGCCAAGCGTGCATCCCTTAACGGGGAAGTTGCCTGATCGGACCCTTTCGAGTTACTCCTGGTTAAGGGATGACGAAGTTCATGCATCATCAGATCGACTCCACGCCTTGGATTTCTTCGTGGCATCAGCCACCTCCCCCCCCCTCCCCACTCCCTCCCCGCCACCAACTACCCCACGCAGCAGTCAACCCACCCTTGGCGTACGTTCGAGCGCGATCAACCGTACCGTGGCGTTAGAGCCAACCCCCTATAACCGACCCGGACAATATGCTACCCCTGTGTAATCACCCTAAACCACGTGCCAACACAGCGTACGAGTCGACACGAGCTATTGAAAAACGCGGTCAGGCACCCCACCCCCACCCCCAACCCTACCCATTATTTCGAGAACTTTTCACTTTGCACACACCCTTCGCCCCTCGTAGCTCGCACTTTACGCACTCGCCACCCCCTGAAGACCCTCCTACCTATACAATTGGCATTGCTGCGTAGATTTTGTAAGTTAAATTTTTTTCTGTCAAAATGTTTTTTTTTATTCAAATGAAAAAAAAAAAATTTTGACAATGCCGTCGTTCGGTCGCAGCGCCGCGGACGTAGGTTTTTCACGCGGGACTTCTCGGTACCAGAGCACCGAGCGACGGGCAAATGGATCGCGACAAATATTAAGGGATGATACGAGCAAGGGTCCGTGGGGTGTTAAATTGCAACGTATTCCAACAGATGTATCGTAGATGGGAAGATGTAAATCAGAGAGGCCGGAGTCGAGCGTGACATTTCGAAAGGTCCTGGTGCGCTCTGGGTATCTTGGTCGGTTTATCGGGATGATTATAAATCACCGACTGGGCGAGTCCTCATTGGACGTGGTATAACAACCCCAATGAAGGGGGTTGATGACTATATAACACAACGAGGAGAGTGTCGCCCTTTCAATATCGCAGGGGCGTCCAAGTCCTGCTGCGAGCGAGTCATCATCGTCCCGTAGGAAGTGCCAGTCGGTTTGTTATGCATGCAAGTCCTTCGTCTTCCTACGGACGACACCCTAAAATTATAGCAAGGGGTTGGTCGTGGTACCACAGGGGTAGAAGGTCAGAGCTCAGCGAAGTAGCCGAGGAGAGACATTTTATTAAGCTCGTAAAATTCATCCAGTTTTCACGACACGAAAAAGTTTGCGCCACGTCGATGCGTATCGACATAAACGACGTAGGGGCGACAGAGGGTGGCACTGGATAGTAGATGGATGGATGAGATCAGCTGTCCAGCCATCCCGCAGGTATTCCCGATACATCGACTAGCTGGTCTTGCAGGAGACGCGTTTGGGGGTGCAGAAACGTGTAATAAACAGCGTCGAGAGTAATTCGGTAGGTAATCCGGAAGACGGCAGTAAAGCAACCCTTGCGCGTCGCAGGGGTGGATTCTCGACGTCGTTGACGATGCCAGTGGTAGTGGCGACGTCGGATCCGCCCCCGGCACCGAAACCCCAGCGAATGGAGTGACAATGCTGCCACGCGATTTACAGTTCCATACCACCCCCTTTGTCTTTTCCACCCACCCCCTAGCGCACTTTTTCACAACCCCCTAGCGACGCTTCTTCCTCCTACCGAAACGAACCCTTCATCATCCTAGGCCAAGAGCTGCGACTCTCGCGCACGTGCTCCTCCTCACGGTGACCTGGTCCTGGACCAGTCTGCGGTCAAAGATCAACGTCGACATGAAATATGGCTTTGCCGAGTCTACATTTCAGAGACACCCCGTATATACCGCAAGCTCGAGGTAGTCGAGTAAAATTTGACAATGGAGAACAACAATTGTGTACAGTCCAAAATGGCGGCTTGCATTGAAAGACATAAAGGACAGCAGGGCGTTGAAAGTCGTGCGGGACTCGAGGGTTGAGGAGATAAAGGGAAAAATGAAAGTCCGCGAAGTAGACGCAAGGTGGGGTTGAGGGGGTCGGGTGGGGGGTCGAGAGGGTAGTTGCTGTGTATCGAACGAATCCGTACAGGCGGATGGCTCTCCCTCGTTCCGTTCCTCGCTATCAGATCGAGTCCCTCTATTTCGCGTCCTCTATTATTTCTTTTATCAATCTGCACGCTTTCAGAGCTTTGAGCCGGCTGAAAGCTGCGTGATAAATCATGAAATGTAAGAACCCATACATACATATATAACCTACGGGGTGGTTCAATAGGCGGCATTGCCGGAGCGAACGCCATCCATACAGCCGCCAGATGAGGTCTTCTAGCTTCCGTCGAGTCCGCGTGAAAGGATGCCCCAATAATATTCCATTCACCAAACCACCCCCGAGTACCCCCTCCACCCCCCCCCCCCCGTTAACCCTGCGTCCATCGTACGGCCGCTATACGGCCACCCCCCTTCCTCCCGGGGAACAACTCGGTCCAACCCCCGGGTCCGGTTGCGTGTACCCGTGGCACTGCCATTGATTTTTCATTCGTCGCTTTTCAATAGTTTGTTATGAGCTTTTCTTGGACGACGCTAACCTCACGACCGTCCACCCTCCTACCCCGTCGCCATCCCTGCGAGACGGCGCCTAACGGCAGGGGATGAAAAATATAAGAGAACCCATCGCTTTGACGTCGTACAGAAGACATCCGGAACTTTGACCGGTATCGCTTTAGACACTGTTCGCACATCCAGTACATCAACCCTTAATTTCTATAGAGCTCTAAATCCGAAAACCATAAGGGTTGATAATAGGGGTGTAATCACTGATACTAAATAAATGTCCAAGGAAGCTCCAGGACGATAAACAACAGTCCTGGAGATCAGCCGGAGATGTAGGTCCAGGGTCAGATCGCATGCACCACGTCCCTACGTCATCCCCCTCTGGACCAAACGAGTGAAAAGAAGAAAGTCAGGAAGTTCGATGCTCGAAAAGAGGACTTCTTGGCAAGGTCTCGATAAGAAAATAGAGCGAAAGTAACCTATAACTTTAATCAGGAGGGAATAAAGGCAACCCTTTTCGGAGCACCGCTGCGTCAAGGCGAAGAATGGAGATGAGGATGTAGCCGAGTATCGGCATTGTTTCCAAACAAAGCACGCCTTTCATACCCATATACCCGGTGCGCGCCCAGCGTCTCTCCCAGTAGTCCCGTGCCTCGACACTACCACCAGCGCCACCCCCGACCACCCCTAAACCACCCACCCACAATCTCCAACGAACGTGCACACCCCCACGGCTTTTCAGTCATTTGACACGCAAAGAAGTCAGGCAAGCCAGAGCATTGTGGGTACCCGCCACCCTGTCGACCTATTGTTGCCTCGCCGATACCATCCCTCGCAGACCTCCTCGATGCTCCTCACTCTTCCCCTTACCACCCACCCTTCCACGAAGCCCACGATTTCAGACCCTCCCCCCCCCAAAGCCACCCCAAAAACCCAAGCCGAGAGTCAACTTCAGAGCGTTATACTTACCGGCATTGATGATAGCTTTTGCTACCCCAACCCCCTCACCGCCACAGGCACCCTTGTTTGTCATTCGCGGGTCTTCAAAAGAGTAAAGCCCTCTCATATTTCATTAACCATAGTCATCGATAGTTATCGCCCATTTATCCAAACAACCCCTAAAAATCGAAACGTTAAATACGAACATCCGGACCACCCTGGTACAAGATTAACCTACGTACGTAAGTCAAATCTTCGATCCACCCCACTTCGCCTACAACCCCTCGCCCCACGACTGACAAATGATTTCTATAAACGCAATACCCATCGTCCACCCGCCCCTCCTCCCACCCCTATATCCTCCCAAAGGTACACCAGGGTGTTTCAACAGTTTTCCGCAATCGCCCACTGCTGTTTCCGTATGACGAATTTACTCAATGTAAACCGCGACAAATGACGAGTAGCGCGAAACAGAATTGCACGTCGGTGACGTGCCGATGCGTTAGTA
Source organism: Syrista parreyssii (assembly GCA_030142615.1). Classification (NCBI taxonomy): domain Eukaryota; kingdom Metazoa; phylum Arthropoda; class Insecta; order Hymenoptera; family Cephidae; genus Syrista; species Syrista parreyssii. The sequence goes on from JARQTG010000055.1 coordinate 125,953, forward strand.
CGTGGCGCTCGTAGTTTTCCACGTGCTGTATATACATACGTACCATACATATAGTATATCTAGTATACCGGGTATTATCATACGCGGTGCCTTTATTGCACACGCGGTACGAGAACAACCACATGCATCCGCCATTGTCCCCATCCGTATTGTAGGTATGCGCGTTAAGGGTAGACCTAGGCTTGCTGTTGTATGTACATACCTATACCCAATAGCATACAACAGCCAACCCAGTGACTAGTATCCGGAGCGTGGTGAAGCAGCCCATAACGGGTACCAGTGCGGATGGACGCGAACGGAGAACGTTTGGCCGCGTAGAAATTATCCGAGAAGGATGAGTGATGAAAATTGGTCCAAGAATACGAAATAACGTTAGATTGACTTTTGACGATAATCGCGAGATGTAATCATAGAGTTCAAGCAACTTGATACAACAGACGATAACATGAGCCATAATAATTTCGTAACACGTAAACGAGCATACAAGATTATGCGTTGGGGATAGTAGTAGTAGTAGTAGTAGTAGTAGTAGGAATAGGAGGGTAGAGGGGGGGTATAAAATATGAAGCCTGGTTCAATTGTCAGAGACTGGTATTATAATATAAAGGGTTAGTAAAGCAGACGAAAGAGCGATAGGTAACGAGGGTCGATCGTGCGAGCGTGTGTATGCGTCGGTAACAGAGGAACCTGTTAAAAGTTTGAAACTGTCCTAACGGAATGAAACGCGGTGACAGGGGGCCGGGTTGTCCTGGCGTGCGTTGTAAGAGATGAGGTTAGCGGATTGTCAGCGGATGTATAAGGGAGTCTGTGTAAAATGAGGGTGGTGGGAGGGAGGGTGAGCATCACCGTAGATAATACACAGAGACTGAGGATCTCGCGTGTGAGTTAGCTAGGTGATTCGAAGTACGGACTATACGATGACGGTGGTTTTGTGCCAGTCGCTACTAGCGCCAATGCCGATGGCAGTGTAAGCGGCGGTATACGGTACTGCCGCCGCGTAACCACCATACGAATATGTTATACGCCGAAGCTCGTTCGTTCGTAACCACCGAGCAGAATAGACGAATTGTTCGGCAGCGAGGCTTTTGTCTATTTTACGGAGTTCCAAGAGCTTCCATTCAAAGTCGCTCTGAAATATATTCTCAACTGAATGTTGTACGGATTCGTGCACCGCCATTCCTAATTATTGTTTCCAGCATCCCACCCACCCCTTTCGCCCCGTCGCCTCCACCATGCGCCCAAGCAGCCATCCAGCGAGCCCTCCAACCTACCCTAGCAGTAACGCCACCCGTACTCGTCACCCCCAATCCATTCGCCACCTACCCCTAACTACCCCCCCCCCCCTCCCCACCTTCACCGTACTCCGGGACTTCAGCTCGTTTCAAAAGTTTCTTCTTTTTCAGCCGCGGTGCAATTCCGGCACGATCCTCCATTCTAACCGATCCCCATCCCCCATCTATATAAATTTCAGTCAGTACTGTTCTTCCCTAAGGGTCGATCGAGAACGCACCCTCGGGATTTTATGCAGGTTGTAAAATTGGTTAGAAGTTAATAAGCCGTGGTAAGGGTAGCGGGCAGGGGGGGGGGGAGGGGGAGGTGCGTGTGTGTTCCAAGAGCGTCCGGTAACGAGGGTGGTAAAACGTAGGATATTTATTATTAGAGTAAGAAGGTCTCGTTGTTGGACGTGGTGGGGGAAACGTTAAGAGAGAATGGCAGAGGCGAACAGAGGATCCCAGGGGTGGATGGGCGTATCGGTTAAGTGGGGGAAATTGCAAAACAATGAGAGAACGGGGTAGGGGTAACAATGTGAGGGACAATAGGCCTGATAATGTGCCGGAGAATGGACGCCTAGACAAAAGAGTCGAATAAGGGCGTGCACACCCACACGTACACACATATTATACCCCGTCGACTCATCCCCAGCAGAAGGCGATACGCGTGCAGCAGCAGTGCCCACAGTTCACTTTCGAACGCCACGAGCAACCCTTATCCTAGTACTGGTCTGTCCGCCAGAATGTCTCCGTATACCAAATCAACCCCCTAGACACTCACCCGGTCTCCTACGACTACCCCCGAAAAAAAAAAAAAAAAAGATAATCGTCACGCGAAAATTTGATCAATCCTCAAAAACGACCATTCGCTCACCCCCCCCCCCCCCGCCCCTACTCGCAATAAAACTACCCTTACGGATAATTAGAAATAATTTCGTCAGTCAACACACACGGCTAATCCTTATCCGTCCAACCACCCGTAAACCATAGCCCGTGTCTCCCTCGTGTCCGCCAAGTAGATTAGGACCATAATACCCAGACATCGGTAACGTTCTGGTATCAGGGGTTGCGAGAGCCGAGGATCAAGTCGGAGATCAGGTCTGCCATTCGTCTTTCAGGGTGTCGGCGCGTAGAGCCTACCGCAATAGTAGATATCCCGACCCCCAACGAAACCGCGAGTCTCGAGGGAGGAGCGTGACGCAGGGACGGAGAAGGAAGTAAAGTCGACTGGGAACGAAGGACAGACATAACGTGGGGTAAGGATTTTCGAGCAAAGCGATTTGTCCGGCCATGCACCTGTTGTTTCCACTTGGTCCGATTTACGAGTCGAGCCGCACAGTCGTTCCGACTCGTCCTCAAGGGTTGTATACACCTGTTGTCATACCGCTGCAACATAGGCATACGTCTAACCAACGACTTACCTCATCTACTTGATCCCACCAATCTACTGTATCGTAGCCAGCGGTAAGTCTGACACATGTAATGTCATACCCACTGACAGCCCGCCAACGGTATAAGATAGACGCTCGTATACTAATTACAAGTAGCAAAGAACCGTAGTCGTCAGACAAGCCACGTGGCGAAAGATAAAGGTGACGTCACAACACCCGGTAAAACTCATGCACAGCCTAGAACCGTGCAAGACGTAAACGCGATCCGGACGGCTGTGACGCGAGAAAAAGAATTTCTGCGGGAAGCATATATATATATATACACACACACACACACACAGACACACCTTTATATATAAAAAAAAAATAAGCATAAAGAAAGAAAAATGGCGACGAAGAGGAGCAGAGCGCAAAGCCTAGGACAGAAGTGGCCATAGAAGACAGAGTCACACAAACAGTCCATAGAAATCCCTCGCAGAATGCAGCACTTGTGTGCGCTGTTATTTAAGCTGCACATAATGGCAACCTCTTTTATGCTTCTTCTGTCTTACATCTGAGACTGTGTCGCTCCGTAGGGCGCATTCATCCCGTTGAATGCCACGCGAGCGCACAATGCTCCCTATGTCGCCTGCAGGAGGCTCCGTCTCGAAATGCAACGTTAAGGATACGTCGACCTTAGTTTTGAGGTTAGCTCGTAGCATCAACCCCCCCTCCACCCCTCCTACGATCCGACTACCGGGTTACGAAACCAGCGGTTATCAAGAGACCAAAGTGACGATGACCATCGATCCCAATAGCAAGGGATGATTAACGGGTACGGCGGGAGGGGATAGGGGTTAGTCGACTAAACGAGAAGAGGGGACGCCGACCGACGAAGCGCCGCAAACACGAGGCGAACCCGCTAGACTCGCTACGGCAGCGTCGCTCGGCCACAAAACAGTCCGGGCGACACAATAACCAGGGCGCAACAATACCGGCGACAATGCAGCCGCCCACCGACACACGAACCGCGAGCCCGAATCCATTGTCTGCGTTTTCTCTTGTTCTCCCTTCATCCCCCTTTGCACTTGGTGAACGAGGGTGGCAACGGGAGGAGGGAGGGAGGGGGGGGGGATGTCGCGACCTGGCAGCAGCGACTTTGTTTAATTGCGCTGACTCGATTAGACGGACGTTCTCCTGTACGTAGGTAGTACGTATGTCACCCCCCCCCTCCCCCCCTCCAACAACCCTTAACCAACTCTTCGCCCAAGACTGCTTTTCCCTTTACCCATTTACTAACCTCGAAGAATTTTCTTCACGGCGCGTCACACGGCTTTTGGCTCTTTTCTCATAAACAGCTGCGATGCATCATTGTAAGCCAGGAGTCATCGTGAGTTAACGTAAAAAGTCGGCGCTCTCGGGCATCGTTCGCGCTTTACGTAACACGCGTGACACTCGGTGCGATCAGTCCTGATACACCTGTGGTCATCGAGACAGTCGCGCCTTGAGGTCGATGACGATGATTAATGTCCGTCGAGCGGTGTAACACGAGAAATTCGATTACGGTCGTCTGGGTGAAGTCATTTTACGGTAAGTGGCGGAGGGGAGCAGGCAGAGGACCGAGTTATTCGGTGGACGGAGCGGCGCATCGGTGATCGATTAGTTCCCGTAAGTCATAGTCGACCGCGACGGTCCCGTTCGCGCGGGATAATTAGACGATGCTCGGAGCAGTCGGAGTATCTAGAGTCGTGCGGGAGGAAGTGGGATAAATGATATAACGTAAAGAGACGAACGAGGCACTGAACGAAAACGAGAGGCGATGAAAATGTAACCAAAGCGCGAACGTATAAGGATGCGTGATGAGTGCAGTTTGTGAAGTGTAAAAAGTAGTAGGAGAGAGCAAGAGATATATATATATATATATATACAGTAGAATAAGATAAAGATGACAATAAGAGAGAGAGAGAGAGAGAGCAATGATTCTCTCCATCTTTAGCTCTTACTCACTTTCGACACACTCTCTCTCTCTCTCTCTCTCTCTCTCAGACACACAGGCACGCGCACACAACTAAAGACCGACTTGGCCACTCCACTCATCCTCCCGTCCGTCTCATTGTGTCGGACGATTGTCTTAGAATAATGGCGGAGACTCACAATAGTGACTACAATGCTTGCTCGTCCTAACAATGCGATGACGTCACGTGGCGGCATGTATGTGAATGTGCCGTCACGAAGCGTTTGCCGCGTGTGCGTCTTTCTCCGCGGCATCTACGGCTCCACCGCCCGTATCCCCACCGTCGCTCCCGTCGCCAAGTTCATTTCATCCCAGCCACTCGCGAACGGTGCCCTCATCGCGACTCCTTTCCATTCGCAACACTCGCCGGCCAGTCGATCACGCGAAGGGATCTACGCGCGGCCAATTATACGATACTTCGCGTATCCGTGGAGCCACGTAACCTCACTTTTTATCTTCTAACTGAACCTGCGCACTTCCAGCAGTCAATGCGAGATACCCAAGCGAAATCCTTACGAATTCATTGTACACGACTAAGCAACCTCTCGAGGATGTTACGTACGTACGACGTACCGGAACATGCCGTCGTTTCTTTACTATATATGTATATATATATATATATATGAACTTTGATATGAAGGGGGCAATCCCCCCCCTCTCCCCCCCACCATGACCATTAAATACCAAATGATTGATTCCCCGTGGCATTATTCGCCATCCCAAAGTTATACGACTGCTTCCCTAGCCATTCTACGAATTCCACCGTCCATACGTCTATTCTCTATTCACACACGCGAGGGGATGAAACGAACGCAGATACGGACAAAGCTAACCCCGATCTCACGGGGCAAAGCATCTCTACCTCTCCGTCGTCCCGGCAATGCTACACGAAATCGCCGGCCGAACAGACCCTTTGACCTATAACCCCTGCGCTGTCCTTGTTCACCGACTATAGTCACCCCCTAGGGAGTAGCGAGGCGTCTCACTCTTCCGCAACACCATACGCATCCCCCTCGCCCAAGGATAAAACTTCTTAAGTGCGATAAGGAAGATTATCGAAAGATCGAATTGCGTAACGTTTGATTATTTTTCTTTCGTATAGAATATATGATAGCTTCGCGGTCGCCAGCGTTGAATAAATTCGGACTTTTTCGCGCGTCCTCGTTGTCTCTGCTCGAAAGTTTTGGTAAAATTTATATTAAAATTTCGTCATTTACTGTCGACGGGATCTTTACGTAATAACATTTTCAACTTGACCTAATGGGAATTTTGATTTTCATTGGCGATCATTTCGTCCCTTCCATAATGTAGACTCGTTGGGTGGACAGAAAAGGAAAAGGACGCTCGGCGCTCGTAACGCTTATTGCGCGCTTGGGGCGCACAGCCGCGAGCGCAAGGCGAACCTGCGCGAAATGTATTCCAAGGAGCAGATAAGAATGAACGACGACTTCGCGGCTGAATGCCGTCTGTTAATTAATGCCACCATTCAGTTCACATTAAATTACACGGATTGTGCGAGTTTCCAAAGGCAGGTGTTCTGAAAAGACTCTTATTAGCAAAATAGCACGTTGCCAACGCGACAGTCGAGACGCTACTAGGCGTACGAGCGTTGCGAGACCCATAGCAGCATAGCAAAAGTACAAGGACGGATACCGGACGAAGAGGCTGGTAACATTGTAAAAAGAAAAAAATAATGTTCTAGATTTTAACCATCTACTCCAACCTCGTAAGACCTAAGGGTTCTCTCACAACGTTGCTTAACACGCGCGAAATCGCATAACCGAATGTCCTGCTGTTCGCTGTATTCCCTGGCTTTCTCATTACGACGCTTAACCAATCGGGAGCTAGTTCTCTCTCTTTCTCTCATCTTCTCACTCTATCTCTCTCTCTCTCACTCGCGGCAGAAATCAAAAAGATTAATTAATCCGCGTCTCCCACGGCGTCGAAGATTCTTCGTTCTACTCGATCGGCAATAGCAGGCGCGAGTATCGCGCGTACCGGGTGACCACGGAATTACGAACTGTCGGTAACAACGACTGTTATCGACGCAGCACGCGGTATTATTAAATATAATTTTCTTCCGCGGAAAAAAAAAAAAAGGTTCTCGCACGTGCTCTGCGAACAGCACGTTAGTACGTAAATGATTTCCTTAACGCCTTATCGCTAATGAGATCGTCGCTGATTGCGATACGAATCTTTACGATCACAGGGTATATTTTCGTGGCGCCTTACTTTCTCGCTCTATTGTCCGCTTTACGGTGTGCTTTATGCACGCGGTGTCCGATATACCGTGTCGATACAGATTGTATCTGGAATCTAACGGTAGTCGCGCCTAAGGCCAGGTAAGAAGGGGTGTTTCGAATTTACCCGAAAAAAAGAAAAAAAAATTCAACCGAAAGTCATTTACATGGTACGAGGGTACAGCTGGCTTTACTTCGGGTTCTATCGACACTCGTCACATTTCGTCGAAACGCCGCGTACACCCGTTAGATTCACAATAAACGTGACGACGCTGTACGCTTGTTACGATACGTATCGTTATATTTTGACTGAGATATATGAATCCCAATGAAACCCGTGAACCGGCATACAAAGCTAATGCGAAACCGCCGTCACGTTCTAACCACCTGCTATAACGATGCACGGTGCGCATCGGCCAATCCTTGTGCTACTTGATAATAAAAAATTAATAAGACACACGAAAGTTAAAGTACAATAATTCGAAATTGAAGATTTAATTAAAAAAAAAAAAAGACAGCCTCAACCCGGACTGGTCCATTGCCACTAAAGCAACACGAGGCTCTGATTAAAGTAAACATCCTCTCGTCAATCACCATTAAAGAATACCGTGCGATATTAAAAAAAAAAACGAAAAAACTCTAACGGTCAAGTAGGAATAACCCAAAAAAAAAAAAATTTTTTTTTTTTCTCAAATACACCTACGACAGCCAAGCCAAAGTAAAAGCGCGATAAAGAAAGTGAAAGAGAGAAATTCGAAAAAAAAAAATTCCAATAAAAATGGAGTTGCTGTAATAGCGGAGGAGAGTCGCCCCCCCTCGCCGCTCCTCCACCCCACCGCCGCCATCCTCCTACAATCTCCTATACTAACGCGTAGTCTGAGGAACGCGTCGCGGCGTCGCATTGTGTCGGGACCGTTGGATACTTTATTCTGTATAAAAGAACGACGGGAACAATAGGCGAGAATATGGAAGAATGGAATGGAATGGAATGGGACCGAGGGATACACAGAGAGACTCGCTCGCTAGTGTGAAGACTCATCACTCTGTAAACAATGCGTTCCGCGAGAGTGACTCAAAGAGTAGTGAGTTGATGGGGTGGGGATAGAGGGAGGGAGGGAGGGAGGAGGGGGAGAGGGGATCGTTGAAGTCCCATCCGCTGGATACCAACACGGAAGCTGAAGTGGGAAAAGATAGGGAAGCGGGAAGTGGAAGGACTTGAAAGGGTCCAGCAGCATCTTCCACCCCCCTTCCCCTACCGCTATCCCTACCCCGCCGCCCTACCGTCACTCCAGCACGTGCTCATCCACTTAGGGGAGGTGAGGGAAGACGACTGCACTATACCCTGACGAGTGTCTCGAAAATGAAAAATGGTCAAGGACCAGGTTATGGTCGGCCTGAAAATTCCATACAGCATCCGTCCGTAACGACACGACGCCCGAGTATCCGTAATTGACGGAGATGAGAAGGACGAATGATATTCATGAATTTTCTACGTGATTTCGTGCGTGGGGAGTTTTATGGGCACCGCGACAAGTCAGATCGACTGCGAGGATCTTTGTGAAGTCAAGAAGACGAGATGATCCGGAGTATCGGTCCCGTTTGAAGGGGGGAGGAGCGGGTACAAGGATCGGGACAGACAGACAGGAAGGAAGCAAGGTGGTAGTAGGGATGAAAAAGGGGGGTACGTATTGTCAGCACATGGAAGGCCAAAGCAGGAACTTCCGGATTATTAAGAAAGTTCTGGGCAAAGCTTCGTTGTTGCAGGGACTTGATCATCCTTGCTGGATCCAGGTGGTATCTTTTCCCCAGCATCCCGAACCAGCTTCCCCAGGTCTGGGTCAGAGCTTCTTCGTTGAGGTCGCCTGTATCTTATACTCGTGAGGGACACCTGGTCCCGTTGAGTTCAGGTGGCACGAAGGGTCCGGATACCCAGGCAGGTTCGGCGGGTGTCGAGGATCAATGTGATTTTGGAGACGAAGACCAACCCTCGGTGCGATGTGCACGATGCACTTTCGCCCTGTCGTGAGGGACGTAGAGTATCGCTGCCACCCGGTATACGTATGTATGTGACGGTCTATTGTCACGATTGCGGCACCGAAGGACCCTCTAATAGAAACTAATGTCTCCATTCGGAAACGCATTAAAACTAATCGAACGCATGTATCATGCGACGCGGTGGAGCCCGTTCAGTTTCCTCCGTCCCGTTTCCACCCTGCACGCGCAACCCTCTTTCAGATAACTAACGATCTTAGGAGAGAAAGTATCGCTTTCGTGTGTATACGTGTGCATATTGTACATTAATGTGTATATGTAGAAATTCTGTGAAATTCGTACCATGGGTTCCGTGGAGAAAGGAAGGCCTTGCGACTAGAGCGCCACGGGCGGATTTTAGGTGAAACTCGTAGCGCGCCGGAGCATCGGACATTGGTTGAGTCGCGCGGAGTCAAAATGCAGACGTCGCGACCCAAGAGAGACCTGCTGGTCAGAGGGCGAACCCGATGCAGGACATGGCGGGCTTGGCGGGTGAGATTAATGTAGGACATTAGCGATAATCGCCATTAGCCCCTACCGAGGCAGCCTGGTTGGCCGTGCCGATATACCAGCGGTCATCGCACCAACCCGCCACGAATAACGTTCGCAATTCCTGCTCGTCGTCCATTCGCGTAGTATTCGACGTTGTTAACGTCGACAAAGCTATCGGGACGGCCGACGGTATTGTTGCCGAAGATAGGATTCCTTTGATTGTGCCTGGGACCGCGAAACCGTCGGAAGAGCCTGATCCCGCTTTACATAACGCGTTATCTCGCCGACAATGGCGCTGAGAGCGCGCCGAGGAAATAAAAAGACGCCAGGCAAAAGTGCGGGGACGGCGGAGAAGTGGAGGAAGGTAGAAGCGAGACGCTCGACGAAGTGAACGATTGGTCGCACGTAATGGAAAGAGAGCACGTTTGATCTGGGATGAATCGCCCAGTGAATTTAATATGATAAAGAAGAAAATTAATTTCGACCAACCTGACCATACGGGGATGATTTATATTGCACGTTTAAACAGCAATTACTAGGAAACAACCAAGGGTAAAATTTTAATTCACCCACCCCCACCCCTAACGCCTAAATTAATTGGCCAGATTTTTTTGACTTTTCTAAAAAAAAAAAGGAATCGATATCTCACGCTGCGAAATTGCAATTTTGTGATTAAAACATTTTTTTTCAACCCCCCACCCCTGTCACTCCTCTATGTCCGAGATAAGGGTAGTAGGCGTGTCATCTGCGGAGTGTCGGTAATGCAGAAGAACGGCAGAGTGGATGCTGCGTGAGAAATAGCAAGTGACGGGAGGGAGGGAGGGAGGGAGGGTGGGAAGACAAAAATCCAGTGGATTTAAAGATTTGTCGGTAACAGGTCGTGGGGGTGAAATCCGTACGTAAAAATGCCAGCCAGAGTGGCTTAAATGCCTTGGCGCGAGTAAGGGATGGTGGGGGATAGTTGTTCAACGGAGGGATGGTAGGTTCATAGTGTCTACAGGGAAGAAGCAACCGAGAGCAACCAACAAAGAGGATCCAAGATATATTGTATAAGGTGGGGACAAGGGTGGGTACGAAGGTTGGTAGCTGAAGGTTGGTCCCCGAGAACTTAGAAGCATACGAAGAGAGGGGTTGAAAATATTTAGACATCCGCGAAGGGATGAATAAGACTAAATTGTATCCACAATGCTGTCTCAGAGGCGCGTTCTGAATAGCCTTAATAAACTCGCTGAATCCTCGGAAATATTTCAAGCCGTAGGACCGAATGCGGCGAAAACTCTTCCTTCCCCCCCCCCTCCTCTGCCCATCCCCTATCAAGCTACTCCTGCTCTTACTAACCCCCCCCCCCCCGCTTTCCTCCTAGAAAAGCCCTGCTACCCGCCAAAGCATCCCCAACCACCGCCACATCCTCAGCTTGCGCGTCCCTCCAAAACAAGTTCCCACCCTCATCCTGTCACAAGACCATCCCCCAGTCGGCGTACGACATTACTTATCCACCGAAAATTTATCCTTTGCAAATTTTACCTACCCACGAGAATCCACCGTGTCACGAGCCATTAGAATCCCTATTCTGTAAGATCACGGTTTCCAAGACACCGTACCCTTAACGGTGTGGCTAAAGTGTGCAGTTACGACGTGCAGTCAAAAAACAAAAAAGAAACTAAACCCAACCACGCCTGACACCTCGTTAATTACCCGTGGTACGTCCGCCATTTTTTTTTTTTTTTCTCGTCAAAGAGGGTGGAACCGTCCGAATCACGTAAGACGGCAAAGAATTTGCCGCCACCCGGAGCGCCACGCTTTACCCTGCATTAGGTAAAAAGCATTCGCTCGTTTGTACTACGAGGCAATTTGTTAAGGCCAGTTCGCAAGTGGCCGTAGCATCGCCACTCAGCGTCAGCTCGTAAACCGCACATCGCGCTTACAAAAATTTCCTATCAATTTCTTCCACCGCGCGTTACCCGCAAATCACCCTTTCAGTACAGTGTCGCCGGTTGTTTAATTAAAAAGAACCACTCGAAAATTCTCACGAAACGCGAACGAAATTCACGTATCACGTTGACATGTCTGTCACCTCAGTTGTCGCACATCGCCGCATAGCGTCGCTAGCGTAGCGAATACAGAAAGCTGGTCTTCCATATGAATCGCTAGTTACTGAATAAAGTCCCTTGCCGAGCGAGCTGGCTGGTTGCTCGATGGTTGGTTGGGTTGGTTGCCTGGGCGGCTGACTTACTTTATTATATGTATATTCACCCGACGAGTGAGTGAGTGAGAGAGAGAGAGGGCAGTGCCAACGAGGTAGCACAGGAGAAGTCGGTGAGAAGAGGTGGCGGCGGAGGAGGTGGAGGAACGGATGGAGCGTCATTCAAGCGCGCGCGGTTCTATGAAATCAAAGGCCACATTGTCACCGGAATTACCTCCATTCGGAAACGACGTATTCAGAGGGCCGCGCACGTGGAATTAACCCTATTTGTTTGCCGACTTGGAGTGCTCGCGTGTAATAAAGCTACTATTTATTTGACGGCCGATCGGGAATTCGTAAAGTTTCCAGCGATAGGCGAGCGCGCACAGTACGCATACGCTTACACAATCGACGACAAAATAGCAAAGTACGAATATGAGAGTTTCGTAAAATTGTGTACACTAATTATTTTTTTACAAAAAAAAAAAAGCAATATCCAAATTTTTCATAACCACAAACACCATAACCCTGAAGATCCTAGGAGATACCTCGTACGAATCGATCAGACCATCCTTAATAACCGTTTGGTGACTTGACGCGACTGCATCGACGTTCGGTTACAATTATAAACGTTCCTTCTATCCACATTCAATTAATCGATTAGCTAAGGTGTGTCCAATTGGACAAGGTACGTGAGACAGTTCCTGACAATGGGTCAAAAGGGCCCGTCAGCTGTTTACGTTATGCCAGCGCGTGCTCCAAATTTCACGGTTACAGATGCCGTACGTACCCCACACAGCCCCGTCCCACCTCCCCGAAACCCACCCACCAAAGCCACAACAGACCCCTTAGTTTCACTTTCCCCGAAGAGGGTCGGGTAACATTTTCGGTTTTCCGGAATCCCGTATGTTGTGGAAACAGCATAATATACGATTAACGTCACCCGCCTCCGTTTCTAATTACTATACACAGGGTGTGTGTATATATATATATAGTCTAATTTCTAATGGATTATTTTAATTGGAAAATATTCCATCATGATTTCGTACTGTCTTATGTATACAGCAATATCAGTTACATTACATAAATTGTGTGCGCTTTACATAAATATTGCAATCTATAGTAAATACTTGTATATACTACAGCAAGAGTACTCTCGCCTCATGGACCGCAAGTACTCGGCCGTTTGGTTAGTAGGATGTAAGGGAAAGTACGAGGGGCAGGGATAGAGGGGGCATCGCTGAGGAGGGTAAAGCGTTTGCCGAAGGGTATATTATTTCAAAAGCGTTTGGGGGGTCTAATTCGTGCGGCGTCATTGAACCGGCCACCTACAATGGCCGATTTTAATATACCTCGTGCGCCACGGCGCATTCTACATTTGACGTGCGTCGCGCGAACAAAAGTCACTGGAGGCGGAATGAAAGTGTGGAGTTGAAGGTGGAAGAGAAAAGTAGGAAGAGGCAAGAAAAGAAATAAAAGAGAATGAGCTGGACGTAGTAGAGAAAGAGAGAGAGAGTGAGGGAGGGAGGGAGGGAGGGGGGAGGGGGAGAGTGAAAGGCTAGATAGAGAAAGAGAGAGGGAGTGAGAAAGTGGAGAAGCATGCAAAAGCGCAAGCAAAGAAAAACAAATGAACGCTGCCTGCCCAAAACAATTGAAGCCTGCGTGGAATAGGGGCTTGGCTGGCCTTTTATGTTCCCTACCCTTATTCTCCTCTCTCTCTCTCTCTCTCTCTCATTCTCTTCCCATTACACACTGCTCACAGCCACCGAATACTTCCATCCTAACCCTCCTCAATGATCCGCCATACTCCCGGCTTCTTCAAATGAGGATTCAAGCGATCGCTCTGATGAGGCTTTTATGCGTTCGGTGCTTTCAAACGTCCACCGGATAAGGATTTCAATTTCTAGGACGATTATTATCTACGTCGGCATTATGCAACTGACGATTTCACTGTGCCTTTGCCGAATCGAGTCCCTTTGGAAAGCGTACGACCCCTGCGCCCTCTGGCGAGAGAGACTTCTGGCTCTCGTGAACGGCAATCTTATACGTCCCGTGTACCGTGTACACGTGCGTCCCAGAATCGTTTGCCAAACTCATCAAGACTTTTTACCTCCTCGTCCACCATTCACACGGGACATTCACGTTCCCGTGGAGATTTTCAATTTCTTTGATAATCATCGGCTTCCCCTCGCGAAGTGGAAATTTCGTCAATGGACTGTATCCAGAATTCACCAAGAATTTTTCAACGGGAAATACTTCTTATCGACGAACAGTAATAACTCGCTGTCAGAGTGCATGTATACCTGGTTTGGTTGAAGCAAAAATTTTATTATATATAAATAAAGGCGATACTATAGATACGACGTGTGGTCGTAGCATTATGAAATCTCATGTCACACTGTACACACGCAAAGATACTTACGAGTTGACAGTAGACATAACGATTGCTGAGAAGCATCGAGAACGTCGAGTGTCTCTTTTTACTGCGGGTTGAAATATTCTCACGAAGCGAGACAGAGGGATTAAGGGCTCCGAGATAACGAAACAAAAACACCAGCTGACTATTTCACTAACGAAACATGCATTTCCATGCCGAGAACAAGAGCCTGTAAAAGATGTGCTCGTAGAGGCAAGAGAGATTATGGACGCACGGCGCATTCATATATGATGCCAGTACGATTACGTGATATTTGATAATAATCATCGAAAGCTTCAACTCACCATAGACAAGGCGGTATGCCCAAATTTGGAACATAAATTACGTCCCCGGCGTATACGGTACTCCAGTCATAACCGCCACTCCGTCAAATCCGAACGTCATTGCAATCCGCGCACTACACATCCAGTTGGAATGTCGCGTCGCGACGCGTCACGTCACGCAAAATTCAAAACCAAAATTCCGAGCATTGTCCGCGCGTCAGTACGTTGTCATACGCAACCGGGTATATAAAGGCTCGACACCACTATTCTAAATCATCGGTCAGCGGCCCACTCATAGTAATGAAAAACACTCCGCGTTCCTCGAGGATCCTCAACTGGGCCACGCGCGATAAACTCCATCATTTTTTGGCAGCCATCAACGCGACAGAACGCCACTATCGTAATAAGATCATCAACCACCATTTTGACTATGACTTAGTCCCGACGCGAATCACAGTTAAGTCAAGCGAGTGCATTAATTGTCAATCAAATTTTTACGTACGCGTTGTAAACTTCGTTAAGCTAATAACAATTACACACAGATTATATTATTAATAATTATTGCTTGTAAAGCCGGATCAAGCATTATTCAAATTATTATTTCAACTGTCACTTGTCACACACTGTATTCCATTGGCCTAGCACCAGTCTTGACTATTACGAATATGTTTCTCGAGTGCTCGTCAGAAACTGATGATTCACGTATATTCTTGTTGGACTGTCAACTGTCAATGACATTCGTTAACAATTTAATACACCACTGACAGAATCCAAGAGAACACAGCGAGCTCGTACTCGCCCGGCGCTCCGCACCAAACTGATCGTAGCTTTGCTATCCCGCGACTCCCACCTAACCTAACATAACCTAACGCGACGACCCCCCCGTATTGCATGATATGCTCCGGCCGAATATCCCAATACAATTTCCATTCTCCATTCTAACCCCGCGTATGGGAAATGCGCTGCGTAAAATCGTATGTTTCAATTAAGAGTGTATTGAGCATGAATGATTTGAACAAACATCTTATATAACCAAAGACTTATTGAACACTGCAGACGTATTACATATCGACGAAGACCTAAAAATTCAACATAAATTCGTACCAACCCCACGAAACAAATTACTAATTGACAACACATTATTCCAAATGATTAAAAAAAAAACCTTATCATAACCCAGTTACAAAAAATACTCAAAAATCCAATTCAATTAAATTAATCGTTTGCTCCCTTATTCCATACAGCAACCAGGTACCCGACTCTTAAAACTCATAATCTCAAGGGTAGTATCAAGCATCCCTTAGGACATTTAACGCGTGCCTCGACTGTGAACTACTATATACATGACCGAGAGAGAAAGGGAAATGTAAAAAGAAAGTCGAAAAAAAAGCATAGTGAGAGAAGTTAAGGTCCACCCTAAAACCAACCAAACCACCCATCCAACCGGTCCCGTACTGTGTATATAGGAGTATGGAGGGAAGAGAGGGGGGGAACAGCATTGTTACCACCACCCCCGATATCATCGCCGCGTTGTTGATTCATTCAACGTGTTGAAAGGAACCAAACCCCAGACCATCCCCTAACGGAGCTGCTCCACATCGTAGAATCTATTCCTTTGAATGTGTTAGGGGTTGAATGGGTGTGGGTGGGGGCGGGGTGGCCTGTACGCGCTACGTGCGGCCCTGTAACGCGAATAAAAGATTGCGGCATTGGGACGGCGTTGGTAAATGGGCAGGAGACAGGTTACGTGTGGTGCGTATGAGTGTCATACGTATATAGACCCTTTGGACAGTAGGGGATGAAAATGAAATTTTTTTTTATACAACCAAAGGAATACGGAATTTTTTTTCCTTACACGTGTCCAATGCGTGGAATGTGATAAAACGTTTTCGGCATTGTTGCGCATTCCGCGACAGCCACTGTGAGTCAGTTTGATCAGGTTTACCGATAAAGATCAATCTTTCACGGGGAGGGTGAGTAATAAAAGTAGAGTATAAAACGACGAAAAAAAAAAAAAAAAATTAACAACACCCAAGGCATCATTAAACTCTGTCAATTTTTGTATGTCAAAAAATAAAGGTCGATTCACACCATATATATATATATATACCAAACCACAAAAAACTAATTACCCAAATAATTTGTTAAATTGGAATCACCAATGAATGTACCTCGCAGTATAAATCAGCCTTAACGATACGTGTGTGTCGGGTCGATGCTCCAAGTGTAAACTAAAAAAAAAAATCCCATCTAAAAATCCCAACACGTGGTAACGATAATCACTCGTTTCGAAAGAAACCCCCAAAGCCGATCGATCCGAATGAATAATGAAGCATGGCCAATAAATAATGACCGGTCCGAGCATCTGCGACTCTGTGTACTCAGCGCGACGGGCTGTAGAGTGGCGACGTAAGGTAAAGGGGATCCCAATCGACAAGCTATTATGCCGTTACGGTGGAAGACGTTACGCGTTAGCCATTGCGCAGGCGTCGCAGGGTCCACCGGAAGTGGTTATTAAGTCCTGGCCCATTGTTACCGCCTTAGTCAAACGGAATGCAATTTATAAGTTGAACCGTTCGTCCACGGAGGAAGTCGTATAATTGGTCTCGTTTCGTTAGGTCCCCGGATGTAATTATAATTGCGTTAAAGGTCAAAGTGCAGACCGCGACGAGGATGATCAAAAATTAAAAATCCAATAAAAATGATTAAAGCTCGATCAAAAAAAAAAAAATTGTCATACCAATCGTCGCTCGTTATCGCGCGAAAATTTCCAACCTCCATCCGCAACCTCTCGAACGTTCATTCGTTCGATCTAATAAAGCCCGTCTTCCGACACTGCGGACAACAAGTCCTCTTAATATCAATCAATCAAAGGTTCCCCCAGCAAGAATATCGAGTTACCGCGTCCCATCCGTTCACCAATTCAACAGCGTAATTTCGCCAGTACTTACGTACGGACGTCAGACAAGGACGAGAAGTCAGGCCGGAAAGACAGACAAGTTGTTGGACGTATATTTTGCATCTGTCAAACGTCGAATAACATTGAGCGATCGCACGTGGCACCTGTCAAAAATTTGACTGAAATATATATATATATACATACATATACATAACAGACATAAATATATAGAACGCGTTACGGGGACAGTCGCTACGGAAAGAATAGCTACGTAAATGTGATAGCGGGATAAAGGAATACGGAATAAGACCGGCGAGTGTAGGCCGATGGTAAGTAAATGTAAATACGTGTACGTATACGTGTAATATATATATATATACACGTTCAAGGAAGAAGGCAGAAAAGAGTGCGAGAGAGAGAGAGAGGGGGTAAGAAAGAGCGTTTATGCATACCGCGAGCAAGAGAAAGAAGCCAAGCACAGGCACCTATACATTTAAATAAATAGCGTTTCATTATAACTTTTGTGCGCGCGTTACTGTTCGCCTGACAATGCCTGAAACAAAGCGCTTCTCCATTGTTTGCGAAATAAAAGACCGCGCCGGCCCCTCGACGTGGCCGCCCGACGAAGCCGACGTCGCCAGCGCCGCTGCCTCCGTATTCTTCGAACTCTTCTCATTCTCGTTCTCGTCCTCGGAAGCTTTTTACTTCGGCTTACCGACCGAGCCAAACTGGCCCCACAGACTCCATCGGCTTGGACTCAACGATCCATCCGTCCATCCATATCCAAATGTGTACAAACGAGTGGGAAACTTTTCTAATGCCGTATAACGTACGCTATGACCAAAATAAATGTCAAGCGTCAAAGCCATTACTTTTCGCGTCAGCTTTAATTACATTCGTTATAACCAGCCACCCTGTATAAGACTGTAATATGTAAATTCTGTATATTCAAATAGTACGTAAAGACGTAAGCTCGCATGTGCACAAGTGCATAGTCAATAGGATATATATATATATATATATATATGTATGATATGTTTAAATGAAAATATGTATAGCATTATATATATATATACATATACACCTACTAAAAAGCAGGTAGAACAAACACGCACACAGAAACACCGACGTAAGATGGCTGCCGTCTTAATATCCCGGCAAGGATTAACCGCGAGATCTGCCTAAGAATGGCCGGGGGATCAGAGCGAGATTCTAATTAAACGGAAAACAGCTTCATTAACTTACCAACAGCCGCGGGTAACAGTTCGTCATGGTTAACTAGCACGTATTACACAGCACGGTATATCCTACGGTAGATACACGGGCATTTCCTACGTCCAACGTTCTAACGCTTTAATAATATCTGAGACTTGAGTTTTCGAGTAAATTTCGTCTCTAGTCGAATCCACGTCGATTGGACCCTGGTCGGACGTCGAGAGACGCCCCTGGCGGGAGATACGAGCCGAGGTAAGAAAGCGACGTGGAAAGCTTAATTTTGTTGTTTACCTTGTTACGGATTAAGTGGCAGCCGTAGAGATGCGTCATACGTTAATCCATTTCCAAGATTTCCTTAGCGTCTCTTAACGGCCGTCCAAAGCCTGTAGTTGGTTGAATTGGGTTAGGTTAGGTTAGGTTGGACGTTGCCGTTCGTCATCCTTGCTAATAACTTCTTCCCTGTGGTCGATTTGGCCGGAGTAATTTCATCGAATTCAAAGAGAAGACAATTACTTCCTAATTAGCGGCCCTGGCCATATTCGGCTACGTGGAACGACGGTCGACGCTCGTCGCTTTAGTGTGGACGCTCCTTTGTATCTGAATACACGTCTTGTAAGGCCGCTGGGAATAAGTGAACGTTGCGACGGGACGCGTCAAGTATTGTATGTCGAATCGTTGGTGCGAATGTTTTTGTTGGTGATGCGGAGACGTGGGACGTTACTTGTGAACGATGCTTAAGGTATAATAGCAAGTCTCTCTTGTATCGTTAAGAGACTGTGAAACGGTGCGGGCGTTTGTGGGGTTATGTTTTGATTGAATTATATTTATGCACTGCACGTATATTCGGATACGGACTAATTGTTGACTCGCTAGGACTAGACTCGAGACGCGGATGTCCGCGCGCGGGAGACCGACTGCGGTGCGGTCGGTTAAATAGACTCGTGGTGTTACGCGTTTGCGGTGGCTGGGGTGAGGGGCAAAGGGTGTAGGGGGCGACGGGGCGATGTGGGCTGAAGGCCCGAGGCAGGAGGCCGCGAGGAAAAGTTGACGGCGACAGAGAGACTGAACGATTGTGACAGACGTGACGGTTGACGCGAGACAAGAGCAAAGGACCGGATAAAGCAGACTAGGGTGCGAAATGCACGCAATCGGGTCCAACCCCCTGCGGACAGCGTGGGTCCGGCTGGCGGATACCGAGTGTTAAGGCCTGGACTAAGCAATGGCGCTGCTTGTGTCGCAGACGCGGAACACGGGGGAGCTGGGCAGGTTAGACGTAAGGAATTTGCGCAGCTTAACATTTCGAAATATAAAAAATGAAAGAAAAATGTTAAGCCCAGTTCATTGGTCAATAGCCAAAGCTCTCAATTGATAATTAATTCGTACAAAGAGGGTCTCTGCTGTACGGTTAACAAGGGTTGAAAAGGGGTGAATGCCCCGTGTATCGACGATTAGAATTTTGACTGGAGAATAAAGCAAGCTCGGAATCATTTGTGGGAAGGGACGAGGAGGAGCAGGGGAGGCTGAGGGCGACGGAAAGGCTGCAGGAGGCAGAATGCAGCAAATTCGAAAGAGGCAGCCCTGTGCCTGCATACGTAATGCCATCCGACATTGTCAAGCGGCGCCAGCCTCTTTTGTCTACCATCAGGAAAGCGCGGAACGAGCCGCGGAAAATTCTGATCGCTGACCAACCTATATTGATCTTCGACTGATCATTTGCATCCTCATTGTTCGCCTATCCGACGAAATTCCATGGGAGCAATATGACGATAGGAACGTCGAACTCTCTAGGAACCTTAGCGGAGGAGACTATAGTCAGGCGAGATGCTGACGGACGAAAGGAACGCACGTGGATTGGGACTGGTTTATTTTTCGTCCAAATAAAAATGTTAATTAATGAAGTGTACGAGGGGTGGGAAGGGGTGTGGTGAGTCTTTGGCTGTAGGGGGATGCAACGATTCAAAATAATCCTATTAAGACATCACGACAGAATACATGAGGTAACTGGTAAATGAGCAGGGGTAACTACTCAAAGGGGTTTCTCCCTTATTATTCGTATTTTTACAATAAAAAAAGTGGTGGAGAACGAAAGCGTCGGCGTATCCTGAATACTGAATAAATTAATTCGAGCATCGGCTCCGACCGTGTTGACAATAGGCAGGCGTTATATAGGGTGAGGAAGGTAGCGAATGAGGGTGCAAGGGAGCGAACGAATGAATAGTGAATAGTGCGAGAGTGAGAGAGATAGAGAGACGACACTGCACATATTTTTATGTCATCGCGGCAGCGGCGATGCATTGTTGTCGCGAGACAAAGGCAAATGTGGCGGAAAAATTGCGGAGGAAAGTCACGTGGTAGGAGGAGTAGTAGAAGGAGGGAGGGGAAGGAGGGGCATGGGAGGTGGTAGAGGGGTATGTAACATGGAAGGGGATGAAGTGGACAGATCGAGTCAATGGTAGAAAAGCACACGAGATAATTCGACTGTCATTACCTTCATCCCTTAAATTCGTCCCACGACCCTCATTTCCCTCCCCCGTCGAGATCATCCCCTAAAAGTCACAACGTGACGCGTCTCATATAAAATTCATAAAATTCTTCCATTTCTATCCGAAAACATCCCTTAGAGATACCGGGGATGAAAAAAGGTTTCGAGAAGCGTTCGAAAGAAAATGGTGAAATGTGGATTAAAAAACAGAATCCTAACTAGGGAATGGGGGAGGGGCGGGGGGTAAAACAGGGGTAACTACAATTAAGCCAGTCAGTCCGTGGCTCAGTTGTTCCATTGAGAGAATTGGCCTCCGCAGGCAGCCAACTATCGAGCAGAATTGAGATGTCGATGTGGCACTGGCTGCAGAAAAGGCAAGGGTAGTATGAGTGGAGACGAGAGGGGTGGATCGGACAAGGGTGGGTTTCGCAGATTATCAAGCATCAGTTGCCGGGAAGAATAAGCAACCGCCAACCGTCATTTAACTTTAACGCTCCAACTGCCCCCACCTCACCCTTATGGATCCCATACCATCCGCAACAACCCCTCCAACCCCCCGCGTCGTCCTTCGAGGACCGCCCCTTGGTCCATGCTAATTAAATCTGCCTACGTACTCCTTGGCCCTTTTACAACCCCCTTACTAAATCCTAACAATTGACTGCGGAACTACTCTACTAATACTACTACTACTACTACACACACACATACATGCATAGACACACGTTAACCAAACCATATAGCAAGTTGGCTACACTGCTAAAGTAATGCGAGACTTTCTGGTCAGTGCGCAATTAAAAAAACTATCGTTCAATTTATTTTTCAATTTTTCATCGCACAATGCAAACTGGCCAACGAGCGATCCCTTTACTTGAAAATGTCCTCTGATACAATTTGGACCACGATACTAATTTAAATCTCAACTCCTCAACCAACCACAGCTTCCCAGTTCAGACTTCTTATTGGTCCTTTTCTCTCGTCATCACATTTAATTTTGTTTATTTCAAACAAAATCATTTTATTTCTTACCCCTTCAACCGCCCCACCCTGTGTCCGAACATGCAGCACTGATTCCACTGCAGTAGTAAATACTGGTACCTTAGCCTCCACTACTACCATTGTCTGACTAAATACTGATTTTCCCTACTGACTACTACCAACTGTCATTTGACTAATGAAAAATGATTTTGACAAGTATTGTACCTTTTTTTTTATTTCACACTCACTTCGTGTGTTGTCCAACAATTTTTTGAGTACAGACACTTTTCGTCATTCGAAACGTATATGCTGGACGTTTTTATCTCGCAGCAGCAGATCGACGTTTCTTAAGTCTGACTTTTCGCCCTACGATGGCGCCTGGTTATTCATTCGAACTCACATCCAGCCACGACGACCTACACTCGAGAGAACAGAGGACGGTGGGCAAAGCACAGGTGGATATGTTATTCGTGTCCACAATGGCGTCATTGATGTGAAGCATTGTGCTTCCACCCCATACTGTACATTCGCGAATGCATCCCCACCCCCGACTACCCCCACGCTCCATTTATATACGTATATAAACCCATTGCAGACTATACAGAAATTTTCCTTCTTTTACATGCATGAGAACTTTTGCTTCTCTTCCATCTTCATCTTCAACCCCTCCTTCACCATCTTCCACTCCTCGTTCCCTGTTATTTCTCAATTCCTTTTATGCGCCGGAATCTCAGAGATCCATTGAAGAGATCGAGTCGGGCACGGCGGCCATGTTTTATCGCACTGTACGAAAAATAATATTTCTCGATCCACGTTATTTTTACTTACTATGACTTTTACTTGGTTCGCGTGAAATGTTTTTGCCATTTTTTTTTATTAATTTCGACAATTTTTAATATGTCACAGTCAAACAATCAGGATGATATTTTCGTATATCTATATATGTTGTCTTGCTTGGATAGGCGATTTCTATATGTATAACTGTATGGCGTGTATTTCTGTATCAATGAATCCTTCTATAGATCTCGATGAAAAGAGCGATAGCACACAGCCGTGTAGAATATCGTCAGATATCAGAAGGATAAAGGTACAGAGGTATAGTGTATATAAGGTTATGTACCAAGTATATAATAGGGGTTGGTACACAAGGGGAAGTAATGCGCTCATCTCCGAGTTACAATAGAACAATGCATGCCGTGAATAAAGCTCTATGGTGTTGCCAGTCGCAAAACACACGTAGCTACTATCCACGAAAGCAACCCCACTTCCGGTAGACCCTTGGACTCGTCATCCCCTTAGTACACCAAGATCTCATAGTTACGTATACCCGATATGCCTGAGGAAATGTTGAAAATTTTTGTGGAAAAAAAAAAACCACCCTCAAAATTACATTCATCCCTTGCAGTCAAATTATTTATACGTGAAAAAAAAAAACGTTTAACCCCTTTCGCCATGAAGATTGAGTATTGGGGTTGAGAGGGAGGGGGTTGTATTAAAATAAAGGATGCCAGCAACGGGGTGGGTTGGAAGTCAATGTATAACTTCATAAAGAGTGCAGGGGCTGGTTAAGACCGAAGATCGAGATGGAGGGGTTGAAGGGAGAACAACGAGGAAACAATGCGTGGACGTAACGACGACCAGAGAAAGACGAGCGAGCGAGCGGACCGGCGTCAAACAATGCTTGGAAACAATGTGCAGGAGAAGGACGGAGCTAGGTTACAATGTGGACAATAGACAGATAGTTAGTGGGAGTAAGAGAGAGAGAGAGAGAGAGAGAGAGGAAGAGTGGGGCCGAGTTTGCGAAAAGCACTGAGGAGGAGAGGGTCGAGAGAGGTTCGTCCTATTGCAGCCTCCCCTAAAGCGGCTCGGACGCGGATGGCGAACGTAAGGAATTCGTGGGGAAAAAAGGTTCTGTTTGAAAGTTACATAAGAGTAGATAAAAAAAATATTGTCCTATAAGACCCGAAGGGAGAACCGTTTAATGAAAAAAAATATATATATAAAAAATAAGGGTAGCATTGATCAATTAAAATTCCTTCATTTTTTTTCATTCTTCGATATATTGTTGAAATTAAATAAGGGTTGTTTATATCGGGTTATTCGTAGTGTGGCGATTTTTTGGCACTGACCGTCATGGCCGCCCAATGATGACCACTGGCGAGTCAAGCCAGTCCGGGCAGTACGTGCCGTCTACGATGAGCTTTATGATTGAAAGGGAGACACGGGGATGGGTTAACAATGCGCGGGAGCGAGAAGCAGAATGTCAAGTGGACATTGTTGACGGCGACAATGCCGCTGAAATTGCCGGAGAACAAAGAGGTCTTATGATGACGCTGCTGGCGAGCGAGAGAGCGAGAGCGAGTGAGCGAATGAGCGAGCGAGTTATTCGTGGACACTATGCTTTTCCTCTATTGTTCTCTGTCTGTTTCACTCTCTGTCTCTGTCTTTCTCGCAGTACCTTACGACACAATATATATGACTATACCTATATCGAACTCTCTTACAGGGTGTCATATTGCATGTATTATGTATATCATCGACCTCTATCGCTATACCTACTTCGATTTTCCTAAATTAACGTAGTCATTTAATATCGGACACCACATATAGTGTCTATGGATGCTTCGAAGCTTCCTGAAGTATTTATATGAAGCAAATAAAAATGGCTGATTAATGCAAGAACGAATTATATGAAAATTCATCGATCCTAAATGGTGTATCGCGTTGGATGTTCAAAGAATATCGACAGCCATGTTTTTCTGGTTTACTATGGTTCTGAAGAATACATATTTAAAGTACTCACTGTTCGATGCCTGCGAGCTCCCGTCTATAGGCGACTTTCATACGTATACACGTATATTGTAATATAAATGTGTATTTCAATCCTGTATATAAATATATAACCGACTCTTCGTGCTTTCATTGATTCGCGAAAAAAAAAGAAAAAAAAGAAAAAAGAGCTTTGTCGCCGCGGCATCAAAAGCTTGAATGACGCGACGATGAAAGAAGGAAGTACCGGTACAAGAAACTGCGGAATGAATACTGAAAGAAATGTAGCCAGAAGAGAAGCCTGCACGGGATAAAGGAGTGAGAGAAAAGGATTCGAAAGGACGGAGTGAAAGAGAGATGGAGAATAAAGTAAAGAAGAGAGAAAGAGACGGAGAAGAAAGAAATAGTAGTCTTGAAGTAGACATCACAACAAAAAAGAAAGAGAGAGAGAGAGCATATCAAAATCTCTAAAGAGACCAAGACCGTTGGTGCTCGGTATCTAAGAGAACGGAATACGTAAAGGTATAAAGTACAAATGAAAAGAGAGAAAGACAATAGACCCAGTCGACAGTACCTTCGAATATCGATTGAAAAGAGAGAATTATTATTTGTATGGCGCGAGTAAAAATTCAAATTTAAAATGGGCAATACCGAGTTGCCAACGTTCATTTGAAAACCAGGCTTGGGCTATCCCCACTCCTCGCGTTGTCCGTAGAAGCTTTTAAGCCACGTCCACAGGGTACGTCGTGAAAACAGGGTCGGCAATTCCGGGCGCATCGGAAAGCCATCCTACAGTCGGAATTTCATCTCCCTTTTAAACTTGTGTCGGTTGAACACGAGGGACAGCAACAACGTATGTCGAATAGAGTTCTAATAGTAAACGTGAAGTATGCCGGATTACGCTAAACTCCATGATGGCTTCAAAGCGAGTCAGTGCCGTGTATGAGGATACATATACAGGGTGTCCTCTCTATAGAGGAGGCAGAGGAGGCAGAGAAGGCAGAGAATGAGAATGAGGATGAGGACGAGGACGAGCAAGAGACCGGAGATAGAAGGTAGGTTGAAAGCCGTACTCGGCAGCGTATGCAGATAATCGGTACAAAGCCTTTCGTCCGATGACAAAGGAGAGCCCGACCGGCTTCTATACCAGACTTCATATTATTATATATAGGGTTGCACGACGAAATTCTAAGAGGGCTGTCGCCACTGGCACCAACGTATGCACATCGAATCTCGAAGCTTTTTGTTTTCGTGGCGGAGATACAGGACGGAGCGAGACATAACCTAACATAACCTGCGAGACAATCCGAAGCAGATCATAAGGTATGAATTTATGTACGTGGTCTATATAAAGACCAATTACACGTAAGTATACTCATATATTATTATTATTATTGTTATTGAACGCTGACTACTGTACAGTCGTCTGTAAAAATAATTGTATTTTGTAGAAATACAATTGATTCCTGACGCGAGTTGGTCAACGAGTATCAACTGGAGAAAACTGATCGTGGTAACATCTTACTTCGATGAAAGTCACAGGAAGTCTATTAATCACACGAGCGCATTGTGCTATTCAGCCACTCGCCATTCACCACTCGAATATTATCGATACCACCGAACCGCCATCCGCAGCTATTGAAAGAGAGTTTATCAATAGAGCGCAGGACACTCCTGCAGCACACATTGGCTAGACCGCTGACGTAGGTTCATCATAATCTTTCAAAGGTACCCGCGCCAATGGAATGTATCTGTATATTGTATTTTATATCACTACAGGATCATCTGCACCATCATGAGGATTCTGTGGTTCAGAAAGAGGGAGAAAGTAACGTTAGCGATTTGCGAGATTCCAGCAACGGAATTAATAGCTAGTGAAAAATTTGTGGAATATTGAAAAAGATGAAATCGTTCTTTCTCGGATTTCTAAAGACAATTATTTTCACCGAGATCTCATTATCGAATGATCATTCAAGAGGACCTGGAGAATATTTAGAACTTCATTCAGGTAAGATACAGAGTTCTGATGATCCTTGTACAGCTTTCTTATCACGTATTCCTGGCAATGAAAGCGCCACTTTCACCAATTCTCTTAAGCCGATTTGGTTCCCAGCGGTATAACCTAAACTCACTTTTTACTATCTTCCCAGAAGGCCTCTACCACGTATATACCCGGATCCTGAGGATCGGCGGTGCTGAGTACATTCTAGGCCTACTATAAACAGTGACAAAAGGATGTGTCGAGTGGGCGACGACTATTCAATGCACGAGAAAGGATTGTCTGTCGTTGGCGAAGGCTCCCGCAGACCCCTGGCTATGCTATAGTTATTTGTCGTGCTTTCTGCGTGTGAGTTCCTGGCCGTCTCCTCCTCGAGCACCAGAATCAGGCAGCCGACCGTTGATGACTACTAAGAGTAGCGAATGAGAAAGATAGAGAGAACTTGGGACAGTGTATAAATTGCAAAAGCATGCGGTCCACGTGTGTGGGGTGCGGGGTGTATTTTAGCCTGGCGTTTGTGTCCATAGAAATGGCGAGGATGAGTGGGACGAGTACGGGGTAGAAGAGCCGGGAGAAATGGAGGGATGAAACAATGTGCCTTTGTACCTGAAAGAAATAGAAAAGCCAAAGAGGCAAGAGCGATTGACATACTTGAGACTCTGACTACGTCAAATATGGTATATATGTATTTCTTTCATATATATGTATATATATGGAAACTGCTACTGCGCTTTTTCTTTCTACCCAGAGGACCAGTAAGTGATTGAAGGTAAGGATGAGAGTATCTAGAATCCATTTGCCGAATGTGTTAACGGGTACGTATAATGGGGTTGATTCCGTTATTTCAGATGAGTATTTGCATAGGAACAAGAGACTGATAAAAAAAATCAGCAAGTGGAATCGTCATCGGAGAAATGAAAATGAAAAAAGACGGTAAGATGGTTGGGAGTTGTTCCTTAGGAGGTATTGGTAGATGGGGTTGTAGGTTGGTAGACCTTTAGATTCCAGAGTGAAGCATTGTGTCCCGAACGCGCATTGTCCTCCCGTCACTGGGAACTCGACAATGCCGAGTCCGTAAGTTAGTAACCCTACCGTAAAAACTTATCTCTTCCCCAACCTCCAACCTCAAGAACCTTCGTGATTCCGTTCAATTCTTACCGAGGAACCCCAGCTACGCTGGCCCAGCTTTTTCGGGCTTCTTCTTGGGGATGGCCTTGGCGCCATTCCTGGGGGAACCATTTTTAAACGGTGTTTTCACCCCATTCTAGCGTTCCAGTCGACCACTCACGATTCGTCCTTTACAATTCGGAAAATACACGAACAAGGACCCAACGGACCACGACTCGCTACTGTGACCCAGGATCGACCTGTGTCCATTCAATGTCCTGGAATGGTTTTGGCGCTTTTGGTACCGTCGATGAGAAACTTCGAACAGGAAGCTGGAGAAACTTCTGTCAATGCTGGGGAACAAAAGTCGGAAGTGAACGGTCCTAGGGACCGGATATAAACATTAGGAGTTGGCGGGTGGTCCTCTCATTGGGACTCAAGTTGCTCGACAGCCGGACAACGCATGGTCAGCGGACAAAGCTCTTCTAATTGTCCCTATCAACGACGAAGAATGGACCGTGGGCCTGCTGCTGACAATTTCATTTGTAATTTGCATAAGGCTTATTAAAATCACAATGGATGCTCGACCTGGACGGGATTCTTCGTGATCGGCTTGGAAGCTCAACAAAAATACCGGAACCGTTTAAACGCTTCCGTACCTCATCATGTCCCGAGTGTCATACAGGAAATTACACCAAATACTTTTTAACTATCTTTTACATAAATTTCAACACGTGTTCTATGATACATTATTGAGATAAAGCGAACTTACCGTAAAGGACATAGAATCCGTACTGCAAAATCCATAGGTACACCATAAATATTTTCACGGTACATAACACTGTGACACTAGTTAGTAAGATTCACTAATTGCGAACACGTATTTATTAAACAATTTACACTGTTATTTTACAAATGATATAATATATTTTTTATAACTAAAATCCATTTTTTTAAAATGCAGGATTGACTAAGCAAAATATAATCATTTTGATCTTTAATATCTGCCAATTCGATAACGTTAAAAAAAGAAATTAAAGACC
The DNA here is from genome assembly GCA_030142615.1 of Syrista parreyssii. NCBI lineage: Eukaryota > Metazoa > Arthropoda > Insecta > Hymenoptera > Cephidae > Syrista > Syrista parreyssii. The sequence goes on from JARQTG010000055.1 coordinate 154,742, forward strand.
ATAGAGACCCAAAAAGATGGCACTACTTTCTTTAGAAATATTCATAGGCAGATAGTAAATAATAAATGAAAAAGCTTGACAAACCTTTCTCAAGCTGTACCGCACACGTGAATGGCGGCGCGAAAACTGAACCACCGCAGATGCTATCACATTGCGCTCTACTCCCCACCCCCAAAGACATCCCCCCACCCCTTTCACATTGCACGCACACTCACAAGTAACCATTAAATAATCATCACCCCAAAGAGATCAAATCACATCTCTACAATGAATTAATCAAACGACAAAAAATGAAATACCAATAACTCTCGATATACCCATAAATCAATACTTTATTATCCAATAATTTGACAAAATCAGTTCAAATACAAATAAAACAGTCATAATCAACCGTCGCATAATTCAGATTTCAGTGTTTCACTCTTGGACATCTGTTCTCAATAATGCATGGACCATTCACTTCAGAACGTACGTATCCATCGATGCAAACGCACCCATCGACGCAGACCTTGGTCCTTGGACAAGGTATACCCGGTTGACTTATATTATCACAAGTTCTCTGACATATTGGATTAGCGCTACATCTGGTGTATCTTTCACGAATTCCGCAGTTTCCTACATAATTAGATCCATGACCCTGATAATCGATGCTGTCTAATAAAATAAATCAACAGGCACAAAGAAATATAAGAATTATATTAGTCAGTTTGATTATCACAACATTTTTCTTACCGTCATAAGCACCTTGTTGGTTGGCTACTTCACCAGCAGCAAGTGCAGCGCCTATGAGAATTACTAGTAGGTTGAACGACCTCATGGTAGCAATTTTTTGGATGCAACTGAAGTGCAACAGCTCCTACTCAGCCTTATATGGTCGCCCGTGGAAAGTGCATAATCAGTTTATGCGAATGGATTGATAAAGAGAACTGGTTTAAGAGTTGATACTCTAATGAGTCGTGCGATTCTCGAGTAAACGACTTCCTTTTACATCGTCGATTCGTTGGAATATGCATTGCGATGCAGTGACCTCTCACCCCCGTCTGGATAATCAACATAGCCACATATAAAGATAACAAGGGTGGTTCAAGGTGCAAAAAAATTATTCAGTGACCCATTGGCTTTATGAGGTGTTATATATATTTTCTTATTTTTCATTGGATCTTTAAATTGTACAGCAACGCGTTTACATACAACATACAGTAATTGTCTTATCGGTTACTCGTACACTAATGTTGTAAAATAAGTGTCAATAATCATAATGACGATGTGGTAAAATGTCTTTGACCTTTGTAACTTAAGTTATTTTTCATTTCGATGAGAACGTACGAGGATGTTTGCCCTGGCGAGGACGTGTTTATTTTAAAAGTGATTTATGCTCCCGTTTTCAAGATACATACAGAAGGTTTGAATTTACAAAAAAAAGAATCAAATGACACAGTCGAAAAGTGAAGATGGAACAGTAGGTTGGTTTGCGTAATATCGAAAATGTAACACAGTGACTGTAATAATGAGAATAAATGAGTTTTCTTTTTAAAAGGACAAACTAGTGGTGGAGGAGACGCTTACGTAGAAAATACGTAAAACCACAGTGTGCAATCAATGTCAAGAAATCAGAGCGTGTGTAAGAGGACTATAAAGTATTTCAAGAGAAGTGCAATTGTAAATTATCATAAACCACAGTGACATGAGATTACTATTATGCAGTGCCCAATTGCCATTTACTATTAATTCAGTAAGTGTATCTTTTAGTGCAGATGTTGATTAAAAGAAATAAAGAAAGAGAAACCTAGTACTAGATAATACATTGTGTGAAGGAATGATTAGAAAAAGAAACGATAACGAGAAATGCAATAAAGAGTGATAACACTAATTGCATAAATGATAACGCCAATTGAGTCAGTCGATTAATTCACGTGTACTGTGATTGCTAAAACTTTGAAATGCTAGGAATTAACGTATCTGAAGAAAACAGTCCCGTGTAAAACTGGCGAGTAGTTCGTGTCAACCTTTATCATTAAGGGTTCTGGTAATAGTTAACTAGAGCGACTGTATGTGACAGACGAAGAAGAGAAAGAACAAAGAGTGAAGGTAAGAGAAATTGGTATATATTAGTGTCTCTTAATTTGGTAGCAGTGTACCAGAGGTAAGTGAAATTGATTGGTGATACACAACCAGGATATTTCTACCAAATCTTAGCTGCGATGTCTCTCTGGATTAAAACCTTCTTGCTTCGCTGCTTCATGCGCTCAATGAAGTGTTCCTTGCCATCCAGGTTATCCTCGTCAGGCCCAACTTCCTCGCTCTAGCAACAAACGAGAGTTAGTATTTGGCCCGGTGGCCTAGTACTCTCGCCCTTGCGACTCAAAGGTCATTGTCGTTATTAGTTCTTACAATTCATCCTTTATATTCTCATCATCATCATGACTAATTCAGGCTTTTCTGGTTTTCGAAAAGCCAGCACAGAACTTCGACCTAACCAACCTTGTTAGCTGAGTCGCCCCCCTGACCCTCGCCCCACCTCTCGTAGTCATCATCGTCCCGTTCTTCGCCTTCGCTCAAAGGCCCATCTTGTCTCTTGCTAGGAGGCACTCCGGATACGCCGCTCTGTTGATGATCACCAGGTTCCTCACCGCCTTCTAACATTTTGTTGATCTTCTCCTTTGCTTCGTCGACCTTCCTCATAGGGTCGGGTGAGTAGCTTCTGTCACTGTATCTGTCTCTTGACACGGCTCTTCGGTCTCTGAAGTCGCGACGATCCCTGAAGTCGCGAAAGCCTTGCTTGCCGTGGAAGAAACGGCCACCACGATTACCACCCCGACCACGACCACCACCTCTGTTATTGAAACCACCTCCACGTCTGTTGCCGAAGCGGTTGTTGTGCTGGTTATTGTAGAAGCGGTTACGATTTTGGAAGTTGTTGCCTCCTCGGTGGTTTTGATTGTTGAAGCCTTGGAAACGGGGCTTGTAGTAGGTTCCGCGATTATTGTAAGGACGGAACTGTCGTTTACGATAGTAACCACGGTCGCCGGACCTGCTGCGACTGCGACTTCTGGTATAGGACCTGGAGCGTGACCTAGAGCGTGATCTACTGTAGGTACCAGAAGGTGAACGACTGTATTTCCGCTCGTAACTTCCTGATCTACGGTTAGAGTACGACCTGGATCTGCTGCGTCTTGCTGATCGTGATCTTGAGGATCCAGAACTCGAGGCACTACGAGACCGACTCCTTGATCTCTTGGCGGGACGGTCCCTGCTCATTCTCTTAGACATCCCACCTCTGGCATTGGAATCCCGTTTCTTTGGCGTTTGCCTATGCTGGCGCTCATTGTCGCTGTCAGAATCGGTTCTTGGTCCTTTGGCCTGGATTTGATTTTTCAATGGTAGTGGACGGGGACCCGGTGGTTCCGGAGGATGAATACCACCGCCGCTTGGTCCAATAGGTTGAAACTTTCCTCCAAGATTTGATGTTGAGCCGAACTTTCCAGGTGCCACTTGTGACAATGACATTGTAGGATCCTTGTACGATTGAAATTTGTTTTGCGGTTGAGGCGTTGGATATTTCACTGGTGCCGGCTTCGGTAATTGCGGTTCCTTCGGCAATGGCGGTGGCGGCGTTGGCGCCGACAACGGTTGCGCTGCTGCCCGCTTCTCTACCAATTCCCTTTGCATCTGTTTACGAATGTTAAAAGACTTCTCAAGAGCCACCCGCTGTAGTTTCTCTTCTAGGTCGTTATCGTCATCCTCGTCGCTATCGACTTCAGGCGGAAGTTTCTTTTCCGGTGGTATATCTTGCCACTTCTGAGGATGGACTTCCTTCTGCCTATAATCATACAATCATATCGCACGTAAATAATGATCACCTAGATACCCTGAGCTTAACCCTAACGTCAACTACGGTTCTAGAAGACTAAATTAAGTCGCACGAGACATCACTTGGTAGCAGCCTCACGCTACTCATTATTCCCGAGATAATTTCTTTATTATTAACAATAATTTTAATGTTCCGTAACCGAAGTAGAAAGAACCTATCGAAGCTATTATTTACCTGGCGGCCTGGGCAGCCTTCCACTTTGCGTTGAGGGCCGCAGTGTCCAGAGTCGGTATCTTTGGCTCAGGGTGTATCAATTGAGATTCTTGCTCGAATATATCCGTGAGAGGTTTCCTCTGGATCTCTGTAAAGAGACGGAGGTCACCTGGGTAAAGGAAAGAGAAGACGCTCGCGTTCTCCCACATTGATGGAGAAAAAGAATAGAGAATAGAAATTTCCAATTGAAGTTAAAGGAAAATGCCAATGTGAACAGAAGAACCTCTGAACGTTTCTCTAAGCTGATATTCGCACCTTTACGCTGTTGCGCGGACATCGGCAACCTGGTATCTCGCTCGTGGTAGGCTTTCGAAGCTTCATCTCTTTCACGCTCCCTTTCTCTTTCCCTACGAAGCTCTTCCTCCCTTCGCGAACTTTCCGCGAGCTTCTCCGCGTTGCTAAGAGGGGAAGCTATGTCATTATACTGTGCTACATACCTAGTAAATATAAAAACATAAATAATAATGAATCACAGCCTCTTTCGACTACGCGGCTACCGTGTATTGTGCCAAGTGTGATGTGAAAGAAACACGCATATTTAGGGGGGGGGGGGGGGGGTCAAAGTGAACAAGCAAAAAGCTTTTTTTCTCTTTCTCATAAAGAGAACCTCTCGAACGGTCCGTGTTAGGCTAGCCCTGCCGTTAATGCTGCTGAATTAAATCTGTGCAACCGTGTGACGCTCAGGACACGCGTGCGCAACGAATTAATATGGCGCAAGGAACCATCGTGCAGATTATGAGCCAACGATAAAAGCAGTGATAATCGCGGCAGAACGAGTAAGATGTAACTATGAGAACGTGAAATCCAACCTTTTGAGAACCGCAGATTCCTTCTCAACTTTGGCATAGTAAGCATTCAACTTTGATTCCAGCTGTTCAAGATCCGGCAAGGAGGATTTTTTCAGTGCTTCCAAGTCCCGTTCAAGCTTATCCTTGTTCTTGCGTTTCTTACGCTCTTCCTTCTTCTTCTTCTTACGACTCTTCTTGTCCTCCTTCTCCTTGTCTCTACCCTTCTTCTCCTTTTTCTTTTTCTTCTTCATCTTCTCGCTCTCGGAATGCTTCTTTTCCTTCTCGCGTTCGCGCTTCCACCTGGTAGTCTCCTCCAGGAATTTTCTTACCTAGATAAAAAAGGGTAACACATGAGATCAAGATGCGCAAATTTCAGGAACCGACCAAGAACGATTCCAACAAGGAGGATAACGTCCAGTTCAGTTAGCTAACGATCCTCGTAATTGAACTCGATCCTAAATCAACTCCAAGAATTTGCGTACCTTGATCTCATAGTCGTCCATCTTATCCCGGGTGGTAACAGCGTAAGGCACCGACGTAATTGGATCATGAGAAGCGGACGTAGCAATGGCCGGAGGATTATTATATTGCGCCATACGTTTGCTCAAAGGCGATAACGAACCGCGATGATCCTTCTTATGCTTCCTCTTACGATTTGGCGAACGAGAAGCCGACCTGGAGCTACCCGAGGACGAGGAGCTACTAGAATCCGAACTGGATGAGCTAGAGGAACCACTAGACGAAGAGCTCGAGCTGGAGCTCCACCTCTGGCGCTTCTTCGACCTTGATTTTCTCTCCTTCTTACGCTTCTTCTTCTCCTTCTTCGTATCTCCAATCTCATTCTCATTCTCCACGATCTTAAATGTATCCAACGGATTCAGAGGTACCGTCAATGTCTTCGTCTTTATATACTCAATAGAGTTCCTCGCCTCCTCGTGAAAAGGCGCAATGGCTAAACAGTTCTCGTATGCCTTCCTGGCGTCCTCAAACTTCTCCTCGTCCTCGTAACTTCTACCAAGAGCAACCAATGTCTCTGCCATATATTTTCTAGCATTCGTATGTGTCTGGTTCAATTTCAGCGCAGTCTCGAAGTCATCGATAGCCTTCTTGAAGCTGCCACTGTTTGCGTAACTGTGAAACAAGATAAGAACGTTGGCACATCAAGTAATAAAACTTTAACCAAGAACGATTTAATTATCTATACAGTAAACTTACAGGGCTCCACGAGCTACCAAGCCCTCAACGTTTCGCGGATCGACAGTGAGTGCCTTGTTGAGGCACTGAAAAGCTTCAGAATGTCGTCCTGCCTTGAAATGATCAATCCCTTCAGCGACGCTACGGAAGGCCCACTTGCTTGCTTGAGTTTGCCTAAGCTCAGTGGCATATTCATTAGGTGGAAATCTTTCTCTGTAAAGATAAAAGGTTTGGATTCATTGTTAAGTGTCAAAAAAAAATACAACTTTGATACCACACAATGGGTATAGGAATAAATGAAATACAAAATGTTACATACCGGAGACCAACCATATTGGAATGGTTCTCCTGTCCAAGGCCCTTCAAGTCGCATAGATATTTAATGTTGTTTGGATTGTTGAAACCAGTGCTATTCTCCAAGATCGTTTCATAACTCTGTCCTTTGTTGTCCATTGCTTTCCTACATCACATAAGAGAGAAAAGAACGTCGTATTATCACACGGCCATAATCACACGTTCAATCCCACCGGGAAACGAACCGGATGTGCTCGATTAACGGAGAAACTAGAGATCGAATAATCATGGCGACCGAACAATCATTTCTCCGTTGGTTGTGCTCAAAAGATACGTTTTAGGTTTGAGACGCCTTGCAGGGGTATTATGGATCCATCATACGACATCCACTGCTTTCTGACATCTCGTCGTGTTCGCATTGTCTGTCCATTATGCAATTCCATCTAGTTAGGTAAAATCCATTTTTTTTAAAGATACATTTGCGCCAATACGTGTCTCTTAACCATTGCTTTTTTTTTATGCCTCCGTGGCTTCTCTCGCTCGGTCTCTCTCGTTTCTGCGTGTCTCCCATATTTATATATTACATTGTGCATTGTCACCTCCTGTTTTTCGGTCTGCATGAATTATTCAAGGATACCACCCTAATGCCAAACGGTATTTACCAGCACACTTGTTTTCCTCGTTAACCACTATGCTATTACCTGAGAATGGTCCATCATACCATGTGGCATTAGAGAACATCCAAATCCACAATTTTAAACGTTAACGAGCAACCTGGTTCTGCAATTATGCACTAGGGACGCCATAAAGAAGGTCGTTATGCTTCCTTTATTACCACAAAGTCTCTTAGCTTACATTGTACAATGATACAACCTCATTATTATGTGAACTCACAGTCATGTCTCACCTTTCTCGATCGCTAAGACGAATAGACTTTTTTTTTTATGTACTGTTCAATTCGATTTTAGATATTTTTGGTTCTATCACGTTTTGTAATCATGGGTTTGTCTCTCTCTCTCTCGCTCTCTCTCTTTCTCTCTCTCAACACAAAAGCACACAGCCTATCATCGATCGATGGTGATATTTGGTTTTTAGGTATTTTTTTTTGTGCAACAAAACAAATTGCATAGCCCTAGAATAAGTTGGGAGCCACGCCTGAGTATTTTTGTCTTCCAAGTTGACCAAAAAAATTTTTTTTTAGATGTAGTAGTAGTAGTAGTAGGTAGTAGTAGTAGTAGGTAGTAGTAGTAGTGGTAGTAGCAGTACGCTCGCCTGTTTTTGAGCTTTGTGGTGTCAATTTGAACGACATCTTTTTTTTATTTGTCAATACAAGCTGTAAGTTTAAACGAGGCATTAATTACTATGCTAAGCCGCAATCCTTTCGAGCCTATTATATATATATATATAAAGGTTGAAATTGTCTAAACCTTTTGTTGCTTGGTCTCTCCTTCGAACTCTATGAAACTTTTTTTACTGTATCTCAAACGAAAAAAATAAAGAAAAAGACATTGTCACACCATGGTAACTATTCTCTCTTTGACTTGCACATTATTACTATATTGAAATAATGCACTGATAACCTGACTGGTGATTATTACATTGTTTTTCACTATATCAATAAGACGTGACATAAATAACTCGTGGAACATAGTGGACAATGAAAAGATCAATGAACTCCCTTGTAAATTGAGATCTTTCATGTTATTCTGCTAAATTTCTATTCCATTGACATTGGTACTTAAACATTGATCTAACTGTCCTATCAAGAGACCAAACAACTGTACATCATTATTATACCTACCGTCTGCTGCACCCAATCTGACCAACCAAGGCTCAACGTCTCATACTGGAAATTCAATCTCAAAAGACACATTGATGTCATTTTGACGCCATAGTTTGGCTGGTGCTTTGAGAGTAATATATCACAAACGTAGATAGGAACGTGTGCGGAACAGAGCCATGTCAACCAATGCTCAAGGTTCGAATCATTTGTATCGCATTATAAACTCATCATCATACCGACTATCGACTTTTACGTTACATAGAGTGTCTGGCACCTAGATTCATAAAAACGTGTCAGAGGAGTCAAGTCTGATTTACCTTTGATGTGGTTAGTATCGCAATGCGATTGTTAAAAATAATATTCAAAGTCTCCCTGAATTGATCGCCATTGTTTTACCTTACCTTCCACGATAACTCTGCCCTCTTCAATACGGGTCAATCATCAAACACGGATACCGTGAGCACGGACAATGCGAAACCGACTCTACTCGACTGACAAATAAATAGCTATAGATTCTACGACAACAATATACACCCGGATCGTTATTTATCTCTGTCGCGCAACATTTCTAGATAAACAAATTTACACAGAGATCCCAACTATTCTCGTTTAAAGGACATTTTCTTTCTTTTTTTTTTAATGGCGTACATAAAAAATTATTAATCAATCCCAAGTGCTCCAGGCACGTGAACTTTACGTAATTTAAAGCTTATCTTCATAGCGTCACTTTCAGAGTTAACGAAAGTCTCAGTCGCGTTACCAAGAAATACCCTACCAGTCGTAAACAAGTTGCGTCATATGTGTTCATCGTAGAATGACAATTCCAATAACGTCACTGGTAGAGCACTTCGCTGGCACGTGGTTTGGGACGAAAAAAAATTAATGACTGAAAAATACAAAAATCTAACAAATCGCACATGGAGGTCAGTGGATTCGATTTGTGCTTTATTAAATTATCTAGTTCGGCGTAACTTACTTGTAAGCCTCCGGCAGATCGTCGGAATGGATAAGACCCATAGGTGGGTGCGGTGCCTGGCCCTCACGGGCGGGTACGTTCATAACGGCAACGACACGCTCAGCCTCAACGTTAACCTCACTCACTACGACGCAGACCAGATCGTTGGCCATGTAGCCTCTTGTCACTCCTTTCTTGTCCACCGCCGGCACTGTGGCCGTATTCAATATCAAGGCCTAGCGAAAAGAGCGCGCATGTTAGGATTGTCATAGACGCTTCCGACTACCGAGACGGCATTGTCGTGACTGAGTTATCTAATTTTGTTAAATTCAGTTTTTGTTCAATGTTTTACCTGATTCGTGTCTCTATTCACAAAGCTAGATTTTATCATATTATTTAACGTAAGCTTCTAGGTTCAACGTGATACCGCTATGGGTAACGTTTTATGCATAACGTTTCTCGTGACTAAGTTAAATTTAATTATGCATAATTGAAATGATCTCAGTTCTGTGACTACTGCACATGCGACGATATCTTTATGTCGCAATCATTATGAATATGCACGTGCATAATAATCGCTGTGAAGCTTCAAAGCATTTTCTGTAGTGCAGGTAACCACTGCATCAATCCTACCTGGTATGGTTAGGACATACCAGAGTGGAATCAATGTGTACCTTTTTCTTCTTGAGGTTGGTAATTATTACGCGTGGATGGACTTTTTTGGTGTAACGGTATACTTGATAAGCTATAATGAATTTGATATAATTTAATATAATTGATGTGTACATGGGTTTTGATAATTGCACTGTCAGACTGTTGGGAATGAACGTGATTGTACTATTAGAACTTTTAAAAATTGAGATGTCGTTATGAAAATATGAAAAAGTATGAGTTAATTTATTTGACTCTAAATTAAATTAGTTTTCTTTTAGTCTGCCTGCAAAAATATGAGTGTTGCTGATACTGAGACAACTTACTGAACTTTACTATCCTTTACACCGTCCACACGTAATAAGCCCATAACCTAACTCATGCAATTCAAGTGTTCAATCTGGATGGAATTGATTGTACCTTAACACCTAGGTCTGTGACAACTCTGGGACAGTCACTGCAGTTGCAAAGAACCTTCAGAAGAAGGCCCGCGGCACTTTTACCCATCACTTGAGCGTAAATTACGTCCCCAACAACCAAACTCTGCAAACAGGCGCAGCAATCATTACACATGTGGAACTTTTGGTGCAAGTGCATCATTCTCTTCGGAGACAGATGGGCAATGAAGTTACCTCTAAAAAGTTCCTAATGCGCTGTGATTTCTCCATGGTGACAAAAGAATCGAGTCCCGGCATTGTTGCATAAAATTCTGGAAGGAAATGGAAATTTCTGGTACCCTGGGCAACAGGTTGCAGCACTCCGCAGAAGAAAAACAAAAATCCACGCCCACTTACCTTCGTCTCCAAGCTCCTGTCTAATGGGCTCGACAGTCTTCTCTAAGTTTGACTTGTCATAGAGAGCATCCGCTTTCTTAGCAAGGAATTGCTGAAGCTTCAGTCTTTTTCCCCTGTCCCCAAAGCTACGAACGAAAGGAGTTTTCTCGATCCTGATACTTTCCCATACAAGGAAGCCTATGATCTTTCCATATTCACTTCTGATTTTTGATGAAACATCACCATTTCATTATCTCTAGTTGGACTAAAAAAAACAATCGACATGTGCTTTTCTCACATTAGCGACAAGGCAGTTTTACAACAAACCACAGCCGCTTTACAAGATATTCTATAAATTTTGTTGGACAGAATCATAGCGATATTAAATCTGAAAGAATATTTCAAACAAAATCCAGTCACCTGATAAATTCAAGTTCCATAAGTAATAAATGAGTTAAGTAAAAATATATATAAAAACATATATATATATATACTCCCTAAAGTTATTTCCTTTATGATTTTCTCTTATAAGGAACAAACACTATACTTGAAGCAATAAAGTTTTCATCAAAATCGAAGTGTGGCATCGAAAGGACTTCCAGGTGAGTAGGACACGAGCGAGCGCGCGCTCACCGACATGATTACAATCAAATACCTAAGGGTCTTTTGGCGTTGCTGATAGATTTCGAAGTTAGGTTCCTTGAGATTGAGCATAGCCAGCTCGTTCTCGTTGCGCTCCCCTTCCCAAACTTTCTGCAACTGCTGACCATGGTAGTTCAACGCCTGCGCCACGAGGCGCGCGTCCATCGACTCCATTCCGACTCTCACCGGTGCGACCGTGCGACCAATCTAACCTGTAAGACTATGAAATCGCCTTGTTCAAATAGGCTGACCGATTCGATCGGATTGATCGCAGGGTTCCAATAATCAATATAGATACAGAAAGTAAATGTATACATTTTTTTAAAAGGCATTCTCGATCTCAGGCGATCGATAAAATAAATCGAGATATTAACCTATCTCATTGAATCCAATCTAAAAAGCCAGACACTCGTGCACTACGTATTTACCCAACCTCGATAGACGATTACCATCGATGCTGTGTTTACAACCGAAAAACAAACGGTTCTATGAAAACAGGAAAAAAAGGAAGGCAAGAAAATAGATATAAATATTCAGCAATAGGAATGAGATTGTGAGAAGTACTTCTGAATAAATAATTATGAAAATCGAAAGCCCTCAGTGTGAGCTCGTGCGCAAAACAACGACTCGTAGAACCGGTTCGGATTGTTAGTTACCTTGGCGGAGGAATTCGGTGGGCGTACCGGTATTACGATAGAATGTACAAATTGAGAAAGTATTCCAACGAGTAGTGGAGTGATAATAACAGAGGGTATTATTGCCAGCGAAACGATGGACAACGTACTAGTCGGCGCACTATTGATTTACTGATAACAAAATGGTCGTTTGGCCGTGTCTGAGTTGCGAAAGCGACTGCGACGCCATAGTACCGCGCAATGACCAAACATCATCCCAGCAACCGCCTACACGCCTTGCTTCTCTTTATATTATACCTTATTTACTCTACTTCTTGGGCACTGTTATTACTCACCTTCTTTCTGGAATAATGCCTCGTCTGTTTCACACGATTCGCACAATAAAGACACAGTCAGTATGCAGCCATCCTCGGCGATAAAACGACTAAGCTTTCGTCGAGTCGTACGTTGCATGAGTCACGGCGCCAGTGAGCAAAGCGGAAACGAGGTATGTTAATAGCGACCCATGCGTGGTCGGACACTTTGAGAACTACTTTCATCGATTAAAATGCCGACGATATTTCCGGTGACTTCGTACCTTTGAACGCTGTTCCTATAGTAACTTCAACAACGAAGGATGATGGAAAAAAGACATCTTTGTGGACTCTTCTTATGAAAGACGAAGAATTGGTTATTTAGAAAGTCTTTTATTAGATCTTTTTTGGAATTTCCATATTTTGTTATACAAGTGGATTTCACTCTTTTTAATGATAAAGTTTATCTTTTTCTTAAAGCAGATTTTCAATACTCTTATCAGATAAGCAACGGAAAAATGGTATATTGCATTCGCAATAGAGACATTAAAATCTTAATTGAAAGTATAATTCAATGGAATAATTGTACTAAAAAGATACAGGAAGAGCACTATTGAATCGTCAGTTTTTCTTTAAAGTAGGTATTGTATATTCTCCTTTCTAGGAACATTCTTCATATCTAATTAGTATTTACAATTGACCCTCAACGGCTTCCTGATAAGACAGGCCTACCGATTCGTTAAAAACGTACGCTTTACGCTATAATTGCTTTAAGTCTGGAAGATAATATATTAACTATTTATTCAACTTCATTGTTTCTTCTTTTTAGAATCTTTAGTTGCTTTTGGTGCAACATTCCAATAGTATATGAGCTGTGAAGCTATCAGAGCATTGGCGGAAGTCGCAACAATATAAGTAACAATAATAATCATGTCTCCAGTTTCTTGAACAGAAGTAAAAATTCTGGCCAGCGAGCCAAAGAACAACATAAAACAGGTAGCAGCTGAGAGTTGTCCTGTACTACCATTAGAATAATTGGTATAGGCTTGCATAAGCTGAAAATAACAATTAGATCTTATGTAAAAATAATTAGTGATACACTAGCAACTTATAGGTAGTCAAGAGATTGTGCCACAATAAAAACTATACCAGATGGTCATTGATGCGATTCACTGAGTATGATTTCATGGATCCTGATTCTCGTTCAATACTTTTTTATTGAATTTATTTACGATCCAGAAGGTCATGCTCAGTGGATCGTATATGAGGATTGATAAAAATAAGTAAATAACCTGTATACACAGTTGATAAAATTTAAGAATATTCATACAATACCTTGCCAGTAAGTAAAATGGGAACATTTAATGCTTGGCAAGTCCAAAGTACATGTACTGGAGCAAGTCCAATTATTACGGCAGTAATAATTGATATGTATGCAGTAATAAAGGCAGTTGCTTTTGCAGTATTGCCACCGTAATGCAATACTAATGCAGCAATGGCTGCAGTTTGAGCACCCAGAAATACTCCATCGCCCCAAGAGCTGAAACAAGCCAAGACATATGATAATCATCTTTCTCTTCAAATGAATTTATGATAAGACTTGTAGAAATATTACCTAAAAGGGAATTTACTGACAAAACTGTATGACGCTGTTGCAGTGATTGCAAACAAGTCCAAAAACACACTAATAATGTTTATGCCTTCACCACTTTTGTTTTTGACAAGCTTTATGATTTGTGGTAATTTCACTGTAAATAGACAATTTCTATGTTAATATAATCATCATTAATGTATATATGCAAACTAATAGTATATTGCAAATGCAAACCTAATAGGGAACCCGCTATGATACTTAAGCCTAGACCCTTGCTAAGAGTTGCCTTGAAACATTCACCTAGAATAAGAGCAATTAAACATTCATTATAAATATAAGCATTACTACACAAATTCATTAAAGACTACTTCAACATTTTACAACATCCAGATTCAGATAAATGATCAAACTAAAGTTAATTATAAAATAAGTCTTTACAAATAATAATCCTAATGGCACAATTATAAATTCTGTGTCTATATCTTATCAATACAATATCTTGCCAGTACAAGCAATATCCAATTTGTAGCGACGATATGAATATACTTTAATGATATCGTCTCTCAAAACTTTTTAATGCAAAAAATAAATCCCAGTAAATTTTTTAAATCAATATTGTATTTGGCCGCCAAAATCCGACACGCCACGTGTCTACGTGTCTGTCATAAACACAGCAGCAAACGCCAGAAAAAAATAATCCTGCCTTTAATAAAAGATCTTCACCAATCTCTCAAGAATATAGCATTCTGTGGTCACATCAAATATAAATAAAACTTATCCATCACTAAAGTACGTACCATGAAGGAAATTAAATTTTTCGAAATACTCTTCCATGCATCCTTCAGTAAATAGCAGTAGCGCCGCCTTTCGTACGAAATTTGCCATCTTGAACTAGTGTACTTGCAACCAAACCTATAGGCTATAGCGTTCTCTGGTAGAATGAAATGAAAATCGATTGTACAGTTGCTTCGTATCACCACGTCACTCTCAATTTGACCAGCCGTGTTTAACCTATACCCGTTATCCAGGATTCAGAGTGGGTACAGTGGCGCTACTTTTAAAATCGACCGTGCACGAAAGTCTCTTGTCACATTTAGCTCATCGGGTACAAAAATTTGCATGTAGCAGTCTTACAACGATAAGACCCTCGGCCATTATCTAATTTATTCCATTGTACATTTACAGAGTTACTGCACTTCCGTGACGCTACGTGCAGAGATCAAACTGCAATATGGAACAATTGGTAATTTAATGCAGTTTATAATAAGCCTTCCTACCTTCAATATATACACCCATGAAATTAGTCACGACTGAATCAGAGACAGTGACATGTTTATTATTTAGATCATACTTTGTTCAGGATTAAAACAGTTTTTGTACATTTTCAATATTCTAGTATTATAAATAAAACATTAACGAATATGCTAATGACGGTATAAGTAAATTATTGTAAAACCACTACGTGTTGCGAGATCCCATCATCCTTCAACAGTTCAAAATTCATCCAAACTCTCGGCAGTCCCTTTTGATGGTCAGTCAAACCTTTAACCCTTTATTATGAATTTTATAAATTACTTAACAACTAACAATCTTACATAAATCCATCAGTACCTTATCTAGATCCTTAACAAGCGACAAATCATACATTATTTCCAAAACCTTGATAAACCTGACAATCTAATAATAATATACAATTTAGCTTATCAGCAGGTGATATAGCAATAGTCATATTTATAGAGCATGCAAGCTCCTTTGTATAAATTAACATACAACCTTACGTAAACAATAGTAATTCAACGAACAAGCCCTGTATTATCCAGCACACAAGACCAGCAGAGACAGTACATACGTAAATCAATTCTCCGTAAATAAAACAGAATCGTCCACACACGATCACGCATCGAAAAAATAGAATTCTAAACGCAGCCTACGAGTCACAAACTAAATGGTTAAGCAGCTGATACATCCACAACTGTATCCATCCAATACGTAACATAATCCATTTTTTTCAAGCAAGTAACTCGTACGTTACTGCCCCCTGTAATTCCTTCTTCACCAAAGATTCTTCAGACCCAATTCAAAGTTCTCCAGGTCAAACATAAATTAGTGGGTGCAATTAGCTAATAAGGGTAATGCATAACCACCGCGTGGCTAACGTCTAAGTGGGTCAGAGAATGCAAGTCGAAGATAGGGGATGGTTGATTAACCCCGATTGCGTTGACGTTCTTACCTAGATTCTTGGGCATGTGTGAGGGTAACCCAACGGAGACTAGGAAGGTGCCTGGTACGCCGCTCGTAAGCTTCGAAACCCCTCGCATCACCACCGACCCACTCACTCCAGGAAAACACCCCCTCGATCTTATCCTGAACCACCCTGCGCACCTTCTTCAATCCACCCCCTGGAATCGCTTGTCCCTGCTTCTCCGCGCCTGCGGAATTCCGGATTCCAAACACCGACACATGGTCCCTGTACGCGGGTTACTGTTGAAATGCGGAACCACCGATCAGTTTGCTGGCGAACGCCACCCGCGAGCCATCGCGTTCACCCTTATGGTGACAGTTCAACTTTTTGACCTGGGCCATACCTAAGATATCGCCGCTGCTATTTGATGGCGGTCCTTACGGGTTTTCTTTTCTGAAAAATAAAGGAACAGAAGTTTTATTTCGAGTTTTCATGGATTTTAGCAGATAATTAAAAAGTTTGGTGGAAGGGGAGGATATCGTGGGTGGCGGTCTATCAGTGCTTGATAATTAAACTAGAATGGGATCCGATTACAGTCAATTGGTTCCTTTGGAATTGTAACTCGATATATAATTTTATGGTGCGAAGGTCGAGACTTATTCTATTTTGAGATACAACATTTAAATAGAATCACTGTATACTGTATAGAAAAAAAATGGAGTACTATTGATGAAATGTATAAATTTGCTCAACAGGTATAGGAACGGATGGATGATTGGTAATAATCGATTTCAAAGGGTCGTTCAATCTTATTGAAAAATCGAGGTCAAGGTTTTCACAGTTGTTCTGAGATACCATTATATTTTATCCATATGTAGAACTTGACTCGGTTCCAATTTTTTAAAAATTAAAATAATTTCTTCAGACTTTTATCAACTAATTTTTAGATTCGTCTAACCAGGTGGACCTTGCTCGAATCTCGTGAAGAAATGAAACTGAATTCTTAGTATACGTTGTGCAGTCAAGATACAGGACAGGTAAAACCTGCACCACATGAACGTGAACGATGCGGAATTGGAGAATCCTGAGTCCCAAGATGCGGAAAAAATGGAGAAAATTGAAAACGACGAGAGCAAGGATGAGACTTTGGATATATCCGAGAAATCCATTGCGAGCACCAGGGATACTGATTCCATTTTGAAATCTGAAAACGGTTGGTAAATTCATTAAATAAAAAAATTTTATTTTGACAAACCGTTAATTTTCTTTCAAGGCTGCGATTCCGTATCATCCAAAACAGGCAGCAGCGAATTGAACTCAATTTTACCACCAACATTGCAAGAAAGATTTCTTCGTATCAAACGAATGGTAAAAGATGCTATTGCTGCTCATCGTACTTTTATGATATATGGAAGATCACGCGTGGTTCGGGAATGCATGTTGAAGAGAGGATGGTGCGAGAAATTCTATAAGAAAAATAGTAACGGTATTAATCAAACTTTCAGATACAATTATCTTATATTGATATATCAATAATAATAATTAATATACCACAAAAATAATAGCTGATCAGCATATGACTGTCGATTCAAGCCCAGTAGCTCTACTAGCCGGAATAGGTGACCTCAAAGATCAGCAAAGTGAGCGTCAACTCATTTCAAAAATGCTCAGCAACCACACTGTCGATTTCCTTTGGAACACTGGCTCAGAGTGGCCAGGATGGCCAACCCAGGATAATAAAACTACAATCTTCAATAGATTCTGTCGAGCCGGTTTCACCTCCAAGGTAAAAATAATCGTAGGTTCGACTTTAATATGGCTGTAGAATTGCACCATGTGACCTCAGAAGAATCCATTTTTCAGGTGGGCCTCTGTTCAAATGTCAGGCAAATGCATTGGTACTACGAAGCTGGTATTGCCAACACGTTATTCCCACGTTGCTACAACATATGCCAGGGTGATCAAATGCACGCCTTCGTTGAGGACTTCCGGTAAGATCAGACATAACATCTGAAATCGATCAGATGATTGTAAGGTTTCATATAATGGTTCACCAATTTCTTATAATTTTATCTCTTTATCGCGTGAACCAAAATGGTTTTTCTAGTCGCTTATGATGATTTCAAGACTATAATATAAATTCCATCAGGTTCACTGCGTGTCTCAACTTACTCAAGTGGCTCGTAGACAAGATCAACACCGAGGGTGAAAACGCAACCAGGGCACCGACTGGTACAATTCCTCTGAAAGCATTAGATTTTGCTATTAGACGTTGCAGCGACTATATTGGTGCTCAATCGCACGAGGATATCGATCAGGAAGTTGAGAGGGTCTGGTCCCATCAATGGGATCAATTTATCTGCTGGTATTACAAGATCATTCAGGGTCAAGCTGTTTTTGTTAGAAACAATGTACCTTTTCATGTGAGTTGGATAATTAGTGTATATACAGGATGTCCCGTTCGCCCTGGGAGACACGTTGGATTTTTATATTTCATTGGCTTCCTGTAGAAATACTTTCTGGCCTCAAGACACATCCTCAAGAGGATCCGGAAGTACTGGCCGCAATTGGATATGGATGGTATCACGAACGTTTGGATTCTAAAGCCTGGAAATAAAAGTAGAGGTCGTGGAATTACTCTTATGAACAGACTTGAGGATGTAGTGGCTAAAGTAAATCCAGCTAATAAATCAGATACCCGTTACGTGGTCCAGAAATATATTGGTAATTTGTATTAATACGTAATCGACAATTAACTTGATGATATAATTAATTATGTTCATTAATTATTCATTTTTCTTATTAACAGAACGACCGTTCTTGGTATACAGTACTAAATTTGACATCAGACAGTGGTTCATTGTGACTTGTGCACAACCCTTGACTCTATGGATGTACAGGTAGGCCACTACATTTCCATCCCTTATAGAAGAGTTCGTTTTACCCTGTTTATAAATAGAATATCGCTCTGACGGGGTGCAGCTAATTATAGTAATTCGCTAAAGATAACCCCGGGCAGTAATTAGCCTAATAATAAATATGATTGAGTGAAATGTATTATGCTTGTACCAGATCTAAAATAACTGTCATGATTTGCCAGTAAATAAATATAATTAAATACGAAATTAGTTTTACAATTTAGACGATCCGTGCGCGGGTAGATTTTTTGCTATCAATTGTTTAATAAATTCATCAATCATAACCTAGTTTGAATACTGTAGACTTTATCCCTGCTCTACTGCAGCTTTATACATTGACACTTTTGAATTTTGACAATATATCAAGCAATCCAATATATCAGTGTCAGGCAAAATATTATATTTAATATTATCCTCGTTTGTTTTCAGGGAAAGCTACTTAAGGTTTTGCTCACAAAAATTTTGTCTTACGGATTTTCACGAATCCATTCACTTGTGCAATCACGCTATTCAGTGCAAATACAAAAACAGTAACGATAGAGATCCTGCGCTTCCGTCAGATAACATGTGGGACGCCACAACGTTTAAGCAATTCCTGAAGTAAGATTCAATGATTGTTTGATTGATTGTTCAGTTTTGACTTGATAATTATAATTATTCAATTTCTATGCAGAACACAGGGTCATAGTGATGCTTGGGATGAGCTCATTTATCCAGGAATGAAACAGGGTTTGGTTGGCTCCTTATTGGCTAGTCAAGAAGCCATGGATAGACGTAAAAACAGTTTTGAATTGTATGGTGCGGATTTTATGATAATGGAGGATTTTTCGGTTTGGCTGATCGAAATCAATAGTCATCCTGATATGAATAACACTACCAGTGTAACTACACGTCTATGTCGCCAGGTTATGGAAGACACTATTAAAGGTTAATAGATGATTGTTCATATTAATTAGCTGTAATATACGATTGTCATGAATTATTCTTATCTTCAGTGGTTATTGATTTTCGCGAGGATAAGAATGCTGATACTGGTGAATTTGAGTTGGTTTATAGACAAAGGATGCCTAGCTGTCAGCCATATTTGGGGGCAGCACTGTCACTGCAAGGAACGAGAATAACAACTTGTGAGAAGAAACACAATTCTAACTCGCAGGATTCCAAGCTCAGTCTAGGTTCAAAATCGCTACCGGTAAAACTACTGTTATAGGGAAAAAATCATTTTAAATCACTGCACAGGTATAGTGCATTCAATACATGTCAGTATTAAAATTTGACAGGTTTGTCTACCCAAGAAAAAGTCAACCGTGCATAGCTACATAGGACCAGTAATAGTGGATTTGATAGAGGAACTGGAAATTCAATTAGATCAAGAATTTTATACCTGCTACAAGCTGGAATCTCCTAAGATGCGACAATCATTACCAGCCACTGCACCTTCTAAATCATCAAAAACGTCACTCGCGTCTGTCAAACATGAATCCACTGCTACGAGCACCAGTGCTGCCATTGCGTCACAAAACACAAAACTAAAATCACCAGCATTGAATCAGGTAATGAAGGAATTTATTGAGACGACGAATATGAGCTGACAAAACTTTCCTCGTTGCAGAGAAACTCGTCTAAGCCGATTGGGAATTCTAAGAGTCCACGGCAAAAATCTAAGAGCAAAAACAGAACCGCGACAGCCGCCATTGTGAATACGAGAACAGATGCGTCATCAGAGCGGCAAAGTTTGATTTCGAAAATTATGAAGCTTCAACAGCAAAGCGATCGTTCGGTACTTTTGAAAACTGAAAAGTCTCAAGCTAAGCAGAACGAGGAAAAGGTATATTAATATATGACTGACTCGAGTAAATAATTTATTTAAAAAAATTACATTTCATACAGATAATCAGCACTGCCATGAGAGATGCTATTAATAAATATAAAAGAAATGGAACAATTCCTGTCGAGGTGCCGCCACTGCCGTCTCTCCTAACGTCAAGCAGCACGGGAAGGGCAAAGAACAAAAATCAAGGTCTTCAAAGAAAGAAAAATCCACAAAAGAAGAAAAAAATTCTTCTCGACATAACAGACATGTACGCAGTTGGATTGGGTCTTACAAAATGATCAATTAATATCAATACCAATTGCCTCCTAACTGTACCCACAACACATTTGTTAATTATCAACAAGTATATATATTCAGTCAAACAAGCATAATGTACCGGTAATAAAGTATCAAGATGTTCCCAAAATCCAAAAAAAAAAGTATACGATAACCTCAAGTGTAAAATCGTAGATCGATATGAATAAAACAAAAGAGTTGTTTTCATCAATACGAAAAAAAAGTTACGAAAATTTCCAATAACCATTTCGCACGCAACAACGCATAAATTCGATGAAAAATTCTCATAGAATTTTATAACCAAACAAAATCATCCCTGTAACAGTAATTCGACTATCTTTTTGAAAAATAATTTAATGTTAGTGCGCGAGCAGATTAATAATCTCGCATTCTTTCTTGCCATACTGATCACGTGGAATGGCGCAGTCCGTCTTGCTCGTGAATTCCGGAAGACAAGGAGCCGCCGGAGAAGGTTCGACAATGGTGAATCCCATGAAGATCGGATCGACGGAAGTAGAGAATCCTTATGGACTCCAGATGACTCAGTCGCGTGATAACTTTCAGTGCACTTACTTCCGTCATCGTATATCCAAGGCAGGAAAGAGGAACATCTTCTCCTGGAGTGATGACAATCACGTACCTGTCGGCAACGTGCTATCTGACAACTATAGCGAATCTGACAGCGAATCTGACAACACGACTCACGTAGTCAGATGGTTGGAATCTTTACCGGTAGACCAGCAATTTTATATGATAGAAGAAGACGTTTCTATTGATAATTCCATAGATACTGATAAGATTGACGATACTTGGGATTTTGACACCATAAGATCAGTGAGTTCAGGTATGGCGGGAAATTCAAATGAGGAAAGTGAGGATATTTCAGCAACGAGGACATACGTCAAACCAGTGACTGCTAGGAGGATCACTAAAAAGAGAAATAATATAAGGACCGTTAATGATGCTGTTTCGAGAGATAAAATTACAATGAACTCTAACGAGATTGAGACTCAAGATGAAAATCGGATGCTGGAATTTGTAAAAGATGATAAGGACACATCAGTTGGAAGAAAAGGAATAATTAAGGACTCGGTGAGACCAGTGGAGGAGCACGAGGAATTGAAGCAGATGAGAGAGATGATGGACCAGTTGTTATCGGTAAGAACGGATTCTGCAGAGTTGCCATGGTGCGAGTATGAAAGAGAGAGAATATCATCTAGTAGAAAGGAGAGGGAAGAGTCGTCTGATCGTAGGAGGAAGTTGGGTCATAAGTCACGAAAATTATTGACGACTGATAATCAGGAAGTAATGAAGAGATCAGAGCAAGGAGCAAGGGGAAAGGCAAGAAAAGTTGAGAGCAAGAAGAATTCAAAGACAATTGATAAATTGACTTTGAATCCCGACCGAAAAAAGGATCCTATTCAAAAAGTACGATTTGCATTCACTGATCGATCAAAAATATCTAAAACGCTTCCTGGTCGCAATGCAGTCGATAAGGCGAAGGCTGACATCAATAGCGTGGATAATTTTAATAGAAGAAGATCAATGAAGTATAAATTAGAGAGAAACAAGTGTCTGTTGAAAAACGTCCAAGAGATTATGGACGCCATGGAGAATATCGAGGAATCTGTGGATGAGGAAAATTCCAAAATAATTCCGATGACAGTAAAGAAAGTAGCAGGAACGATGACTTGTTCCGATGCGTCGTTAGAAGGTAGAGACGAAAATCAGCAGATGAAAAATTTGTCAGTGACGAAGGATAAAAAAATCGATTGTAGAAAACCAATCTTCAAGAATGCAGAACTCGAGAGGATGCTGGACCAAGACATGGAGGATGCATTGAACAGGTACAAACGCGTGCATGAAACTTGGAAGGATTTGGCTGTGAAAAATTCTAGTGCGAATTCCAATGCCTCGTACGAGCCGCCAATGAAGAGGAAGAAAAAGCCAAGGTCAACGTGCTCGGAGTCGCCGGAAATGGCCGAGCGGAATTTTCCAACGTTCGACTCGTGGCAGTCGATTCATAAATACTTTTTGTCGCAAACTCGATGCTAAGGAATTAATTAATGTTACATGACATAGACGGCATAATTACTTGGATCTTATTTAATTACGTTGAAACTGTTTGAATTGTGTATTTAGGCGCGGAATTGAAAATTACATTTAAATATAGTTGATTTAAATAAGGAACGAGGGGAATGTGGAACGATAACGATACTGTGTTGCATTGGAATAGATGAGACGAATGAAAGTGACAAGCATGAAATTGGTGAGATTTAAATAAAATTAACAAAAAAATTTACAATCACTCCTGACTAATAATTCGAAATTTATTACGGTCCTTTTTATATTATATTTTATTCGTCAAATTCCACCGATTACATGTTTACTGATATGGACAAAAATATGGAACGATCAAACGATCAAACACGTCTAGAATCAAATCTGATGCAGGAACCTGTCAGTCAATCGTATGCTGATAGGATTAACCCTTTGTATAATTCAGGTATCTTTGCTTTTGGAATTTATTGTCTCTTATGGAAAGGAAGTTCAGTCATTAATAGTAAATAATTTTGTTAACGTTGATCCAGATGTTAAACGGGAGATTAAACAACATCGTAAGATAATTTCTGGAAAAAGTCAGACTACTGAGAAACAGCAGGAGGATGAAACGAAGACATTTTCTAAATCTAGAGAAAATATGCGTATTCAACGAGTTTTTGAAAAATTTAATCGACCTGTTTCAAATATACTTGACAATGAAAATTATCAGTCGCTTTATTACGGATCGACGACGTATGGATTGAAATTGCCGAGAACTGTGAAGAAGGGTCCAAAAATTTCAAAGGCTGTAATAACAAATCCAACGACGAATTCTCCCAACTCCTCGAAAGGGTCAAATGAATATTATCGTCTCTTATCACCAAATGAAAACTTATCACCGTCTTCCCAAAAACGTCAGATGATATCTCAGAATAATTTCAATCTCAAGGAATCTTCATCGGTCATAAAATCCGATCCGTTGTCAGAGTCTGTGAACAGAAATAATCCCAAAAAAGAAGCCTGCGAAGAAGAAACAGTGGAAAAATTTTTGCAACTAAGCCCACGCAATTCCTCAAATAATCTTAATAGAAAAGAACACCAGATGATGATTCAGCAGCAAGTCGAAAAAGCCATAAAGGTAATTGAATAAGATCTATACGATACCATATACTCTTTTAAATCTTAATTTCTGATTCCACCTTAACATGTAGAATCATAAAATATTTTTAATTCGTGGTGACATTCCTTACTTGGAGGAATCCCTGAAGAAAAGAGGCTGGGTACAGAAATACGAATCGACTAGATCTCGAAATTTACCATATGGTAAAGTAATTATGTAAAACAGAATAAGATACTGAATCTCAAGAATTTCTATACTTCAGGGAGCGTAGCTAGTTTGGATGCACCGTCCTTAGGTGCCATTCAAAACCAAGATGGCACCTTGAACGAGAGAACAGTAATTTTCCATGCATTAAAACACACCTCGCCAAATTTCATCTGGGATTGCAGGAACGAATTCGTAGATTGGAATAGCAGCATCAAGCAAGATACATTGCTCAATAGATTTCAAAAATCCTTCATTTACACGTCCAAGGTTTGTTCAAGTTATTATATAAATATTAAAGCAATTTAAAGATTCTTATCATCCCTTGACAGTTGGGTATGGCGACTATACTTCAGGACGCCCATTGGTATGACGAAGAAAAAGTATCCAGTGTTCAGTGTCCAAGAAATTACAATGTCGGTCGTGAGAGAAATGCCTTTGTCGAAGATTACAGAAGAACAGCAGCAGTGAGTCTTCTAAAATGGTTCGTGGATCGAGTCAAGGAAGGAGCAGAATTGATTGGAATAGGTGCCAATCAAATATCAGCCAAGCAAATCGAATTCGCTATTAAAAGATGCGAAGATTATGTAGCCGAGGTTGGAGATGAGTACTTGGATATACCTGAAATAGAAATTTCTTATCAGGAATGGGATTGCTTTATCGATGACTACACAAAAGTTGTTCATTATGGAAATGGCTTATTGCCACTTGAACAAGATAATTTGGCAAGCACAGAAGGATTGTCGATACAAGTACAATAAGTTTCTTTGCTTATTGATTTTTCTTTCATATATTAATTTAATACCTTGTTACACTTTACCTTACGATTCATTTCCTTTCATTCCTAAAATATTCTTTTAGGAAATGTATGAACAAGCTGTACAGACTTTAAAGAAAGTGGAAGATATTGATCCGCAATACAAATTAAATGGCATGAGGAACATATGGATCTTGAAACCCAGTGATCTTTGCTGCGGAACTGGTATTGTGATAACTCACAAGTTAACTCACATCATTAAAAAAGTTCATGATTGTGCTAAGGATTATTTCGTTGTACAAAAATATATCGGTTTGTCTATTAATTATTGTATCTTTGTATATATAATATATATAATTAAGAATACATCGTTTAATTATAGAGAGACCATTACTTGTCCATGATACAAAATTTGATGTGAGACAGTGGTACCTGGTAACGAAAAGTTATCCTCTAACCATTTGGATATACAAGTATTCCTTTCGAAGTCATTATTAGCAGCCTTATAAGTACACTAATTCTTACTAATACCATTGACTTTTTTATTTTCAAGGGAAGCACTCTTACGATTTAGCTCCAGACCATTTACTTTCTCTCATTATCATGAAGCTGTTCATATCTGCAACACCGCAGTACAGTGTAAATATGCAGATCAAAAGAATTCTGTTCGCTCTCAGGATTGGGACTGTGAAAAAATCAATGATTACCTCAAGTACATAATTTTATTTATTATATCTAAATAGACTTTTTTCACAACTCACTTATTACAGAAAATCTGGTCACAAGGGTGAACCCTGGTACGATGAAATTTATCCAAAAATGTGTGAAGCCATTGTAGCAACCATGATAGCAGCACAGGAGCATATGGATAAACGTCGTTGTAGTTTTGAATTGTATGGTGCAGATTTCATGATAATGGATGACTTATCAGTGTGGCTGATAGAGATTAATACCAATCCCCGAATGCATCCACCCAGTACTCGAGTAACTGCAAGATTATATCCGGAGGTACTGGAGAGTCTAATAAAAGGTTGCCTGCATTAGTAACAATTAAATCAATTACATTAATCTCATAAACATATAATGAATACCAGTTTTACTTGTTTCACAGTAATACTGGATTATCCGTCCAATCCAAAAGCTGATACTGGTAACTTCGTTTTGGCATATCAACAGCAAATTGCGACTTTTCAACCCTACTTAGGAGCCAACATGTTTGTCGTCGGAAAAGGCATAAATGCTAGACAGAAAAATGCGTCGCTCAACCCTGATCTATAAACTTATAACTGTGTTCAATAAGGGTACACGAAACACAGTATATAAATAATATAAGCCAACCATACTGATACTTATTCGAATCAGCAAATAACCATACGTAAGCTTTCCAATGGTGGATCTGAGAATTATATTTATTTAGACAAAAATTAGGATATACTACAAAAGCAACTGATTATTGTAAAACCTTGATTTTTCATATTCTCTTACGATTATAAAACATAAGCTAGAAGTGAGTAGATGAGGTACAATGACCGGTTAATAAAAACCCGTTTATTTTACAAGTAACATTTTCGTGATTATACAATCTTGTATCAACAGATTTCATTTTGCGGTATGACTATACAAATATAGGTATGGAACATTTACAACTGTATAGCTTCGTTCCCATTCCTATTGATTATTCGTACAAAACAGCATTCTGCTGGTCACTACCTTCGATTGTACTACTTCAATGGAATCATGATTATTTTGCAGTACAATCGAATTTTAAGATACGTCAGGTCAGAAAGAGCTCTCGTGAACATTAACGATGTATCTTTTTGCAAGGAATAAAATGAACGAAATGAACATTTTCTCACGATGAAAATAATCAGGACTTTTCACAGATGAAATGACACAACCGGTTGGACATTACCGATGTCTTTAAAATATAAGCGATTTGGTGTTTTTAATTATCTAATTATAGAAGACCATTCATTGGTACGTGATTCTCAACTCCTTGGAAACATAATACAGCATATGCAAATTCATCTGACAGATTTAAATTACACCACGTGATACAATCAATAACTGTCACTCACCACGTGACCACATTGGAATAAAAATATCAACGGATGAAATTTGGTTCATCCAAATCAGCACGATTTCATACACTGATCCAAATCTCGTGATAAGAAATCATTAAACGTTCTCTCAAATTAATGTCAAAAGTTCAAAGAAAAAAGGAAAAAGAAAAAAGAAAAAGATCTTGTCCCTCTAGCAAATGACGTAACTCGCTTGAACACAACTGCTTGAAAGTCTCGCCATCACAGTCAGTAAATCCAATGATTTCGAGTGACCCAATGGATCCCAAAATGATCGAATGAACCGCTCCGGCAGTGTTTCAGCAATCTCAAGTAAAGTGAAGTGAAGTGAAATGACGTTTTTAAGTAGTCGCGAGCGTTCCCGGTTGTATCTCCGGTTAGTCACCTTATTACGACATATTTAAAAAGTACGTACTACATGTGGTAGCTAACGAAGGTGGTTGGTTCTTGCAGGTTTTGAAAACGTCCTTCAGAACCGACAAGAACGCACGAATATCACATACAGGTCTGCGCGCAGGCAGTACAGACTCACGTAACTGGTTTAAGCGTAAAGGACAATTTCGGCCTGGAGTTATTTTTGCCGAGGATCTTCTTCTGCTCCTCCTTGACACGCTTCTCGTGTTCCTTTCTCATTCTCTGTCTCTCCTCTTCCATCAGCCGTTGCTCCTCGACCATAGCCAGTCTTTCCTCGGCCTAGACAGAAATACACAACAAAATGAAGGACAGTTAAACACCCAACGATACAAAAAGGATCATCCTCAAGCTCAGGACGTCATAAAAGATACGAAGAGCGACGTCTCATATCCAATTACTCACCAGCTTCTTCTGGGCCTCCTCTATCTTTTTGTTGTTCTCCTCCATGATCCTCTCAAGTTCCTCGCGCTTTTTCCGCTCTTCCTCCTACAACGACAATGGCAAACGTTTACATAACGCAATGACACTGTTGGTGGTAACTGCTGTCGTTTTACACCGTTCATGTCCAAAAATCATAGTGCCGCTATGTCAAGAGCCTAGTGTTACACACCCTAAGAACCTCTTTTATGCAGGGAAGGCAGCCGGGGATAGGTAAAATTTTGAGGTCGGGTCGAGAGAGGGAGGATGGCTCGGAGTGACGTTATCACGTTAGAAAAAAGTAAAAAAACCGGTTGCTCACATTTCTTATACAGAGTATCTCTTAGTCCCGAGCTTCTCCTGCGAATTGACCACGTATATAAAGTAAATTCGCAAAGATCAACCGGACAAGAGACACAGTGGACTCTAACGTAAAGATGCCTTCGAATATAAAAAGGTCAATATAATCCGAGTCTATATGACAATAGAATCGGTATGCATGCAGAAATGTCGGTATGTCAGGTCGCCAAATGATCTTGGCGACAGGCGACACGACACTTTCGCGATCGCCAGACGACGATAGTGGGCTTAAAGATCAATCCGACAAATTGCAAGTTATTCTATCATTTTTTTTTCTTTTATTTCAAGTAGAGGTAGAAGAATAATTATCGTGCCATCCGCCCGACCTGTCTAGACGGTATGCGGCCGTCCGGTAAATCCGTTTGTTAACCAATCACAATATATCGTGGCTCCTAGTAATGAAACTGGTGGTAAAAAGTGTGTCAATAAAGAACGATAATAATAATATTGGTATATAATGAATTATGAATATATAAATTGGATAATACCTGAATGAAGCTCACGCCAGCACGTAGGGGATGCCTTCTTCATCAACAATCACTCGGCAGTGAGTAAAAAACCGGCATCTTCTGTTGGTAGTCAGTTAGGAAGGCGACCTATATATCGCTAGGTCGTGCTTTGTTGCTATGGGATTCTAATACTGGCCCCTTAATTAAAATCTATGGTCTCCCTTTCTAATCAAACTGTTTTTTTTTCCCCAGATTTATAGGGCGCTCTCGGTGCAAGCTCATGTCCGCGTTAGAACGTGGGTCAAACTTTATGTCGGTTCGATACGAGGGACACTGGCCATTTGACCGGAAATCAGGACATTTAAATACGAGGGTTAATCATTTTCATTCAAGGAGACGCGTCCAGGACTGAGGCGCCTGACAATAATGTGACGTCAATGACACGTTTAAAGTAAAAAATAAAGAAATATTCTATATCTGATACCTTGTTAAGAGCATTCGATCCCCGTGAATCGATTTTATTTCTGTGTCTTTGGATCAAATAGCAGAAGCCCTCTTTTACTCAAAAGCTGAATTTTACTAGGTAAGGCAAAGCTGACAGACACAAGAGACTTCACTTTTTCAGTATCGTGCAGTGCAAAGCGAGTTTGGTGACAGGTGAATTTTTGTTTTTTAAACGTGACGAGTCACTGTGAAATTTTTGAAAATCGATTGTCCGTGTCGTATCCGCGACTAATGCGGTCCACCGGTGCGAATATAATTCATGTATCGTTATGTCATTCCAAGATGGAGCGACAATTAATTAACGTTTAATGACCGCCCGGGGAAAAATACCACTGACCTATGTTTTGCATAAATAAATAACTTTATTTTATCCTCGAATAAATCTCGAGTGCTCGAGTTAAAATAAATTACAAAGTTTTTCTTTTCTTTTGGAATCACTATTTCGTAGTCACTGAGACGTATATTTTTCTTTAAATCTTTTCCGTCCTTCCTTAAATTTTCTCCGCGCGCTCTCCTACGTGTTTCCTTTCTCCTCTGTCTCCTTGGTCTCTATTTCCTTTCTCTTTTTTTTCTTTCCTTTGCATACTTTCTTTTAATTTTCCTTAAAGTCCATAAAGTGGCGACAACCTGGATGCTCACATTCGCAGATACAAACTAGATCTCGACAATAATTCATGGTTCGCCCGACTGACACGATCGACGAACTGGAAAATCCTGAAGGCGAGTATTAATCGCCCACCGAAGTCTCAGTGGATCTTTCAGTCACCGATATCACTGTCGGTCAGGACTCCACACGACGATTGGTTATATTGTTATGTAGATATATACATGGTACAGGTACAATACACCGTTCGCAAATAACTGACGCATGCGTCTGTGGTACGAGAACCTTTACAATGGTTACAAAAAAAAGGATAAATAAATGAAAATATATCTCCCCAACAGCGCGACCTCGGTGGATGCTGGGAAGGCGAAGCAATGTGGTCGTCAAATTTATAGTTCTCAGCGAGTTCGCGCGAACCACAACGCTTCGAGCCCAAACGCTGTGACGATGCGCCATTAATGTGATGAATTCATGGCAGTGACACAAAATGATGGAGGTTGATTCCACGTGAGCCATGAAAGGCACGATGCTCGAAAAATTGATTTTTATGCAATACTGATTATTGAAAAAAATATATAAGCTAATCTGCATTCTTCGATGAATCAAAATATCAGAATTTTATGAAAGACATGAGAATCCTTGAGAAAATACTCTTCGACAGGTATTCTTAGAAAATGTTCCTGTGTTTTAATGTGCTTCGTAGTTTGTGAAAATACTTTAAGAGCTTCCTTGCCGTTCAAGGGATTTATAGCGAAACAAACCTCGTGTCTTTAAGTAAATTTATTGAGACGAGTTGATGCAGCCTCTAAGCAGCGCACTCGTCGTGCGCTTTAAGTAACAGCGCTTGGGCTAATACCGGCCAATGTTTCTCTGGATTGGTCTTACCTCTCTTCGTTTCTCCTCCTCGCGAAGTTTGGCCTGGCGCCATTCCATCTCCTCCATCATCTGCCGTTCCATGGCCCTCTTAGCCTCTTCTACTCGCCTCTGCACTTCGGCTTCGATCTCCTCCTTACGTTTCTCTAGCTCCTCTTCTACACGTTTCTGTACAAGTTCCTCAATCCGTTTTGCAGCCTCCTCCTCGACCATCTTCTGTTCGACTTCGCGTTGCCTCCTGTTGGCAGATGAGCATCGGGTGTCTGGTTCTGATATTAATCCAACGTATTACCCATGTAAGGGTACTACGGTATGGCATATGCTATTTAATTCCATCTTTACTTTACACATGTTAGCCCGAATCATATCGAGTAAACACGGATTTCACTTAATAATGTAATACTGTACTTAGACTCTTTTAGATAGATAGAGTTTGTTCTATTAGAATTGAAACAATGGGAGAAAGCATGCTTAAAAGTCTCACACGAATGTAGCCCAAGATTGAAAAATCAGTTAACCACCACCTTGAAATTTGGATACTCAAATCTTACCCAATCGCACTCGTGGCAAGGATTTTGTTCGCTAATTCTTTCTTTTTCCTGTCATAACACAATCATAAAAATAACTTATAGACTTAGAGATCTGTAAAACATTATTTTTAGAGACATCCGTGTTCACCCAAAGAGGAACAGGACACCAGGACATATCTCTGTGCCTTACCTTTGTCGCTCCATCTCTGCCAGCCTCTCGACCTCATCCATCTTTCGGTCTCTATCTCTGTAGGAGCGTTTTTTGTGACTAACAATATGCACATCATCAGAGACGTCTGAACGGCTACTGGATGATGCAGAGTGCGATCTCTTCCTACGATAAAACATGCATACTATAATCCTTGATGTTACACATACATGAAGTACAATTATAAATCATGGAATATTCTGATTAACAATGCCATGATAATTTAGAGATAGAAATTACGTAAGAATGGAAACGTGGTAAACAAGTTTTAATCAACAGTTCTCAACGCCAAGTGTCTTACTTAAAAGTTGAGTGGTCAGTGCCAGGGGAAAAATCAAAGAAAATCGCAAAATGGCCGGCGTGGAACACAACAGAACACTTGGTCGATAAAAGATTTCAAACGAAGTAGGTCTTCAGAAAACGATGCTCACCTAGACTTGGAGCTGCGTTCTTTTGGCTTCTCGGAGTACTTGCTACTCGACCGCTTTTCGCGTGACTTAGAGCGTTTACGAGAGTGTTTGCTCTTGTGACGCCTCCGGCTAGGCGATTTACTTCTCGACCTGGACCTACCCATTTTACCAACTTTAACAGCTCTCTTATTAGACTCAATTGCGAATATCGTACCACGTAACACTCACGAGTATTACGTGAATTTCAATCAGCCAATTAATCACCAAGGAGACACTGGATTACGGAAAAGTCGCAGACAATTTTCACGTACTGACCGCAACGACGATTTTCCGTAGTATGAAGCAAAGGCGTGCCCTAGCGGCCATTTTCGTATTAAATCCCAAGATGGCAAACGAATTGACCCAACCTTGTCCAGCATACCTGCTACTTGGTCGGCAATAAATTATATCAAAAACTGTGCATTATTAAATTATAAGTGACGAATTTAGTAGCTGACGTCATTAGATTTCTAATCAGCGTCTCTTACAACAGTTCAATTCTCACACAATGTCGACGACCAGGTGTTCGAATTTACGTTTAAGAAAGCCGCTTCCAGACGTCAACCAATGAACTGTAGCCTTTTCTCACGTGGTCTTCCGAATAGAACAGCCATCGGTTTTCCCGTTCACAGCTGTGTCGGCGTCGCGCGCACCGTTCGTTCGCGACACCAGAAACCAAGATGGCGCTCATCTGTTTGCGGATAGCTCTGCGGCTGATATAAATACGCGAAGAAACAACGCTGAAAACAGGTGCGAAGACCGAGTCTAGTTCAAGTGATCGGTAACAGAAGTACGTCGCGATACAATACATTAAAGAATATTTTCAATAAGCACGTATATCGCGTCCGTGTCGTGAACTGTTGGCAAGTCCGGTTGAAGGTGTTCCACAGTCCCACCTGAGGAATGCCAGATTTTCCCAGGATCTCAGGAAGGTCGATCGGGATCGCGAAGGGGATGCTAAAAGGGTGAAGATCGGCCGGTATTTTTCAGAGATCAAAGTGCTAGTTCCGTGACGTATGTGTGTCGCCGCCGCGGACGTTTCCCAGCAGACAGGTCCGTCGAGAGTGCCGTGGTGTCGGGAGTGTTGGTGTTTTCGATGCCCTATCCTGGCCTGCGTACAGGTTTGGGCTGCAAGATCAGCTGCTGGAAGTAGTAGTGGCCGGGCAGCACATCACGAGGATTTTCTGCTGTCCGTGCAGTGGGACAAGGAGTCACCGGGAGTAGCCGCGAGTCCGGAAGCATAGCGAAGAAGATGGCCTTCAACGAGGTGAGCTTGCTATTTTTTTTGTCCTTTTACATATCTTTCTCATTATGTACCACTCCTCGCTCTTCACTCCTTATACACCCAGCTGCAAGTATCACAACCTTTTGGTCAGTCGTTCGATTCCTTGGTTCACCTCGCGACCCCCAAACCCACCGAATTCTAACCTAACCCTGGCTCTCGCGCACAGCTGGCAAACTGTCAAGCCTTCCCATTCCTGCCTAGATAACTTTCAACAAGCAAGAACCTCGCTTGGACCATATTTCAAAACGTCATTCATACATATCTATATTACATGCTTATATCACTATCTCGTCATTGTCAGTTATTTACTTAGCTCCTGCTACGTAAACAAGTATGTATAATGCACGCGATATATTTGACTGAGATTGACTTGCACTAAAATTCATTCGATAACCAACAAGACCTAACCTTATCTCTATACAAAGTAAGTAATTTCATTATCGAGGTTCATTCGTCTTATCTCTCAGACTTTTCGACCTATGTATCTAAACATTCGAATATACCGGCTTTGTATTATGCAAGCGTTGCCAACTGTTAGCTGCGAATCTCCTACGCTCATAGCAAACCGTTCCAATACAACGCAAGTGCTGCCGCGTAAAAGTTTGCTTTGTTAACGTTAATTCCTCGTATACCAATTCATAACGAACCAAGCCGTTACCAGCAGTTGCGAAAGATAAATATATTTGCCTAACAAACGTTATACCGTATTCTCATATAACACGTGCTGCCGTTCAGTACAGTTCAACGAGACAACGAGCGACTTTAAATTTCTTAATGCGTTACAACTAGCAGTGCCTACGCGTTATGTTGACTTTATGTATTTGGAGGTTGCGCCAATGCGTTACAATGTACATACACGTGACAAGCACATATCAATATGATAGCCTGAGAATGATAATCAATTTCATGTAGCATGGTTGGACTCTCTTTATCTCTCGCTCTATTGATTTCTGAAGAACTCAAGGGAGCCGAAGAGTAATTGATACTTTCTGATCGGATTACATTGATTACCATCCGCGACTCTTGCCCTTCGTCCCCCCATCACTGTCACCGTTAGTATTTAACCTAGAAATTGTATGACGGTGTAAAAACATACAAAAAGAAAATACCGAACCAAGAGTTTTTAACGTCGGCTACCCATATGATACGCATCCACGTCATTTGAACAGAACGTCTCCACCTCAGGTCGCTGTGAGTAAAATTAAATAACACTAATTCATTTTTATCACTTTCTGCAATAAAATCTCTCCTAATCCGTCTGTCTGTCCAGCCTCTCCGTACCTGATCATCTCCTGTCTGTCTACCTGACGTCCAATAACAAAGCCGTTAACCCTGGACTAACTCTGGTTCGCATGAATAACGATTGGTTCCTCGCTGGGAAATGCATGGAAAGTAAAGGAAAAATGCAAAAGAGAAAAAAAGGCTGCACGTAAACGACAGACGGATGTGAAACGGCAACCCTCGGAGACGAGCACCTGCTACCCACTCAGTGGCATATCGATCGAAATTGTACTGTCTCTATCTACATGCAGTGTCCCAGGGTGTTGCAATTCCACTTCAGCACCTTTGTACTCTTGCGTTACGTCACTCCTACGGCTTCCAGAATGAAGATATATGTAGTCACTAACTGCGGCAATGCTTTCGTTACGTCATACTTATTTATTATTACCGATCATGTTTTACGGTATTTATAACATCGCCATGTATCTATACGTCCAGGTAGACCCGGCGGGGTATGTTGCTCTGATGTTTTATGTCATAAACTCGGGACTTTTATACAGCCAACTGTATACAGTCCGGCGACGTAGGCATTCAAGTCCTGGTACACAAGGCCGTGTCTCACGAATCCGTCGCTTTTAGTCAAGACCTAAATTCGAGGTTACTCACGGGTTTCGTGTCGCCCGAATATATTCTTACTTATTGTACGACTAAACGCGGCTTTAGTCTTGGACTTGGTGCATCTACCTGCGTGTGAACTTGCCTTGCGAATGTTTTAAGCGAATCTCATAGCTACTTGTATTCGGTACTCGAGTCTGTGAAAACATAAGGGATACAAGCGTGTTTATGGATTTGTTTATTCGTTTAAAAGTTATTTTGGGGGGTAGCAAACTTTGTGCAGCACACGACGAGTATGTGAATAATATTTGTAGCGGTTCTCTTGGCGTATTAGCATGGTCTGTGGGTTATCTGATAAGAAATGAATAAATTTATCTAACGCATATTTATATTCTAATTGTCAGCTTAAAATAGAACGTAACGAATAACAGTGGGTGATAATATATGCCGAGGAACAGTCAATGACTTTGTCGTGACAGCACTGTCGCTCT
The DNA here is from genome assembly GCA_030142615.1 of Syrista parreyssii. Lineage (NCBI taxonomy): Eukaryota > Metazoa > Arthropoda > Insecta > Hymenoptera > Cephidae > Syrista > Syrista parreyssii. Next base: position 190,263 of record JARQTG010000055.1, read on the forward strand.
ATGTTATACACTGTTACCTATAGACAATGATTGTAAATGCTACCGGAATGACTCCTGTCGTTACTAGAAAATGGTTGGCAAGCTTGATGACAAGTGGTCAAACGATATCGACGTCCATTGTTTCTTATCTGAAAGTCCGTGCCGTAGTTACCGCTCTGAAGATCGCTCTAGGGAATTTATCGGTGTATTGTTTTGCCAAAGCTTATCGAGAAACCATGATGTGGCTCGCACATGGGTGTACAGGGTGTCTGTGTGCGTGCGCGCGCGTGCGACTCGTTCGCGTAGGCGATTACTGTTAATTCATGACTCTGCACTCGAATCCTTTGTTTCTGCCCTTTGAGTAGAAAAGGTCACAGACGCGGTGTGACGAGAAGTTATCTGCAGTTCGTACTAACCAAGCGTACAGGCAATAAATCCCCTAGGCAATACCCATGCGCTGCATGCAGCGCGGTCGTGAATCTCCCTGTAGAATAATACCAGGCTGTACTGCCTGCTAGAAAATAGATTGAGCACTGATCTTGCTCCAGGTAACCTCTTTCCGAGGTTAGCGTAGGCGGATCTGGTGCCGTCGACGGTAGTCAGGATGCTGGGTTGACTGCTTGGTGGGTCCGTTGGTATCCCGTGGTCGAGGCACCGGCCTGTGCTTTTGGTGAATGGCAGAGATTGCTTACTTTTCGACAAATTTGACACGGTTCGCATGTGGGCGACGACGCAGGCAACTGGGTTGAATCACGTTTTGGAGATACAAAGTTGATTTAGTCATCTACCACGGTAGTGCGGCCGACGTGATTTACCTGACCGTAAAAGGGCCGAGGACAGTTTTTTGCAAAATGATTTAAATCGTGTGGATGTTTCATCCCTGTATGTGTATAGGGGGATGATACCGGAGAATCGGGGAGGGTAGATCTCGTATAGTAGGAACCTGTCTTGTCACCGGTAAAATTGTTGACTGTGTAGGTATATGGAGGCCGCCATCTTTGTTTACGTATTTCCTTAACTCTTGCACGTTTATTCTCGTGACTTTTCCTTCTTCGCCTCTCGCCGAGCGTCGAAATACGTGGCCGTTCGTATACAGCGGACAGCCAGGGATTGAACTATGAAAATTGACAAAGGCGGGCAACATCCGTGATTAAACCTGGCGCTTGGCTACAAACAATGCGCCATTGTGTTGCGTTTCCAGGTGTAGCTCTGGCTTCCTGGTGGATCCAAATTGTCGTACGTACCCTGGTTACAGGATATACGTGGAAAACAAGGCTGCGGGTCGGCGATGATTTTCTTGTCTTTAAGATCGGTGTAAAACTTTTTGTGAGCAATTTTTTTTTGGATCTCACGTTAACCACTCGATATATTAGTCACTCGTGTGTTTCGCTTGAATACATTAAGGCTGGTTCACCCACGCGATTCTTGCACTGGATTTTTATTGGGATTTCTCTTTCTTTTTCTCTCTTACTAGTTTTCACAAGAGTTGAATGACTCCGTGTTATATTTTTTTATTTGCTTTATTCTCCAGCCAACCCCTGTCGCTTGTAAACATGCGAGCGTAGGGAGGGAGGCTGCCCAAGCAGCGGCGGCTTTCGCAACTACGATAAAACCGTCGCTCGGGTCATACCAATGTCGTACGCCGACTCCATTTTGAGCGTAGGATGCATGCAGAGTCGCTTAACCTACCGCACCGACCTTACGTCACGGAAACTTGCACGACACAGTCCAGTTGTTTTATGCCAGTGGCATTGTCTTCGATCCGCCACATTTACCCAGTAATATATGACCGTCGGCAATGTCGATATCTGGATGAAATATTTACCGGGTGCGAAGGCGAATCCTCAAGGATTTCAACGTCTGTCGTTAGATTGCGTATATTTGCGTAATTAGCTCGGGACAACGGCACGACAGCCATTACGTATGCATAAGGTCGTATAGCTGCGGTGAGTCAGACTGTGAACTTACTTTAAACGTACATATACCTATGCTGTAATTGTAACTCTTGTGTCCGACTGTACCTACGTTCCTTCGTACGTTGAATTTGTCTAGGGTTTTATTTTTTGACAGTCGGTTGAAAACGCTCTTTACGATTGGGTACACTAGGACTGTTATACGCTTTTCTGATTATCGTCCATTTTGAAAAATTGTTCGTTCAATCTCGACATTTGTAATATAGGGATTTTGAGTTTACTGGCAGACCGAAACTTTGTCCGAGTGACTCGCGTGTACAAATGTCCCTAGATTTATAACTATCCGAAGTTGCCTTCAGACTGTTCAGCACTACTCAAGTTTAATCGTCCGCGTTACGACCTCGTTATACGACGACTATTGCTTTTCGATGCTGCGACCTTCACGATTGTTTTCACGAGGCGATAAATGCCGGCGCCACTAACGCATTCGCTATGCTCGCTCTATGCGATAATTGTTTCGTAAGCTGTGGTAGAATTTGTCGATTGCGATATTTGGCAGTCGGAATGAACCACTTCCGGTCGTATGGAAAAAAACAACAAAAATATATACATAAATACGTATATCCAGTTATCGTCGTGACGAGTCAAAGAGTTTTTGGTCGATTGAAAATAAATATTTTTCTCGAAATTTTCGTCATTCTCACCCGTCGCACACCACGTCATAATACATTGACGAGAGTCGTGCTAAATTACATGGGTATTTTACCTGGTTTCACGCAAACCCGTATCATCGATCAAAGATTACGTAACCACTCTGGGAATAAGGGTGAGTCGTTATTTTCATTAAACTACCCGACCAATCTACCCTAAGCCGTCGTTCTCTGCGAAACACTCCTTGACGTTTTTTTTTACTCGTTCCTATTATTTTTTTTTCGGCGCTCTAGAATTGTCGGATACATTTATTCTCTATTTCTTCTCCGTCCCTGGGACAAAGCCAGGGATGAGACGCACGTATATAGCAAACGTATTTATAAGACGAAAAAATAAAGTGGAACCCCCCGAGACTTTCATCGTAATTGTTCCATAGAGCCGCGAAGCGTCTACCATATGCTATTGTTTTGCCCGGTTACTCGTAAACGTATTGGCTACCTCGTAAAACGCATAATTGTGGACTCGGTGTTTCGCGCTCGACCGAACCGACCCGAAGCGCGACGATGATGACCGAGCGGCGCGTAGCACAGAGAGGCCGATGCGCTTGCATGTCTTTTTTTTTTTAAACTTTTTATCAACACTCAAGGCTCGCTCGTTAAAGTTCACAGGCATGTCGGACCGTAGCTGTGTTAAATGTAAATAACAATCGCCGTCTAATCAGGGTATGATAAAGTTGCAGTACCGAGTTCTTTTTCTCTTTTAACGGTCATGGCTGCGCATGCGCACAGATCAGTACCAACTGCCAAGGATCGTTATTGTCCAAGTCATTTATTTCAACCGTAAAAATTTATCTTTTTCGATTTTCTTTTTTCATACTACGTCTCAAATTTTACTCGTTTCTCCATCCAATCGGGAATAACGGCAGCCTTTGGCTTCACACGTCGTATACGTCTGTCTTTCTGTTCATTCGTCTGTTCGTCTATTGTCTGTCGACTCTCTATTGTCTGGCGCCAGCCAAGGCAGAGACAAACGGCAATGCCGAAGAACGGGAGAGCATCCGGACGCGATAGCGGCTACGGGATACACATGTGTCGGGTTGTCCACGAGTATATATATATATATATGCACTTTCCAATGAAAGCCGGAAATGCCGGGTGAGACGTATTTTTTTTTTTTTCGCGGAAACACATTTCTTATTAAAATGCATCGTGCCAAGACTTCCGGTACAGAGTGAAGTACGTGCCGAATATTTGTATCTATACGGTTGTCGCGCGTGCTTGAATTTTTATTTATAAATTTTTTTGTTGAATCAGGAATTTTTTTATTATTTCGAAATTTCACTTTTACACGGTTGCGCAATGAGTCAGACTCGAGGCGCCCAAGATGTGTGATTTAACAGGACAGGCCTCTTGCGGTGAAAGGAAATTCCGATTCCGCTTTAACGCGTGCGTTGTATCCCGTATGTACAGTGTGTATCCCATATGCGGAGAGACTTGATAAAACCTCGATCTAACCTCAAAAAAAAAATAACCCGGTTAGCCTTCGTGCGCGCTCAGACTGTTAACCAATAAGCGTCTATGACGTGGATCGACTCTCTGGAATTTTCAAGTTCGCTCTTAGTCTCTTAGTTCTTAAGGATGCTCGAAGATGGAATCTCCGGCGTGAGAGAAAAAGTGAATAAAAACGTCGGCTGCTTCTGGAAGATGCTGTACCGATGCACGTGTTGGTACATTGCCGAGATATTCGAACCGGTATTGATCCTCTGTCATCTACACGGAAGTCACGTGACTTTTATTCACGCGCAAGATTACCACGAGCCCCACAGCATCCGGTACCCTAATTTCTGTCCCTAAAGGATATCTACGTTGGTCCAGGAAGCCTCACGTGGGATCAGCCACATCCTATCGCAGGATGTAATTTGGGGAATCAGCTGTCAGTCTTGCTGGGATGATCGGCAATCGTTAACTGGATGGTGGGAATCGCAGGGATGGGACCAGGACTTCAGTGGGTTATAAAAGGACCGCTGACGACGGAAATGAGCTGCTCCAGTCTGTCGGCTTCTCTGTGCCAGCAAGCAAAAGGACGACGTAAATCGCATTTCCAGGATAATGGAATTCTTTGCTCGTCCGTACGTTTGTCTGGCGATCCTACCTACTCGTTCACCTATTTCTCAGGATCGTTCGCATCCGGCTTTTTTTTTCCTTTTCGAATTCCAGGCAAAAATAAAACGGATATTTCAATCAGACGTCCCCACTCTCCTGAATTCTCATCACTTCCGGTCCCGAATCAAACGGCGAAACTCGGTATTACCTTGGAACTGCACTGAGCTTGCACTTTGCACCTCGTTCTAACCATCATGCACTCGCACTAACTTCCTCTCACCCTGGTCTCTCGACTCTATGAAAGTTCTCGAGGCACCAAGATCCGGTTCAAGAAATTGGCAACGGATTACGCAAGCGCCTCTTACGATGCACGTAATACGTATATGACGTCGCTGCAGTACGGACGTTTATTGTTACGGCCGAGATGCTGCGCCTCGTTACCGATCAGCTGTTACGTCGTACCACCCTTGCGGAAGCCATTCGCGACTAGCAATTAAACCGGAAATTGTCGGTTGGGATATCAAGCGGCATGTAGCCTGGGAGTACGAAAAATTATGTGTATACAAATAAGGGAATGTCAAAATTGAACGTTTTTTTTAAATTATTTATTCAATAACTATTATTATTATTTTCAAATACACACGCGCCACCCGGTTAGACGTGACTTTGCGACTTTGATGATTTTAATCGCAGTCATTATTTTTCTTCAAGGCACAACTTCTTTTCCATCGATTCAGTCTTTACCCAAATTTGCTTCAGTACCTTGTAGGCACTTTGTACTTTCTCTCTCTCTCTCTCTCTTAAGAATTTGTGGAAAGATACCAGTGACGCGTGTATACCAGCTTTACACGGGGACCTCGATGGGATCCGAGAGGACTCATTAAAAACATGGCTGCTCGATGACGGTGCATCTTCCACTCCCTCCCACCCACTCTCCCCGTCTCGGCCCATCTTCACGTAACCCGGCGAGTCAATAAGAGGCCTTTGCCTACTACTTGCCGTAAGTTTTCACGAGCGAAGAAAGAAAATCGATGAAATATCGTAACGGAACAAGAGTCATCGGCTATGACAGTCATGCATATATATGTATATTCACCTCGTATGTTAAAGTCTCGATCTAAATGACACGTGGAAAATTCTCACCGACTGTATCGATCATCCGTGCCGTTATAGAAAATACCTTTGGTCTTCCACGCAAAGAGGCTAGGGATACCTTAAGGCTATATCGCACGTTTGCGTATGCCTGTGCGTGTATCAATAACGTTACTTTAAGATCCGCGCGCATGAAACAGCATCGCGTCACGGACGGCCCAGACAATCGAAGGACGGCGTGGCTCACTACGAAATGGGAGTAAGGAGGACGACGCGAGGGATAATACGAGGATGCGAGGAGGATGGTCGGTCGTAGGGCGAGGGTCAAACGTAAAGGGTGGGTCTACAGCGACGTCGAGCAATTTACCTGAAGATTCTCTTTGTCCCGCGTCCCACCGACGTCTTAAGGCGCGTTTCCATGAGAACCCTTGGTGCTCTCTATCTTTTATCTTTTTTCCTTCTTCGTCCTCTTCTCGCGAGCCGCTTAAAACATACGGCTTTTCAGTCGCCTTTTATTGTCAACTTTTGTCCGAAGTGTCTGCCTCTCTCTCGTCCTACCACGAAACACCCGAGGCTGCCCATCTCGCATCCTCGTTCGCGTCTTACCCTCCCTTGTCCTTCCTACTCTTTCGCATCCGCCGTAAATACGCCCGAAGGATCGACCGTCGCGAAACGTCAAAGTTGATCCGGCGTCTCTTCGCAGATGTAATCATCCGTGATTTCTCTTCCCTCTCTTCACGTACCTCGCGTTTGACATCCATGTGACGAGTCCCGCTCGCTGCGCCCAACGAAGAACCGAAGTGAGGGGAAAAAAAAAAAATTCTGAGAATGCGGCCTAACGTTTTCTTTCTTCTTCTCGCCCGCTGGTGACACGTTCTCCGTCTCACTCCTTATGCCAGAACGATATACCGGTATGGGCGTAACTCTTTCACACGCGTATCCCTCGCATAGCCATAACGTATGCGCATACCCACCTATACCTTAAACCCGTAACGCGTACCTATGTGACTACGCGCGACACTCGCACACCTACCGGCTGCTTTCGTAACTTCTCTAACGCACGTAAGGAATCCGACTCTATGGGGAAATCTTTGGTAGCGATACCGTTGCTCCGAGGAATCCACGTAGCCCCGCGCTCCTATGTCTTACCGTACTGCCTTGCACCTGTTGGCCGCTCTTCGCGCTCCTATCGGTTCGCAGCCAGCCTTACCGACCGAGCATATACTTGCACGCGAATTTATACCCGATCCCCCGAAATTCAACGTGACTCTCGTTTCCCAGTTCATAATTAACCGTAGCGTCGCGACAACATTGTAACGGTACGGCGATACTTCAGTCACTTGGCTAGCAGTACTTTGGTCTGGTATCGCCAGGCGTTTCCGTGTCTCCTTGCATTATCGTTAACCTGAAACTGGTTGCAAGGCGACTAAACCGAGGGCGGCTTTAATCTTATCTATCTTTCTCTCTCTCTCGCGCGCCATGTTGTTCCATCTTTTTTTTTAAACCATTAAAAAAAAGACAGTCGATAGTTTTCAGAGACTGTTGCAAGCCTTTTCTTTAATATATATATATATATATATTTTCGGTTTTCCCTTCTTACTTGACACGCGGCACACGCTGTTTTCTTATCGCTACCGGAGGACTATCGCGCATGCGCCGAACCAACGTACCGTAAACGATTGCGCAATTGCCTTGTATCTTTACACTTATAACGTAACGGCGATCTGGCAGATTGACTATATTTTCGCGAAATCCTCACGTCAAGCGATTATCAATCAGCATCGAGGTAAATCATATATATATATATATTCATATGGATTTTACACGTGTTCAGATTAAGGCTACCTCGCACCGCGCTAACGATCCTTTTTCCGTTTCTAAATAAACTGCTCGTCTTATACCAAGTTCGTTCATTGCGAACTGATTAATCGCTCTGAGTCTTCATGCTGGACCAATTCTCGCGCTTCGTTTACTCCGATCCACAGTGTCTCCTCGGCGAGTGCACGATGGCCCGTGGAGGTGATAGAGGGACGAGGGGGGGGGGGGGGGGTAGTCGTTCGTTCTTGGATGATTAATTGTTCACGGGAGATCGGCGGGGGGGGGGGGAGGCAGACTGCGATTAATCCACCAGACAACCACTCGAACGAAGATCAATCTGATACTTAGGCTTTTATCTGACTCGGGACGCGAATCCGGATGAAAATCGGTTCGGTCCACTACTTGTCAAATAAATCGTTCTGGTACAGTTTATACGGCAGGACGAACCTTGGGAAGCTGAGCGGAGATTATCTGACCAGTCAGTAGATCATTCTTGTGGGAAGGTCAGGTAGTCGATTTGCGCAATGACAATTTATTTTTGTGTCAATTGCGATCGAGCAGGTGGATCGATCGATAGGAAACTTTGAGCGGGACTCAAATCGTTCAGCTTCCTGTTGCTATACTACTTGAGCTGTCCAAGTGGTTAAAATAGAGGTTATGTAACGGTGATTATATATATATATATATATGCGGATAGGTTACGTATGTGTGGCATAGGGAAAATAATGGATGATTTTACTCACTCTTGTCGATAAAATGCAGCGGAGGGGTGACTTTCGCGAATTAGAGTTTTCGAATTCTTTGGACTTTGGGGTAGTTCGGATGTCTGTGTGTAAATTGACGAGGAACTCCATTCTTAGGATACGGGGGTAAAGGTCCTTGCCCCAGGACACGAGAATTGCAGACGGTCGATGGCTCCGGGTATAAACCGTAGGGTATATATATATATATATATATATGAGTTCACCACCCTCAATCAAGTGTGGTCGTAGACTATAGTCTGTACGCGATACTACGAGCAATTGCAAGTCAGAGACGGGAAAGTCGTGATCGATTTCTCATTGTTATTTATATCGAGGCTTGATTTAGGTGTGAAAATTTTGTCTTTTTTACAAAAAATTTCAATCCGAATCTCATTCGCTCAGTTCACGATACCAGCGATGCTGTTACGTTACTCGTGATCTATCCGAGTATTTACTCTTGGTTGAATCTGTCGCTGATTAAATTCTGCTAACAGGACGTACGGTGCTGCACATACAGGCAGTTTCAAAGGATCCAATCGGATTTGCCGTATAATTAAATCGAGATCAATTGCTCGTTCTTGGAATCGATAGGACATCCGGGTTATCGTTTAATTAAAGGATAGTTCGACCTCCCTTCAACCCTTTACCCCCCCCCCCCCCTCTATCTTTCATTCGTTCACGATTAAATGTAAATACCAGTGCACCGAAGACCCTGTAGCAATATAATGTAACACCCTGTATTAAGGTTGACTGTCGTTCTCGTGGTTTTGTATCTTTTTTTTTTCAGGGCTATTCTTTTTTTTTTTTTTTTTTTTTCCTTACAGCTTCCGATGGACCATCATCTTTTATTTCGATTCGAGTTTCTCTCGACAGTAAGAGCCTTGCGGAATTCCGTAACTCTGGGAGATCTTGCCGCTCACTTATCGAGTGAGACTTCAGCCGACTGCAGTCGCTGCTCGCCAAAAGTGCATTCTAGCTGTAAATGCAGCGGGATGCAGCGGACGCTGGGAATCCTGACGGTAAAGCCCAGACTGTCCTATGGGACACCCTGGTATCGTAGTCCTTGGCCTGTGCTGTAGGGATTTTCTTTGACTTTTCAATTTTATTCTTATTCATTTATTCACAGCTTCCCGCCTTTCCCACGGGGTTGAGACTTCGTCCCTTCACACGTTGAAGCGCGGTGCATTATGTATTTTTTTTTTTATTAAATCAGTATAACATCTTCTTGCCACTTTGTTATTCGTCACCCCAAACATCTTTGCTTGGTCACGTGTCTCTGGCAAAGTCCTTTATTTTGTTCTCAGCTACCCTTATTGCGATTACATAAAAAAGTAACCGCTCGGCCAACCCCCCGTTCCCCCTCACCTCCTCTAGGTACCTGCCCTACTGCAGGTTAATTGAAAACGCACTCGTTTCATTTCCGACGAGTCACGTGTCTCCTTAGTACCGCCTGAGGACGTCAGGCGCCGCTGCGATCGCTCGCGCAGGGCATGCTGGGTACTCGAACACGAGACCGATTTCGTTATCCTTATGCACGTCATCACTGAATCTTTTAATCAACACGTACAAATATATTATTCGTAAATACCTCCGACCTACCCGAAAAACGTCGTTTCATTGGTAACACTCATCTCTGTGTCAGTCACGATCTTTGATTTGGTCCAGCCCAATCGCCTCCTAGGTCCATCCCCAAGGAGACCGTTCGGGATGACCTCGCGCGAAGTCTTAGTGATTCAGCGAGCATCGGCTCTGCCAAGGAGATTCTCGTCTAGCCTTCCTGGCGTCTTCCCGGAGACTGTACCTCATATACCATCCCCTTTCAGGATGTCTTGGGATGCTGGCACGAGTTCACAAAGCAAGCTAGGATCGAGCACGTGCGCTTGTATATGTGTGAGTGTGTGTATGTTTGTATATATATATATATACGTGGTCCGTGATAAAAAATATATATATATATCTATGGGGAGGGTAGTTGGGAGTCACCCTGTGAATTGAACCCCCTGACCTAGCGACTGGATTCTACCCGTAACCTGCCAATCTTTTACCCTCTTTGATATATTGATGATCGATTGGTCCATGATCTTCATCCTCTTCCTCCGGCACTCAATCTCCATGCTGTAATGGCAACCGAAGCTTAAAGCACTGCGTGGAGGCTCCATTCAGAATCCTGAATTATTCCCGTGTCAAGACACCGGGATAACCCCGATGAATAATCGTCCTGAAACGCTTCTCGGTACTGCGAGATGAATCCCAGTCGGGATGCTGGCCTCCAATTGCCTTTTGCGGTTCTGCCAACTCGTTTTTGCGCGCGTAAACGGTATCGTCATTTTCGAATTTTTTTTTTTAATACTCTTAGACCACTTCGAGATCCTTTAAACGAGAATCGTCGTGGATAAGGATTTAATTATTTGATATTGTTTTTGTTACAGGTAAGCAGCATCCCTCGTATCCGAAGGGTGATTTTTTTCAAAACTTCACAATACACACTTTCGGACGCATCGCTATTCTCCGCGGCTCCATTCATTTACAGGTATCTGTCTTCACGTTGTTATTATGACTTTATCTTACCGCGAGATTTCAGTTATACGACGATTACACGACGCGTCACTGTCGGTAACATCGGAATCGCGTATACATGAGATGGCAATATATGCTTGGGGTCTTTATAACCATTGGAACCAGCAATGTCGAGATTGCAGTAACAGCAATTCCCTTTTTTATCGAGCGATGAAATTTCAAGTGGTAATTTAAGGGATGTTTTTTTTTTTCTTTCTTTCTTCCTCACCCTCGTTAGGAGAGACCATATATCCTCTTGGTATGCGAAATGCATCTAATTTATTTCCGTAAACCTGCTAGACACCCGGGGGATGCGGTTCAACTTTTCGCCAGGAAAGCCTTTTACAGGGGCTCGGAAGGGTGGGCGATGGCTAGAGAGGGGTTGGCGAAGTAATTCCAGGAGCAGACACCCCCTCCGACGTAGAGGGTGGCCGCGTGCCGATACGGCCATAGGGGATGGTCTCTTGGTTGGCTGCGAGGGATGCAAGGCCTTTGGCGCTAGTGGCGTGCGGTATATAGTGCGACGGCCGTAGTGGGGGTTGTAGGCGAGAGTCAGGGGGTGCGCTTGCCTTGCGTCGCGTCGTCACGTTCCCCTTGCGGATTCGGAATCGGACTCAGTCGACGCGCGGCTACCCTCGGTACCGGTAGCCTTCTCGCTTATCAACCCTTAGCTCGCGGCTTATCAACCCTCCCGCCCCTCCCCGCCTGCCATCCCCCTCGTAAGTCGCACAGCTGCTTCGTGTAATTTCGCGTCGCCACTCTGACACTTGCTCCTGTCGTGCGTTAACGTTTTTTTGCGATTTTCACGTATTTTGAAAAAAATTCATTATTAAGATTATTATTATTATTTTACATACTTGGTACGTACCTGCAGGGTGCATGAAAGTTACTGATTTTTATTTCGAAAAAAATATATATAATACAGGCTCACGTTTTCTGGGTATCGTGTGTTTCTTGGATTTTGAGTTTTATACAAATTTGTTTTTTTTTTTTTCGAAATTCCTGTTTTTACCTAATTCGCAAAAATTTTCATTTTTATTTTACCAACGTGGAGGAGTGATATATTAAGGATTTTTTTTTTTTTAATATAATCGAAAAAATTGCACCGTGACGAATACAACGTGGATTACGTTCGAGTTTGTATACGTAACAAGCGGAACCAGTTATGATGTCCTGTTCAGCGAGACGCTGACTTTTCGCAACTGGCAGTGATACCAATTTTCAACTTGTTGACGTGCGTCGCGTGACTCCGGCTGAACTAAGAAATCAGCCTCCTGGCAACAGCGCTGCTTGGATACGAACGAGCTCGTGGGTCTTCGCGACGAAATCGCGGTAATCGTTTCGTGTCGTCATCCCCCTAACCACCCCCCTTGACTTATGACAATGCAAACTTGCCAAAGTTAATTACGACAGTTTTGAGGGTGGACGCGGACTGGGGTTGTGCGTCTTCGTCGGTTATAACTTTTTCGCGCGCAGCATCCCTGAATGATCCTTACGGGGGTCCTGGCGAGAGATTGTGGGAGATCCGATTAACGGGTGAGCATGGGAGGGCGAGGGAATTTCGTAAATTCGATAATGTCAATAACCAGTTCTACGTTCAACGAACCGTAGTCCTTATCACTGTGGTCCTTTGTCTCTCGTAATATATCCCACGGGAACGCCCCCTGCCGTAATACGGGAAGATTTAATCACGTCCTTCGGGAGACGTTCTTGGGAGTTTCCGATATCGTTGCGTTGCCAACGACGCGGAGTCATTGGATCGTGCGATTACGTGAATACTTAATAATTCGTGATGTATCGGGTGGTATGATTTTTGTGGATTGTCGGGTTTACCTGAAAATGCTAAAAAATAAGTTTGGTTTATACCTCATACGTTCATGTATCCTGAATACGATTCGTGACGATTCTCGTCCTTGTGAATTCCGTCACGCGTATTTTATTGTCAAACGATGAAATTCGTCGCGCTGTAAAATCGTCCCATGACGAATTCACCGTCGACGATGTTTTGCGTCCAACCCGACGCTCGGCTAACGTCCGTCGGCTCTCGCGTCTGTCTACTTGTGGACTTAACCTGTTACGCTGGTAAGAAAGGAGAAAACCGGTTGTCGCTGGCCAAAGAAATCTTTGGCTCGGGACTCTCGCGCGAATTCTAACCTCTCGACCATATTTAGTCGTTAGTCGCGCTCGTGGGGACTCGCCGTGAGAATCGACAGGACGATAATACTTTTGTCACCGCCGGGCTCGGTGGTGATATTTTTCTATGATATCTGTAAATTCTCATAGTGGGCGCGCGCAAAGAAATTTCAAAATTTTCGACGGTACAGACGCGACAAAGAATTACCGAAGAAGCTGATCGAGCGATCCTTTAATCTTGGACGTTGAATGCATCGGTTCGTTATTTCCGGGCTTGGATTAGCAGTCCTGATTATTTTACACGCTCGAGATCCTCGCTATCGAGTAATCGATAAGACGTCGATCATTCGAGTTATCGAAAATTCGTACAATCGATTTGAATTTTCTCGCATCGGACACTTTCGAGCGAACGACCCGACCTCTGGCGGCGCTTATCTCCAACTAATTACACATTTAAATTTACCAACGGACAATCCTCGAGTCTCTCGAATCCTGATCGCGTGTCAATTTAGTCGTGTCGCGTGCGAGTCCACCTTGAACGAATTTACCACCGTCGCTATCGACTGTCGGACGTCCGATAGGATTCATGAAAACTCGACCGTACAATTCTGACGTGGACATTCTCCCTCTTTTGACATATCTACATGCGTACATAACCTACATTCTGTCGCGCATTGTTTCCCCCTCACGGATTCATTTAAACTTCTCCACCATTGTGCTAGACCAGACTCAAGCCGCATTCACAAGGTACCATTCGCACAGAGCGACTAAATTATATTTATCCCAACTAATCCTCATGTTTACTTCCTTGCTCAGTCTTATACAGCCGATTTCAAAAGATTCCCAAAGCACTGCTCGTCCGATGAAATCCGCCACACGCGACTCAAATGAATTCAAATGCAAAAACATTAACTAAATTCGTCCCAATTAACTTTAACACACAATCCAGTTGTTTAATCCCAGTCATTTAATTACGCGAATGTTCTTGCCTCCCCCAGTGTGTATTCGTGCAATTTCCAAACCACATTTCCACATACATATACATATACACCCTCCAACCATACATACATACCCCTACCCCCACCCTCAAATCCAAATCGAAAATTCACAGGATCGCATAATTTTCGCTTTCGCATATCCCGCATCGCCAATAATTTAAGCGACGGAATCAACGTCGCTTGTTGCTGTTTGCAGTCGACCACAATATACATAGATACGTACGCGCCAGATAGAAGCGTCTACATGCCTATGTAACATGCGTGTCCATCGCGGCGACAGGAAGTGCCCCCCCCCTCGTCCCCCACCCAATAGTCACATGACGTACCGATCCACGTATACATATACATTGCGTATACTCGATCTCCACGTCTCTCCTCCACGTGCACGCCTTACGTAAATTCTACACGTAACACTGGATGCATACTAGTGCGACAGGTGGAGAACATACGAGCAGACATACGTGACACGCGCATCCATACGTCATCCGTAGGACGCAGAGCAGCCGATAATTCGTCACAGTCCAAGAAATTCGATGCAATTGAAAGAATGTCAATAAGCAAGCATGCACTTTCAAAATTAACTGTACTCTTAGTGTCGTCGGTGCTTTCGGTGCATACGTGCAATTTTCCATATGCACGTCGCACATGCTAAGCTTGACTCTCGCAGTGCTCGCATACGTGTCGCGCGTATACGCACGTTCTGCGTATCCCTAGGCTCGGCAACGGTATACCGATATCCTTTTACGACAGTACGTGACGTCACTCTTTCCCTAAACTTCATGTAATTATCGTTACAAGGGTAGGAGGTTCGCTTTTTTTTTTTCTCTTTTTCTTTACCTCGTATACGCACTGCGATATCGTAAAATTCGCCAGGACTTTGTTACGAGCTCCAAGTGCTCGTGTACCGAGTATGCATATATGTATATATGGGGATGACTGATACTCCGGGGGAAAGGGGAATGGGGGTGCAGGACGTTGGAAGTTCGCAAGAAACTTTAACTCGGAACATTATTTACGACGGTAATTTCGACGTCGGCGTTCTCGTCGTCCTTTTCTTCCTACGTATGTGCGCGCGCACATATATATATATATATACAGACACTTCAGTCACCCCTAAGCTCACTCGAGTGTATCGCCCAGTAACCCCCAAGTCAAAAATCTCATCCGTACAGTCTCGTGCATCTGACAAAGACACCTCGAATCCTCATCTCGTCAGCGATTTCCGCAACGTCGAACGAACCTGTTCTCGCGGCGGCTCGAGTTTCGCATGCAGCCAGAGACGAGGGTCTCGTCTGGTTGCCATACACGAGACACACAGGTATCGCGTTACCTTCGGGCACCGAGTATCCTCGCTGCTTCGCATCACAGCACGGAACGCAAGTACAGTCGGTCATTCGAATTCGTAACGAAGTCACCCGAGATCGAGTTTAGCAGCCCGTCGATTGCAATTGGTCTCGTCTCTTCGTAATTCCTACCTGAATTATCCGGGTGTGATACGGGCTTTTACGTACTTCGTATCTTTAAACCGTCAGCTCAAGACACCCTGCGCGATATCGGCTCTGGCAGTTAATTCACTGTTCGTTATTGGCCGTTATCGAAATTGTACCTGCTGTCTGTGGCGGCGGGAGGGAGGGGTGGGGGGTTACCGTGTCTCTCACGGTACATTGCACTTTGGCTATTTATAGCCAATCGATACACGACGCTTCTGCCTCCGATCATTACCGACCGTCGGTATCTACGTGATACCCGCGTCATGCGTAACGTGCCTTCGCGTATACTTCGCCTTGTTTAAATCCTGCTTTATAGTTACGCCTCACGGGTTATGGTTTTTCTTCTACATTGTCGCTCTTGTCCCTCGTGTTATATCGCGGATGATTATTTTTCGTTCGCGTACATCGTACGGCGGTGCCAAGTAGCCGGGTTACCAAGTAACATCCTGTAGACGACTGCACGCTGTTACTCGTAACGCCTGGTGGGTTAACGTATTGCGTATAGGATCTACGTTACCGGTGGTTCACCGTGGGTAAGTCGAGGGCAACGTTACACCGGGGAACTTGATTATAATTTATTACACGGCGAGAACGACTGCTGCGACCGCGTTGATGCAGGATCAGAGGGGATGGACGGCTGGCTACGTGCGGATGCTGATTGACGGAATATGAGTTGATCTCCGTCACTGATAACGAGGATGCTGGGTTGATGGTTTCTAGGAAATTTTTTTTTTATTCCTTTCCACCCTAGGGAATAAGTGATTTTTGGTTATTAAGGGTCGACGGTGGGTTGGAGAAAAAAAAATTTTTTTTTTTTTGTTATTGCCTTGCGGTATCGGGGATGTGTTTTGACGCGACTCTCGGGGGGATGATTTAACGTTTCGTTGAGTCTGCCGGCTGCAGAGGATTTTGATGCTGGATTAGGGTTACCGGCGTTTGGATTTATTAAGAGCGCGCGATTAGCCTGTCTTCGTGCACGAATAGATATGAATACGTCGTGTCTTAGTTTAATTAATTTTAATCGGCTCTTATGCCTCGCGTGCGGCTAACTTCTGCGATCCGCGTTAATTGCTCCAATTAGGTGCGAATCGAGAGCTCGAGATTCTCACACCTCGGCAGGCGCGTCGGTGTGACGGTACCTTTATGAGCTTTTGAGTTTGCGCTCTGTAGGCTTATGGGTAAAAGTTAACAGGCATTCATTATATACGGGAGTCTATATATATATATATATATATTCACGTATACTCGGTACCAGTTAACTCTGCGTGATGAAGCGCGTCGTTAATTGTAACGACACAATGAAGATTAATTATATATAATTTTACGTTTGTGCGCGCGTCAATCTTAATCTCACATGTGTTCGTCCGGCGCGCGACGAATCCGAAGGCGGTCGTCAAGCTTTCGTACTTTGCTGGTCAATTTTTCGTTTTCTTCCAATCACCCATTGACAGTAAATTTTCTCAGTGATTCGTTCGATCTTTCGTTAGCCCCGTGTGAACGCTCCTTTAGTGACTAATTCACGTATACTCTATAGTTTTTGTGTGATATATATATATATATATATATCTGCTCGCGGTGGACACACGAGTTATGAGGTGAACTGGCGAGTAGCCACGGTGCATCCACGAAAGACGATATACGTCGACAGGCGTCCCGACGCCCACTCGGCAAGAGGAACGTCGGTGCCAAGATGTTCGCCGCCATGGTGTTGCATAAGCACAGCAAGCACAGTGGCAACGGGAATCACGGGAACAACAACGCCAACACCGGTACCAGTAATAATATTAATAACAACAATCGCATCAGCAACAACGTGAACAACTTGAACGTAGCTGTTGGTAACAAGTCGGTGAGTATCGAACTGATCGAGTGGCTCGATCTTTTTTTTTTTTTTCTTTCACGAAATTTTCACGTCTGACACGCGATACCTCGTGACGTCACCGAGTATCGTTCTGCTATGTTCATTGGCAATGGTGGTAAAAAAAAAAACTCCATTTTATCCAATGACACTTACTGTCACTGTCTTACGTGGTGCGCCTGTTGCGCACGGCTTTACCCGTCGACTTCCGGTTCATGGAAGAGACATTTCTGATGTGCTTATGGGATTCGCCTTAGTTCTCGTTCGTTACGTTGACTTGACTGACGAACGTAGTCAGGAACAGGAATACCAATTCACATGGTTGCTGTTGCTCAACGGTTGGTAATCGAAGGCTTATGTTGATTTGCATAGAGTTTCGAAAAATCGTCTAAGCGCCTTATGCTTCGTCGGGACGACTGAGGGTTGCGTTGTGGTCTGACATTTCCGCTGACGGAAGCTCGGCCAATCGTATCCGTATTACCCATGTGAACGCGGCTTCAGGCCTATTCTTCGCTCGACGAGAGAGCCTTGCGCCGCGGCTAGACTGTGGTTCGTTACGATTTTGCTCCGTCAGGTGCTCGAAACGTTGGATTTTACAAGCGAATTCCACTCGGCCGAGAGTACCGGAGTCTACAGGGAAGAGTCCATTGTTACGTAATTCCCTCTTCTGTATTTTCTCTCTCTCTCGCTCTTTCCCTTTACATTCCGTTCCTCGTCCACTCTCCGTCTCCTTCTTACCTATACTTCCCAGCTCTCGATGTCTCGACAATTTCTCCCATTGATTTTACCCAAGGCACAGACCCACACGGCTGCCACGTAAGATCGACCGATATTTTCATTGAAAACTCGCACGCAGCGGAGACTCCGGGCGATACCTTGGCGAAGTACATGTAAAATGTTTGCGAATCGTTGAATTGCGAACGACCTGAAATTTGACGGTGAGTGACTCGTGGCTTTTTCTAATTTTCATATCATACCGACATCCTCCCTCGAATACGGATGTGACCTAAAGTAATTCGATTTCCGGTATTTCTGTCATACCAATGCTTATATAATTAATCGATCTCTAGCTGAGTATCGATTATTGACGTATTAACGCTTACTGGTCGATCGCCGGGGACTGCGCGTCGTACGTCTGACAATTTCTGGACTTTTATTACCAAACTGATGCAAAAGCTCGATCGGTCGGTTTGCATGACGAATTTTTGAATTTAAACTTCTGGCACGTCAATAGCCAATTTACTGTCACGTAGTGGAGCCCTGCGTTTCTACGTATACGGGATCTTCTCCGTGCTCTTGGACGTTGAGTCTGCCTCGTTTAATTTTCCCTATTCAGTCTGCAGGCCAATCGAGATAAATCTCGATAGACGCGTATCGATTAATCGAACGGGTACGAATGGATTTGCACGACGGATTTCTCTGTGACGTAATAAAGATCGGTATGAATATTCAATGGGCGCTTTTTATTGGGATTCGAACGCATGGGGATGTCTGATATTGTTCAAGGGGCGAATCGACGTCGTCGATCTCTTTGTTGTGGGAATAAAGAATCGCTTTGGATCTTCGCCCGCTATATATATAGGTATAGTGCGCTTGAAATATATGAGTTCATTACGCCTATTGGGACTGAGAGACAGACGGAAGCTCATACCTTCGGTCAGTCGTAGATCTGCTCCCGAAGGGTGCGGATGCAAATGAACAGGCGAGATCGAGTCCTTTGTGCCGTTCGTACCGATAACCCCCGCGACCATAAAGGAGCGTGCGCAACGGAGCGAATTTAGCGACCGGATCAATGTCTGTCTTTATTTTGCATCTATTTTGGCTGAAACTATGGTATATGTCCGATAGAGGCGTGCGTGCTTGTGGGGGTGGAATGTTTTTTATATTAAAAAATTATTTTGATTTTTTTTTACGTAAACATACGTTAAATTACGGACAGGTTATGTGGGGTTATGGGTCAGTTTGTATGATACTCGCAGGGTCTCGTTACTGGGGTTATGACGGGGGCGAATTCGCGACTTAGAAATTCACCCTGCGGTAAACCAAATCACTTCCCTTATACGAGACGCCGGGGGTGGGATATGTTTTCGGAGGGGAAAAAACGTGACTGAACTCACTCGGAATCTTGAGAACTTTTTTTTTCTACCCTTGCAATACTACACCCTCGCGCGCGAGGGTGGCTATAGGTGGCTATATGTACTAGGCTGCCAACCACGAAGGTCCTTTATTATTCTAAAGTGTAACGAAGGAGCTCGTGTTAGATAAGGTAGGTTGTGACCTTATCGATCGGCACGATTTTTCGTTTCCTTTTCACCCCTTGAGTCTTGACTCTTTTCTTTCTTTTCTCCCTCGATAATGACCTGCGTGCACTACTCTCAGTATACGTCGGGTCGTTAACCAACACTGTGACTACACGTAGGCCCACGTGGCTCTTCTTGCGGAAGATGGCTAAGATTATCCCAAGGGGTGAAAATGAATTTTTTTTAAGATACTAAACCACGAGGGTGGTTTTGAAAAATAAAAAAAGGAAGGAGAGAAAAAATATATGTATATATTTATCATGACGATCATCCCCTCAATGAAGCAAGTGCTACGCCATTAATTGAACACACTATTTATTTTTAACCCCGTGTAAAAGTCGATGCACTCCTACGGGGGTTGAAGAGCTCCTCAAGTTCGTTGCCGGCGCAGTGCAATAAAGCTCGGTCAAGTTTCTTAATGATTTCACGTGGGAAAATCGTACACGCTTCGTATACGTACAGGGTGATTTAGTACAGACGTACCCAGAGACTGAAGTTGAGCTCTGCTGTATAAATCAAATGACCGGGTTACCATCGGTCGGTAAGTTCCACCTGAATAACCCTGTACGCGCATATACAGGGTTCGCTATGTAATTTGAATCTGCTTCAAAAGGTCTTAACACGCCAATTGCAGGTTCAGCTCTTTCGAGGTGTCTTCCAGCTTCTACGCCAGCTGTATCCCGTATGCCTTATAACGGGTGTCCAATAAATCTCGTACGACCGTGAAGACGTTCATTTAACGTTAAGTCAGCTACCACACGGCGATTCATCCGTACACCAGTCAGCCTGCTATCTGTCTTACTGGCTTAGTCTATAGCGAGAGTAACAGCATTAAACACTCATAGTCATTAATGCATCCGTATTTCCCGCGAGACCACAAAGCAGGAAGTTCAGCTGGGTAAAACTCGTCCTCCCTCTAATGGCCGTCCGTTAATGGCCTTATAGAGAGAGAACCGTTCTAAACGGTGACCTGCCGCAAGCTCGTTCCTCGCAAGGCGAAAAGACCTGTACTTGTAGGCAGCAAGCGTTAAATACCTGCAGACCTTTTCTTATATACGACCCGTCGACGTTCCAGACTGTGCCAACATTTTATTTCGTCTCCCTCTGCATTACCGACCGCGCCCACTCTCGGGACTTTTCGAGAAAAGGATATTCGCTCTGATGGTAAGTAGCGGATGGCCGAACGAGGCGGGAATACCACAATGCTGAATTTTGGCAAATCTCCTGCTACGCGAAACGCAGTCATTCGTATTCCGCGCGACTTGTCCCACGTCATCTAATATTTACCAACGACTGAGCGCGTTTCTCGTTTGTTATTTATGAACGAGATGTCCGTGCGATCTGTCTGGACGCTTGTGAAATTCTTATGTATGTCAGATTTTTCTTTTTCTTTTTTTCCCAAGGGATTCGAAGGGGATGAACGCTGAGTGTAAATTCGTTAAATTCGCACGGGTAAGTATTGCCGATACGGCCGACGTGTACCGTTCGAGAATTCGCACAGGGTGTAAATCGGATTTCGCAAAGGGGATCCGAGTACTCGGAATTATCAATCAGGCCCTGCGGGACTTTCGTTTCGATTACGAGTCCCGTGGGAAACCAGGGGAAAGTAGCTGCCAGAGGCTTCAAGGATAGCTCAAAAATTCCAAACGTCGCGTAGACTCTGCACCATGCAGTAACAAAGTGCAAGAAATGATTACTGAAAATCTTAATAAAATTTCGCGATTCCACCAATATCCTGTGTTACATATTAACACGTGGGGGTCGCTGATCTCCTCAAATGTCATCACGACATTTTACGCCGTGCCTTCGTCATGGTCTTTAATACCAACCGCTTTTGCTATTACCGTATATAATTTACATATATCTATATACAATGCCATATGCAATTTCCTCCTGTTCAATAATAATAAATATCAATTTTGCCGATTACCGTTTTAATCAATTTTTTTTTATAATTATCAACACTACTCTCGTGTCTTGCTGTGACACCTTAATGGCATCTTGATTATTGTCAATGTCATGACGTCGTCGAATCAATCGATCGTTAATCAATATCGAATTTACTATTGTACCTCGTAAGCTTTCGAAATCGAATAAGACAGTTGATCGATTATCGATTTTCATATCGATTATGTCACCTCGCTCCACTGTCAGACAAAGGACACGTTTCTATTATTGCACTGCCTCTCTTGTTTGACATCTATTCATATCTATTCATATACATACATACATACAAACATACATATATATAATAGCCATATTTCTTCCTCGTCTTTCTTACAGGCTCTTCTCTCCTTCTTTCTCATTTCTTGTCGTCCTTTTTTTTCTTAATATAAACTGCCACTCGTACCTGCACTCTCTCTCTCTGTCTGTCTATATATATATATATATATATATATATATATATATATATATATATATATTTCTACGACCACATAAATACCTAGTTCACCAACTGATTGCAAATCTCTAATGTCCCTTACGATATCTACCCGTTGCTCCGTAGCAGTTGCTGCTGCTGCTGCTGCCTTTCACTTCGCTATACTTCGCGCCATTGTCAGCTGCGCACCGACAGCAAGGTTGTGCAATGACATTTTATGTTCTGAAATTGCGAAAGGCGAGCGAGTATCCATTGCGGATTGGACGGATAACAGTTTGATCAGTTCATACGCTATTTGTTATAATTTGTTATAGAGTACAGGGTGACTCAACGCATGCACCTCGTCATACCTATACGCGATGGCTGAGTAACTTTGATACGAAAATCTTGACGCGCTTATCGCAACTTTTCAAAGCTTAACGTACGCGCGTATGACGCATCCCGCTCGACTCTAATAATTCGACGTGACGAATGAACGTTGCCAACGAAATTTCACGCGAAACGTCGAAACGTCATAACTGATACCAGCGATCGATCAGCTATCGGCCCTAATCTAATCCTAGCATTTCTGTATCTTCGCAGTCTCCACGTTGTCATACGTAGAAAATATGAAAGTTCAGCAACGTCCGTAGGTCCCTGAATTAACATAAGGACGAAAAATTGTCACGTGTACAATTTTTGTTAGAAAAAAAAAAAAATTGATAATTGAATTTAATTATCGTTTTAATTTTATCGATATTTTTTTTTACGTTTTCTACCCCCCCCCTCCCCCTCCTTTTTTCCCACCACCTTAATACCTGCATATAGTCCTGTTCTTTTTCTATAACAATACTACGTGGTTTTCCTCATCGGACAAAACTTTCTCCCTCGCTCCTACCAACCCGATGGACGTTTATTGGGAGAAACGTTAAAAGTTACGTCGAAAGTATTGGAAAGGTGTGGTAAAGGCAAACGGCTTTGGCTAGACGTCCCATTGCTGTTCGCAATAGCGAAACGCGCAGGGTTCCTGACGAGCACGGTAAGCGCAATGACGGAACGCAGGCACGTCAAAACAAACCATGTCCGACCATGTCTGTCCCTGAGCGTCGCTCGAGCGTGGCGCTCGAACAATGAGCCCATAGACAATGACGACTTCCGGCTTTAAGGCCGAGCCCGTTAATCCGTGCAGCGAAACGTCTCCCGATTGAATTTTCCTGGCGTTGAAAATAAGTGACGCGCACGAATATCAGTGACACGTTGATTTTTCGTAGCGATGGTAGTTCTGCGTTTTCACACGGGGTGGCGCAAAAGTCACGAGCGTCGTTACAGCGACGGGGGCCGGTTGCTTGCGTACGCGTTGTACTTTCGCTAGACACGCGTTATAATTTCCTCGTCAAATTACGTAATCAATTACTACACGTTACGCACGCGGTGTACATGTAATTGTACACGTAGCTTAATACACGAACGAAGATACGGCGAAGGTGGGAGTTTGTCTTTAATTAGAAAATTAATTAATTACGTGCTACGTCTAATTAGTATTACAGATACGAAGAAGCGACATTTTCTTCCATCGACTACGCTTTAACGTCCTTGTACACTCTGAACGTCGTCGAACTTGTTTGAATTTCACTTCGGGCCACGCTCGATGTTTGTCATGATACCGGAAGTCGCTTTATGTATTTTTTCATACGGTCCACTTATGTCTTAATTAATCATGTACTTGCACGTGTACAGTAAGCAAACGTCAAGGCTCCTAGCGCCGGGATATACAAGGCATATCGCATATACCCGGTGTCTTTCTTTTTCATGACCCTCAACCAGTCCCCACCTCGACGCTTCGACGTTCGACGAAGAACCTGGCTAGACTCGACTCGACGTACCTTTCTTCGCGCGACTCTGCCACCTCGTGTCAGTTGCGTTCCGGCTGCGGACAATATCCGACAGATCCGCGCGCTTTTTGAATCGCTCGGCGCGCCAATGCGATTGCCTGGATCATACGGGCCGATTTCTGACGCGCAACTAAGTGGCCAGTGCGGGTGGCAACGTGTGACTGCAGACACGCGAGCATTTCTTCAGGTTCAATTATAGCGTGTGATTTTATATACGGGCTTGTACGATAAGTTGGCTGATCGCAAGCGACTACTTGTCGATCCTATGGATCCTAGTGTCCGGTGATCTATGCGCGTAGATCAAGCTGTGACAAATACCGTCTTTAACGTGTGTGGTGAATTCTAGGGAATTTTTTTTTAATGCTAAAATCCAGTGACCTATGTATCAGTGTGTTTGGTGATCGATGTTAATTGATCGAGTGATTAATTATTGAGGATTTTGTGCACTGGGGATAAAGTAAGCTAGTGTTTTTTTTTTTGACACGGTAGGTTAATCCACCTCGTGTCAGGATATATAGAGCATAAAATGATCGTATGTGGAGTGGATGGTGGGTGATTCCACATACGTATATACACGGTGTCTCGGAAGGAGAATGGAGGTTGAGGCTGCGCAGGCTCTTTGGCTGCTCGAAATAATTATTACTCGTAAAACTCGCGCGCTATTTTAAATAGATCTACGTCTGGCTTGAATCTGACTTTTTCCACTGGACAGCTGTCACGCTTAACCGTCCGGTATTTAGGGCTGACGTGTAAAAAAAAATTTTTTTTACTCACATTCTCCTAGTGACGTATTTCGAAATTTTGCATTTTTAACCTTTGGATGAAATTTTTGAAAAAAAAAAATCGCTCCTCTCTTATGAATTTTGGAAAAACACGTCTCTCGGCTTCTACCGCAATGCCCGTGCATACTGCTTATACCCAGCACGCTCGCTCGTTCACTTTCACTTAACAGTGAAAAGGGTGAAGAAAAAGGCTTCTTCGGCCGGGACGTTATATAAATTAGAACGCAAACAATTTATTCCCCGATACGTTTTACAGTCTCGAAACAGCCTTTTACGAAGGCTCGTATATCTCGAGTTGGATTCGACGTCTTGTTGATTCATCTTTTATTCAACAATAATTCCCTAGGAAATATTTACTTCGTTTCTCTATTTACATATCAGCAGTAACATCTGGTATATACGTATACGTATTGTCTGACGATTTAGTATCCGCTACTACTCACCGCTGTTATGCATTACGTGTACGAGTCTTGTCTGACCCAGTACGTCAAGTATCTACTTCGTGTACTCGGCCGATAACCCGTGCCCATTCCGTGCCTGAATTCTCCACTAGTAATTTTCCGTTGTCTAGCGGACAAACATGTATCTAGGAACTTTGATCCCTGGTACTTTAGAACGCGCTGCGCAGGGCTACCAACCACAAGAAACTTTCACGTAAACCCGAGACAAATTTCCCGGATCGTTAGGCTGCACTCTCGCTATACTTTTCCGACCAATACAAACACACACACAGTTACCGTAGGACATTAAAATACAAGCTGTGCATTAAGGTACCGTCACACTGGTACCTATGACCTAAAGTAGCCCTCGTGTCCGCTTACGCGATACGATTAACAATTAAAGATCGGTTAACGACTACTTCGATTTCTCCCGCCACTGATCCGACTACGTGACTCGTTTATTTCAACGGCGAAACCAACGGCGCACTTCGTATACGGTACGGCGCATGCGCACACGCGCGTTTTAACGTAAAATATGTCTTGCGCTCGAATTCTTCGAGATTAAATAATTATTTTTAGGCCGAGGATCTTTCTTTACTCTCACGTACGACTGTCAATCATTTCGAGGCGGGCCGTGACCTGTGGCTCTCGTAACATTTAACTAATGGCAATTTTCCCACGTTTTCTCCGATTCGTGCTGCGACGACTTGCCACACGGGAATGAAAATGGTGGCTCGGCGCGGGGCTAGGCGGACGCAGCTTTGCTCAGTTTACGAAATCATTCGTCTTACTGACCCCGTCGACCGTTTGACTCGTACTTGACGGTCCTGTTACCTTTTTTTTTTGTACGTTAACTCTGCATTCCGCACTTTGTATATGGGTAACTTTTGACCCGTTCACTGTTACTTTGCATCTGTCAACACGCCTAATGGCTACCGACTGGTGCCAATGCATTTTCACTCTCGACTATGGCGCAATTTACGGTACGTACTAATTACGTAAAACGGTATTAACCAATTTTGCCATAGTCGTTACGTCACTATTGTTGCGCGACTAAACGGTACATTTCTTTATTATTTACACCTTAAGTCGTCCGTCTTTATTGATTTTCATCTTCTCACGGTTACGAACAACAAATGTACCAACAAATCTTGTTGGTACATAACAAAATTGTAAACACCAATAACTAGGTATTATACATACGTACACAAGGGTGTCTTACGCAAGTCGGACGAAGTCTCACTCGGTCTTATCTGTCTTATCAAGAAGCCAAAGATTTTTTGATTTTTTTTATTCATTTTACAAGATGCTCCAATCACTCATTTATTTACCGGATATCGGTACTGATAATTTTAATCAATACGCACGAGTGTTAAGAAAATGTTTTCATGTCAAACTTCCTCGTTACACGCGATGGTCGTAGAGAATTATTTGCTGAAAAATATTCTTTGTCATTTTTTTTTTTTTATATAAAAAAATTGCCTCTGGCCATAACGAGTAAATTTTCACGTGGTCCCCACGTAGGGATTCGGGTAGAATTCGGGATACGCGCGATACGTCTATATCGGCTTTCGCGCGTTAAAATCGCATTGGCCGTTCCCGTGTATAAGAAGCACGAAAGCAAGTGAAGAAAATAAAGAAATCCGTCTTACCGTTACTCCGGCGCTCCGTTAGCGTCCGTCGAGACGCCAAATTTCTCTAGACCCGTGAAATTGCCGCCAAAGATTAGATCCGCGACCGCGACGGTTTTCTTTTCTTTTTCTTTGGCCAAGCTTCGTCGGCCATTCTCATAGGCATTACCGGCGGTGAAATATATAGATATACAAGAAGGTAAAGTCTTTCGGTACCACGTGGGTTCGAAAAAAGAGATACGGAAGAAAGACAAAAGGACCGAGGAAAAGTCATAAGACACCTTTTTCCATCGCCAGCGCTGGTTTCACCTCGTGTCCTTTTTTTCTTTCGGCGCTTTTTCTTTACGCCGAGTCCCGGAAGAAGCCGCGACCCGAGAAACACGACGTTGGCCGCCATTGCGTTTTATCGTGATCTTGTCTTTTGCTCTAGTTTTATCGTGATCTTCGTACTCGTAGAAAGTGACTAAGACCACACAGATGTATTTTGTCGTTATCTGCTGTGGATAAAAAAAAAAATTTTTTTTTTTTTTTTTCCCACCTCAAATTTTATCGAAACCGAATTAACAGACATCTTTTATATTTTCTATCGATAAAATACGGAACAAGGAAATTGTCCGGGATTCAATAGGACCTATCACGCTTTCGTAATTTCGTAACGTAAGTCTTTGGATGATCTGGCGAATCTTTCTTATTGGCTGAATGTTGCCTTTTTTTTTTTTTTTTTACTGTTTCACGTTCGTCTCTTCCCATTTCTTATGATCGAAGTACTTTTTCGATTGGGTCGATAGCCTGGAGATTGTCATGTAATGGCGTGACTGATTCATGTTTCTTTGTCGAGGAAGAACTGAGAAGATCTAGAACGTCACATTATATATATATATATATATATATTACGAAAATATATGACCGTGACTTTAATTCTAATCGATGACATTAATTACAGCATGAACAGATATTTTCTGGCTTAAAATTGATTTCACGTAATTTCACAAGCTGCAAACGTTACGTTCGCAAATCGATAGATTGGAATGTTTGAATTACCACGGCGATCGATCGATTATCTTATCGTCCTATAATGTTTGACACTTTAGGTTATATTAGCTAAATTCTTACGGGCAAACACTGTAATTTTCTCGATGCCGTCTTCGCGCCGATTGGCCAAGTGAAACTCGTCGGTGATAACGCGGCGATGATAAGCCCATGCGACTGTAACGACAGCACGAGCCAGTGTGGACGCGAAAAAGCAGATTCTTGAACAGACGTTAAATTATTTTTGACGAGGACGCAGAGACAATTTTGTAATTTTACAACGTCCGACGCCACGTCGATCAATTCTCATGGCGGTCATAGCGATCATATAGAATTCTCGTAAAAGCGTATTTCATGATTGAAAGTGACGTTTAACGTTTATATAGAAAATGAAAGAAAAAAAAAAATGGTTTTCTTAATAAACGTCAAAATGTAATTAGCGCTCGTTGAAAATCGTAAGTCTCAACTTCCTTTCTCTCGATTCCGTCGGTTTGGCCGTGGCGTCTCGTTCCTTGAAGGATCGATGAGGTAAAGAGGTAAGATCGTTGCAGGCGTGAAGATAGGACGAAAATTTGTGTATCTGAGGCAAAGGAAGAAATCGTCAAAGTCCTCCGAGGATGGGTCGGTGGTTGTGAGAGACAGTGGAGACCGAGTGAAACAAAATGTGCGGAGTGTACGAACGTCGTGGAGTCTCATAGGGGACTGTAGCGAGGTTAATAGTACAGAGAGAGAAGAGAGACGAGGAATTTGAATCGTCGGTAAAGGTTTGAAAAAGAAATGCGTAACGGTACGCAAACACAACAAACGGCCGTAATGGCGCCGCCCCATTTGAACGGCTCGGCGCAATTCATTTCCGGCGGATATGTCGGATATCTATCTCGTCAACCCTGGGGCGGGGGTCAGTATCATTCGCAGAATCAGAGAAATGCAGGGAGACCCTTGTCCCACCCACCGCCGCCACCTTCTAGGCGAGAGAGTCAAAGGCCTACGGCGAATAACCAGAAAAGTGCCTCCTTACCGAACACACGAAGCGGGAGCCATCGGAGTGCAGCGCCGTCGGTGAGTGTTTTCTGAAGCTTAGTAAATGAGAAGAAAAATACGTACGAAATAACATGGAAATATTGATCAATATCTTACATAGTCATTATTGTGATTCGTATATCGTATGGGTGGACTAGTGGTGCTTATCGCAATGGCTTATCAGATAAAAATCCAAAAGCCTTACCAATATGTTGAAGGACATTGATATCCGCCTTAAGGTTATACGCGTATGTAGGAACGCTGGTGTAAAGAGCATCGTGCGTGGTTGAAATACGTGAAACACATTACGACGAATAATTAATGCCTGGTACACACGCTCTAGTCGACTTGTGTCCGGGGCTTAAAATGTTTGTCAAAACTTTTATTACCGCGTTTACGCTATAGCCCGCTAACGGCAACTTGCGGTGACACAGGATCGTCCTCTTGGACTTTTATCGGAAAGCTTTTCTTCTTTTATTTCCCTTTCGTTCCTTCTTTTTTTATCTTGTCCATTTATTCACTCTTGAGTTCCGAGAGTCGCTCGACTGACTCATGCGTGTTATTTTTTTGTTGAGATATCAATTTATATTTATATGTATTTCATGACCCATTTTTTTAAGATTATCTTTTTTTTTTCATGATAACAGTATCAAATTCTTTTGCTATTATTATTATTTTTTCTTACCCGTTTCACTGTAGGCAGTCAAAGGTTTTTCTATGACTAGCGTCGTCCTTTATCAACACCCAGTATAATTCACGAGTATTAATCGCGTCCCGCCACTCCCTACTACATATATAAGAATCCAAAGCACATTCGGCCACGAAGTTAATCGGTAACGGTACGAGAGAGACGCCGTTTATGCGCCACGAGTATCTAGAAAAGCGCGCTGCGGAATAACGTATAAGGCTTAGAGGTCTAGAAAGGCTTGGCGTCGGTATATACCGGGTGTCCGTACAATCGCAGACTGTAGAGAATCGACGGGAGGGAAACTTATGAAAGAAAAACAGTACAATAGAAAAAAAAATCGTGTCAACTTATACATTCACACGACTATTCAAACGCATTGACACTAAAACCAGGTTATCCAACTGTGATAGTTATTGACTTTGTCTTTAAAAAAAAAAAAAAAAACTAACCTGAGCAGCACGTAACCAATTTGCCAATTCAATTAAAAGTTTAAATTGAAATACTCTCCGCGGAAATTGCTTCACCTGGTATTGCAGTGGGGAACAAAAAAAATCCCTAGAATTTCCCTGTAATATCGTTACAGATATTCTAGTAACTTTTGTCTGTCCACAACGTCACGTGTACCGTTCCATTGCAACTAGCCGAAGGTTACCGAGTATCGCCGAGCGCAACCGAGCGCGCGCAGTTGCAAGCCAAGAAAATAAAAATGAATATTAAATTAGTCAATTCCACGCCACCGCTTTAAACCGCAAACTGCATTCGAATAAAATCCCCTAGGATCTCCTGATACCACAGACTTATTTTCACGCTAAAAGTTCCACGACCTCGAGTCACAAGAAAAACCGTCCTGTCCACCAGGAGTTCAGCTCGCCTGTTAGAAAGTACTCGATGGCATCGTATTACAGACTATCGGATTCTCTTGTCTGGTTAAGCACGGCTCACATGGCAGCCCAGACTCAGACTCGCAGGCAGCTACGACTCAAGTAGCCTCACCGAGTGGAATGACCTTGACTCGACGCAAAGACAGCTTAACGAAAAATGTTTTCTCGTTTGACTTTTTTTGCGCATTTTCTTTTTCCCTCGTCCAACCTAACCTAACCTATGCCTTCCCTATTTAATTCGTACTCGTACGTACCAAGCGAAAGTTATATCGCACCGAGTATAACTATATTTATATTTTTTATTTTTCATTAATTCCTCATTTTTACCTTTTAAATTCCTTGTCGAATTTTTGTTTTCATTATTTAACAAGAAATCATACTCGCTGCTATCGCAGACTACAAAATGGCCGCGCCCTGGACTGTCACCGAGAGTACGACAAAGGGATAATTTTTTTTTTTTTTACAAATTCCTGTATATCTCGTATACTAGGGGAATACCGGTGTAGCAGGAACTGGTACAGGACTGGTTTGAGAACTGTAAACGTGAAGCTGGACTAATGTCGTATACCTGGGATATACTTGCTGTAGTATAGGTGCATGTGATATACTGTGAAGTTTGGATTCGCTCAGGCGAGATGTTGTCTGTTTATTTGTTTTTTCTCTTTACCCACTCACGTAGGCATGTATGGTGGTTATATATGCACCTATGGTCCCAAGTCGCTGTAACGGCTCGGGATTACGGTTTTCTTTTTTGAAAGCTGCGACTTCTATCTTCGTGAATAAGGTGGGGCGAGAAGGGGAGGGGCTCTCGTGGACATTTTAAATTCCTGGGATTGTTACCACTAAACGGTACACGATATCCCTATGAATGAGTAGTGGCCTCTCCTTTATTTTTTTTCTCTGACTTCCTCTTTTTCTGCCTCGCGCTCCTATCGAGATAAGTTTATTTGCATTTAAATTGGATATCACGAGAGGCGAATGATACTACGATCATTGAGTGT
Source organism: Syrista parreyssii (assembly GCA_030142615.1). Taxonomy (NCBI): domain Eukaryota; kingdom Metazoa; phylum Arthropoda; class Insecta; order Hymenoptera; family Cephidae; genus Syrista; species Syrista parreyssii. Next base: position 221,619 of record JARQTG010000055.1, read on the forward strand.
GTAAAGCGCAGAATCCTATTATTTCATGTGCTTCTTGGTCCTTTGTCTGTCTCTGACGTATATACGAGGTATTTTTATTCGTTAAAATAAAATTTTTTAGTCCACAAGGAGTTTGGAATATGTGAATTTTTCGAGGTGGCAGCCATGTTGGATTTTTTGTATGCATGTGTCTTGTTATTACGTCAGCACAGAATGGCACTGCCGTACCAGTCTTTTGGTTTTACTTTCTCACGTAACAACAATGCAATATTAATTTCTCGTAATACGCATTGGAAGCCTTTCATTTTCTCCATAGTCACGCGTCCTTCCACCTAACGATAACCAACGGCTTTCGTTAGAACCCAAGAAAGTATTTGCGAAATCGATTCTCCCAGTGTTCCTCGTCGTCTCCGCAACAGCCAACTGCGCATGCGCCATTAGCCTTGTGCAATCCTTCATAATGCAACGGCGTCCCCATACGCCACCGTAGGTAAACATAGTCTCAATATATCTTGCATCCAAGTAATCTCGTCCACTCGTTGACCAAGTGAGAATGTCGAGGCGCCAAGAATGCAGTGGCGTAACCTTAACCTCAAATCCAAAGGCGGAGGACGAGAAAAAAAAATTACTACAATCTTAAAGCACTCGAGTCTCCCTCGCTTATTACTACCAGTGGTACCAACAACTTAGGGTGAAATACCAACGTAGCTACAGCAAACCCGAAGGACTCCGACCAAGTCCTCCTCGTTGTCCGTGACCCGTGGTCTGCGGACCCGGATTCTTGAATTTACACGTTCCCGTGAGTCACCGTCAGCGAATTCCAAAAATATTCGTCCGCAGTTCTGTCACACCGCAGTCTTTCACGAGCAGACGGATGCAGGCGGACACCGAAAAAATTGCCTAGAAATAAAATGGCGGCCTTGCAGTGAATATCGACGCCGTAGTCAACGGGACGTAGAATCAACGAGACATTAAAAGTCCAATTTTCAGCCTGCCGTATGTCAGTAAATCCTTTATCGAGTAAATGACAAATAAAAAGTCACCAGAAATAGTCGCAACGACCATTATTGAACGTCCGCCCTTATTCCTTTTTAATTAAATGAATATGCATGCCTGCCTCACTGACGGTGCAGGAGCGACTACCCTGGTCAAAATGAAAATGCATAAGTAACGTGAAAAAAAAAAAAAAAAAATTCCATACCAACCTTAACAAATAAATACGGACCAAAGTCATATACGTGTATTTATCAATGTTGGTAATACTTCTTTCAAAGAATACACCCTGTGACGCAATAATTGACTTGCACAATTTCTCAGTGTGATATTAATAGGTATTTCCCGTCCTGTAAGGTACAATCAATCTATCGATCATACCGTAGTCTGTCCATGCTGCACAGCTATACCACAGTCGAAATAACTCTCAACGTAATTTAACACGTATCCAGAATCCAATTAATAATATTTTCAACTTCCTTCCTTCGCGCACCTACGTACTTTCTCCCCGTGAAATTAAAAGGCCGCTGAACTCCGCAACCGCCCGATGACTCTCGTTCTATTGAATCGCGTGGGCTACGTCGTTTACGCAACCGTCGTTGCACTCCTGCCAACCTAACCTAACAATCCCTATGCATACCACGCATTGTCTCATTACCAAAGTTAGAACCATATATGTATATGCTATACCAACGGTGTAAAAAAAAAACATCAATAACAATGGACCTACCTTATATATATGTAAGGTAGTATATACATATATATATATAAAAGGTATTTGCCGTCTCTACGTTCACACAATGGCGTCAGGCGACGTTCCTATGAAATATGAAATTTCTCACGAGCCAAAAGCGAATCCACGTTGTCATCGTTCCACTCATTTTCCTTCCTCGTTCTCCCTCTCCACGTCATCCCTCCTTCCCAAGGGGCTGCCGTAGCGTTGCACCACCTCGCAAACCGATTAAACATCCTGGCACGACCGTGCGCCGTTTTCAGGTTCAAACCTTACCGTATCAGCCGACAGTCGTACCAACACGAAAATAGATCTCGCATTCGTTACGAAAGCATTGGATGCAATAAGGAAGCCCTGGCACTCCGTGAGACCTAGTGACTCGGTATACACGTCGCTATTGGAATTTTCTTCTGGTCTAAGAGAAAGAGAGAGAAAATAAAATGAATAGGGTTGAGGATGCATACAAATGGAGAGAGACGGATGCTGTTCATCTTCTTAATTAAGATGCGTTATCTTGCCTATACCATTGCCTACCTCAGTATAGTCAACCTAACCTAATTTCATCTAGGTAATCTCTAGCTATTTTAAATATATATATATATATATATATCCTATATATATTAAATCTTTCTACACCATAATCACCACTATTACCTCGTTAAGGAAACTACTAGGATTTCTTCGCATACTCGTCTGGTCTCGTCGCATTGATTTAAGTCGATGTCAACCATCTTCCTTTTCGCTTTACTACCCCCCCCCCCCCCCCTTACACGCTCCCAGTACCCTGCCTACTCGAAACTTTACGGGTTGGGTCTTACCACCTTTTGGTAAACAAAGTCTACCATGCTGGTTAAGCAGCTGCGCCTCGTACCTACTCGTGCTATTCAGACGCCTATCGACCTACGACCTACTCGAGTGGCACTGCCGTTTACTTGAGCGTCAGTGTCGCTGACACTTACTAATTATAATTTGTGCCGCGGGTTATTCGCACGCCTGGGATTTCGAGTGTGTAGGAACTCAGGGTGAGTACTGCTTGTGTGTATATGTTGGTATGTTATATCTCGTTTGCCTCGAGCCAACTCTGACTACTGTATCGTCTATAGGTATACCTTATACTTACGTGGATTAGGTAGACCTACGGTCTCACTACTGATGACTTGGGAATTTCTCAACCAAACTTATCTGCCTACTCGAGCACCACGCTACGTCTAATCGGGCAAGCTAGTAGGCTTAACCTCTGACATGGCAGTAAAATAAATTTCGGAAGTTTCATCGAGAGACACGCGGTTACTTTTATATACGTGAAGGTACATATGGGTGAGATTGAGAAAGAAAAGCTGAATAATTAAAAAGAACGCAGAGGAATTTTTTCTTAAGTATTCTACGTCCTATGGTAATTGTGTTAAAAGATACTTGATCAACACATAAAGGGAGAAAAGAATTTCATGTCGTACGACGAGAGCGTGAAGTTGGGTGAAAAAGCGTAAAGGCCCATTGACTGCTCTTGGTGGAGGGGCGGGGTTAGTAGACAGTCGAAATGTCAAGTACCTGAAATATTGAATTATTACACGAGTACCGCGGGACTTTGTAGTTTAATTCGAGGATTAAATGTTTCGTCGTTCATTAACTTTACGTCCAGTTAAATTATGAGGGCGCTTAACGTTTCTTTGTCGCTGTTACTCGAAAAAGTTTTAGAGCCGATTGTACTTGGCAAGGATCCTCGGACTGGTTTACATTAGCGAGGGATGGTGGACTGGCAAAGCACGAAAACCACCGTGCTACGTGGTCGCTGTCGTAAATGCAAATTCGCCTTGACTCTACATAGATAATGGCGGGTTACGCAATCCCAGTCCCGGGGTGGAATTCTTAACTGTCATGACTGACATGGAAATTCAAGATGGCTACCGGCATTGGGACTGTTTGATATATCGGCTAGATATCTGCTTTGCAGATTCTCACATCAGACTCCTTCTCGGGTGTCACTTGGGTATTTAAATATCCCGCCGAATTTCAATGGCTGCCAACCGACACGGACGAGCTTACCGAATATATTAGCATGTCCGATCGACACGCAGCTTTATCGTACCTTGTCACGTGGACGTCCATATTTCTTTTTTACTTTTCTACAGGACTGTACAAGACTGTGATTTTTTAGTAAGAAAAAACAATTACCAAAAAATACTTTTTTTAGTCCAACCTTACGTTTGTCTATAATCTATAGTCACTCTGACTCCAGTCGTACTCACGTATCTTTCCTTTTTGAGTCACCCGGTACATCGGACGATGTCTCAATAGACTCGGCCGATCACTTCCAACCTCAACGTCACGTTCACACTCGACATCGATCCCAATTAGCTGTACTATAGCGATTTGCACTTTTGTCTCGTGATTCCGCTCGGTGCACGTATCATCCGTTAGAAAGGAGCCAAGGAGAGCTGCATTGCAGCGGTGCATAGGTTGCATGCGATTAATAGCCGAAGGACGACAGTGAGCCAGGGAAAGTCTTACGTAACGCCCAGTACGTTTCTTGCCGCGCTATAAAATTTTTCCTAAGAATCTTTAATGGAATAAAAAAAAAAGTCATTCTCACCTCTTCTCATTGCAGAAAGTAGACCCCGAGCTGATATTCACGAAACAGGAACGAATCGGCAAAGGAAGCTTCGGCGAGGTTTTCAAAGGCATCGACAACAGGACCCAGCAGGTCGTCGCCATAAAGATCATCGATCTCGAGGAAGCTGAAGATGAGATCGAGGACATCCAGCAAGAGATCATGGTCCTGTCACAATGCGACAGTCCCTTCGTCACCAAGTACTACGGTTCCTACCTCAAGGTACGTAACTTTATTTAATACCTCGTCTCCATAAAGAGTCAGGGGCGTCAAGTCGCTTCCTATGAACACGCCTTTGTGTCACAATTTTCACGTGGATCATAGTGATTTACGTATCGGCAGCGATGCGTGTTACAAAATGGCCTCCCACCTTGTACACGTACCTTACGTACACCAGGCAGCCGATCAGACCCCTGATTTTCATAGGGTTCAAGATGGGAAGAGCGTCACGTCCTGTTAGCCACCATTTCCGGTTCCACCTTTACCCTTCTACCTATTCTATTAACACTTCCGGCTACTTCGAGGACCTCTCTTCAATATGTCTACACTCGAGTGAACACTTCCGGAACCGATCGCTTCACCTACGAGGACAATCTCGAACAGATTCGTGACGTCATCGAGAATCTATAGATTCCATTAAAATATTCCGATCTTTTCTGAAATCGAATTTTACGCTTCGTTCGTTCTTTACCCTATACCTGGGCTTGCGTAACGGAGTCATCGAGGTCGATTGTGAGATTATGGGATAGTTTTTTTGAAGCTATACGATTTCACGATCCTTTATCGATCCACGTCTTAATCTTGGATTTCACAAGGAGAGAAAAGCCTCGTCGATTTTACTGTGGTCTGCCGATCGTATTGCGTTTGCGTTCATCGATTTCTCTGGTAACACTGGCAAAAATACATTTCCTCATATCAACATTAATTGAAATCGCTAATATCACGTAATACAGTGCAAACCCATAGCCACTTTCCCTCAAAACGTTTAATTGACTCTCGAATGGTTGTGCAATAATTTAATTTCTCCTTTGTATTATCTTTACGCCTTTGTTAGTCTTTTTTTTTTATACGCCCCGAGGAAAATTCTCTTATTGTTAATACTGCATGTATTGTAGTTGCTTGAGATAAAAAATTTTTTTTGGGATACTAAATGTCAGGATGCTGATCCATCGTATATTGGTAATTGGCTCAATTTTACGTATAACAGTGTCACGGTTCTTGTATAATAATTTTATCTCACCTTCCTTCGTGCTTTCAGGAAACACAAGACTCGACGTTCAGTTTCAATTTGTATTGTATAATTAAATTGACGTGTACCATTATCTTCCTTTCTTCGGATGGATCTGTAGGGCGTCGAGGAAGGAGGGATGAGGGAGGGAGGGGAGGTAACAAGGTCTGTGTATGGTGAACGAGAAACGGGAGCAATAAAGATCGAAGATGGATACAGGATCGATAGGGAAAAGAATTTTATTGAGAAATCAGGAAACGTGAGATTTTGGGGTAAAGTCAAGTTCGCGTAATGACCGAGGGAAAGATTTGAGTCGTTAGAAAAGAAATGTACAGGAGAACTTGAGAAAAATATTTTAATTGGTGGGTATCTCGAAGAATTTGATCCTGTCGTCATGGACCAGGATTCTGCGCGTTTGAACGCTATGACGTTGGGTTGCATATGAAGTGCAACAAGCGAAAGCCTTGTTGCCATGGCACAGCGACGGTCCTGCACAGATGCTGCAGAGAAATCTATTGGGAAACTGCAGCAGACTGCATAAGCTTGACTATGAGATCGAAATGGAGAGACTCGTGACTTGAGAGAAGATTAAAAATTCGTGTCTCTATGGATGCTGGGAAAATTTTGATGGAGACTGTCATGGTGGGTGTGTTTGCATTTGCATTGAATTCGAAGATGCTTGTGATTAGGATGAGATGACAGTCACTTGGTCCAGGTAGAAATATTAATCGTTGTCTCTATTCTGCATTGATTTGCAGATGACACTGTAATTTTCAACTCTTCTGATACTTTCTTGGCTTTGTATGGTAATTGTGATGGTCGTGTAATTATTTTTGAGGCTGCCTGAATTTTCATGAGTATTGCGTCCTGCGTGTTTAATCGATATTTGAATTAAACAAATATCAGAGACTCCGTTTTCAACGTGGGACACGTGGCAGTCATTTACAAACATGAACTGCTCGTTGTTACTGACGCACAGCACTGCTTCTCTATACGGGGTGAAACCTAATGAGCAAAGGATTAGCTGGAACTCATTAAGAGGAATGAGTACTCGACCGGAAACAATAATCTTATAATCGACCCCCATGAAAATTTCTCCGTTTAACTCGTAAACTTCTCTTGCATTGGATCTGTGCATTGGCCATTATGGTTGTTATAAATTGTAGGTAAGTCTCTCCTGGTGTGTATCTGGTATCATTTCTCACCCTGTGTAAAAGTCTAGTGAAAGAATACTTCTTATGCTTGTAAAGCAACTTGGCTACGTAGTAACATGAGCATACATACCTATATGTCAGCTTACTATATTATACTTTATGTAACGTTGCAACTGGCAACGCGCTATTATTAGCCAAGCAATTTCCTAATGGGTTGGACCTCTTATTCGACGTGGTCCCGGAATAGACTCGACAACATGGACTGGTTTTTTGTCGCAATTACGCTTAATTGACAGCCGGAGGAATCGTCTGCTTTCACTCGTCGCATAGTCGGGCGTTGGACGTCACGGCGAAAAGTTAGTCATAACATGGTTATAGCGAGAAATAAAATTTCATAATTCGACGAATACCTTGAAACACTCCGACTGTTAATCACGGCCTAGACATGATATATTGTAAGTCCTTTTCTTCGAGTATTTCGTCTGTCGTTTTCTTTCTTCAGTCGCTTTTCAAGAAAACAGGTCGCAGTGCACGTCGCGTATTTCGCCGTGGAAATCATTCCGTGCGGGCGTCCATTACTGGCGCGTACGTCGGCAGTGCGCATGCGCGGTACTACTAGAGTCAAATTAACGACCAAAGCGAACGTTACGAAAATAAAAATTATTATCGTGAGGGTTAACGAACCCCGACGATACTCTTTGAAGACGTGTTGATTTAAAAGCGTCGTACCGAGGACGCCTGGCGTCTAGTAACGAAATTGTATGCGATTAGTTGTTTGTTGACGTTTACCGGGAGCGATGACGAAATGGATCAGGCGTCGCGTCAGTTTAGCCCGGAACGACAATGCTGCTGAATGAAAATCCTGAACGCGACGTTCGCTCTCATTTATAAATCCTCGTTCACATCGAAGGGACATGGAATGAAATTGAGGGAAATAGGCCCACCCGGTAAGTTCACTCTTGGAAAATTAAACGTGTCGTTGGAAAAGCTTCGGGCTGTGCTCTTGTCATACTTCGTAAGCCTCCTGAACGTTGTTCCCTCAATTCCAGAGTTCCCTTCATCATCCTTTCTCACAAAATCCTATTGGCCAAGACGTAGGCATTGAAAGTCCCAGATTTCTTCCTGGAACAATCATTGTTGGATGGCAGCCTTGACGTAATCGTTAAACGACCGCAGTCCGACCGAATTACGTGTCGAATGATGTCGCTCTGAGCCGAGCGGCGTGAAGTCGTTAGAGCGACCTATTTCTCCTTGGACCTTTCACTCGCCCTATATAACACTTAAGTACTCATCGTATCTAAATAATTTCTTTGCACACGCTTGATTATCTAATCCATCGAAACTATTGACAATAAGCAGTAGATAAGAAATGACAATTTATCTATACGTCTTTGGGTTTAGTGACCTCGAGGTAACAACCACCCACGTCGACATCTGCATAATAATGAAATACCGACGCCAATAGCGTCGCGACGCTTCCCCCTGGCAAACTTCAGATAAACAACATAGTTTTATGGGACACCAAGGTCCTTAAACCCTATCCTCATGAATATCCTTCCTTCAGAAATGGACTATATTTTCCTAGCACATATGATCCCTACCAAATTTTCTCTATGCACTTTAAACCATATACAGAATCCCACTGAGATCTATCTCGTAACTATATACTACGTCCTCCAGGACGTATCCCATTGAAGGACTCCTTGGAAATTTGGCGACAGTCGCTAATTAGAAATTAGATTTATCCAGGTGATCTATTATGTCTAACCTACAAAATTACTAAACTACCTACCCTTCCTTACCGACAGTCTAGGAAGCTGGCTAACTTCCTTAATCTAAAGATCCAATAGACAGTCCTCACCCTCTCCCTTCCAAGAATACCGTCTTCCCAAGACAATGTACAGTTTTCAAGACTGTCGATACCTGAGATAATGCAAAAGCTCCTGCAGCGATACTAACCACCCTTGAATCCTCGGATTTAACAAGAAGCTCCCTGCGTCGACCCTTGACCTTCCTGGTTACATATAATTAATAACCTTTCAGCACGATACCTCGTTATACTATATACTCTCCTTTATTTTTCCAGTGACGAAGAATTTTTCTGTATGCTCCCAACCGACCCTTGGTCGTCCTGTACAATTTTTTTCTCTCTCTCATCCGCCTACGCCAGCCAGCAGGCGACAAACCAGGCAAAACAACATGTCCGTCGGCCTTACACGGATCGCCGGTTAATCAGTTGGATTATTAACAAGCGATATCGCGCACTCGCTCTATCGCTTAGCAATCCCATTATTGTGATCTATTGGATAGCACTGAGCAGGGACCCTTGTATAAGGCAGAGGATGGTTACTCTTGTTGTCCGTTGGTTATAATTACACCTGTGACCCAGTAGGTAGCGCGTCGACGCCAGTTTGAAAGTGACGCGTTAGAACAGAGAGGCGTTAAATAAAAAAAAAAAAAATGTCAGAGGAATCTAAAGCTGAACTGTCATGATGCATTATTAATATACTTTTCAAAATTTTGAAGCTGACCGTACACCGTGTATCTCTTGTTATTGGCACCAGAAAGACAACTTTTAGGTTAGTTATTTTCATTCTATGAGAAACTATAGACTCGAGGTGTTTCTGTGTTCTCAAATAATAATAACAACAGCGACTTTCTTGTTGTAGCTTTTACATGTCTCTTGTTATCCAGAAATGATATTTCTCATCTAAGTCCTCTTGCCTTGGATTTATTTTCAGGGCACAAAGCTATGGATCATCATGGAGTACCTGGGCGGTGGCTCAGCGCTGGATCTCATGAAGGCCGGCAGCTTCGAAGAAATGCACATTGCTGTAATTTTGCGCGAAGTGCTCAAGGGATTGGATTACCTGCACAGCGAACGGAAATTGCATCGTGATATTAAAGGTAGGTTCACACCGTATCACCGAGTGTCGACATACTCGTGATTAGTGTAACGAATGACTGGCTTATTGATTCTACCTATTGTTAATTTCAGCCGCCAACGTTCTTCTCAGCGAGATGGGCGACGTGAAGTTGGCTGATTTCGGTGTTGCTGGTCAGTTGACCAACACGACGAGCAAGAGAAACACTTTCGTCGGTACGCCATTTTGGATGGCGCCGGAAGTCATCAAGCAGTCAGCCTACGATTCTAAGGTAGGCCAAGACAGTTTAGATGGAGGTGTAAAAATTGTTGGTGTCACGTTAAATTATCATTTTTATTAAGCTTCCTCTTCTTATACTGACTTCAGAGACCGTAACATCACGTACGGTCACGTTTTCATTAACACCTTGTTAACGTTATGCTGTATGGGTAACGCACTCTCTATTTTGGTGGTCAGGCTGACATTTGGTCGCTGGGCATCACGGCGATCGAACTTGCCAAGGGCGAACCGCCGAATAGCGAGCTCCATCCCATGAGAGTGCTGTTTCTTATACCGAAGAACAATCCGCCACAGTTGACTGGAAACTACACGAAACAGTTCAAGGAATTCGTGGAGGCCTGCTTGAACAAGGATCCGGAAAACGTGAGTATCTGTAGAGATACGTGAGTCTCCAATATCCTGTCAAGAATACCAGTATAAGTTCCTCCTAAACCTTTGGAAGTTTCTAGAGCATGATAAGGGGTCGACATATGGAGTCACTTTGTATTCGCCTCGTGACGTCGTACCTTTATTAATGAATGGTTACTCGCTCGATTAATTACGTGAATCATCTGGGAACAAAATTGATGAAGAAATTAAACTAAACAGCACGTTTGTAACGGTCGATTAACCCTTGGGTATATGGGTTGTGTGGTAATGATAAAAATCATTGTGAACAAAATTTGGTGTATTTTTATTGCGGATTGGCTCTGGAGAACATCTGTGTATGAGTAAAGTGCGTGGGCTGTGGGGAGAATGTTAAATGTTGGTAAAAAACGAATATTCGTGGTATGGATGTCCTTGAGGATTTTATGAGTAACAGTATACGGGAGGAGTCGATAGTATGGATTGACCTTATAAGAACCGCATGGTCGATCAAGCAGGAGACTCGTGACGGAAATGACGTGACAGGATATTCGTTAGCCGGGTTGTTACGGGGATGATCGTTATGTCGATGTGTCACTCATTTATAATCCATTTGCCCAGAGACCGACGGCCAAGGATTTGCTGAAGTTCCAATTTATCAGGAAGGCCAAGAAGAACTCGTATCTCATCGACCTCATTGACAGGTACAAGAAGTGGAAGTCTCAGCGTAGCGAGGAATCTGAAACGGAGAGCGAAAATTCAGACTCGTAAGTGTCAAATTATTAATAAATTTTATGTAAAAGTTTGTTTTAACGGTCTGTATGCATATATGCTTATGCTGGTTTTCATTTTGATTCTCAGCGAAGAGTCCAAGCAGGATAGTGACATGGATGAACCATGGATAATGACAGTGAAGGGTCCACATGGTGTTAAGGGATCTGTTGTACCGATGCTGCCGTTGGATGATCAACCAACATCGCTAACCATAACACACACCCCTAATCACAGATCATCGAATCACAATCAATCGCAAAGCAAACCTCATGCGAATGGAGCCTCCAGGTCACCGCCGAAGGAGTCTAATTTAAATCATTATAGAACCGACTCCAGGGACTCTAGGGAGTCGAGAGAGTCTAGAGACTCGTTACGGGAAGGCCAGTCGAAGCACACACCGGTACGTTCATTTACACTGTACCGTTAGAACTTATTAGTACTGGTTTAATATCGTGGACTTGTACACTGTCGATAAATAACCTGGTTTTCTTTGGGAGGGAGAAAAATATATCAGAGGTACCGTATGTCTTGTATCAAAGTTTCCCAATCGCACGTGAACTAATTAAACGTTCGATTGGTCGTGAATAAGCGAAACGTGTGTCTCATATCCTGGTTATTATCGACTGGGATCGTTTGACGTTGTTCGTCAGGAAATCTTAGACTCTAGAGCTATCAGTAATTCGTTATTAATTATACATTGGATTGTTCCTCTTATGGTGTTCATATGATGAATCATTAAATTGCCTATTTTTTCTTCTTTTTAAGTCACGTCCACACGAAGCAGCACCGCCGCCACCAGTGGAGACTCGAGAGAACCGAGAGAACCGCGAGAACCGTGAAAATCGTGAAAATCGTGAGAATAGGGAGAGTTGGGAGTTCCGTGACTCGAGCAGGGAATCCATTCAGCGAGCTCCAACCAAGGAGAGGCGCGGTGACGTTCAGGAGAGTAGAGAGAGGGATCGCGAGAGGGAGTCCAGAGAAAGAGAACGTGATCGAGAGAGAGAACGGGAGCGAGATAATGCACGTGAGAAGAGAAATAGCAAACCGGAAGTTCCGGTGGTACCGCTGGTCGACCACAGGGCTACCGAAGAGAAGCAGCAGCAGAGACCTAGAAGTTCTCAGGAATTGAAGCATCCTCGAAGCGCAGCACTCTCCGGTGTCATCCTACCGCTTCTCTCGGAGGTGATATACGATTTAGTTGATTAACAAATTTTTTTTAATTACGTCACAAATACTTCTCTTTCAAGTCGCTATTAGTCATTTTTATTACTAAGTACGTAACCGATGTTATTGCTTAATTAATCTAATCATTTAGTCTCTTACTGTGTGATAATCAGAAGCAGCTCTGAAAACTTAATATGAAGGATGTTGTTGTAACTTTTGTATGCTTTTCAGCTACAACGGAAGCATCAGTACACAACGAGGGATAATAACGGCGAGGGTGGCAGTGGGGTTGGTAGAAATGTCGGTGCGATAGATGAACTTCGCGGTGCTTTTGAACTCGCGGAACGCACGTCACCTGGTATGAGCGAAGCACTCGTCCGGGAAGTCCTGAAGGCTTTGCTTCCTGCTAATCATTCGGACGGCCGGCTATCCATGCTTATGGACAAAGTTACTTTAAGGTACCCATCAAGATTTCTTTTAATATTAAAGTTCTGTGGGGTATTTGTTTTTTTTTTTATATCATATATCTTATTTTCAGGGACACGTAGGGACGCGAGAGGGCGAGGGTTCGCAAGAGATTGTGGTCCGAAAACATCCTAACACTCTAACCTGTCATTATCCTCTAATTTCTGTTTGTCATTGTTCATTCGCTCTAGAACGAAAAAGATCTTTCTCGATGGTCGCTTCTGGAGAAAGACACTGATGGTACAGGATAATTCACTTTCAATGTGCGACAGTCTAACTCAGTGCAGAAATGATAAAAACACAAGTTACAAGTCCATGTAGAGCAAATATGAAAGGCAAGAAGAATCGTCGCACATTTACAATAGTTGTTCTGTACTGTGCAGATTAAAAATCGCCGAAGACAAAAGAGAGAGAAAAGAAAAGAAGAAACAAGCCAAACCTATTCGTTTCTACGTCAGACTATCTTCCACAATTGTGACGAATCTGCAACCTTCCAGCACGTGCGGATTGATCGATAAGCAATCGTACATCGTGAAACGCTAGCTTAATTCGTAATCTTCGAATTGCTGTAGTCGCAATGAAGATGTAAATTTACAAGAAACACTGAGTCAGACATATTTGATATGTGCTGAAGTTGTGGTATTCGTTGACACGTTCTTGCCTCAATCGTCCGGAGTTCACGTTAGGCAGGTCGCAAAAAAAAATACCAATACCGATCTTTGACCTTTGCACAAGAGGCAGCTTTCTCGTGGTAGAGCCTTTTTTTAAAGAAATGATAGGTATAAGCGATAAACGATAACGAAAAAGCATAAACCAATAAAGGACTTCCATGATAAGTCTTTTTCCACGCCCTTCTACGAACGCGATGGAGAAGAGCGTCGATGAAGATGACGCAAAGTACCAAGTTAAACCAATAAATAAATAATCGACACAAGTATCCCAGAGGATGATAATACTGTCCACTAGCAGGATCATTATGAACGATCTCGAGTATATCTTAGTGGAGTAGCGTACTGTAGTCCCTAGTTAAACATTCGCAGGACATAGCGCCACGTAAGACTTAATGCATACGTGTAGAGTCAAGAGAAAGTAAGAACGAAGATATGAGGAACCGCGTAGGAAGAATAATAGGAGATTTTATTCTGAATAATTTAATGCGTGCGAGGATGTGTAGACTCCGGACGATAACAGAGAAGAAATTCAAAGAGAGGTGCCTGGCCGCGTTCGCCAGGTTACCTTGTAAATATGTATGTAGCACGATAAGATAGACTTATTGTTCTAACGGTCAACCGTCCCCAGGGTAATTGTATTTCCGAGGACCAGGAAGCGACGCTTATATAGTAAAACGTCTTCTTCGTGGAGTCGAATATTCAGCTGGTGTGGCTAACCGGATCGAATTGTTATGTTGGCAGCCTTTGTAGATATATAACCGGATATCCTGTCTCGCTTCGAGTAGTACAATAAATAAGCCCGCCAGTGGCGTTTGGAAAGTCAATTATGCGTGGAGCTGAAGGAAAAGTGGCTGCCGAGCGAAAATGTTCCATTGCGTTTGTCAATTCTTGTAATGTTTGTACTTCAGTTTTCTTCCGGACGTTCGACCGGGTCCACGTGGACATAACCCAGGGGTACGGTGACTCTTAATCCACATTGTTTGTAAACTAATGTATTTTATATTATATAGAGAAATTCCTCGTGGCAGAGAGTGTAACGTTTTACAGGATGATTCATGGTTAATTAATGTTTTTCTTCTTGAACGTTGCTTATGCATTCGTTCAGGATGAACTATGAACCGCCTTGTATGAAAGAACAGTAAGAGCGGTAGAGTGAGATTGTATGAAAGGGTGGAAGAGAGAGAGAGAAAGAGAATGAAAGAAGCTTCGAAAAACATAAAAACAAAAAAAGAAACAGAGAGAATGAATATGTGAGAGCAGTATATTCCAAGAGTGAGAAAGAGAGAGAAAAATAAGTAAACTGTATTGATGAACTTAGTTGTAAAAGTGGAAAATGAAATAGTATTAATCTAGTAATGGACAACTGCGTACACGACATAAGATATGCGTTAAAGAAAAACATCTCTATGGTTGATACAGATGAATCGAAGAGAGGGAGAAGAAAAAAATATAACTCGAGTACACATTTAGATAGTTTTATTCCAAGTCGCTGTGAACTTTCGAAGGAGGAAAAGTTTAGTGAGTCGATAGCTCATGAATTACCAATAACTTCAAGACGAAGAATATTAACTATAGACATTATAAATCCTCCCTAAATCACTTCTTTACATTCATTTCCACAATTTGCTCCCAAAACTACCCCTTGACAAAAGATGAAAATATATATACACACACACGACGACGAAGTTTTACTCTTAATTGGAGGAGAAAAAGAAACATACGCTATCAATCGCTACGTTAATTATTCATTAATCAATCCTATTGTTAAACGATTAATTATTATTCTTTCTACGTTGGGTTAGGTTTTTATTTCTCTTTATTGTCATTCGATTCTTTCGCATTATTTCCAATCATTTGTACTGTTATTGTCGGATCTCGAGAACGCAATACTCCACGGTCGCACATCAGCAATCCTCATTGACGCTGCCATAGAAAACGTGCCACGATCGCGCGACGGAAGTCGTAGACGCACGACCAACGCGTACACGAAAGTCATCCAAAGAAATTATAGAGTCGGTCGACCTGAAATACGCGCCAAAATAATCCACGTCCACAATGGCTACTACTGCTATTAATTAACGCTGCTGCTGCTGCTGCTGAGTTACAATTGTTCTGAAATTAAGTAAAAAAAATCTCGCAAGAAATTTGCGTAATGGCGACCGATCTCGCGTCCATCTTTTAATCGTAATGAATATATATTTACGCGTACGGCATTAAGGAGACACCTGATATAATTAAGCGTGCGTTTCTCTTGCGCTAGACAGTCTAGCAAAGCGTTACTACATGACCCGATATACGGCGTTGATTATGTAATTTGCAAAATTGTAATTACTATCTATGGCTACTATCCCTAAGTCTTATAAGAATATTTAAGGGTAGAGTTTTCGGGTACGGAGACACTGGGCGTCAGGACGACCAGCGTCGTAAGGACGAACGAGCGACGTTCATTATTTCACATATTGTGTATATTGCGAATCATTTATTACATTTATCGTGTGAATCTTGCTTATAATTGTCTTTTTCTTTTGTCTCTCGTTCTACAAGCGTTTTTCGATCACCGTACGAAGTGGGGGAAGATAAATTTGCAGGAAGAATCGATCCTTATTTGGACTTCTAGACATTTCTTTTTAAGCTCGATTTCCATGTGGCCATTATCGCGACTGTTTTACGTCGGCGAAAAAAGATATTTTTTTTCTTTGGATTTTAATTTTTTTTTTCTTTGCTCCATTTTTCTTCTCCTTATCTTCGCCGCGCACTGTATTTCATTGTTTTTCGGGTGCGTCGTAATGCTGTGATGATTAACGATTTTTTTTTTCAACTTTATCTTGTTATGTTAGCGAATCATCTTTTTCCTTTGGTTTACGCGCTGAATGACGTACTGTCGTGAAAAGGCATTAGTATAGATCGGTTTAAGATATTATGCGGGAATTGCGGAAGCGATTACAGCGACGCAATCCAATCCGAATTATATGTCCCAATTGTATCCAGCACTCTTTCTCTGTATCATATACTCTTAGCCACTACTCATAATTATGCAACGTTATAACAATTGTGGTAACAATAATATCGACGTAGAATATATATATTTTTTGTATTTTACTTCTACCTTGGCTGCGTTGAACTGTATTATATTGATTGTATGTGGCATGCCGAGGGCGTGTACAAATATGAAATAAACATAAAATAAAATCAATATTCAGAAAAATCGATTTTCTCTACTAACTCTTTTATGTTTAAATCAAAAAATCGTACTTCCAACGATTCAATCTCTCAAATACATTGGATGTACTGGAAGTAAATCTGTAGGCGCGCAAACTTGCCGCGCAGGATCCGAGGAGTGGGGAGACTACTTAAGCAGCTGCTCAGACTCGGGCGCTCTTTGTTCTATGAACCGGTCTCCTATACTGGTCTCTTGGAAGCTTCCCTCTTACCCACATCTATCCTTCTTTCTTTTATATTTATTACTTCTTCCTTATATCATTTTACCTTAATTTTTTCTTTTATTTTTTTATACTTTCATACTCATATTTGTTACTGTCCTACTTCTATATTTGCTCTTTTTTATACTTCTATTCCTTCCTTTCCTACTTGCATACTTCTTAACACTTCTTTCTATCTCTGGGTGTCCCGATTGGGGCCTTGAGCTACTTAAGGTACCGTAGGAATTTTCATGGCCAGCGTCATTATTAGATTCAGACAATCATGCCAGATGGCGTTATTAAACACCTATGATACTTCCGGAAAATTCCGCTAGGGGGCGTGGAACGACTTTTCGATAAACTATTACCTAAAATTGCATTTTCGTGAGGAGCATTTTTGTTAGTTCCGGGAAATTCCGCCAGGCGGCGCTGTTAATCACCTGCGATAGTTCCGGAAAATTCAGGAATTGAAATAAGGAATCGAAGCATAAGGGTGGACGGGGAGGAGGATGGCAAAGGAGAGCAAGAGAGGGACAATATACGGTACATGTTGTATGTGGTGTAACAGAATTTTAGACATCTTTTTTAAAAAATATTTTAACTTAAAGGAGCTAGTACAGGTATATAACAGGCAAGAGATTCGTGTCCTTCCTAACATTAATTCACGAGTAGATTGGAAATTCGGTCAGTGCTGCCACCTAGCGACATATTTGTTCACTTCTAGTACACTGCCATTCAAATTCAATTTCTAATTCGTTGAGGTTTCCCTCGCCATAGCTTTTAATTTCTCATTTATCTGACTCACTAGGCAATGTATTGCTTGTCTTGATCCTTCCTTTTAATGTTTGGATACTGACGTATTTTTAATAACACATGGCCTTACGCAATTACACACTGTACGTCAATCTAGCTTAGAAGTTAAAAGTTCCTCTAGTAGAAATATACTGGTGATATTACAATAAATCCTATTTCCCACGAGATTTACAGTCCCATTCCTCCTCGCTGATGCGGCAATTACAAATCATACACGGTCCAATAATAAATTCGATATTCCATCATTTGGCAGCGAGCATATAGAAACTGATGTCACTAAATGACATCATTAACGTGACATTCTTGATGCAATATTTATATTTAATATTTATTATGTCATTAACAATCATTATCCAATCTTCTCATATTTTACGTAACCATTAAGAATCCATCATTTCATATGAATATAAACTGCTGAATTACAACATTCATTAACCGTCATTTAATTTCATGAATTATCGAAAATAGTTATTACCTAATATCAATTGTAGACCTCAGCCGTTAGAAATTCATTACTCGTAATCTCCTTTATACTTCCCCTTTCCTTTTGCAGAATCTGAAAGACAAAAAAACTTTCGATTGATTTCGCTTTTTCGTAAAAAATCATTTTTTCATTTAATAAATAACTCTCTTATCATACTTTCCCTTGATTACCAGGCTATCACTAAGAATCAACATGGCCGACTAAAAATCCTGAAGGCTCCGATAAATCAGATTAATTTATCGTCATATAAAGTGTCCATCGATAAAAATTAATTGTTTTTCCGTAATGGTGTCTGTGACAGGTGGTGCAGCTAGGGGTAGGATCGGGAGTGAAGGGATTGACAAAAAGGCAACACACAATCGGAAATCGTACACCCCTCGTGAATAAAACGACGCTGTAATGTCGATTGCGGATAAAGCAGGGATCACACTGAGGTGTCTTGCGTTTTATGGTGACAATAAAAAAGAAGACCAAGGAAGCCACGAAAAAACAAAAGGGAGAGACGAAGGTCGGTTAGTTGATAGGTTTTAATCGTGACATAAAGATTTTAATCGACTTTTCCCTGTACTGATAATACCGAGAAAGAAAAATACTAACGTACTATATGTCGCTGACAAAATAGCCACTTATACCCTGAACCATTATGGTTCTTACTGTTTTATATATAAATTCCTTGAGGTTAAACACGAGCCTGGACTATCGAGAAAACTACAGCATTCACTGGCAGTGGCTATTTGGATGAATGGGTGTGAAAATAAAAATTGAACGAAGCAACGTTTTATATCTGATATGAAATATGAAAGTTCCTTAATAAAATAGCGACCGTTTCCAAGTATAGTGTTTTTACGTTAATGCCCGAGATATATGAGAGATATCAGTGATAAAGATTCATAAATAATAACTTGATATGTGGTTATTATCAAGATCGATAAAATTGTAAGACATAACCTTGATGGGTAAATGGGAATATATATATATATATTTTTTTAGGTTTGTCATCTGCAGGACTTAATCGGTATGACTTGATTTTGAGAATTAAATGAAAAGCTACTTAGTACTTGTTATGTCTACTGATCTGAACTTAAAGTTTTCAAGTTCTGCCATGAAGAAGGTATAGGTTACATATATAAGTTTCTCATGTTAGTACTTACGTCCAATACGTGCCTGCCGACGCAATCCATTGTGTTGCTATCCATTAATCAAACCATGTTGTACCTTAGGCCCTTGGAAACTGGCCCTTATACAAGAATGCGATCTTTGTTTATTTTGCGAATCACTTTCGCGAAGATCGATAGACCGTCTACACTTCCTTTCAGACGGTACGAGTTAGTTCCTCGCGTCTCCGACAGATGGCGGGTTCTGAAAAATTATATCTGTACATTGGCATTGATATGGGAAATTATTGTGTTTAACTTATTGTTAGTCTATGGTAGGGTTATAGGTCTTGATTTAGAATAAAAATTAGATTTTTAAATAATAACTTGTACATCTTGAATTTATTTTTCTCACTCATACATTCGACTTGTCCAACTTTCTAGAATATGAATTTTTGGGGAGTTTTTCAAGTTTGTCATTTTGATTGGACTGGACTGGTGGTGAAATTTGATTGAAAGTTTATTGACTACAATTGGCTCTGATTGGACGTTATATGCTATTCAATGATTCTCGTGATACACAAGTACCGTTATTATTCATGAGATTTATGTTCATTCCAAGAGACATCCCATTTCCATGACGATGGATTAATTTATGCTAGTTCACTGCCAAATATTATTTTTATCCCCTTTTTTCTTTTCTTCAGAATCATAAAGCAAGTGGGTTATACATATTCTTGGGAACATTCTAGCAGAAGTTGGGAACTGGTTTTATGGGAAAGAGCTATACATTGATTTCTTATGTAACCAGTCTATGATAATATATAAGACATATTCTTTCACGTGTATACACATAGGATCAATGGGATATCAAAGAACTCTTTATGTTTTATATTTTCAAGTACACCGACACTCGTTAAGTTGTCGCCTAGCCAAGTCCCACGGGTTCCGCACGTCGAGCGCAGTGTGTCCGGGTCGGCCATGAAATTCTTACTCATTTGAAAAATATTTCTGAGTCTGCCGGTAGTAGTTTACGTAGAACCCAGGAGGCCGCGTAATGTCTGAAACGAACAACACTTTATCAAAAATGATTCCTCTTAAGTGATCAGTGGTATTCAGATACAACGAGGCAGTAAGAAATTTTGTTAAGACGTGACATTTGAAAAAATTTCTATCTTCAATTAAATAGAACCAGGAGAAAAAAAATAATTTTTTTGACAAAATCAAATTTTTAATTCTATACCAATTTTTGATATTTGACTAAAATTTTATCATCGATTACACGAAAGTGTTCGGAATTGAGAACTACTGACCACTTACAAGATGAGACTAAACGGTTTCGTGTTCGGATGCTGCGAGCCAGGGGGGGTCCCTGGACCAAAAAGGATTGCTTCGTATTTTACTCAGCACTGCATCCTACTGATCCATAAATGGATGAAACGCTGTTATATACGATATTCGAAATTCTTCTATCGCACGTACAAATTAGTAATGAGGTTTTGCCAGTTTTACTTATATTTTTAAAAAATTAGATGTCAGTCAACCGGCAATTAAGAAATCAAACAAACATTTTTCAGCGGTTCACCTAAACTCTAATATGTGAAATCTTTTCTCAACGTGCACCTCGATAACCGTAAAATATCGAATAAATATCGAAAGCGGAATTGCCGATTTGCACATTTAAATCCATTAGCCACTAAGTTGCGCTTCCGTAAATTCACTTTCAGCCAACCTGCCGTACCTCGACCCGTCATAATCGAAGGTTCGAGTCTCTTTGATATACAGGAAAATCGTATATTTAATGGCGGCAGTGAGGAATGCTGGGAAACGAGAGAATTCACGAATAGCAAGAGTCTCCAAAAGCCAAACTCAATAATCCATTTCCTGTCGCAGCCGATTGCCAATGGAGAACCCGTCTTCTGGTTGGAGCAACGTGGTTTAGCCTTTTCTCTTCCCTCTTCCTCCTCGTACCCATCACTGCAACCCCCTTTCATATCCCCCACCCACCCTCTCAAAATCCACCGCCACTTGTTTTCCACAGAATTCGTAAAGCTCCAGCAAAGAGAAGTGACAAATCGAAAATCCGAAGTGGGGAGAACCATTTTGAATTCAAGCCGAAGGGGATCGCCCAAAGAAAAGTTCAGAGGTCAAAGTAAATATTTTGATTTTCTAGCTTGTACAAATACCAAAATTTCACGGTTCACCCTTCGCGATTTTACAGCTGTTGGTTTCTTTGTGTTTGACACACATGCTTAATATATGTTCACCTATACACGTGTTACATAACCGTACCTATACATACCGACAACACCCACGTGAGAATTGAATAAAAAAAAAGACGTTCAAAAACCATGATGGCTGCCACCTTCTTTGTCCCATGAAAATTACCAACTGGCGTGTGAGAGGTTATTTAAATAAATCGTATATGTAAAAGATATATATAAATATATATATATATATAATACCTGTGATTGCTCTACCGCCATTATACATCATTCCAGTCTGAGTTTTAATAACTCCATAATTCAGATGGACGCTAGACAAACTAGCTATAGCATTTAGTCTTATGTCATTGTTGTCGCAAGAATTCATGAAAACAATTAATCTCGCTGCGTGCGACAATGAGAAAAAGTTGCTTGAAGATAACGACGGTTATTATTATTGTGTGTGATCGAACTGTACGTTTATCAAATTAATTTGTAATTATAAATAGAATCAGTACCTTGTGCAGTAGCTGTATTGTGCCAAACTGGTCTGGTGGTGTGGAGCAAAAAAGTTTTGCAATGGAATGTACCCCATGAGTGCAAGTTGAATTTGAACATTGTGTGTCTGTTGAGTAATAGAGGTGAGTGCAGGTCCTTATGTCGATAGGTGTCCGTCCATTGGAAGGAAATAGCTGGCAGGTTTCTGTGAAGCGACTGCAACCAAATTACAGGCACGTGTTTGAGTGGAAAATTATTTGTTTTCAACGGAACAAACGAGAAATGATTACTTACCGAGAGATCTGTTGTCAGTGGTGACTGTACGTTACTGTAGCTATCGTGAACAAGACTAGAAATAAGTGTGGGATTTTTTATTTGGGATTTCCCTTATCGTTAGAGCATTGATGATTCTTTCCGAGATTATCCGTAATGTTGAAAAGATTGAGAGATCGGTTTTCCTTATAATCCGAGGCTCGAAGATCTGCAGTGCCAGAAGTGACTGACGTTCGTTAAGTGAATTTGTGCTTTCTTACTGTATGGGTAGAATGAAGACTCTTATGCTGGGATTTGCGTTCTGCTTGGCAGTGGTTAATGGCGGTAAGACGTGTGGAAATGAGAAATAAATGATTTTTACGCTTACTCGTTTCGTTGGAAAATATTGACATTCACACACGTTGCCCTCGGTGTATCAGCTATTAAAAAGCATTTGAGACGCACCTAGCAATGACATTGAAATACTTTTTGTTGGATAAAACTTATTGAACAAATTTACCTTTCACTTGACAGATGTCGACTATCAAGTAGTACGATATGCATATCTGGAGGGCGCCAGCGTCGCGAAGTATCCGCAACTACAAGCGGGTGCACCGGCCGACACGCTGAAAGATGCAATTATAAATGCAACAACCGACTATATTGATCGTCTCACAAAAATATATTACTTCCAGGTAATTAAGAACGCAGCCATACCGTAAGAAGTTTATCGTACTTTTGGCAAAGTGTCAGGACGCAGGCTTTAGTCATTTACAGAGAATTAATACGTATGGGCCACACGTGTACTATGAATAGATTCAAATTATCGTTCATTATGTTTGAAGAATACTCACTCGTGTCCCTTTCATGATTCGAATACATTATTTACGTCATTCTAGACAATAGCTCAGGATTCCTTGCATCGTTTATTATTTCCATACTGTATTACGGCCCCGTGACGTTACATGATCAACGATACGCGTAGTATACAACTTTTAGTTCACAGCCTACGCCGCCAGGGTTCACTACTAGTACTACCCACTGTAGTTACACAACCTATTACATGAAAGTAGAATCGAATGAATCGATGATTTATCTATCTTGATTTTACCATTATATTTGTTATGTATACATGTCCATATTACGTCACATTTTCTCCCAGGTAAATTCAGCTGCGTTCTTCTTTGGTCGCAGTGCTGAAAAAATGATTAACAATCTGGAACGCAGCATCAGCATGCTTAATGATCGTTCACCTGATAACGCACTGGATCACAGCCTAGGTCTTGTCTCAGACAGCTTTGAGACTTGTATCGATATCATCCCTCAAGAATTCGGTGGTGATGCTGTGACTGGTTCAGCGGTAAAATTATATTATTAATTACACATAAATATACGCCATCTTTGTTATATACGTTTCTGATTACTATATATATAGTCTCTTTGACTCGGTAGGATTTTTCTGGTTTGGATGACCTCATGCTGGACAAACCTGTTAACGTCACCTCCATGCAGAGCATAGGACGTCTTTTGAATGATCTCCCGGCAGTCGCTGACAATGATTTTTCTATATTGCAAAAGTTCATTACCAGTGTCTTCGCTCATGGCTGGGAAAAGGCTAGACCTGCTTTTATCAAGCTGCGTGATGAATTTCGTGAAGCTGTAAGCGTTCTCTGATTTGTTTATAATTGTTTTAATGGATATTGGATATTGATAAGGCATTTGTTTTTTTTTTTCATTACAGCTCCTGTTCCAGAGTATATTCATGTCGTATAAAAGCTGCATGAGATACGTTCGAGAGCATCAGGATATTATTCAAGCTTATACCAGTGATGCAGCCTGGAACAGAGCGGTAGCTTTGCTTGATAGACTGAGTGAAATTATGTCAATACAAGTCAGATCCATTGAGGAACCGAAGATCACTAATTCCGATTATTAAGAACGGATAAAAAAATATAACGTAACACATAATCTTATAAATAATACTTTATCGCTTTATAATTGCATTGTTAAAAATAATTACGTGGGATCTTTTTTTATTACAAAAGAAACCACGCAAAAATCACCAATCGGTTGATCAAACAAAACATCCAATTCCCTAGACCACTTTGAAAATTTGTATAAATACACGTACAAGCATTAAAAAAATATAAGCGACGCGAATTCTACAATTGAATGCATCATAAAGCACAATTCACAGTTAAAACTTGGAGCCTCGCTGACGCGAAGCTCGAGCAGTGCTCACGGTTCGATAACAACTAAAAGTTACTAGAATCGCTAAAATCACAAGAGCGAATATCACCAGAGAATATAACCGTATAGCAAACAATGCACGCAACAACCAAAAGAAACTTTATACAGCAATACCACAGGACGATTTTTCCAATTGAGGAGAATCGACTAAAAATCACTAGGGCGTCAGTTTCTGTCAAATCATGAAATGATCGTGATTACACGCATAAATGATGTAGAAAGACTAACACTGATAAATTCGTTAGATTTTATTTGACCCAGGTGCATTTTCAACAATGGAATGTCAATGACAAAGTAAGGGATACTCATGCGTGACGTAACACTTGTCTGGAATGTGGGTTATAGCTTACAACCCTTTCCGACAATCCAAATCCTCCCTCTACTACAATCCACAACACACCCTTATACAGGGGATGTGTGTACGTAGGGGTTGTAGTTGTCCATAGACAGAACTTGCTTTAAGGTTTGCAGTACCAGACGTGTATGGTCTGAGGTCTTTAAGTGGACAGAAGAGCTGAGAAGGTCACAGGAATGATAATGGGAATGTAAACGTGAATAGGAATGTAAATGGGAATGATGGAAGTGTATCTGGATACGGGATACCAACGTACCAAGATAGCCAAAGGTATGGGAAGTTGTCTGCAGGCTGGAGCCACGCTGTCGCTGCTGTGGCATCGATCCTCCAGGTCTACCACTACTACGATCGTTACTACTATTACTGCTATCACGGTTATCAACTATAGTAATACTATGAGTATAGTTTGCAGTAGCACTGCTACCACTACTGGCTATCACTATTATCAGCCAAGCATTCAGTAAGATTTCTTATTGCAACTCACAGTACTATTGCTCAAAAGAAATCTGCGGTTCGAATTCTAGCCTTTTAATGTTTCTAATTACTTCTGGATCTTTGTCTAAGGCAACTTCTACAGTTTAGTTTTCTCTTCCTTTCTCCCTGCCACTTTCCACTGGCTCGCCAGATGTATTTCAACAGTCGATGATGCACTTTCTATTCTGCCAGTTGAGCTTTTTCAGGAAGTGAAATGGATAGGAGGGTTCACTCGTACGAGACATCTGAAGCCTTTGAACCGCATTGGGGAATCGGTTGGCCTTTGTCTGCTATTGTGACCTCTGTAAATCTGCTTCTCCATGATTATTTGTCGTTGCTTACCTTTTCCCATCACAATATTTTATACACAGCTTTCATTCTGGTCTCGTTAATCAATCGATGTTAACAAAATTTAATTAAATTCCTAGT
Organism: Syrista parreyssii; assembly: GCA_030142615.1. Lineage (NCBI taxonomy): Eukaryota > Metazoa > Arthropoda > Insecta > Hymenoptera > Cephidae > Syrista > Syrista parreyssii. The sequence goes on from JARQTG010000055.1 coordinate 247,169, forward strand.
TAACATCTGATTGGATCTTGCTCTTCTTCAAAGTGTATTGGATTGCTGAAAAATTTTCTATTACTTTCTAGTAATGCACATGGAGTTGCTTTATGAAAGCTCTCAATTAATCAATTACTTCCCAAGAGAGTCAATACCATACATACAAAAGTTGGGTACCATAAAGGGTATCCTGATGAACGAGGTTCAGTTTGATGATGAGCCATGAACTTTTTCTCCATTGACACGACTGCAAGTCTGTACCAGTGCAAGTTCAGATTTGACCATGTTACTTATACGGTCCCCTTAGGTACAGATATGAACATCAGTGAACGTAGACCAATGAACGTTCAGCAGCACCCAGTTTTATGGGTCTTTTAGAATTTCCACAGTTGGCATTTGGTGAGAAGTTGAATTCTAACTGCTTTATCTGCAATGACACAAACACTTACTGAACAAAAATAACTTCAAACTTGTAAAAGAGGATACTGTATTATTTAGTATGTGTCTAGGGGTATATCACCATATATGTTATGAGCTTACATACAAACCATATGGACGTGGCACGAGTATAGGTGTTCCTGGTAGAAATGTGAATTGTGTGTATAAGAATGGGAGTATCTGTATCTGCCAAATAGAAATGGCGCCATTGCGTAACTCTGAATGAACCCAGGTCACTCACCCTCGTACAGAAGCCAAAGTGCCGTCTGCAGTTAATCTTAAATGCAAGTCAGGGATCTGCGTCAGTTTATTGGTTTTCAATTTTGAGCGAGTATCTTTTTCTTCATAATTGGCATCGTTATCACTGTACTTTGTGGAAGTTGGAGTCTCGACATTAACGGTCGATGAACCTTGGATGAAGACATTTGCTGGAAAGTTGGTACGTATAGTAAAATGCTGCACTGCATCTGTCAGTGCTTCATTTTCGAGAGGGTCATTTGTCAGCGTGAAACTTTGAGAAACTTGAAATTAGTTCAAGTACCTGAAGTTAGCCTCGGAGCCTTCGAAAAGTGTCCAGTAGAAAAATGCATCAAGGTACATGATTAAGCGTCTGTGGTTAGCTTGTCTCTTATTGCCTTTTCCTTTGTCTCGCTATAAAGTAAAATTCATTCGTATTTCATGAAACAGTTATGAGTAGAGTTTGAGTGAAAAAGAAATAAGAAAAATCGATAATCGAATATCGACGTAGCTAAATAAATCGCACGTGCCGCCAATCGCGGAGAAGTTGGTAGAAGAAACAAATTTTTGTGCTTCATGAAAATTTGGTTGTTTGTCGATTCTCTGTCGTGTTCAAATATTACATGTAAACAAGACGCGCCAGACTGACGATAAAAATTTACTGCACAATAAGCACACTTATTTGTTTCTTACTTGATTTTGTCTTTCCAAATGAAATCAAACTGCCTCGGGTTACTACGTGAATATTTTCGTCGTATCCGATATCAAACGTGACGTTTTAAAAAAGTGTTGGAATACCTGACAATTCACGTAGTGACTAAGCTCGTTAATTAGCAAATTCAAGTGGCAGAGCTCTAAGTGGTGGCACTTAAAAAAAGAGTCCGAGGTTCTAGACAGAAAGCGCTTTCAGAATGAAAGATGAAGAGAGAAGAAAGAAATAAAGAGCGAGATAGAGACAGAGAGAGAGAATAAACCCTTTTGTCATAGTCTTACCTCACTGTAATAAAGAGTAAGTAAATGCGTCCAAGAAACGGGCGATAACAAAGCACACAAGTACACGTTCTATCTGACGAAATACGTGAGCGCCATTGTTAATTAATAACACCGAGCACTCTGAAAATCTATAAAGTGACGTCAGTGGTCATTATGAATCTCAAAACGATGATGACTTCCACTTCGTTAAGCAGCCTTCTTCGCACTGAGACAAGCAACACGCCAAAACTTCACAGCAATAGAAATAGCCTTAAAGCCTTTCTAAATCTTAAATGTATACCATTCAATTTACTCTTGGTTGAATTTGATGTGTACACCTACTGTTGCCGTGATAGAATTCACGAAAGACGAATTGGATCTGTGTGAAAGAGGCAGACAGTTAACTAAATACTTTTATTGCGCGAAATACCAGCTGGCATTTATCTAACCCACAAAATTCTACAGGCAAAGTCGACGAGCTTCTCACAATGAACAATAGAGGCGTACGTGTCGCTAAGCCAACATGAAATTACCGACCGCAATCCTGTCGCACGAGATAGCAACGCATAATGTTGCCAGTTATGCGGCGCACGTGTACAGAACAGCTGCATTTTAAAATCACGAATTCGCGGTCTAATTTTTATTTTTATTCACAGAACAAAGCCAAAGCCGTCTGGCTCCATTTCCTAGACGATACATGTGCATCCGATTTCACGTTGTACATCTGCCAGACCGCGACTTCATACGAGTTCAAAATCTATAAAATCGTACGTACACCATGTTGGATTTTCATAACACTCCGTTTCTCATAACTTCGTTCACCAGCAATGCGCAGCATTTCCAGGCTTAAACTGCTGGATACGAATATCTGTAAGTACGTGGAGAAGATTTAAGCAGCTAAGGACCAATGGCGGTTGAATAAAAGAGAACGATGAAGAAGATATTAAAAAAAGAAGAAAAACAACCAACCAGCAAGGAATATCGTCATCCACCTCAAGAGTTCAGCCTTTTCCAACGAATAAATTGGATGACCCTCTTTTCCTCGAGTATTATCCGTACTATTTTCTAGTGGCAGATAATTTAACGTATAATTAATTGCTAGATCATCCAAGGAATTTCAAAAGATCTGTAATGTTTCATATATCTCTTGGTATATCAGTAACATAACCTATAATAATACATACACTGTATCGCTACACCGTGTCGTTCTAGAAAATGTCTCTAGATGTGGCTAGGTATCTTTTATCCATATATTCTATATACCTATGCTATATATATATATATATATATACTCGTACATATACGTTATATCGATATACTTTGTTTCCAGGCAGAGCTAGCAGCTACGTATGAACATACATGAACGAATTTCTTCAGAGCACGTACTGCCGTTATTTCGTCGAGGCTTTTTCGGGCGACGCGTGCATCGCTGCCAAGTGATTTTTCCTTGAGTTAACTGTATCGACCGATAGTGAATTACTCCAAGAGACAGACTCTCCCACTCTGCGCCCTTCCTGGGAGGGAAAGAAAGGATTACGTGAGAGATTCTGTACTTCCTGTCTCGAGAGCTACCTAATTCCCTTCTATTTTCTCAGGGAAGGGACTTATAGCTAACCAGGCCATTGGCTATACTCGATTCTCATTCGTCATTGGATCGCCTTAAGCTTTAATCGAATACCCTCAATTTCTTGGTATTTTGTATTCACTGTAGAAACTGGACAGCATTACAAGTATAGTATGGATTTATTAGTACTTAATTTATTAAATGATTTTGAGGTTAGGAATTAGGGAGATTCATATTGATGAAGAATATGGTACTTGTTCCTTGGTATCGTGTGTATCTGGTATGTAATTAATTCGTTCATTCATTCTGCAGGACTATCAGAACTACATGCGGTTCGTGTAATCATCCTACAAATAGTTGAAGATCCTTATGGGAATTGTATCAGTGGCGAATTAGTGTTGCACAATCCCATGTGAGCAGCTTTAGCACGTGGGACTTTTCGCACGCTCTTATAATGTCCGACGGTACGTGGATTACGTGAGCATCGATTTTCACGATTTGAATGACTATCCGGAAGTTGCGGATGCGTCTGTGGTTCCTGACGATTCCCACTACATTCCACAATCATGGAATTTCTTCGTAGACATAAGACGCAGTTCAGAGACTAAATCATAAACATATGATCGCCATTGAACATAGGTCATGGTCATCCTAATTTTTGATTTTTCAAACTATGCATAACATGCAATTATATATAACTGGTGACAGAACTGATCCCAACAAAATATTACGTTTCAGCAAAATAACATTGGTGTAACTAAGAAAGGAAGACATGAACGAATCCGAGTTGCTTGATCGCTGCAAGCTCACTGTGGTGGCGTCTCGAGCGAATTCCCACCCCCCAATTGAAAACCACCCCTTGCACCCAGTCACGCTTTCAACAAGGATCAGTAGAGAGAAGGAGAGGGAGAGAGAGAGAGTGAGAGAATGTAGGGGTGGTTAGCCAGCTTCAGGGACGCTTACGGTGTACGTGGTGTTAGTGGGGGTTGGTAGTGGGGTGATCTCGCTAGGGGTGCCTTGTAGGTGGGGAGTGACAGTATATCTTTCCAGTCCCCGCCGCCAGGCGCCAACGTCAAGCGCTTTCACGTAGGTCCGACACTCGTGCGGCGCACTTTGGCCCGACAACATCGAGCACTGACGTGCTGCATTTCGTAGGTAGCTCTAAAGAACCACGAGGTCGTCGAGAATCCTCTACGCGAAGGAAAAGTGCAAGATAGCGATTAAATTCGTATGACAAAGACAAGAAAGGCGAGGAAGGAGTAAACGTGAATTTTTGTATTAAAGACACGTTCAGAAACAAAATTGAATGCTTCGCTGGAAGCTGCTAGGATGTTCTATGGAATTTGATGAAATCTGAAAGCTGGTGATTTTTTTACTTCTGGATTATCCTACGGTTGCTCTGAATACTCCTGAGACGGATTGTAACGATCGCAGAAACTGATGGGAGTGTGTGTCGAGGGTCCGTGAATGTGTCGTTCAGTGAATAGAATTTCGCGAATTTTTATTGCGACACTAATTTCTTGTGTCTCATTTTCTAGTGTTTTAATTAAATTATTGTATCCATACACGTGACGTTGCTAGACTGTGCAATTATACGGACTGATATTGACAGTGCTTCTAATTACTGTAGACGTGCTCCTCGTGGCCGGCTTCTTACTAAAATCAACCCCTAGCAGAGGGATGGATCTTTACCTAATCTGCGTAAGTATCATATTACCCTACCAGCCACGGCTTCAAGTGATTGTCAGAATTTTAATTCAGCAACCCCTTGCACTTCAGACCATCTCACAGCGACCCTTAAGCGCGTTTCCTCGCGACCTCTATTTGTTATTATAATATCACGACAATTTTGCTACGTTACGTTTCACCCTGGAATTTCTTAATGCACAAGTATATATGTATACACAGGCGCAAATGTATATAGGTATAATTACGCCAAAGCTATTTGCAAGCGTCGCTCGAGGGAGATGCAAAATGTATAAAAACATGTAAAACCCCTTGAAACTTAGCATTTTTGTCCTATTATTTTTACTTCACTGAAATTATTACTGCTGCTAGCGAACGTGACGTTAGCATTAAGATAATTATTCGTTTATGTTACCTTTTCTATATTTTTACTTTACCGTCGGCTACACGTTCAATTATTCTACGTTTTTCTCATAGGTATACCTAGAATATAGAACAAAAGTAGAATATCGTAGATACGACCCACCGTATACCAATGTCCATTATTATGTCTTATGGCTTCTTCGAATTGCATCGTGTTTACTGAAAATGGAAACTGTGCTAGCTGAAAGCGAAGTAAATTGTAATTGGAAAAAAATGACAAAGCAAATGGCAGACTAAGGCAAACACAGTGAACCCTCGTTCTTTCTTTTTTTCTACTATACATATTTTCCATAATGGTTGACAGTCCGACGGTGCAACAGTTAGCCGTTCGAAGAGCCATTAGTCGTACATACGTAGTATGTACCAAATACTTGATCATAATTAATAATAAATCATAAAACTAGTAGCTACCAACTGTACCTCATTAACGAGTAACGAGCATAGTCGTTATTTAACTTTTCTTTGAAAAACTCAAAAAATATATATTCAACATTCATCCCATGTAACTGCTAGTTTTTCATTTTCACGCGTCACGCAGTTCGTCTGCGTATTTTTCCTTTAAGATTTTTTGATATTGCCATCCCTTGGCACATTCTTTACCCCGAGGTTGGTACCACCTTCCACGTAATAGGTTGTAGGCAGAGGATGGTGCACGTATCCTGTGCCGTCGCAGACTAGCGAGAATTTATCTCGATCCGAGAAAAGCGGTTTCTGTTGGCGCGTTTGCAATAAAACTTTTCAATTACCCATGGCGAAGTATATGGGCGACCCCGAATGTGCGATCTGTCATGTGAAACAAAGAGAAACGCGTATGATGGAATTTCAATTTCGATTTGGCTTTACGCAATTACCTGGGATGACTCTTTTGCCGTGATTGAAGTGTCTATTCGGAATAGTCGGTTCCAGTGGTCGCTTGGCTAGAAGTATAATCACTCTTTATGATATTGAAATGTGTACCTTCCTGATGAAATGCTGATCGATTAGTTAAAATTGCATTGTTTCCAGTACGACGTATCTAGAAAAATATTGAACTGACATAAATGTAAACAACAATGCGAGGTCCGAGAGTGCACGGCTGTGGCATAAAAATTTTTTAAATTTGAAATAAAATTTTTTTAAGAATACATAAACATATATTGGGTATATTAATTACTGTGACGTTAATCAAGTATAATTTATATACCTTGTCCATAATAATTTATTTTTTTGGGAATTTAAAAATCTCCTTCGCCATATACAGTATGTCTGCTATGTTTCCTGGCTTGAAATACCCATTAAAAGATACACTTTTACACGCGGGAGCTGATTGTGAGCGATAGTCACGATCAAAGCGTGAATTCAAAATCCAAACCATTAGAGCCGTATGACCGCCATACTAAATGGGATTGAGTTCATCTCCACGGTGTCCTTAATTGAAACTGATGAAACGCGCCCTTAATTTATAATTCAATTCCTGAGCATTGCTCGGCCAAAGTAAATCAGTCGATAGTTAGCTTTGCAATCCAACCTTTTGACTGAGACGCAGTTCAGCTCCAGCGATATATTTGATTGTGTTAAAAAATTAGGATAAAAAAAAAAGGGTAATTTTTTATACTCTTCGTAAGCCACCATAGGTACAGTCCAGTTTCGTAAGAATTCCACGAAGGTTAACCATACCGAAGGGTCCTAGAGTCCGTTTACCTAAACAATCGAAATACCAGTCCACGGTCAGGTAGAGAAGATTTTTACCATGAATCCAAAGGGAAGTCAAGTATTTGCGACGTTAACGCGAGCCGAGTAGCCATTTTGCCAAGTTCAAAATCATCCTGACAATTCTGTCCGTTATAATTCAACCTAACCTAACCTCCTTACGTATTATGAAGACGAAGCGTCGCGCCTATTGTTCCCGTACAATTTCGTACGCCGTCTCTCTTTTCATTCTTGCTTTGTTTTCATTTTTTTCCTCACTCAAACCTTCACCCCTCCTTGAAATCCTCTCGGATTACGTCTTACGAAATCTCAACCGTCTCGATGAATTCACTCAACGACCGACGCGACATTGGGACGAATATTGAACTATATTTTAAGTTCAAAAATAATACCCACCAACGGACTTTTCTAGAGGCTCCGCCCATTTTCTTTCTCCGAAGTTCGCCCGAGTTTGTTATGACTATCATTGCTATGTCTATGACTATCTATGCTAGTCCCTCGTGACTATAATAACGCTTGCCTCATAAAAAAGTCAAGCACACCCATACGCCGTCTTGTCAGCATAATGTTTTTTGGTTCATGTCAAACAATAGTATCCCCGTGTTAGCGTTACCGTGCAATATACATCTAGCCAAATCAACATCGTTCTATGCGAATAGACCAGATGGCACAAATACGTTTGTTCTTTATTATAAAAAAAATAACGATTTACGTATTGTATGGAATAGACCAAAAAATAGCGTGCGAGTCTCGTAATATACTGTAAGGACAATCATCGCACTTCGTGTCCTTACGCAACCCTGTAGTTAATATCGATCTAACGTTGGTTCATTTTCAGATATTGTCTTACGCCTCGCCGTAGAGGGTTGCGTGTTTTTCTTAAGAAGTAACACGCCGGCAAAACAACCGACGGGAGTTTCACAGTGTAAGAGCCATTTCTGAGTGTTAGGTTAGGTACGCGTAGAAGATGGATCTATAGTCCCTGGCTCTGTATCGTTAAGTCGGTCCAATAGATTGCGTAGCCGAAAACAAGAGCATTATCCCACCCAGTTTCCCAGTCTTCTCACCCTTGTGTCTTTTTAAGGATTTCAATGCTGTGCAAGGAAACAATGGCGTAGGAAGTTCTGATCCTGTTGGAAAATTTTTAGACTGTTGACTACCAGGCTGGAACGACGTGAGCGTGTCGCTTGGTACATTTGTAGGGACTGATCAGATCTTTGGGATAGATGATGATCTGAGGTTGTACCAGTTGATGAAATATATAAAACTCAACAATGGACGGTATGGTAATATAAATAATATAGTTACGTCCGAGCCGATGGTCATGAATCAGATGATCTGTCATTGGCTCGTGATACCGAAGGTCATTACATTAAGGTCCATACTTGATGGGACCTCATGGTATGACGTCTGGTACTCCGTGGGTGTCTTGTTGATATTTTTCTAGAGTAAATTTGTGGTTGGCATCTAATAAATAGTTGAAGATTGAATAAACGTCAAATTGTTGATCTGAAAGTACTGAGCTTTGGCCTTTGAGGTCTCACACGTCGCATCAGAGCTCAAGACGTAATTTTGATTACAGTCCATTTTCATAACAGACTTATTGAAATCTCGACATAGCAATTCCTTGGCTCAGTACTGCTCTCGAAATTCCTAGTAACAAAGATGAACTCCACCCAGAGCTCGACCATTCATTACAAGTCGATTTTGCAGACCCGCCCCCCTCTCAGCTTGAAGATCAACCAGGAATTCAGACAGGCATCCAGTCGAGCTAACCTGCCCTTAAACAGAACTCACCCTTCCCGTCGGGACGTTATTGTCAAGGGTCGTTCGTGGCGAGCTGTCGCCTCCTTTTATATATACCTGAAGGGAAGCTGTAAGCTACGTACCTTCCCGATTGACGTAGGTGCTAACAAAAGGTCAAATCGACGCTCTACGAGCTGAAGCCATAAGGTACTCAGAAAGGGACCCGTAAGGGATGCTGAAGAGTGAGATGGAGACTACTGAGCCAAGGATAGGGACCTATAGTAAGTATTTTGCACGCGTCAAACAATGCCTGACTAGGGTTTAAAAGACGTAGCATTGTACTCAGGTACAATAAAAAGAAACAATAGACCAAAAAAACCTAGACAGAACAGACTAGAATTTCTGAGTACTTCGCCGCAATTACCAGTAACAATCTTGAGGTGGGCTCCGATGGCCCGTTGATCACGCAGAAAGTCAGGGGTGGATGGGGAGTTGGGTTAAGAAGCCTGTTGCGGTGGTTCGTAGGACGCCTAGCGTCGCCGTCACCACCAGTCGCCTAACTATACATTTCCAGAAGCAGAGACACCAACCTTGGCATAAGACCCGCGCCAGCGTCCTTTTTGTCAGGCGCCATTACGAAACATCGAGATCCTATGCAATTCAGGTATTACCAACATCCTGCCCCTAACAACTCCTAGTCCACGTCTCAAATCATAATCATCCCTTAACGACGTCAACTGACAGTCTTTAACTAAGTATACGCATACACAAAGGACCACAAAGGTCATCTTCTTGTAGTCCAACATCCCCAATACTATATATCTACACTATATACGGTATGCATATTTAGCTGGATGACCTCATCGGTCAGATACCTGGTTGTCCCGGTGGTATGCATTTTAATGGATAAGCCGATCCCGTGGAAGATGTTCCTCTGCATAAAAGGTTACCCCCTTAGTCCTAACCCTTAACAAGAACAACTTAAGGAAAAAGCATCGAACCACTTTACACAGATTGCTCTTCCAAATAAGCCGTTAAGCCCCCGAGCACCCTTGCCGCATATATGTAGAAATGTTTTAAGGGGAACCTGTGCAGGAACACCCACCCCCTACTTCACCCCCACCAATACCCAAGAGAAAGGATTACAGGCTGCTCATGGCCCCCCTCCCCCCTCCCTGTGCTCATCGCCGGTATTAAGAAGGTCAGTTATCTCCCCCCCTCTCTTAGTAATGGCTGGTCTCACCTTTTACGAGGTTCTCATGCCAATCGCTTCTAGATAGCTGAGGACGCCTATAATTATGCTGCTGAAATCACCCGAACGTGCACTTTACATTGCTGGTCCAGTGCCATACATCCAGCAGCCCGTTTTATCTTACCAGGGACTTGGTTCAGATAGATGCTCGTTATTCTTTGCCTGCTCCAAGTGGCTGTATGTACTTTGTCGTCATACGTGAAGTTAACTTTTGGTATGGAAGTGTACGAGGTGATGGGAGGAAGATCCTAAAGTGTCATTGTGCATGATGGAGTCAGGTCGGTGAACAGTAATGGTCTTCTTATGGATCTTTGTAACGGGTCTTTTTTTTTTTTTTTTTTTTGAGGTGATGAAACAACGCCCAAAGGTAATACGTGTACGGGGACTCGGAACACTTGTGGAAGGCAGACGCGTAAATGTAGTTTGAACAGCGGAGGGAAATGCTTCGTGGGTGACCTGGACGGTTGAAATAGAGAAACGTTGCTACCGAGCAATTGCAATGTCGAGGAGAGCTTGAGAGGCCGACCTAAAAAGCTCGCGCATGTCAGTCCCTTCGCCTTGTCTAGGTTGGGTATAATACACGCGATGCAGATTGCTGTCTCCACTTTGTGAAATTACCGAGAGGCTTGTGTAAAGGGTGGGTGAGAAAAAAAGGGGAAGTGAGTGGGAAGCTGAGGAACGAAACGGCGGTATTTTAGAACGTTGGAAAATTATTGTAAGCGACGGCAGTAGCCAGGACGTTGTTTTAGGTCTTTCATGATTTTTTATTATTATTTATACTGGATATTGTATTAGGGGTGTTTGTTCTTTTAATGATCATGTCGCCATATTGTTTTTCTCGTTTTTTAACGTATACGGTAACGGGAAGCAGCTTTGTCAGTCGTTCGCTTTCTAGCGGGTGACTTTTTTCGAACGTCACTCCCGGGTTATATAATCGTATAGCAATTACTTAGGGTCATAGGTCAGAGCATGTGGAAGTCAAGGCACAGAAGCTACCTGACTCCTCCTGAGGGAGCTTTTTCCCCTCATGCCTATTCTTGATGGATCGCGTCACGTACCTGTTTTCTTCTCTATTACGACACGCTATTACTTTTTCAACTGCGCAGCCCTCACATTTTAAATGCCAAACGTTCTCGAAGCTTCCGTGAGGCAAGTGATGTGTCTTGTCTATATGTCTTACTGTAGTTACCCATATTCCGTGTATACTGCGTGTGACTTATGGCAAAATTAAACAGCCTAACCTAACCTCAAAGTCCCTGGTTCGGGGGAGAACAGAACAGAAGCTACAGAGAGATCATTATAGAAATAATTTTTCGACTGAATCACGTATTCTCACTCAATTATTATTTTATTTTATCTTTATTCGCTGCTTCGAACGAATATCAACGACTATTATTGATCCTGAATTCACGACCGGCGAAAAGGAACGAGAGAATTAAATGACTCAACTTCAACTAGTGCACTATGGGAATGGTTATGGGCTGTTGAGCTTTCAAACGCTTTTGGAATACTCCAAGGAAATGGGTTGAATGTGCTTTTCCTTTTTACAATGGCGAGCATAGAGCTTTTAAAATTGCCTGACGATCGTAAGATCGGTTCGTATATTTCTCAGTCAATTGGTAACCAGAGAAACGAGGAAAGCTAACTGCATATTTAACAGTGACTATCCTCCCTGGATCCATCAGGTACACTCGGTACAGAAAATAAATAAAAGTGTAGTAATTCCAACAAAAAAAAAATTTTTGTCAAATTAAACAAAACTCACAACTACATCTTGAGTAATTATTACACAGTATCAAAAAGTCACTAAAACTTCTCAAAGTCAAGAATCAGCAAATAAGAACTTATCGGAAAATGGCGTCTGTCAGTTAGATGCCGACGGACGATAACGCGTCACGTTTATGTCTACACACAACGGTAGTCATAGTGGATACAGAATTTAGGTCAGGTTCGAGGAAATGATTTCAACTATCGGATCCTATCCTAACTTTCTTTTTTTTTTTCCTCCACTTTTTCCCTCTGTTTACAATCTTTATCCATTCTCATCGTTTTCCTTAGACTGGCCTGACTTGATATTTATAGAGCTCACGTTGGCACCCCTTGAATATGCGATTCGGAATTACGGTTCACATAGGTGGCTTCCGTTATCCCTGTGTACAGTGCTTAACAGGGTAAATCAAGTAACACTGTAAAACCGCTCGTGGGAAAACTACGACCAAAGCTTTTCATTAGCGTCGCCAGGTTGGTAGCTACGTAAATATAGGTACGTACCTACTAAAGCCCATTAACTAATTAATTATTTCTACGGTCACTTCAACACCCATTAGACCCGCCTGTTAGTCTTATATTCTCAACTGTCATTGTGACAGAAGGTTGATTTTTTATTATACAAAAATTCTTTGTAATTTCTCAACTGTCATTGTGACAGGAGGTTGAATTTTTGTTATACAAAAATTCTTTATGATTTCTGTCAAATCAAACCTGTCATTCCGTTGTCAACTGTTGAGTACAGTTATACCGTGTGTATAGGTTGATGAGTTCAGTCGATATTATAATTCAGTACATTGAATTCTCTTAGCATAACAATAGACAATGGTTGACACTGTATTATTGTTGATGTTGATATGTCAATCAGTTAGCACAGGCACGTATATAGATATATTATTTGTTTGCGCACCATGCTTTCAAATGCTTGTAGCAATAGGGGTGGTTTATGTATGACGTCATAGTCATTATTACCATGCGTGACTAAGGGTTGTATACTCTTTATGACCTGGAAAAATTTGTATATGTACAATTGTTGTCCTTTTTTTTTTTACAATCAAGCGTCAACCTCCACTCTTAGTTTCCATGTATTTTACCGAGGGAAAATTCCTTTTTACGGAGTGCAAACTCCCCACGGTCTTTTCGCTGCTTGGGTTTACGAGCCGAGCTGGGTTGTATCGAGGTAAACGTCGAGAGCTACTCGAAAAGATTAAAGGATCGATACCGACTGACGTTACGTGTAATTTTGTACGTCAGGTGCAAAAGTTGGAAAAAATGATAAAATATGAAAAAACATTTTTTTAACTCTGCGTACATTAAGGCTCGGTACTATAAGTTGGTTATATATTTTTTGAAATTTTCAAAAATAATTTTTTTTTCCACATTAATTTTATCCAATGTCTCTGGCACGTGTCTATTGAACATGCATCATAGACGCCTTGGTACGATAGGCGCGATTAGCATTGTAATTAAAAAAAATTGTTTTTCTTTGCAGCATACTTCATGTACGTGGAGATAATTTTGTAAATTTCAATATTCCCGTCAAACACTGCTTTCGTTATTGAGATCCAGCAGTGTACGGTGAATTGGGTAAATGCACGTGTACCGGGTACTGCATAAATGCTTCATCAAAATAATACCAGGCCAAGTATAGCACCGACGTGAAATTAGCAAAATGCAAAATTCACCTGGTCGGAAATCCTGGCTCGATTTCACCAAATTTATGTACCGGCTGGTAACGTAAACTGGCATGTTAAGTGGACGGCCTGGCGGGCAACTTGATTCACGCAGTCTTATTAGGATTGCAAAAAAGTTTCTTAGGACGATCCTCCCTAACGACTAGAGTGAATTCCTGGAACATTGATTCCAGTGTTTTCCACGTGTAATCTACGACCTGCTATAAGCGAGTGTAAAATGTCTTAATTCGTTTGAAAAATCTTCAAGACAATTCATAGCGACGCCAGCGCACCCACGTCGCTACGTGGACATTGGACGAACTACTTTTTCATCTCTTGAATACAAAACGCGTTATTCTTTCGAAACATTTATACCTCACAGCTTAGAACGTACCACGCGTGGGCTATTGATGGGACATTATAAGACTTTATAGTTGATTGTGTGCTAATATATCGTGACACGTAATTGCAACCTTACTGCAGTCTTCCCTTTCTTATTACAACAAGCTGTAGTGTAAAAATTGACAAAATTCTCCATAACCGTCGACAACTTGTACAAAATTTACTTCGTTCTTTTTCATAATCGCTTATTAACCTCCAGACAAGCATCAATATTTGCTGCATTGTTTTCGAAGTTTCGTGAGGTGTGTCTGGGTGGACGGGGAAGGGGAAGGGGGGGGGGGGCTTCTGCTTTATCTATCATAAACATAAACAGATGGGACTGCCGCGCTTCGTACTTATTGCCCGAGTAGAACGTAGTAGCTATATATATATACTTATATATACATGTATAATAAGCATACAAAATCTGACATACGTAAAACGTTATTACACGAGACAGACAGACATAACATTATCAGGAAAGTGAACATGATCGAATTCAAAATCTCAATTGTTCTTATCATTTGTTCGCCTTGTTTCTTGTTACAATCCAAGTATTATTCTCGTTAGCAAACCCCGCCAAGTTTAAATTGCCTTTGAGTAGGAGTAATCCTCTTTTTTTTTCCCCCTTTATCGCCACCCGTACAACCAGCCCTCTGCAGTCGAAATGGGAAACTTCAAGAATTTAATAAACTTCTCGTACACGCGGGAATTTCAAATTTTCGTAAACGTCACGCAACCAAATTTATGATAACAAGACAAAATTTTCGTCGAAATGCCAAAAAATGTACAGGATTCGTTTACTGTTTTGACACCGTTGTTGTTGTTGTTATTATTTTTTAAAATTATTTTATCACCCACGCAATTTCATTCAGACGTCGACTCGTAATTAAAATAATAATTATTATATTAATTAGAGTCACATAACGTAATCCAGTTTCGGCAAGTACCCCGAGCTCACCGATGCTTAATTCACGAGTCGCTCTTGCGCCTGTAGTACCGCGCGCGAGAGATTACGTCATAAAGCAGAGAATTTCCCCTATCAGCCTGGAAGCTACGTGCGTTCTAGCGAATAATTAGTTTTCAATCTAATTCAATTATGCATTATCCAGTTAGGATTTTGATATCGGCACTACCCCCTCCACCCACTCCCAATCTACGTCATAGTGCAGTTAGACTATATATAATTTTTTCAAATGGATTATTTCATTTTTTCTTTTTTTTCTATTATTATTATAACACTTTTACGAACGAAGGGTACAGCGCTGCCCTGTGGCCTATAAATTACCTAACTAAAACCGTCCTACTGCCATGCAATTGCAATTTCATTGCATTGATTGGCGTTGTCATAGCAACCGAGACATAGAAATCTCTGACGTCACATTGATCCTCACAATGGTTAACGGCTTCGTTTCTATTAGCCATTTTACGATTTATCGTAAAACGTGTTTATTATATCAATATATATATATATATATATATATATATATATATATATCCTGGGAATTTATTTTTTGAAAATTCCTTAACATATTCAAACCGTCAATTGAATTTTATCAAGCTCCTGCAAAAGAATCCGTATTATCCAAGTGAATTAAACCAAGGACGTCAATTTTATAAATTTGACGTATTCGCGTAATTCCACTTTCACTCCTTTTTCTGCAATTATCGATTTTTCATGTTTGCTCGAGTTTCTTCATATACTACATATACACATATACACACCGTGTCTTTTGAGCTACTAGAATTCTTATAAATTTTCTTCCACCTCCTACGTACGTTTCTAGCCCGGTGTTCCCTCATTTTATTTTGTTTAAACAGCTTTTTAGCTGACTCAGCATTTCGTCGTCTGATTCGCCTCATTCGACATTCCGGCTGTGTCTATGGATTCGAGTGATGCTACGTTGGACGAGGAAGACAAGACGGAAGGGAACGTGGGATTTAAATAAATCCGAGTGTTACGTCGAGTGACTTCCGTTTAACGTTTACTGGTTCAAGACAATTCTTTAAACCGGATATCCGCTCCTCCTGAGGAATATTGCTTGTGTTGGTACAGGAGAACGAACGAAGCAGCCAGGACGAGGAAGGATACTCAAATATTTGACATATGTTATATATATATATATATATATATATATATATATGCGCTCAAGAAGGATTTAGGATATATGATAGAATCATTTGATTAATAGGGTCTCCGTTCTGTTATCACAACAGTGATGTTTAATATAATACGTTTCCAGCATCCAAAATGTCTGACGGCTACAGCCTCTTCTTGGATACGTAGTTTTAGCCAGGTTATCTGGTTGGCAACCAGAAAATAAATGGTCGTCTGCTTAGTAGTCGTTTTTAGAGGGATGAATTGGTATTGACTATATATTATCGATTGATGTCCAATACAGTCTAATTATATATATATATATATATATGATGTTAAGGACTGTCTTACAAGTGTACTTACAAGATGACACATTAAAAAAAGCACAGTCATATGTAGGTTGTGATTTTCAATTTTTAAGATTAAATTTTTTTTTTTGCAGAAAAGTTTTGCCACGCTATTGCAATTTCAGGGACGCTTATATTGTATCCGAGGAGCCATAGTGATTCTGAAGCAAGTAAGAAGGAGGATAACAATAGGATAAACATTGCTTGTTAGAAAGTAGATAAGACCAAGTCCAGGGCTAATCCTATTGCTGTGGTCCATTTAAGAGGCACCCTTGAAGATGCAAATAACGAGGGGGATAAGGAAACGGGATATAAACTAAGCGGAGAATCCAGCCGAGATACAATAGGTAAAATGAAGGAGTTTGGTAAAATTTATATTACGAGAATGAAGCACCCTGGTTGTGGATATAAATTTTCAAATTAATCAGTTCAACAGAGGCAAATGAAAAAGTTATGTCCGTTCGCTCGTTCATTGATACCCACGGTTAATTAACACGTGTCCGGAATTGCGTAAGTGTTAAAAGAACAAGAGAGAGAGAGAGAGAGAGAGGATGACCAGGAAGGGTAGGGCCAAAGTCAATCCTCTCTCCCATATTTCTAGGCAGCACCGAACTGGAAGGTACATCTAGATAAATGCGGCGAAACGTGCCTGGTTCAAAGCACTGTAAAACTATTGACCAAGTATTACACCAAAGCGTAATGCACGGTTGGACAAAACTTTTTTTACCGCGGACGGAAGATTTACTGTCAACGCTAGAAGAGCGTTGACAAGAGTGACTGTGAATCGAAGGACATGACCGTGGTTCATGTGTGGTCATGTGTGGGACATTGTTAAGACGTCCTATAGGCGTCGTACGAGCAGCCAATCAGGAACGTTGATAAGCTGCTAGTGAAATTCGAAAAAATTTTTTTTTGTGGTGCAAAACCTTTTTCATCTATTTCTCTCTTGCTTAAAAGGGTGGAAAATAAGGGTTGATGGGTTCAGATATGTGATCATAATTTTTTATCTAGAGAAACTCGGGCGCCACATGACTTGGGGGGTTCCGCTCGGATATCCTCTGCAGCGTCGGCATTCGATGCGCTACTACGTCATCCGCTGGGAAATTGTTTCTAGTAAAGTCCAGTGTCTTGGATTTATTTTTTTCTCCCCTTCGTCTCCCCTGGGAGACTGTGATGCGAGCTTGTTTTATAGAGAAAATGCACGGGGGCTGTGGACTGGGGGTTGATAATCTTGCGTACGACAGTGTTTTGCTGTAAAAAAATTGTTTTTACATTTTTACCCAAAAAATTTGTTTTTGAATTAATTTTTAACGTTAAATTTTTTAATGCGTGAAACATTATTTTTACAATTTACATTTTTTATACGTGTGTCTTGTGTCTGTTGAATCGCGCGCGTTATTATCGGATTTACGTCCCTTTGACTAGAATCAAAATTTGTGAAGAAAAATCCTTCCCAAGAACCAATAATCGATATTGACCGTTCATAAAATTCTGACACTCCAATAAAGCCCAAACTTCCCTCGAAAAATACTGAGAGTAGGGAGGAATACGAGAGGGGTAAAAAAAAAAAGTATAGGATTCTTTATTCCGTGGTTATACATATATACCAATGATCCCTAGGTGGATCAATCGATTGATCCTTCCTCTGGATAAGTACAAATAACACAGAGCAGGGGATGATGATGCCTTCCTTATAAGGTAAAAGGGATGATCGAATTCTCATGCTACTGGAACATTTCGGGAAATGGCTTATTTAAGGAATATACCCTAGCTCCCTCTATACCCAGTCGCGCTTATATCTACGAACCACCCCCCATACTCCTGTTACTCTCAGAACCATCTTCCATTAGATCCTGGACCATCTTCCCCCCGTTAGCTACGAGCAACACTGTGGCTTCCGCCAGTGGATCCTAGTTTACGTTCGGTCCGTCCCAGTGCACTATGGGATACATATCGAGTCATCCTGCTGTTCCAGTTTCTGGATCCCTTTTTACCTCCTCCACTTCTTCTTACTGTCAACCACCCCTCCACCCCTACTCTGTTGTTCCATCTTAGCGAATTCCCCCACTCCAGGCTAAAGTGCTTGAACCGCGAAGCACTTTCTCTGTAGAAAGAGACCCCATTCTGGATAACACAGGAGATCCATTAAAGATATTACTTTCCTTCTGCTGGAATTAAGCGAAAACTAAATCAGTCGTTACTTAACTTAACTTCGAAGGGATCAGCGGGCGCCAAAGGAGCTTCTTTCCTTCTTCTTATTCCTCGTCCGTTCCCTTATACCAGGTACCCTACCCTTTGTTCAGTTTTATCTTTTATTTTTGTCCGTGCCTGTACGAGCTATAGGTTCTCGTAGAAATAGTCAAAACAAACCTAACCTCAACGAACTACGTCCCAGCAGACATTGCGCAATAGAAATGTATTTCGTTGAAATAAATTAGCGGTTGGAAATGTGAGGCTTTGATTATTAAAAAAATATTCACAATAACAATGCACTCGGGATACGTCTCGAGTGCATCCGGCGTATTGTCGTCCA
Organism: Syrista parreyssii; assembly: GCA_030142615.1. NCBI lineage: Eukaryota > Metazoa > Arthropoda > Insecta > Hymenoptera > Cephidae > Syrista > Syrista parreyssii. Next base: position 265,957 of record JARQTG010000055.1, read on the forward strand.
GGGAATCCTGAGGTTTTATCTCCTGTCGTGCCAAGTCTCGAGCACTGATTGACGGTAATTAGCATAGAAGACAAATATCGACTCAAGGTAACAAACAGAGGACGATACAAGTTGGCGTCACTGTGAAATTAAATTCCTAGCAGTCGCTACTACCCGTCGTAATTGCACGGCTCGAGCCGGCATTTTTCCCTAGAACGATTGGGTTTAATCCCTAGAAATTAAATACCAAGGTAAATATTATTTCTCGACGAAAAGGAGTCATACAGTCTGAAACGAAATATTACACGATTCTCCAACAAGCCAGCCAGCCAAACCCGTGTGCAATGCATGCTGGGATAGATGACTGTGGACTCTCAACGGATGATGTAAAATGCAATTCGGTTTGACCTGGCTACAAACTACTGTTGTTTGCATCCTGATTGAAGCATTGTATGAAGGTAAATTGACATCTGAACTACGACCCAGGTCTTTGTGTTAGCCATTGCAGCTGTCTGTACGGGTCTGATGGTCGAGGCCTGCATTTGCGAGGAGACATAGCAGAGGGGTGGAGGCGATTACAGAAGTCCACCATTTTGTCAAATGGATGCCTGTCGACGCTCCGGTATGCCGAAGCTGAATGACAAAGAATGGAAGAGGATATATAGAGAGATAAAAAAATTGTCATTTCTGAAATTTGTTTTCTTTATCGACTACCCATTCGTCGGTTCTTCATTGTCTGTCAGTTATTTCAGTCTGCTAGTGGCAACACAGATTCCGGTAGTCGACTTTAATAAATCATGGACGATGCCTTTCAATTTTCTTTGAGTTTATGTGTATATATATATATATATATATATATATATATCCACATGTAATATACTGAAACCCGTCAGTTGATACGTACCTGAGTGTATATGTACCTGGGTTAGGTTAGAAAGATAGTAGCTAGTAGAAAAGGACTCCTCTGGCTCAGCCATGAACGTCGCCTCCTTATTTCCTTCTGCAGGCTTCGGGGATTCCCTCGGGAAAGACTACTATCATAACAGTGTTGTCTCAGCCGCGTTTGGAATACAAAGTGTCTAGGGCTCCGCCAGGAGCGGACCAAGTTAGAGACCGGGCCCTGTGCTTATGGAAATTTCTTTGGGCTATCGTGTCCTTGATATTTTACATGGCGACTAATATATATGTAAACGATATATACACACATATATATATTTTTTTTGAAATCAAATTTCAAATTTCTCTCGGAACGATTACGTTATGTTTGTACGGTGGTCGCCGCCCTCATTCTTTATGCTAGTCGTGTTTGACAAAAATCATGCCGATTTTCTTTTTCCCTCCTTTCTTTCCTCGTCTTCTCTGCCTCGCAGACTCTACGTGGAAAATCTGCGATATTATTCCAGCGTCAACCTTTACTATTTCTTCGCACGTTCTCTTTCTCGGTCTTTCGACATTTTTCACTGGACTCTTGCACTGTTTTCCTATTACGTATTACGCATATAAGTCGCGTAGACGCCATGTTTCTTTCGAGCTACCTTTACTTGCCTCGCTGTGCGACAAACGGAAAATACCAATTCTTTTTTTTTTTTTCTCTCCCTTTTCAAGGGGAATTTCGCTCCTCGCACCGTTCCAGTAATTTGAGACGCCAACTGATAATGAACCGGTAGGGGGGCGGACGATGTAATCTGCATGAGAATGCAGACGATATTGGCAAGAGGATTTCTTCTCGTTCACGCATACAGATTCGAAATTACATCACGTGATTGGTAAGCGCTTATCACGGATATGGCAAATCACGTATTTCGTGAAGAAACGTGGAATCTCGTCTTTGGTGAGGTCATTTTTAATTTTATGAAATTTACGAAATTTAAAAAAAATTAACGGTGGCCGATTTAGGTCGTGATTCAATTTTATGGCAGATTCCTGTATTATCGATGCATATAAATTTTTGTCTTTTTTTTTGTAAATTATATCTACTTGATTAATTTTATCAATTTTTTTTATACTGATGGATACTCGGTAATTACTAAAATACTGTCAAATTACCGTGACAATTTTAGACAACTTTCTGCGCCGAATACTCCTGGCTGTTACAGATGTCGCGTATTAATGTTGGCTCACGCCGTATTCTGCTGGCACTGATGAATTTAATCATTCGAAATCCAGCGAATGGCTCGTTTCGAAAGTCATTGGTCTCGCGCTGTAATTGAGCTATGTACATTTTCAATGGTGCCGAATTAGCTGAAATTTTTAATAAGAGATAGAAACGAGTTTGCTTATTTAACAAACTTTGTCGTAAAGCTTGTCAAGATTTATTGGGTACGTCGAAATGACGGGGTCAAAAGGTTGAAATATGAAGCTAATGTAGGACAATCGATACCATATACGTTATACGTATACGAACCAGCAGACATTTTTCATACCTCGTGAACACCTGGAAACTGGATTTATTAAAAAAAAAAAAAATATATACAACTGACAAATATTATCAAAATCCACAATTCTCATCAATGCTTGATCCTTGATTAAAGAATTTCAAAAAAAAAAGTAACAACAATCGTCCGAATTAAAAATCTGCCAAAATGCACGTTTATCGACTGTAGGTAAATTAACAGAAAAAAAAATTGCCTTGTACCTCGCCAGCATGCAACCAGGCGCGCGAGAGACCCAACCAAGCGGACAAGCAACCAGCCGGATATCATAGCAAGAGTCTATAGGAAACCAGGAGCGCCAACCCAACTCGAGTTTCAGTGCCGGTTTGACCTGGCGGCCTACATACGTTCTTCACGCCCCGAAGCGCATTCAATCACCCCGAGAATCTCTGCTGCTTTTCCAGATTTTCATGTGACGATGAATCTAGGTGTCACAGCAGGTATCCTTTGGGCGACGACTTGGCATTCACTCGAGTTTTCCACCCCGTCGGATAATTCTGACGCTCGATGAAAACTGGTCGGTCTATACTAATAACAGAGACGTCGTTCGAGTTTTCTAGTAATTTAATAATTTTTAATATTTTTCAATTTTTTTTTTAACTCAGCCACCTATCGTATAAACATACCAAAAACAAAACTATGCACTCGCACGAGTAATCGCTCTTATCTTAAGTTACGTGAATTCCCGTTAATTAATTATCAGATTTATCTTTCTCTCCTTTCAATATAAGGACAAAAAAAAATTTACGCGAAAAATTGCTTCCACCTTTCTATCTCTTTCTCACTCGCTAAGAACGCCTTTGGCACAGGCGAGATAGAAGACGCGAAACTGCGTAAGCGTCGGGGCGGCTGATAACCGCCCGTAAATATTAATGCACCTTAAGGATGTCGCGAGTCAATATTTTTTTCAAGCCACAGTCAACCCGTCATTATTAACACCAGCGTGCTGTATTATTTAATTTCTACTTTGACTTTGTCTTCGAAGAAGCCAAAATTCTCCCCCCAAAAGGCAACATATACCACAGACACATGGCTTATCCGAAGGGGCCATCTTTCAATGAGTTTCAACCTAAGACAGTCCCCTACCACTTGCACGTCTAGGAACGAAGGATCTAATAGAAAGGAGCAAGTGATACGAAAATAACTTTTTTTTAAAGGACTCCTCCCCACCACCCACCAGTTCCCACAAAGTTCACGCAAGGTACAAGCGAGATCCTGGGGTACGAAGATCAAAGTGGCTACCTAGTTGAGAGTCGTGGAGTAGCCGTAGCCAGGTGTAAGAATTCGGATAAATGCGAAGCGAGATGAGAAAGCCAAAAAAAAAAACCGACGAAAAAAAAAAGTGAAAAAGAAAAAAAAAGTTACACCACTTTTTCAAAGAACTCGATATATGACAACGTGGTAGAAATTTCTAACAGAGTCAAACTCTTTCAACAGTTAACCTGCAACTCTATACGTTCTTCAACATGCCCTCGGTCTTCTCTCTCTATCCCTCTACTTTTCCTCTTTCTCTTTCTCCCTCCCACTCTCGTCCAACCTGGACCCGCATTAGTGCTCCAACGATCACCAAACAACTGTGTCTACGATAGCTCAGCAAACTTCAACTTTTCCAACGCCAGCCAACTTCCTGCCGTCGAGCGAGGAAAACCGTAGACCCAGGGTGATCCAACTTCTCTACACGGACGGATTTCCAGAGCACATCCCCTCGAACCCTGCACCACCCCTCGTACCACGATTAACCAGGATTTTCATCAGTGTATATACACGAAATGTACGAGCGAGTAATTTGGCACAATTTATCGAGACATCCTCGTCAGAATTACTAAAAACAGAAAAAAAAAAAATTACAATTCCCAAACTAACCAAGAAGACGTAAGAGTACGGGGTTATGTCTTCCGAAACTATGTAACCGGAAGTAGGACGAAGAATGCCATTCCATGGCAACCGCCATTACGCGAGGAATCCCGAAAAAGGGGATCAGCCAAACTCTGATGAAGACAACCTTTACCCCAGGCAGAGGCACAGGTCGCAAACGACCGGATAAACCCGGGCTTTTGTCCATCTTCTTCCTCCGTCCAATTCACCATCGCCCCCCCCCCCCCCCGCCTAGTCCCAGCAAAATCCCGCCGCTTCTCTCTTTTATGCGATTCCCCGTTAATTACGTCCTCCATGCTCCTCCGCCACGCAGATTCGTCCTTTCTTACGCGCGAAACCTTATTCGCCATTTAATTATAACTTGGCGAAGAATAAGCATAAACTCGATGGGAATGATTGGCAAACTTATAATTAAGGTTATGTGGCTACCGGTAGTCGAGCGTAACGCCGGTCTGTCTCGAGCGCTGAACGTTCGACGAGTGAAGGTGAATTCGTTAAGTGAATCCCAAAGGCGCGTTCAAACGTATGCCAATGGCGTACGTTACAAGCAAGCGTATATGGGAATTCTGGGTAATCGTCCGCTCGTCAGGTTACGCAGGGGCTCGATCTACTAACCATGATAATAATAATAATCAGGGGAGCCATTCGTACACCAGCAATCCTCTGGCGCACCGTGACCCAAGGAATTCGTATAATTGAACTCCTTCGTAAGCAGAGAAGTAAACGGAAGCAATTTGCAAGCAATCACCGTGGGACGGCAGTTAAAAGCGGCAGCCCGTACTGGGCTTCAGTCGCTAACCTGCGAGCGGTGGTCCAAGTAGGACGAGATCTGTCCTGAGGGAGCCACTCATACACCAACGTTCAGGAACTTTATCCAGGCTTCCGCCACCCCCCTCTACCTGCATCCACCCCCTTCGTCCCGAGTATGGTTACCCATCCGAGGTACCAGCCACTTCCTCAGTTCTTTCCACCCAGCTACAGTCTACTCGGCCAGAGTTACCATCCTCGCTGCAAGATCCTTCAGCCACCCTTAAGCCAGACCAACCTGTATCCGTCTTAGAAACGTCCAACCCCCTACGGGTACTTGGCACTTTCGTCAGGCTACAGTGGTTGCAGTTACTCGCAAAGTCCAAACGTCCCTCTGAATACTAAACGCCATTTGGCAACCATCCCTGTTACGTTTGGATATTTCATTAGGGGATGAGGTTCTCCAGTAACGTCCAGGGCTGCCAACTACGTAAATGACTTGGGTGTGTTTGGTCCATCATTCTTTTCTACTCGTCAGAGCCCGGGTTGTTAATTATGTTTCGCGATTAAGGGTTGTCAAGGGATGTTGCCCTTGAAATATATTCAATTATTCTCGGAGTCGCGCGATCGCTGATTTTTCGGGGGGGGGGGGGGGTGAAAGGACGGAAATTTGATTAAGTAAAAAAAATTTTAGGTTTTACACATTTTTCTTTACATTTATTTTCTGTATTCGTCTCTGCGTTATCGAGACTCTAGGTAATTTTTTTAGGTGGGAAGGGGGGGGGGGTTCAGAAAAAAGGGTGGGACGTTATTTACTTCAGTCTAATCTGAATATAAAGAACCCGTTCGTGTAAGTCGGATGTAATGGTCGATAAAGAAGACAACTGTACGATTTGGCCGTTTACGGGCACCCATGGTTCTCCTATTGTGTGGTCCGTGGCCTGCGATATTTATTCGATTACCTCGAACACCTCAAAATGACTTTTCTATTCAAATATTATTGGCTACGTCGGTACGTCGAACGTGATCTCGGCGTTGCTTGGTTTAATTTTTCGTAATTCCTAAGGGTCGATCTACGTACAGTACCCACGGTATGAAAACTTTGATCCTTGACTGTACCCGACGCTTCTCTAATCTTCAGACTAGACACTTGGACTTGGCCATTTTCTGCTTTCATTCTCTTCTCTGTATCAGCCAACCACTTTGGTCGCTGCAGAGAAAACTATTTTTTAACTTCATTTCCTTCAATGGTTATCTTGTTAAATTTATATATATATATATAGTCTGTTGGCACTCGTACTTGTCAACAAATTAATTCGAATAAACGACGTTGAAAATTTTACACCGTTCACTTGTCCGATAAGAGATAAGAAATTTTGACGAATCTTTTTTTATGATTCGATCAAAAGCGCGAGAGAGAGAGACACATTATTAATTGCTGTTGCAGTTGCAGCTGCAGAAACGATGAGTCGATTCGCGAGGAGGCTGGGAATCTCGGTTAGAGCAAAAGGAAATATCAACATGACGTCACCAATCCCTTTCTTACTATCGGTATGTCGACAACGATAATTGGCAACCACGTGTCAATAAATTTTATCGAATTGCATCGCGCATGCGCTTTGATTAAATGCATTCTAAACTCTATGCAATCTCGTTCTAACGACTGGACGCATTATGGGTTTAATAACTTTGTCGGGCTCGAGGAGCAACTTACTACAGGCTACGTTCTCGAATTCATATACTTCAAATAATTATTCCTAATCGATTAGTAATACCTGCAGCATCCACGTGACCGGAGTGCACCTGTATTATTATCGTGTACGGCAAGACAATTTATCTGAGATATTGGCTCTGGGATTTTCACGTAAAATTAATTAACCAGCACCGAGGTAAACCGGCGGGTTAATTGATTATCGTATTTTAACATACTTTCGTGGAGAGAAAAAAAAAATTAATATAATAAATGTATATAAATATTTTCCAAAAAATTTATTTTTTATTCATTTATTTTATCTTACCGTTAATTAATGTTTTTCGTTTACCCTTAACAAACACACAATTAATTAACAGTCACATTTAATTAGATCAATTTCTTTCTTAATTCAAATATCACATATATATATATATATATATATATGTATCTGAGTACATGATAGGAATGGCTCGTAAAGTGTGATCGAGTTTCGCATGGACTTAATTCACGAGAAAGCATCCCCCCCCTCTTCGTCATCCTCCACGGTAAAATCTACTTATGAAATTTCGTATAAAACGTTATGACGTCAGGTTGCGGTTAGAATTAATAGTTACGTCTTTTCTACCAAGAGAAATAACAGCGGTACGCAGATACACAAATTTCCCCAATGATGAACCGGGACTTCCGGATCAACCGGATATGTTCATGTCCTGTACCATCCCTTGGAAATTCTCAGCCGAGTCACTTCAAACGTTAAGTTGCTGTTCTGCGGGGAATTGAAGCAGCAGTAACCCCCCGCAAAGCACATACCAACATCATCATCTTCACCCTGGATCCACATAGGGGTTGGTCCCTTATACCATAGTCTGTACTATACCGTACAATGTATATACGAAGTACGTATATGGTGTAAGGCAACGTGGCAACCCCCCCCCCCCCTCCCCCACGACCACTGCTGCCGTCGCGACGCTCTTTTAGGCGCCGTGGTGGCTGCTTCTCGACACCCCCTTCTACTCCGCCGTCTCATCCCTTGGGTGACTTGCCATGGTCGATACCCACGCGTCTTACTGGATACCCAGGCGTTTCCTTATACAAGCTATAGTAGTCTGCAACGATGCCGACGCCACCGAATTACCAAACGGGCTTCTTACGAGTCCGACAAAAAGCCACGAGGGAGACCGGAAGTTTACGGTTGGTTGTAAAAAAAATTTTTGTTTTTTTTCTTCATTTTGCAATTTCGTTTTTCGTCACCTCTTTTGCGTCAACGATGACGTTCTAGGGATTTTTTAATAATTTTTATTCTCGAAATCGATCCTGAACAATTTTTTGTCTGATCGGTTTGTCGCGGGGCATCGGTATGTCATGATCCGTCCTTGGGCAGTGCTCGATCCTCGAGCACCGATGCGTCCCTATCGCTTCTCATTGTTCTTACGGCCGTCGAGCAAGTGGAGCAGGTTGTGTAATTGCTCGTTGGACGTTCTCCTGTTTTTACATTGCTCATACGGAGCGTGTATGGCTGAGTAGATGGCAGCAGCATCGAACCTGCGCTAGTTCGGCCCGTCCGAGTGACTTTTGGTGAAAAATTTGAGGAGAAATCGAGATAAAATTTTCATCGAACATAACCATACATATTTTTGGTTACGCGTATAAAATCATTCGTTTACGCAGTAAGCACCTTTTTTTTTCGTACTATTTTTTTTCGAGTGTCCAATCGAGCTGCGTTAATTAATCTAGTTTTGTTTGTTTTTACGAAATTCACTAATAACGTCGTGCACGGTCGTGGTACGATTTTTAAACGGGAGCCGCGCATGCGCAGTGACGTCTGGGCGTCTTAAGAAATTGCGCGACGCCGAACGACCTGAGCTCCCTCACTGGGCGGGAGGGCGGAACTACAGGGGATTCGGTACAAAACGCCTCGGATCGACGCGGGACAATTTGTAATCGTTTGTCAGAAGGCTGTACAGCTATAAACAGGACTAACTGCCGTCTTATTCAAATAAGCAGGCAACCCTGTGGCAATGTCGGGCTGTATAGCCGAAGCGTGCCAACATTTTGAAATATTAAGGAGAGACGATGTCCTGCACACTAAAATCAGTACGTTGAAAACTCGATTCATCATTCTTTTTTTTTTATCTTATACTGGTTACAGTTAACGTCGGATTTTACATTGTCATGAAATCGAAAAACCGGTCCCGTTACATTGGTAAAAGCCCGAGTGAAATATTGACGTTGCTTTTAAATGTTGATTGAAAAAAAAAATTTTTTTTTATAAAAATACACATTCGATTAAATGTATATTAATTCGATCTGACTGACGAATTGCTTTTTTGGAATTTTGAATTCGCCTGCTATTACGTCATCAGCATCGAACTCGCGACGAATCTCTGGCGCCAGGGTGACTGCTGCTCTTTGGTATTTTTCGTTGGCGAGTCGGGACGGAGACAGCTCGTAGGAAATCTCCCCAGTCATCCCTAAGCGTAACCGAGAGGGAGAGATATAGGTTGAGTAAGAGAGAGAGAGAGAGAGAGAGAGAGAGAGAGAGAGAGTGATACCTTGGAGAGAGAGTAGGAGATGAGAGTGAAGCTGATCAGGTAAGAGGGGAATCCCCGATTAGATTTAGCAGGTAGCGCTAGGTTGTGGGTCCAGAACGTAATGCGATCTTGCCGGGTTTTCACGAAATTCGCGGATAATATTGCAAAAAGTCTTAACCAATTGAGTCAGACGAAGTGTGAGGGATTCTGTTTTTCACGTATAAAGACGAAACACGGATTGATTATTGGTACAGCTGTGATACGGGTATCTGTAATTGTCACGTTTATAAGCCGACGGTTCGACTGATTTTGTACGGAGAGAAAAATAAAAGATAATAAAAAAAAAGAGCAAGTGTACTACTCGCGGTAGAAAACCAATAGAAAAGGCGCAGTAGGGGATGGCGAACCATCTGGCGCCTGTATTCTCCCACTACCCTCGATATTATCGATTGGCCCCTTGGATTAAAGCGTTTCTCCTACTTTAAGCCGTACAAGAGTCGAGCTCCTTCGGTCTTTCCAAAAACCGAAAAACCCACCGCGACAAGAAGAGTCGTGTGTGAAAAATTGTTGGGAGAAAAAAAACTGTTTGGGAAAAAAAAATGCATCGGAATGCTTTGGCTGTCGCTGACAAAAAAAAAGCAATGTAATCCACCCTTACGTAATAATGGTAAAAAAAAGTGTATTTATCTACCATCGCAATTTAAGGGTGAAATGAAGAAAAAAAAAAAAAAAATTTTTTACGCACAATCATATTTCTACTCAAAATTTGCAAGAATGTTCAGGGGTTGAAGCATTTGTCGGGTTGGTTTCGTGTTTAACGGTTGGCGTACCTGATGGCCGAGGGGGGTTGGCACGGATTGCGGCAGAGATTAGCTGAGAAGGTATTGACATGCCGTGACAGATTTGACGGGGTGTGCATGCTAGGAAAAGTTGCGTCACAGAGTGGCAATGGGGGATGATGAGGGTGGGGTGGGGAGGGGGGGGGGTCACCATCCATAGCAAGCAACCTGAATATAACGCCGATACAAAACCTTCCACGTGTTATAAACGGCCACGGATGGACGTAACGAAATAGGGGTAGTTTTACGTCCATATTGATTCCTGATCTCACCGGTACCAGACACCGTGCGCTGTGGTAGGCTGAATGAAGCACGCGATCTCAACACGTTTCGTCCACGTACGACAGGTGAGACTGATGATCTTTATCATTATCGATGATTCGACCAGCTCGTCTTTTACTGTCGTCGTCAATCGTATCTTGCGAGAGAAGAAGAAGAAAGCAGCCACTTAACGTAAACAATATAGGTAAGCGGAATTATCGTTGAGAACGAATTTTATGGGTTTTAAGAACCCAATAGCGTTACGATGCTACAATATGGCGGCGTCTTGGCGCCTTGGGGATTATTCTTTTACCTAACCCCTCCTGTGACCCAGTTTTTCCCTTGTTACTCATCCTCGTCTCTGGTCGCATTGCATACGTCACTGTTTTGCTTTTTACATCGTTCCTCCACGTCGTAAACTTTTTTTTTTCTCGTTTCTTTTCTTTTAATTTTTATCATCCAATTCTATTAGCCGGACTCTTTCGTGCAGTCGGACGAAAAAAAAAAAAAAAAAAACAGACTCTCAACGTTGAGCTTCAGGGGGCTTGGGATGACCGGAAATATTGGCTTCTTCGAATTGTGACTTCCGAGCGCCACTGAACTAATTCCTAAGTACGCTTTTTGTCTATAGTGTATTCACTCGTAGTCCATAAGCTACACTGGAGAAGAATGTTCGGTGTACCTTGAAGTAAGTTCGTAGGTGTCGTGGCCATTAAAAAAAACTACCCTCGAGCTAATAAAAAAAAAAATTTCGATGATATAAAAGTCAATCGTACCCCTATTTTTGTCCCTTTGACAAATTTCAAGGTCCCCCCACCCCCCCCCCACCCCTTAACCACCCTCCGCGTGAGGGTTTATAAATAGGTATATACCCTAGTATCAAACAAGGTCGTACCCTTCACCCTTCAGTGGAATCACGTGCTTTCAACCGAAAGGATACCAGAGGGTTGTGTACTTTTTTTTTTTTTTTTTTTTCCAAGCAGACAGGACACTTGGTCCTATTTCTCAACTGCTTCAAGGGGTGCAGAATAGAATTTAGTCCAACGTGTCTCCCGGGTGTCTTCGTCACCCTCCTACGAGGAAATTCGTTTTAATTTTTCATGGCTGCCTTTCCTGCCTCTTACCTTACATCTACTACCCCCACCTAACCACCCCTATTGTACAGTTTTTCGTATCTCCTGGTTATCCATTGTGCGAATGGGTTTCCTGTGACGCGTCGCACTTAATAATTACTTGAACGACGCTATGGCTATAAAATTACATTTTTTAAGTAAAGTTACATTTTTCATTATTGACCGTCAAATATTTTTTCTGTCAATTACTCGCCGTGACACGTTGACTCGAGCGAATTTACGTTTACGGAAAAAGAAAAAGAATTTTTGGAATATGCAAAACGTCAAGGTACACGGATTCATATTGGATAGTCAGTCGTTAGATATAAGCTCGGTCGAGATAATCGCTTATTATCCGAGCTGGAAATATTAATCGTATTATATAATCACTTTAGCGTATGATGAATATTCTGATAGAGCGTCAAATCACTTTAATAGAACAGACGCTGCATTATAGATATTGCGATAATCCTTGGCTAGTCGGTTCATCAGTTTGACGTCTTGAAGACGGCCATATTGGAATTTATGATATACGTCGGGGATGATAAAGAAATCGATTGGGTTGGACACGTCACGTTGTTACGTAACAAATTTGGGAATCTGTGTTTATCCTGGTAACTAGTCTATTTTCGTTCAGTCTAGTTGGCCATTGTGTTATTATTTTAGCAAAGTCAAGAACCTCAGTTCAGCTTCGAACCCTAATTGTCGAGTTATACATTATACAGTTGGGACAGGAAGCAGATTTTGATAAATGTCATTTTCATCGAAATTCTATACAAATATAGATTTGTCTATTAAATTTTCTATTTTCAAAATTACTTACAATCTACTATTTCTGATATGCTTGACTTTTCTCATATAAATGTGATAAGGCCGATGCAGGTTCGCGTCACGTTCGCTGGTCGCTGGTGGCGCCACGTGTTCGTCAAACATGGCGTCGTTACCCAGAGTTCCCGGATGCTTCGCGTAGCAGCACGAATAGTGACGATGGAAAGAAAATACATTGAGAAATTTTCTCAACTGACACTCAAGCGCCGCTAGAGGCACTGGCGGTTATATTAACAACTAGCAAAAAGAACCTCCGACCTCTTTCGGCATCTAGACTGTATATACTACCGCAATATGTTACACGACATAAATCATTTCGTGCTCGACTCGGTTTTTCGAAATTACGAAAACCCCTCGCCGGAAAATCCCAACGTATTCCGCGGGAGCAAATAACGTCGTGTTATTAGTCCCTCTTCGAAAAGTTTTCGTGAAAAAGTTATTTTTCCCAAATTTAACGCTAGATGGAACCCCCGTCGGTGTACACTCGAGCAGTCTGTCCTTTTTTATTCACGACTAAAGACTCTCATTCGCCACGAGAAAATACTGTCGCCAGCACATTAGACAGAATGAACCGACCTGTACTCGCGTACGTATATTTTTTTCAAATTTAATAGAAAACTTTTAATTTACAAAGCTTAACGCACCAGAGAGAAACGTATTACGTAATTATGTATGAGCGCCAACGTTTTCAAAAGTCGGAAGCCGCTGTTGAACGCGACGGTAACTTTTGTAGCTTCCTGTATTAATTAACTTTCATTTCAGAATCACCCAGCCAGTACCATACAATATGGTTGGGCCAGCAACCGAGTATTATAAACCGTGTAATTTTTAACGCGATATACTTTACAGTGCATTCAAACGTGACGTCACCGTCAATGACGTCATAAGCAGTACAGCTGACTACGTTCCACTACGAATAATAAAAACGTACCATAGACAAACAATTCAATTTTACTCTGTCCCAATCAGTATTGCCTATGTCCATGCATTGTATATACGCTGTAAATAAAAAGAAAAATCAATACCCACCAAATGTGCTTACTAAAGGACTGTAAAAGCTTTCGAAGTAGCCATTTGTTTCTCTGGCTTTTTAGTAGCTTTTAAAGAAAAGGCCAATTCGTCCTCGAGACTAAAATCATTCCGACTCGGTTCACATTCGCACGAAGCAAATCTCGTCAAATGGATCAAATACGAGGTAGGAGCAGCTCAATGAAAAAATATATTCACATATAAAAGCCCAGCGCTATCGTCATCTTATTGGCTTGTCCAGGCAGCTCTGGAATTTCGCCAAAACACCAAATCCTGTCTTTACGACGGTTTTACGTAATTATATCGTATTAAAGGAATCGCACGAGACATTCTCGTCGGCTGAATTTTCCTATGTACTTGAATCCTCGTATATAACGACTGTCGCGTAAATATTAAGCCACGCGAAAGCCATAAACCAAGTTATTACACACGAGCCATACAAATACGGAATCGCGTGTACTATTTACTCGTAGCCAAGAGGCAATCACGTTTCTGGTGAATTACTATTATTCGTCGACTTTTTTTTTTCTTTTCTCTTATTTGGCAATGGCGTAACCAGCTGCTGGGCCAAAAGTTACTAGCAATGGGATCGCCATGCGATTTACCCAATGTAATTTACAAGTCAAGGCACTGTAGGTATTATGCGACTTTTACGACCCTGCAGTCTTTTATGCGTTACGCGAACGTGCAAGTGCACTGTAATTTTTCATTCTTTCTGATTATTATGAATGTTAATTTGAGTGAAAAAAAAATTATTTTTTTTCGTTACACTTTTTTTTCTTCCTTCTTCACACGGTATATTTTTTCGTATACTCATCATTACAATTTCACTGATAACACGTGCAATTGCCTCGGTTCGCTTATCTTACGTATTTCCCGTATCAATTCGGCTATCTGCATGAGGACAAAGCTAAATGAAGACTAGGACGTTTTTCGCAGTAATTTCTCGAGCGATCCAAAAGGAAACTGAGGCGACTTTGTCAATGTTAGTTCAAAACGAAAAATATATATATATATATGTATATGGGAAATTTTTTTTTGACAAATATTTCTCGTGGCAGGTTAAAATTTTAACGAGATGGTGAATGTCAAAAAAACAAATATTCAAAAATCAATCAAACCCTTCGCTCCTTATCCGTCGACTGTAATGACGACAAATGGGCGTCGCGACGCTGATACGAAACGAGCGTCGAGTCGCGAGTTTTGATAATTTTCTTCGAAAAGAGACATTAATTCCCAGAGAACGCGGGAAGCGACCATAGCGCGGAATATTCCAATTTCCCAATGGCGTCGTGTTCCCGGCCGTCGCGACGTCTCCTTACGCACGGTGGTACAACCGGCGGTGTCTTTCCCGCTTTTCGCTGATAAGAACTTTTCATATTACTCAAATTTAACGCTAATACAAATGCCTAGGGACTTTCGGCGTTACCGTAACATCTCGAGAATTTGTCGTCGGCCATTGCTAGACGATTTGTAGCCACAGCCAACTACCGTTGCCAACCGTAAAAAAAAATTCTGCAAAAAAAAAAGCCATTAAAGAAAAAAAAAAATCAAATTACTCCGCAATCTGTGTCGGGGATAAATTTCAAAAATACCTAACTTTTTTTTTTTTTTTTTTTTATAATTTCGTCCATCCCCAAAACCCTTCCACGATACGCGCGCCACGTTATACAGAAAATTCTTTCTCACTAATTCCCCTATACCAACTTCTGCCAATTTGCATTTTACCAGAAACAATTTTTTTTTTTACCCCAACAAATTTCACTCACCGTTCACCAATAAACGGACAAAGCCCCTACACAATAATCTTACACAATAAGTACATCCTGTTACGGAAATACGATATCTACGTCTTCCAGAAATTCCCATTCGAAATACAAACGAATTTCTTTCGCTAGCAGCACACGGCTTCTGTGTACGCGAACGCCTATTCGCCATATCCCGCGCGCCCTCCTACTGCTGCACGGCATAATTTGTAAGAAACAAGACGTCCCACAATAAGCGTCCCACATACCGCGCAGTATGCTGCTACAATTACGAGACGGCACAGCAGTGAATACACTAAAGTAAATGACACGTACGCATTATAGCCTGTGGACATACATAAATTCGTTAAGGGTCGGTTCGTCCTTTACGAGCAACCTGAACCTTCTTACGTAACTGTCAGTTTTACTACCCCTCAACCTACCCGAGCCACCCCTTTTTCTAAACCGCAAATAAAAAAAATTTTTTTTGATATCGAATGAGATTTTGGGAATAATTTAATTGGGGGGGGGAAGAATGTAAGGGGAGGGGTACGACATTGGGGTGGGGGGGGGGGGGGTAGATGTAATTTGTAAATGCAGGAACGTGTTTTTCCAGAAAAGCTCGCACTGATACGTGGGAAAGAAAGTGTCTGGAAAGTTCGGCGCTTGAGGGGGATGATGAGGCGAGGGGTGGTGGGGGGGGGGGGTGGCGATATCGAACGATTCGTAGGCGAGAAGAACATAAAGGATATTCCAGGATTGGATGCGCGTATACGAAGTCAGAGGGTTGAGAGTGTAAGGGGTGGGGTAGGGGGGGGGGTGTAGGACATAAGAGGGAAAGAAGGGGAAAAGGAAAATGGAGAAGGACGTGGAGGACGGTGAAATATCCATGGGCCAAGATTTTCCGAGCCCATTGAAGAGGAGCATGACCGTAAAATGGTGGGACAAGGGTTGAGAACTAATATACTTTTCCGTGTAGTTTCCATCGTGCATCCCCCTTTTTGTCTCTCTCTTCGTCGTATACAGTCAGGGTTTGCGTAACAACCACCTAAAGATAACGAGATAACCCATTTTTGGGGTGGCATTCAGACACCCTCATTTTCAAAAGTCTCTCGCTCTCGGCGGGGTTGGATCTAAACTTTGCAGACGTAAAGTACGCCGCCTTTCTATCTCCCTCGAATCGCATTCTGCCTCTCGCTTTGACTCGTGTCGTCTTCTCTCTCAGTCCCGTTTCCGTTTCGTTGATTCTTTCGTATCACGTAATTTTCGTATTGCCTTTTTCATGTATCTGAACGTTTTTCCTCTATGAGAATTACGTAGGCTGAGATGCGTCTGTAATTCTTATATGAATTACACGTGCTCATGCAGAATTATAATATATATATATATACGAATATAGGGTACTTATGTATATACCTGCCCGTTCAGTCTAGCCCGTATACCGGATGAACTGTTTCTCGTGCAACGTCGAACCGCCTAGAATTACAAGGAAACTTGCAGTAGGAAATTTGTATGTGAAAAAAAAAATATACGAAATTTCAGGTAAACAAAATTGTCTTTTTATCGATTTTTTTTATTTTTTTTTCTTCTATAATCCAACCCTCGGCCTGATGTACGTAATTGAGTGTATCGGTGCCTGGGAGTTTGGTAAGATTAATTTCCGTCTTATCACTAACCATCTGATACATCGGCAGGTATATAGTAGCGCAGCATCCCGCTGGACCAGAAAAGGAATAAGTCGAGATAAATCAAGATCCTTATCAAACTAATCACAGAAGGGCTAACCATTTCTCCCACGTCTCTCCCCCCCTTCTTTTTTTCCTCAAACATACCCAGGGAATTACGCAGCTACGTGCATTTTAAATATGTCGCGTAATTTCTTCCTATCTCCTTCTACCGCGAGTCACCGTTCAATTCGCGTCTTTCGGATTTTACCATATCAATGTTATATTCAACGATGGCTTCTACCCGTCTCTCCGTCTCTCGTTCGCTTTCAATCCCACACGTAGCCTCGTCTCACTCCATCCCATCGCCTCGCCGCACCCGGCTAAGGACAGATTGTCAATTCCAGACGCCACGTCAATTATTAGGCGCATCCATCCGATGCACAGCGAGCGCGCATTCGGCCCGACGACAAATTCGCATCCGTTTCCGGTGACGGTGAGTCAGGCGAAAATTTCTTCATTCGAAGTAAAACATTTTTGAAAAAAAAAAAAAATTTTCTTTTCCCTCCAAACCCATCGACATCGAAGTAACTTCGTTAGCTGTATTCTCGAAAGAATTTCTTTATTTTTTTCAACGACTCACCCTGTCCATGAATTTTCATTATTATTAATCGACAATTTTTATTTTACCCCCCACCCCCTACCCCTAAAAAAAAATACGACAAATAAAATTTTACAAAAAAAAAATAACATCCATCACCAACCAACAGGTGCATTATGGGTATCGCGCAAGTACCTTTGCGAACAAATATTTTTCATCCCCCAGCTACGAAAAACCTTCAGCTAACCGCGGCTACCTCATTAATCAAGACTTCTTCCGTATGGTCCCGTCGCCATTACAAAATCGAACAATAAATATATCGAGTAAACAAGACGAAGGCTAAATCAATCGGTCAATCATCAATCAAAGCTCCGCAACAAGAATTGTCTTGTATATTCCCAAGGGTAGGTAGGGTAGCTATGGGTATAAGCCGTCCCCCCCTCTCCCCTTCCCCCAAAACAAATTGAATTATCGGCAAGGACCATTAGAAATAACACTGATCCATAGTAGTTACATACACGCTTCTAGCGGAAAGGTTAGGTTAGGTTGGACCACTCGGAACCAACAACGTTACGCACATAGGACGTTTCTTTTACCAGTCTATCCCACAGTTATCCACGTACCGTGTCATTGTTTTTTTTTCACTCAGGTAAAACTGTATCAGCCGGTCACTAGACTGGTCCGCGAGAGACCGAAGTCTTTTGTTAAAAGTGCCACGCGGTACGAGGGTCGTGTGGACGTCGTATTTAGAGGGCTTGGAGGGGGGGATGTCGCAATCGGAGACGCGCGAATTCGATTTCAAGAGGGTGGTTCAAAAAAAAAAAAAAAAATAGGGATGCTTATACGGCGAACTGTGAGAATCCCTTCACGAGATACAAAGAGGGTATCGCGTTTCTTCGTAGGTGACGCAATTCTTTCGTAATATATACACATGTGTTAACAAAGAATATATATATAGATATATAAATTTTTACAATTTAATTTTTATACGTCGTTACTTGGTAACTGCGGGAATAAATGAAGACAGACGCGTTGAATATATGTTTATGTATGGGTTGTATATATATATATATATATATACGCGGGTTGCCCTACGAAAGAAATGGGAGCATCTTTGGATCTGTGAAACCGCAAAGGATTCATTATGAACGTACGTAAGTAGAAACGTAAAGTAAAAGTCTTCCTCATGGCGGGAGCGTTTGAATCTTGTCTCTCTCAGTAGATACGTGTCATCTTTCGAGATTTCCCTGATGTCTCGACAGACGCGCCTGAAGAGACTACTGCACCGTGGATGCTGTGTCTTTGATTTTTTTTTATCCTAGCTTAATGTTGCTCTTCTTTACCGACCGACCCGACCACCCTTCCCACCACTCCATCCTCTTTCAAAAGTCACGACTTTATCATCTTCACGAGTGCATTGCGATTCGTGGACACCATTTGTCATTTCGTTTTCTAGACTTCCGGCATGAGATTCGGATACTCGTCGGTATATATAAAACACCGGATCTTTCATCACTATGGGTCGGTCAGAGCATATATATATATATATAGTCAAGCTGTAAGATCAGTCTTTTCGAGGGGCCACTTCCTTACGGGTTTCATGATAAAGGAGTCCCCTGAATCTGAATGCACGACACGTGGTCCTTACTGCACTTTCATCCTTCACGATTCCCTATGCTCGTCAGCTGATATTAGCTATAGTTTCGCATAGCTTGCTACAGTGAAGGGTAAAGTTCATGCCCGTGTCAAGAGTTCACGTAGGGGTTCACGATTACGTGATTGCACGAGATCTTAAAAAAAAAAAATCTTGTTATCAATTCTCTTATCCGTGTATGTTTCTATAGAGTCATGACGCCGCTCGGGAGTACAGGGGGAAATTTGATGTTATTGGAAATTTTCGAAAAATCAGATTCCTCGCAATTTCATTCAATTGCTACCTTCCGGTCTATCGATACAGCCTTCGATTTCCTCGGCGAGAATCGTTCATGCGAAAAGAGACTCGTACGTGTCCTCAGAAACGAGAGACGCCACGTTCTGATAAGACGAACGAGATGCTGGAGAAAATTGAAATTAATGATAAAAAAAATTATTTTTTTTTCACACCCTTCTTCCCCCCCCCACTCCTCCTTCTCATCTTTACTTTTTTTTTTCCTTCGACATTTTTCAATTCGTAAAACGCGCCACCTTTCGATATCCTAAGAATCACGCAAATGTCATTTTGGCATTACGTTAATGGGAAAACGCTAGCTGGCAATGCTAGCCCGAAGCCCACCTGTCAATTGATACTCGGTAACTGGGATAGCCGAGGGGAATACATTTCTGTAAATCCTACGTAACATTAAGCACAACCTACGCCTCAGGAGTTAAAGGGGCTCTTATCAGTCTAATGGGTCTGATCGTGCAGCGTAGTTAGTTAATTCGACATTAATGCTTGCGTACAGAGACTTCCCCTGGGATATATATATATATATATATAATGACCAACATAGAAACAAGCAAAGAAAATACGAATGGGAAAAACTTCGATTACGTTTTATACGGTATAGTGGAGCGAAAGTGAATCTCGTGTATAATAAAAAAAAAAAGAAGAGAATACGATAAAAATGAAAAATAATGATAACGACATGTACCACCGCGATAAGTACCCGTGGGAGGTAATAATTTATCGGCCGATTCTCATACCGCTTAACGTACTCGCTGTCGTGCGAGAATCTCTGAAATAATGTAATACCGTAAACGGACAAACTTTCCCGCCTAGTTACGTGCTCGAGTGTTACGAGTGTCGAGGCGATAAAATCACGTTAGCAAAACAGTAAAAGCCCTCGGAGATGAATCGCTGTCGAAGATCAATCAGGCGTTTAAGCTTGACGTTCTCGAATCGTCGATACGATCCAATTGAACGCGGCAGAGTTTCGTCGCAACATTCACGCCGTGTAAATACTGACTGCAGTTTTGTGAGGAGTGGTAATTTTTTTTTTTACTTTTTTTTCCGACACATTGTACATATTTCCCCTCCCCAACTTTGTCGTTGTAACCCCCCCCCCCCCCCGGTTAATATTATCATAGTGGTTGAATCCTGATAAGGCATTTTTCCGGTTTATCAAATTCCCCCCCCCCCCCCTCCTTCGACACTCACCCACTGTCCATTCCAGCCATTCGAGCGAATATTATTTGAAATCGATAGCAGATAGAGATTTCACTGATGGAAGAAAGACGATGAGACAGTTTTGCCAACGGATTATGGATCACGTTAGGTTGGGGTCAGAGAAAATGGGATGGACGGGTTGGCCACGAATCAATCGGCGGACTGTAATAATATTAAACGCTAATAATAATCCTGATTGGCGTGAACTCGATACAAGGTGACGGGGCGCTGGCGGCGTTGCGTTAGTTGGATGATTTGCACGTTAATCAGGCTAATTTCGAAAACCAATCGTAAATACAATATCAACAGCCTTTGTCGCAGGATTCGTACTGCGTACGGGCGAACGTTAATCCAAGGTGAAATTAAGTCGTGCGCGAAACAACGTGCACGTACGTTGCGCAAGCGCAGACATCATATTTATAAATTATAATAAAGTTACGACTCAATATTGATATCATTACCCGTTATTCATTGATAGTCTGTCATCCTGTCAAGTTGCATGGCCGAGAATCTCAGGTTTCGTAATGTTTTAGTACGCGCGGCCGCCGCATGTAACTACGGCGCTAGTTTGGCGCCACGGTAAACCGATAAACGACGTTTGACCCGCGCGCTTTGCCAAAGAGGATTGGCTAAACGGCTTGATACGCTCAAGCGAGCTTTCGAACGCGGTACAGGATGCTGCTCTTTCGTCCTGTCCTAATCCACACGTAGTTCTCTATGGGATCCTTGGGGCAAGTAAAGATCGTAATTGTATCGATAGACTCGTCCACCGTTGTATCCTGTTGCAGGAGCACTTTGGCTCGGTCGAGACAAAAAAACAAAATTAACGAGCCACTCATCGTCACAGGCATGTGGATCGAGCGCGGGTAAAATTCTTAAAAAAGATTCACAGCATCTGTGAATTGCGAGTTATTCTGATTATTGTCTCTTGTTCCTAATTCAATTGTTATACATGTGTACGACTATAACGTTATTTGCATACCAACCGGAAGACATCTTGATTCAGGATTACTTTGCTTGCGGCGATTATTGGATATATATATATATATATATATTATTTTACTCCGTTCTATTTATGCATCCCAGCGTTTTTCGTCTAAAATATATAAATCGCAAATCCTGGGAAGCCGCAGTATGCTCTGGTATCAATGTGTACCTACTGTACCTATGTACCATTGTAGTGACTTATCTCCTATCGACTTGCCGGGTAGCTCGGCTAAAAAGTCAATACGGAATTATACATACTTTATTGCGAAAGCCCAACTGCACGTGGCGTACGTATATACGTATACTTGGCATGTATACCGACAGAGAGTAGATATGTATCATTGAGTTTGCGGGCTGCTAGAGGGAGACACGAAATTTACGACATTCGCTATAGACAAAGTAAACAGCACGGGGCCTGGCAACGAAAGTTTTCCATGTTACCCAGGAAGACGAGTGGAACGGGAGGCGTGAACGTTGCACAGTCAAAATATGCAAGGACGCTAATTAACTTTGTAGAAATTAAAGTTGACGCCACAGACATTCACGGCACACTTGGCACGCTCAGCTGAAGATTTTGAAATCGTAATTTCACGCCTGGCCGAAGGTTTCTAATTTCTGCGTATTAACGTCGTGTTACACGGCCATGGAATATGCACGTAGCGCCACTGTCACGTTTCGCGGCAACCGCTCGCACCACGTACTCCTCAACAGAGAGCCTATGATAAACGCTAATCAGACTACGCGCATCTCACGTGATTCACTGTAACGACGTTAATTGCAATTCTTTCGGCTAATTATGCAATTTTATTAAAATTATCATTAAACACGTTAACTGCTCGACCAACACGAGTCCGAGTTTAGTTGCCTCGCGTAAATAATTAAAAAATAAAAAAAAAAAATATGATCACCCACAAAGAAGGACGAGCGTAGACGGAGAAAGTGGCAAGTGAACGAGGTAGGATCCGAGGGAAATGGAAACGAAGATAATCATTAGCCCCATGCGAGCTATAAGAGGGGTATACGATCCCAATCGGGAAGGTTCGTTCAATGTCGGCTAATCACTTCGGTCGGAAGCGAATGATCGCGTGGCTCTTAAAAAAAAAAAAAATCTAATAACGCAAAGGCAGACCATGGTGGGCGCCATCAGTAGGGGGCAGCGGGGTATATGAGGTAAGGGACGACCAAGGGCGATGGGACCAGCAGGCGTGGGCCAGCCACTCCATAGTATCTCACGTTTGAATCGAAAACCAATTTCAAAGCAATATGGTGCTCATCGCCTTCCTTTATCTGATGCTCAGACCGTATAAACCGCTTTTGGATTTGCCCGGATAATTCGGGATGAGCTTCTTTAAGTCCTAAGCGCTTTAACGCCTTCGATTCTTGAGTCGCGTCGTTTCAACGCAATGCCTGTGGCAGACGCGTCCAAAGCCCAGACGTAACGTATACCGAGACGTCGGGACGTCTATCAGCGACGTCCCTCGAGTTACTTTCACCCCTTTTTTTTTTCTTACTCGTCGTACAAAAAGTCCTATTCCTTGTCTCCCCCCTCCTCCCTTACTTCCTACGTCACCACCAATAGCCTATAGCTCGAGTCGCCGAGGTAGAAAATTGGCCGAATCTTTTCAAACGGTCTATTTACTTTTTTCCCAAGCAACGTATCGATATCGAGGGATGATTTTAAAAAAAAAAAAAGAAATTATCTTTCCACAATATTTTATCTCCACCCTCTGTGTATTTTCCTCCCTCATCATTTAAACAATCCAATCGCTCGCCACGTGCTTACGAAATTATTCGTCGCGCTACCGGCCGAGTAACTACGTGAGGCGTCCGACTCTTTTTTACCGACGGAATTCCCTAGATGGCACTGACCCACCTCTAAACTCCCTAGGATGTTCTACGATAAACTACTAGAATTCATAGGGCGACTGACGATTCTCTATATATGTAAACTGTACCGTGTCCCGGAGTACCTCGGTCCTTCTGACTATCCTGAACTGTGGTAAAGGAGGGCGGGAGGGGTGTCATCTTTTAACGGCTGGGTGTGAATTTATCGTTTCGAGGGGTGCGGTAGTTTATTCCATCTGGCTCTTATATAGCTATTGAAATTCTTTAAGTGATAACGATATCGAAATAAAATGGTCGCGTGATACGTTCGACTGACTATACACACACACACATATATACATACATACATATATATATATATATATATATATATTACTTTTCTGGTCGAGTTTTTATTTTCCGTCGATAATCGTAAAGCGCGAACAGAAAATGTACCCGAAAATAAATTCCAATGTCTCACGTGTTTAAGAGACCATTTTCTTAGGGGTGACGCGCTGAATGGACGACCCCGTCCATTGAGAAGACTAACCAGCGTGACCAAGCCCACGCGGAACAAGTCCAACATCCGCTGCCGGGTCCTATAAATTTTCTAAACCAAGGGGTGGGATTTTGGCGTTTAAGGTCTAATTGGGTAGTAAAATTTGTTTAGACCAGAGTCACCGTGTGCCCTGACGAAAATTTACGATTCATCCTGGCAACGGACCACCGGAGTTTTGGGATACATCATTTTTTTTAAACTTACCCCCCCCCCACCGCCCCCGGGGGGGGACCACCGTCAACCTCCCACCCACCCCTTTCACCGCGACTCCGTCTTCTCTAATTTTTTTTTTACCATTTCCCCCTCTCCGCCCTACCATCTCGCCTTTTACATCCAGAAATTTATAGCGCCTAAATTTGGGGTTCTCGCTCCTACGTACGGACGCCGCCGCGTCAACCCATTATTACCGCATCGATCTTCTCTATTGTATTAAAGTAGGTGCCTGATTCCGTGGTACAATGGATCCTCGATAAATTAGCTATCTCCTTGGATACATCGACCAAATGGAATTCGCCAGGTTTCCCGGTATTTTCGTACGAGTTGTTGCCCCCTCCGGTACCTTTCAAGTACATGTATATATATATATATATAGTCGCTCGCGGGATGGTCGTAGGAGGGGAGGGTGGATAAATTAAATAATTAAAAACGAACAAGCCCGTAAAAGGATACCGCGTGGTAATTAGCGTTAATTAAACGTAGCCGTCCGTTGTAGAATTAATAATAATAATATAAAAAAAAAAATTAAAAATTTTTTTTTTAACCCCAAACCACGTCTGAACTGTTCATACCGGATATCCATGTAGCGAGTGAAGTCCGAGGTTAATTTGTCCTCGTGTCTTCCTCTCTCTATGGCTTCGAGCCCGGGGAGGGGTTAAAGACGAGCGAGGGTTCCGTCCGAGGTATTCAGACTAGTCGTTCCTAGGCATTAGCATCATTTGTGTCCCGTAGCTTTGGGAACAGGTAGGCGCGAGAGATTAGATCTTTGATCCTTATCCGAGCGATCCTACGAGATCCATTCTAAACCAGTTTCCCCAGACTGCTCGAAAGACGTCTGGCGAGCTACAGGGATGCTGCCGATTTCCACGTATCCTAAAACGCATCCCTTTACTTTCGCCGAGGGGTGGCTTTGGGTTACGTAACGAATCCCTCCAAGGGCAAGGGTGGTCGAGTTTTATGATTTTTTTTGTACTCTTTTTTTACAACTGCTACCACCCCCACCCACCCACCTCGTTCCATCTACCCAAAGTCTATTTACCGGAATGAAATTGATCCATGAATAAAATCACGAGAAAGGGGTTGAAATGTTTTTTCTTTTTTCTTCTTCTCTACCCTTTCTTTCTTCCACGAGACTCGTGCTGTTTCTTACGTCAACCACGGACCCTCCTTAATACTTTAGGACCAAAACCAGATACCAACCCCTATCGACTCTCACTGTCGCTAAGGGTAGTTTGACGGTATCCAGAGGAAACGACTCTGCAATAAAAGTCGATAGAGGGGGTGATTAAAAAATATATTTTCCGTCCTTGTACAACCCCCCCCCCCTCCCCCTCAAACCCCTCGGCCTCACCACCTAGATCCCACCCTCTTAATTTTACCTCAAGGGGGAGCATATCGTTACGTAGTCCTGACCGGCTGAGGTTGTGTTTAGGTTTGTAGATCGTAGATACGACGCGAAGTTTAGCTGTGCTTAGTTGGGAAGAAAAAGAAAAAAAAAAAAAAAAACACCACCCTTGACCTGGGAGGTCCGAGGAGATTTTTATCAAGAAACTCTTGGGCGGGTTACGGGTTTCGAGCGTTGGCTATATTAGGAAGGGAGCAGAGCTAACTCTGATGGCTCCTGGATAGAAGCCTGAGGGTCCAGGGGCGCGTGCCTCGCGGCCCTGACCTTTTACGTCACCCGTTACGCAAGTGTTAATAACGCGACTTACGCGCTCAGCTGGCCGAGTGGCGCTGCGATCGCTAGAAAAGTCATTGCGCGCCGTTGCGCCTCGATAGCGAATCATCGCGCGAAAGCAAAGCGTCTGCGACATAAAGTAAGTCTCGTTATCGTCGCACATCGTTCGCTTGGTGGGGTAGGAAAAAAAAATGTATCCTTTACACAAAAATATAAAATTACCAAAAAAAAATACGCCTTCCTCAACGTCGACAAGTTCAATCACCTCGCTTGCACGTCTAGTCGAAAAATTTGCATACTCCTTCGCCCGGCAGCAACGTTTCCACTCATTTTCCAAGATTTCACACGAGATGTCGCCACGGTACAAAGGAACTTTCGAGTATCACAGCCAAGTACCGCATTTACACACCACGCATTAACGTGACGCGTACATACGTAAACGGTCGTATGCTAATAGCCACATACTCAATAGATACGCAGGCATGCAAACACTAATAAAAAAAAAAGGGTTTTGAAAAAAAAAAACAATTTTCTTCCTTTTAACAAAAAATCGATACAATCAATGTACCCTACAGGCCTAAACGAAATTTTCAAATTTCCAAAAAAAAAAAAAAAGAATCTACGTTAATAATCCATGGTATATTGTATGAGACATTATTATTATTATATCCTCTTTACTATCGTAATTACTGCCAATACCAAAAGGGATGCTTTGGTAACGCCCAGGGTATTCTTTACGCAGGATCGTCATGCAAACCGGAAGTGGTGTCTACGACACAAAGATGATACGTCCAGGAAGAAAGATGAGGTGCGTAGCACCGTAAACGGCAAAGAATGGGATCCCATTGTTCGGTTGATGCACGACATTGTTAACATTCCTTGTATCGCGTTCGGCGGACGAGACACGAGTAGTGCCGGCAGTGTAACCAGGCTTACGTACAAGTGCTTGGAGTAATGGACACGGTCGGTAAAGTAGATAAAGTCAAGACATAGTTGGACCAGTCTGTCACCGAACCATACAAATTGACGTGCCTGTAACGAAGCCTGACAAAACGTCAGACCATAAGTTTGAACGTCAATGAAAATGTATATTGTTATTATTATCGGCCAAGAAGATGATAAGAGAAGCTGATAAACGTCGAGATTTAATTTATTAATGTGACGCGTTAACGAGGCCTCGATATTTCTCCTTGACAAGTAACCACCCTTGCTCGAGGTTAACTCGGCAACCCTCCCGCCAGTTATACCCCGCGAGACCCACGATTATCAAACCGTTGTTATAGGCGAACAAATTTGTACAGTTTTCTTCGTTACCGACGATCGAGAAAAAAATTTCGAATAAACAAAATTATGGACCCGCGTATCGATTGGCTATCGATCTCTTATTAGACTCTTTTTGTATATTGATATATGTCTGTGCTATTGTACTGTATATCACAGGTATCAGAGCCGCGCACGCCCACTTTTTGGAAAGTGCCTAGTCGCTCTTACGAAAATTCATTATAGAGCCGTAACAATCTTGTAGTAATTATACGACGGTTATTAAAGGGTCTTGATTAATCGACAGTTATCCAAAATTATTAAGTCGTTCGTATTGGATTTTTTTTTCTTCGTTACCCTCTCGTACCTTCATTCTCGATGCTTTGACTTTGAGATTTTAATGACGTATATTGTCGTTGTGAAATTTTTTGTTATCCCCCCCCCCGACCACTAGAGTCGACGACACTTGAACTTTGACCCGAGCAATACACGTTATCACACAATGCAAATACCGTACGACCATAGACCCACATACCCCGTGTCCCGTTAAAAAGTATTCGAGAGAGCAAGTTCCGTACAAAAATTGTGTTACCAACGGTTAGAAACGAAAAGAAAAAAAAAAGCGACAAGAAGGGCAGGCGTGAGGGGTGGTACAAGGTACGTCAAAGTGCACGAGCGTTCTAGCAAATGCATTATAATTGCGAAAGCGTTTTACAATTCGTCGGCAAGTATTTACAAAAAAAAAAAAAAAAAAAAATGTTCACATTGCATAACAATATTATAATACAACCGAGACACCAACATCCCCACGATATACCAAGTGTATACACAGCATTCGCATGAGTTATCGCGAGGACCAAGTCAAATGGGATGAAATGGTGTGAATCCCCCGTAAAAGTTCCTAGGAGCCTAGGCCGAGGATGCTATAGATTTTGATGGGATTTACATTACGCGCGGTCGGACAGTAGGGGTGGGGGGGAGGGAGGGAGGGAGGGAGGGGGTGACTCAAAGAATCTCTCTGGTCGTTTACGTGGCGAAGAAATGGGGGCGTGTGTGTATATGTGTGTATGTGAGGGGGGGGGGGGGGTATCGTCCAGCGAACATAAATTCAAAGAGCGACTCCGCCCTGTTGTCGAAAATACGGAGGGGTTGCTTTTTAGACTACATAAAGATACATCCCGCAGTATGTAGAGACGTGGCTCGTTTACAACCGTACGATACGCCAGTGCCTTTACCGGTGGTCCGACGGTGGTTGCGTTTTTCTCCACGCGGTTAAAATCGTTCTCGTCGCTACGCTATTTCGCCTCGTTAATCGACGCGCATTCGCATGCGAGCGGACAATTTTAGAATACAGTCTTCGTTACGCTTGTTCTATGCAACCGGTCGAGGGAAGATGGAAAGAAAAGAAAAAAAAAATAACAATAATTTTCAGTGTCCCAAAAAGTCTCCCGCGATCGAGGGTTTCGTCCAGGTTAATGGCTACGGTTTCAGATAAAATTCGGGCAGTAGCGGGGTAGTGGGGGGGAGGACCCCATGAAAAAGGCATACGAGCTCCTATCCACCGAGTGTCCAGACGTTCCGTCACGGTCAATGTGTAATCTATGAACTGTATAGCCGATCCATAAAGTTAACAGCACTTGCTATGTTAAAGGTTTCTTTATGGACCAAGCCTTATGGTTAACTGTCGTTTCAATTCTGCTTGTGTATACCTATGGGTGTAGTTAAAAAAAAATATATATATACATATATACATATATACATATATACATATATGTGATTAATTGTTTTTCATTGGAAAGACCGTCGCGCGACAATTTTCTTCAACGATCCCCGTTTAATGTCTATCCGCGATTCTTGGCCGGCGTCACGTACTACACGATGCCCGTAACTTTTACACCGTCGAAATCCGAAGCAAGATACACGCGTCCTCGCCCCCTCCCCGGAACCCGTTGCCATGTCGTTCACGTGTTAGAAATTTACACGCGTGCAGTGCCGCATCGCGAAAACAAGATGGACGTTCGGAGCGAACGAAATACAAAATGCCCGAACGCCCTCTGGCGAGACCGGATACTCGATTCACGGGCATCGAGGCCCGACAGTCCGCGAGCAGCTACTAAGCGTACGAGGTTTTACATTGACAGCGTAGGAAGGAGAGACACGCGCGTTGCCGACGGCGCGAGTTTCGGTCGCACGAAAAGGATCTAATCGGGAAACACGAGCCGCCTCTTAGGGAGATTTCGTGTGTCGACGAGACGCGATACAGCGACGCGTCGCGGCGGGATAGCCGAATTAATTTTATTCACACCGTCGACGCAAAGTACGGACTCGTGTTTCTGGGAAGCGACAAGAGATCCTTTTTGTCTGTCGGACTTACGCGCCAAGTGCCGAGAAACTTTAAACAGGAACAGATAAATGCCGGGTTGGTTTCCTTGATCTTGTACCACCTATGTCTATTATACTATTATATATATATACATACGATAAATTTCAAAAAAGTCTTCGTGTAAGCTGATTAACGTTGGCGTGATCGATTAGTCGTCATATTCGTGGGTCCAGTTCTCACGAGAGCGTCCAACGAAATTCTCTATGCCTAACGGCCTGGAACTGAGCAACGGCGGCGTGCGCGTTTAATCCAGCCAGATCGATTGATCGAGCCAGTTATCGTTATGAAGATCGGTAATCTCGCGGAACAGCCAATCGCACCCTTTCGTCGGCCAATAGCAACAAGCCGACCCAACGTGACCGACCGTTAGGAATAATCGTACAGCCGTGTGAGATTTCATGTCGATCAGGTGTGACATGTAGGATTCGCAATTTTATGTTTTTTTTTTCTTTTTTTTTCTAATCGACATGCCTAACGACCTCATAGCAGACATACGGGAATTCAAATCCACCGTTCGTGGCAACGATGGTCTATTTCGAGGGTTGAGAGGAACTTTAAGTGATACCCCTTTTTACGCTGTGGCAAGAAGAAGACGTTTTCTATTTGGTGGTGACTGATGGTTTCGCGAGGTTTTTCTTTTCTTTTCTTTTCTTCTCTCTCTTCTTTCGTCTATCTCCCTCTCTCTTTCTCTCTCTCTGGCATACCTACCTAAAGCTCCATTTGCTGCCTTGACAAAGGAAAATCGATAAATCATTCGTTCAGCTCAATAATTGATTTAACCATCGTTCAATCCCAACGAGCCAATTAGACGCACGTT
Organism: Syrista parreyssii; assembly: GCA_030142615.1. Classification (NCBI taxonomy): domain Eukaryota; kingdom Metazoa; phylum Arthropoda; class Insecta; order Hymenoptera; family Cephidae; genus Syrista; species Syrista parreyssii. The sequence goes on from JARQTG010000055.1 coordinate 296,162, forward strand.
TTTGCATACTCCGTATTAGCCGACCCTGAGGGAGAATTTTTTTTTTTCATTTTTTGAAACGCGTTTACAGCCCGTCTTGACGCGAGCGACGTAAGACGGCATACACGTGGTGTCATTTGACAGCCTTCCGGACCGTGAAGTATTTGTCATGTGGCCGTACAGAAGGTGTCAGCGAGGAAGATTGTCGTGGGGAAGAGAGCTAGGAAAAAAAAAAGACAAAATCAAATTTCGAGTTTCGTAAAAAAAAATTTTTCAAAATTTTTCATTCACCAAATTGCACGAGCGAACGTTGTCTCAATTCCACCGTGATTTTCTACCTAGGGACGCGTTGATAACGAAGAATAGAGAGGGAGCAATAGGGAGCAACGGGCAGACGAGAGAGACGAGAATGTGTCGCCGAATAGTAACGACTCGAGCCTAACGATTCGAGACCCCGTTAATTACTGGGATTAATGTGAAGTGGACGTTGCCACATGTGTGGCACGCGAGCCAATCAAAATAGTCGATAAGAATTAACAAGCCGGCTATCGTCGTGTTCGACATCTCATTAAGCGACGAGCGTACAACGTAAATCTCACGTTAACATCTCAATCGAATGGACCCGCTGTGACTCCTGAGAATAAGCTGTGAAAATTCTTCCCTGTTCCTATGCCGATACTCGCAGCTTGCTTCGATAAAGACTTATACGCCTATATATCTTGTATACGTTATAAGACGTAAGTGGTGTCTATAAAAATTATACGAGTACTTGTTTCTCTCTCTCTCTCTCCCCCTGCAGCCATCTCACTCAAACATACGTATATTCAATTGGAGCGTCATACGAAAATTGAACAGGGACAGAATCACCCGACTAACCTCAAACTGACCTGCTAATCCCAAGTGCCTCAAGAGTAAGTGCACTTTTTATAGCAAAGATAAGAAGCGCTCGAATAACCTCGAGTTACACGAGATCCAAAAATCGAAATATCTCGAATCGATTTTTCTGGAGGGAAAAAAATTTTTTTTTTTTAACCTACAGTACGCTTCTTTTATTTTTCAAACACATCGCTCGCTCATCCTACGAAGTTCTTGTCTGTTTTCGAGATTTCGAATTAGAGGAGTGAATCGCTAGGCGTCTAATTTAATGGTATTCGGACTCTCTCTCTCTCTCTCTTAGTTCAGCGCTCATACGGTATCGCTCGACGGATCACGTTTGGCCCTCTGCCGTCTTTCTACGAGTTAATCGTACGGCGCGACAATCGAGAAGTGCATGAGGCGAACACGCGCGCGTTCATCAGCGTGGCGCAGCATAATTATAAAAATTGATCGTCCCGCTGCCATGGCTACGGGTGATTAATGAACACCCGATATAACGCGGATACCCCGTATCCCCTGTACCGCAGCTTGCCCAGGGATGCAGTGCGGGAGAATACGTGAATTTTCACGGAGAATCTCCAAACACCCCGACGACGAGCGACACGGCTCGGTGACGTCCAAGTTTCCGTGAGAGGTGAATTTTTGGACACAAAGTACACAAATATTTTAGAGGCGATGCACAATTTTGTTTTATTCCTTTTTTTTTCCTTGTCGCAAATCACATACACGTACAATTTTGTTTATTTTTTCTTCCCTTAAAAAAACAAATTCCTTTCATCAAATACATAAATCGACGTGCCCTCCTCGTGAGAGATCAGCGCAAAACTGCATGGCTCGAGCAAAAAATTTCTTTTAGGTATAAAAAAAAAAAAGAAAACTAACCAGGCAAACCGACCCGAACCAAGAAACGATCATTCCCGCGGTAATATTCAAACCGATAAACTCCCAGAATGCACTGCACGAAATCACCGGCGTTATACATATAGTCATCCAGGGACGCATACTAGAGACAGGTTATGTGCATGCATTCGGGTCGGTGCATCCATGCACCGGGGTAACCAACCCCGTAGGCGGTCCCCGATTGTTCCAGATAAATATACAATATGGCCGCAGCGACGGGGATTCTCGTAAAATATGAATCTTCGAGATAGTTTTTCTCGTGGGAGGGGTGGATAGAAGCGTCGGAGGTGGGGGTTGCCGAGAAACGTGGGTGGGAGGGTTGGGGGTGGGATGACCAATGACGGTAAAATTTCTCGGAACGATTTCAAGACGCGGTGCAGCGATGCACCGATGCAACGTGGCCGATATGCAGGTTGGGTCGGATGCAGCTATGCATGCATCCCAGTAGCTCGGATGCACTTGAGGAATGAATAGTGCGCGACTTCAGTATAGGAAAGAGACAAGGACTTTTTGACATCCCTCGTTACAAGAAAAGGAGGATCGGTCAAATTTCTTATTTTATTTATTTTTTTTTTTTCTCCACCAACCGCGACCCGTCGATCGGTCCATTTCAATTTTTTCATACGAGGGATCGCACGTACCGCGTCTTGCGTAACTGTGAAAGGGACTTTAAACTATTACCCACGTGCTCAGCACCTACGCTCGTAACGTTCGTTAATGATGATCTACGCTGGAAATGACCCAAATACTCTTTTTTTTTTTTTTCCCAGACCTCGCCCATCCTTTGTTGACTATTCGATGCATTGTGTTTTCGTTTTTTTTTTAATTTTAATTTTTTTATTACTACTGATTCATCGTGATTTTTTTTTTGTAATGTTGCAGTGGCTGCTGGTGAATCTGGTTGCCGGCGACAATACGACTGTCGGCCAATCGGCGGAAATCACCGGAGTCTCTACTAGTTTTCAGGCCGAGACTATTGGACAGGTAAGGGTATAATAACAATGGTACACAGCCTCCTTACGCACACGTTGCACGATGTACGTTGAAACGAGGGACTTGAACGTTTAGTCGATACTCGGTTCAGAGCTGGTCAAAGTTTTTCGCGTAAAGCTGCCAAACGTGCCTCGCGCGCGGTTAATACATTCGTAACGGCAGACACGCTGCTTCCATGTTAATACGAGAGACCAAGCCCAGAGATCACGCAAAAGCAGCTGCACGTCAGTAAAGAGAGCCAATCGTTGTACGTTTCCACCAAAATGCCCTACGAAAGAAAAAAAAAGTTAACCCTTTTACCCTCGTGCCAGCAAAATCGTACCTTGCGAGTTCGTCGCGTGACTGCAATTTCTTTTTTATTCATACAATTCTCCACGCTCGCTTGCGTCATTAAAAAAAAGAAAATTCTCCAATAGCGCAACAATACGATTTACATATAGCGCGGAGCGGCACAATTTGTTTCACCGTAAAAAAAAGGAAATCTTTTTTTCTTCAAAACACCATCATGAAAAATAACTTGTCAAACTTCCTTACCGACCGTCGATACTATTCTATCGCGCTCGATCGGTAATCCACGTACCTCGCGCGACTCGCGTCCAGCGTTTCGAATTTTACATCTGTCAGACGCACAAGCCGTTCAATCCCTGACGCGAGTCAGCAAACGTATAAATACATTTATTCATGCAGCAAGATGAAAATCGGTTTTCAAATGCGTCCCCGGCGTCCGTTTTGCGAGATGTCGACTTTTTATTATCCGCAAACGGCGTGAAATCACATTGTACATCCTTTACTGCCCAGTTACTCCTTGCCAAGGGGATCCCCCATAAGCTTAACGCAGGGTGAACCCAGGTTGAAAATTTAGCTGACTGCGAGGACTCGACTAACCTGTAAGTATCGTGTATACACGGTGGTCCAGTTATACGACGCTTATCCTACCTGACCTACCTCTGTCCCGTGTTCGCCTACGTATATGACGTAAATGTAAACTACGCCCTACGCCTAACCCTACATACATATATACCCGCAGATTCCCAAACAGTCCACTCGGTGCTTGAACTAAAAAAAAAAATTTAAGTTTCACCGACTCCTAACGGTGGAACAAGAAATCAACGACAAAACTTTACACCCCGCCGCACCCCTATAATCGTACGCTGCACCGGACTGCTTCTCGAAATAGGAAAACTCGTTTCACAAAGCCACCAGTACGTTGGCGGACGTGCAAAAGCGAATGCAATAAGAAAAATGGCGCCACTGTGCAACGCGGGCGTTTCATTTCGACGTACCAGCTTCGCGAGTCACGTGACAATGGCAGCCCACGAGGTTCACCCGCGGTCAACGTAATTCGTCATGTAGTCAAGCTGACAGAAAGGAGAGAAAAAAAATGTTTCATTCATAAATTATTTTTCGTCACAATTCTCTTTTCCTACGGGATAACACGGACACGCGGTCTGCCGCGCGTCGCCCCGAAACTACCCGTAAAAATACGACCGCCTACAGCCCTGAGTGCTTCTACGTACATGCGTACGGATATGCGTGACGAGTTTCGCTAGATGCAACTTTTTCCCGACTGCTCGATAAAAATCAAAATGGCCTCCGAATTGTCACGCACAGACCTTTCAGCTAATCCAATTTCTCAAACAATCCTACCTTATCAAAGGACACTTGGCTCTCTAGGTTCAAGCTTTTATACCATAGAAACGACTTCATTCGCTCCGGCGAAGTGCATAGGTAGAAGGTTACCTTGCCGTATTTTCCCGTCAGTCCCTACCAGTCACCCACCGCCCACTTCACTTACGTCTAAGCTTTACTTCTTGTTATACCCGCCAGGTGGACAGGGCGATGCCGGCTCTCGTGAAAAAGCCTGAATACCCACGGCGAACGAAGCAGACAATTTGCACGAGGAGAACGCGGCATTTATTTACGCGACACAAAGCATTGGCCGCACGCTGGATACAGGCGGATAATACAGACCGTAGATACGTTATGTGTCTCGTATAAAAAATATTATCGTGTAATCCCAGCTTTTTACCTATGTCAGGTTGAAAGTACTGGGAGGCATTTTATTACGTGTCGTATAAAAGTGTGAGGATCTTGCTGGTAATAATAATGTATTGAACTTGGATCGAGACGCAGTGATATGGGTATGATAATTATTATAATAGGAAATACACGTGCGACCTGATTTCGTCCGTTTCTTGCGTTGACTCTAATATACATCCACACGTACATCCCCCTGATACCGCAACTACGAAAACAGGAGACAACGGAATTTAGAGTAGTTTCGCTACGTGTAGCTAATTTACTGATTACCTACATGTATTACATATCACATTGCGTTGCCAGGTATGACGAACATGAAATACGGGAATTATCATAACAAGTATCACGGGCAATATTAATTATTAGACAGAAACGCTTTTCATTATAATTATATAAATTGTTGGTCGGTCGTTACGGGAAAAGTATAAATGATTTATAAATTTTTAAGTGCACAACACATACGAGCAGAGCATACGGGCGATATGGAAGACGTTGGAAGTGACAGGCTCAGGATTTGAATGCTCGTGTATCAGATACGAAAGTAAATATCAAGATGGAATTCTGGTGAAGATCTATCAAATCCTTTTCAAAGGCTAAACTACCACGCGCCATTAGCGAAATCGCGTAAGGTTTGCTATTCATTTATATTCCCATTATCCGTATATAACTGCAGTAATGGTTCCGTGAACTTCTGGTAGGAGGCGCCACTGTACCACACGTTGAATGATTAATGCGATTTAAATCGTGGCGAAGTCTAACCTAACGATCCGATACCTCAGAGATAGCCTAGCCCGAATTACACCATAAAATTGTTCCGTCGGGTCAGTGATTATTCATAATAGAAAGTTACTTTGAATTTTTATATCGACTGCACGAGTCCGAGAGAGACAGAGCTTGGCGGAGTATCGAAATGTCATTTGCTTCGCGCGGGGATTCGACCAGAGGATTTCAGTGTCTAGACTTTTCGAACTCGACGTAGGTACCGAGCTTATCTATTCGTTATTTGTATTACATACGTGAAATATGTGGACTGAAGACTGCAGCCAGAGGACAGACGAAATCTTTGTTGAAAACTTTCTGTCTACCAGCCGTATCGTAGTGCTACGCATATGGGCTGATCGAGTTTGTTTAGACTAGGAACTCTGCATAAATTTCAACGTGTACGTCTATCCCATTGTTTCTCTGTGGAAAGAAGAAGAGAAAAACTTGAAAGCCTGGAATACGCTTTGTCGAAAACTCCTGTACAAATACAACGAGTCGTTTGGAAGCTTCGAGAGTGAATTGAAGTGAGTCAAAATTGTATATTTACTACACTCGCGTAACGTCTGTGTTACTTTTTGTAGTTTTTGCATTAACACAGCCCACTTATTCCTGCGATTAAACAAAGATCCGCTCGATCCATAGCAACGAGAGACCGAAGTCTCGAACCAGCCATATAAATTCACCAAAGATCCTGACAAGCGCGACGAAAGTTCCTGCCAACTTTTATTCCCATCATCGGTAATACAGTCTACTCGAGCAGGGTTACTGAACGGTCGGTAACGTTTGATTCGTATGGAACGAAAATAGCAGCGGACTTCAGTTCGTAACTTTCAAGGCACGAATTCTGAATAGTTTTGAAGGGACATTAGTAACACCTGTTCATGCACGCACAACGACTTTAGGAGAGGGTAGGGCAAGGAGGGGTGTAAATGGAAGCTCTCCTCGAACTTGGACAGCTTAACGATCATAATATTATAGCACGAACTGTACCTCGGGACGCAGTCACGCATTTCCATAAAATGATAATTAGGCGTGAAATCCTTCGTTCCGAAATTCAAGGCTAAACCCTGGAAAATTTATTGGACGATTTTCGACTCTTGTCAATTCATTACTTCAAACTCGTCAAATTCAAACTCAAACGACTAATTTCTTTTTTCATCCCCTTTTCGCAACACCAGCTTAAGGGTTGCACGTGTCATTACAATAAGTCCCGTTATCTTCCCTTTGTCGTGTTCACAGCAGTAGCCCTTGTCGCTTGGCACTGTCCTCGGGCGACCACTTCAGCCAACCCCCACCCCCACCCACCCCCCCTATCCCTAGGGATGAAAACTGTCGACAAAGCAACCCCTAGACATCCTAACCCAACGTGCACCTATAATTGACTAATTCCACCAAGAACCTTTCGATTTCTTTAACGTACCACCAAGCAGGGGATGAATCTTTTCGATGAGCTACTACTTACACTTATACCACCCTTAGAATTATTAGCGCTGTTAGTACCGTCTGTTAGCAGCGGTAGCCTCCCAACTTAACCCTCACTCCCATCCCGTGGGACCTAATGCCATCATCAACCCACGCTCAAAGTGACGACTCTTCGCTTCGAGGCGAAAGCTCTTTTTCTTAATGCTCAAGTGGGGGTAGCCAATGGTAGCCAAGTATATCCAACCACTCTGACTTCTTATGTCGGATGCATTCTGTCGTGCTGCACGAACTTGGCGATGTGATCGATATCCAGTTAGACAGATACAATTTCAATGGTGCATTCAGAATTTATATATATATATATATATATATACCTTACATAGTGCATAGAGTCTACTTACTATATCAGTATGACCGTAGTGTAGCTGAAGCGGCGAAGACAAGTGTGTTTCTGCAGTCTGCAAAATAAATAATAAAATGTATTTTGCATTGAATATCAGATTTAATGGATAAACGTTTTAAAATATTGAAGGGTAGTAGATTGCGTTAGTATATTTTTATATGGATATATATTACGCTTTTCGAGACTAATGGACATAGTGAAAATATTTTTTAATTCTATTTCCAACTGGACATCAACACCAGTGGTGTTAATCAGCCTTGATAGAAAATAGTCGGACCAATTAAGTTATAATTTTATAATATAATTCGACTAAGGCATAAAGGAGTATTTAATACGGAATTAAAATGATATTTATAGTACAGTCACCTTTTGGATATTTGGTAAAAAAATTATTTATAAAAAAAAAATTTACTTCAAATTCCAATCGCAGGTAAAGCACAGGCTAAAAGTAATGAATTCACCGAACAAACATCCCATAACTTAAACAGCAAAGATAAGCGGCAGTTTTTGGACATCTAAGAAAGTTTCGGTCCCCGTAGGGGTGGAGAAAGAAGATGGCGCACAAAGGTACGGTACGAAGACACAGAGCGAAAAAGTTTCCAGTGGTAAAGAAGAGCTGACACGAAGAGAACATTGTCTAGGATAACTTTGGCAATCCTGTCAGAAGGTATGACTGACGTGGTGTAATCCTGTTTGGCAGCCATAATGCCTTTCCGGTGCCCCAAGAACGTCCGCCCCTGCTCGACCTCGGTCGGCATTGATTCCCTCCTTGACTGAACCCCGCATACAAATTGGCTCTGGAATCAAATTAATTTTTTATAAGGACCTACTCCTCCGCCTCCGACAAACAAAGTACCTTCTATAGGTAACTAAAGTCGATCGTTCCTACTATACCGACCGTCATGACCGCGTAGGATCAGTAACGTGACAATTTTTCCTCGATGCCCTAATATTGGACAATATTGTATATTTTATTCATATACGGTACAATGTACCCCTAATTAATTTTATTATATTTGAACATTTCTTTCGGAAATACTACACCGGTGTCCCTAAGACTCTTTAAAAGGATCCTATATATAAATAGAGAAACTAATCTTCTATCCAGGTTATATCGAATGTCACTTTGCTGTCAGATATGATGCCATGAGATTTTATCACCCCATAAAGCCTCTTCGCTCCAAGAATCATCTCATATTTAACGCACACTTGACCAGCGCTCTGAGACGTTTCACGTCAGGATGAGAATCCAGGGAATTTGTCCAATTTCACGTCAGCCACTATTACACGTATTACAGGCACATAGAGGTTAAGATCTTCCGTCTGTTCTCGTAATACATTGGCCAATTTAATTAATCCTAGTGTAACGTCGACTTCGCTGATAATCCGCCGACTCCTTGAAAACCAGCAACACGAAACTACGACTGTGAACAATCCTCATTTTTATGACACGTAATTCGTTACTAGCTGCGCCCGGACTGACAGACGAGAGCAAAAAGAAATCTAAATCCAAAAAACATTCACAAGGACTTTTCCACGAGTCACCAAGGACCCTTGTTTCATCCATAACACAATCGCGCATAATAAACGACGAAATTTTCAGTTCCGAGTTTCCCCAGAAAATTAAATACTTAATGAATCACAGCGCCTCTAACGACTTCATTGCGAATTAGTTCGCGCATTTCCGTGCCTGCTGAAAATTACCAAGGAAGAATAAATGGGGGGACTGAGAGTAGTAGAGTTTCTATCGAAAAAGGACAGGGGGGAGGGGATCGGTACCACAGCATCCGAACTATATAAAGCCATTCGACAGCCTCAAGATACGTATCTGAGTTCCACAGTGGATCCAGCCGTCGCCATTAGCAAAGAGAGTATCTCTCCTCACTGTTGCTTTCAATAATTTGGGAGTCTAATGTTCCACGTAGTATCTGTATCTCTCTCTCTCCCTCTCTCTGTGTCCATCTGCCAAAGAGAGAGAGAGAGAGAATGCATGCCTGAAATCACGTTTACCGAGAGATCCCATCAAAGTGAGAAGGAAAGGACGGAAGTAGCGAGCGAGAAATTCAGGACGTAGGGGTGGAACGGAGGGGATGGCAGATAAATATCCTCCGGAGAGAGACGCCAAAGAGAGTGGATGCTGTCTACTGTACCAAGAAAGACCAAGTACTTAAATTGACAGTCAGGTATTGGAATTACCCAAGAATTCACCAGCAGGACGTGACGAAGGATTCGGAAGGGATGATAAAGGACATCGATGAATACTGAGGGTTGAAAGCATCCCCACCCCCCACCCAATACATACACATTTGCATAATGCAGTCATGCAACTTAGCGTTAGTCTACAATCCACCCCCGTCCATCTTATCCAATACAGTAACCCCTACGGTCCTACTTTTTTTCGGTAAGAAAAAAAAAAAAAATGATAATTGTCTAAAAATTTATTGGACTAAAAAAAATATCCCAAGGTCACGAAGGGTCGACTAAGAATTGCTTGATCTGAATAAAACCGATAATACTTAACTCCGTCGAGCTAAGGGATGAAGTCTCACCCCGCGACTTTCCGGCGAAAGAAGAGAGAGGGAAATGTAAATAAAAAGGAGAGAGAGAGAGAGGGAGAAAGATTTCCAACTGGCACTCAGAGACGAGAGACGAAGGCAAGCGTCGCCACAAGGGAACACGGAATGGCGTTTGAATAATGCAGACTTGCAGGTCTGCTTAAAACCGATCGGACTCCAGCATCGCTTTGCCACTTGGAATCAGTGATGGTTTCTCCTCGCCCTTCCACCATCGACTCCCCTCGTACTTCGCTACTTCCATCTAAGCCCTCATCGACAGAGAAACGAACTAAGATTGATTTTAGATTGGCCGGGAATTGGTTGTACCTATAGGTACGTTGCTACGGTTGCTCGGTCGGTAACTCGAACTGTTGCTGTAATTCATGGCTGCAACGGTACAACGTGAATGAGGTATGGTGAGTTTCCGGGGTGAAAGAAAAAACATTTAAAAAATTATACACTGTGTACCATAAAGTAACAGACTGACATTTAATAGGTTCATCATTATATAACAGCCTTGTAAATAATTGTTGTGCAATCCGTTCGTTATGATTTCTCTTCCAACTAAAATGGCCGAACCGGAAGTTACATGCAGTTTCGAAGTAGTGGTACCGATATTGATAGTACTTCCGGTTGCCGAGGTCTTCTGTTTGAGAAGAGTAAAAGAACTAGCGAAGTTCGAAGCTTATGGAGCTCTAGCATGATGTGTGGGTGGTTGGGCGGGAGGGGGTATGGGGGGGGCGAGCGATTTGGCGTCGCGACGCCCTCCAGTGTACGAGGATGAAAAGCCCGCAATGCGGGGCGCTCCTTTGCGCTACGTCAACGAACCGGTGCCAGAATCGGCGAATCGACGGCTCAATATATTCGGTGAAGGCTTGCGAGTCGCGAGGGGCGTGGGGACGTAGAGGGGTAAGTAAGGGAAACCCGTTTCCTCACCTATAGTCTTTCGTTTCCTGTTTCCTCTCCATTTCCGGTCTTGGCTCTCAGTGCCTTTTCTTCGACTCTTGGCTAATAACACGGACCTCGGTTCTGGGTCTGAGAAACCGGCTTTAACCTCGTAAAGATCCTAAATTGACTTCTCCTCTGTCGACTGTCTTGCCAAGTTTGGCGGCCATTTTACCTAGAGAGCATTTAGACGCTCGGAATACTTTTGGGACATGCAGACGTAAGATGGATGCACGTAAGTGCATCGATGCTCTGCTAATGAGAGAGAGAGAGAGGGCATACCTTCAGGGCATCTCTAAAGACCCAAAGAGAACACTGGCAAATGACGTCACTGTACTGCCGATATATGATACAACATGAAGTTGGCGATATCAACGAATCGTACACTAATAAATCGAAAAGTGTTTTCTGGGACCTTGCGGAGCGGCAAAGTTGAAGCTGCGAATAGAGAGAAAGCGAACAACGGTAAATATTGAATGAGGGCGAAAGAGAGAAGCGGGAAATAGAGAGGATAGAGAAGCGAGATTTTTCACTTAGCAGACAGTTAGCGATGTCACACCCCCATCAGACAACATATTAGGGCTTAAGACCCTTCATCCATCTTTTACTCGTTCCTGTCCCTGCCGCTAGGGTTCGGGAGGTCTTCCGCCCATTCTCCGCTCCTATGAAATATGCAGGGCACCGTCGTCGCCAGCTACTCTCCTGCAAGGATTTCTCTTCGACACTGGTATTCGTTGCGCTAATGTAAAAGCGAGCAGGTACGAAAATGAAGAAGGAAAAGAGAACATAGAAATTCTCGTGAATATCAAACTATACGTTTTCTCTCGAGGTCCTCGGGACACATTCGGATTTCTCGTTTCTTTCTGTAATGTGTCAGAACGTGACGTCACGATAATGGCACTTTGATTATTCATTTTTCCACGAGAGCATAGGACGTATATACACGGCTGCGTGTATCAACGTACATAATACAAGACTCACGTATATCGTGGAAAAACGAAATAAAAATACGTTTACGTACATTTTGTTTTACAGACTGCCTGGGGAGACTGGTTACCCTGGTCAAAATGGTCACCGTGCTCAAGGTATGTACCTTTACTTTAAATATCCTTATATATATATATATATGGTATATATGGCCAACCAATAGGAGCGCTTGTAATTTACAATTTAACGCATATTCCAACAGCCGATTATATATAGATATAATGTACCCAGCACAAAAAAAGGTAACTTTTAATGAATCGTAACAACGTAACTTTGCTCATTTCGCGAGGCCTTGTTAGTACGTTACAATGCCGCAGCACTCCTGTTATTGCATTGGGTACCACGTAAACAATGATTATCGCTTGTCGCCCAGTAAGGTGCTTAATTAAATTGCATCGCGACAGCTTCATGGAAACGAACATTGTCTTGCGTCTGAGCCGCACGCGAACGGGCGCCAGAGCTGCTGGAGATTGTCAATGCCAATTCTCGCAGAATCGCGCTCTATGTATTTGAGGAAAATTATAATTTTCATCCCTTAAATGAAATTGATAGTAGACACACACACACGGGCTCACACCATATATATATATATATATATATATATATACACATGTACCATATAATGTCACCACGTTAAAACATATTCCACATGAATAATAATAATAGTCTACGCGTACGTTACACAAAAATATCAAAGCCAGCGACACGTTAGAAATAGCTGAATTATTTATATATTTTTTATCGAGATTTTCGATATTTATGTCTTTCATTAATGTCGATCCCCTTTAACATGTCACCAAAAAAAAAAAAAAAAAAAAAAAACTACCCTGACTACGCGTGACCGTCGGACAACCCCGTTTAGTACATCTAGCATCGTCGTTGAAATAACAAGGAGGCAGCAGGAATCAGATATGTATTTTCGAAGGGTTGAGATAAAAGGGAGTGAAAAAAGTCTACGCGTTCACGACGGTAGTGAAGGGAGGGTAGACGTTCTTTTTCTATTTTTTGATTTAAGATACAAAATATAGGCAAACTAAAGATGCAAATTAGATACGAAACGTGACTGGCGCTACGCGTGGTGACTAGAAATATTATTTTTTGTAAAAATTCCTTTTCTTTTTCATACATTTAGAAGCTGCGACGGCGGAATCTCACGTCAGCAGAGACGCTGCCGACGCACGCCCTGCAAAGGGAGACCCTGGAGCACCAGATACAAACTCTGTAACACGCAGGTTAGTCGCCGAGTTTCAGTTTCACCTTAGACCGATAAACCTCCTGTTATCATTCTCTATTACGGTAGACGAGGTAAACGATTAAGTCCTTATTACATGAAGAAACTTCATCCTAAGCACCGCAAGTCCTGACATTGACATTTAATATTTTCTCCTGACCTCAAAATACCCATTAAGTGTCCGTTAAATGCGCATGGCGTGATAGTAGTTTTACATGTAAAAGAAAAAAATTGCCATGCCACACGCAATGAGAACGCACCTTTATGATAGCACAGCACGTATACCTATGTTTATATCTATCTTATGATCTGCAGATAACATGTATCCCGTACCGTTACGCCACTCACTCCTCTCCCCTGGGATTTGTTGCTATGCAACTGCATGTACCTGACCTACATTCTCGAATCTAGGACAAATTTTGGGATCCACCTGAGAGCGCCAATTTCTACGAGTCTCTTACATAGTTAGTTACAGTCTCGCGGTCCAGAAGAGACTCTTCGGTAGTGATGCTGCACTTGTAATATATTTTTTTTTTTCTTAATTTACTACCAGAATCACGCAGTTCGAAATTCTATAGATCCATCACACACGTCGTGCACAGTGACAGTACGTTAACAGGCGATTTTACCAGAACGGATACATACAATTAATCCGTGTACATAGTGCGGTTGGTACATATGTGGTAAATACCGTATCGATATAGATGCTAATAGTAAAATAAAAAGGGGTGTCCAAGTTATTATCGAACGAGATGAAAAAGCATCCCCACGAAAATTCCCATCTCCCACAACGATTCCATAAATGTTTGGTAGAAGCACAAGTGCGGGGGGGATATCTTCGACTAAAAGATTAAGCCCGACTCACATAGGTTTTTCAAGGCTCAAGCCTCAAGATTTGATCGATCGGATTACGTCGCGTTTCTATGTCGCACGTCGAAGCTCGACCACGTGGAATCGCGCATCGAGGCTGATAGACAATTTTCCCTGGATGGTAAATGTTCCCCTATTCCTTAACGTTTTATGACGTCATATCCAATAGAGTCTCCTGATTGGACAGCAGAGATTGACGGGTCCCTCGCGAATCTTACAAATGTGAATCGTCGCCACACCTTCGTTCTTTCCCATCTACGACGCACGTGTAAGCCAATTGTATACACAGAATGAATACGTATAAAACAGAGATGCTGGCAACACGGATCTTTCACATCTTAACTGGCATCTTCCATCCGGCATTATCTTCATAATTCGTTCCAGCGATTCGAACATTCCAGATCCTAGTTCATTACTGACGTCACTCTCATCCATAGATTCGACCTCCATGTACCAGCTTGATTCACTCCCATTCCTTGATTCTGCATAACAGGTTCTCCTCAAGCCTGCAATCCTCCCTGAGTAAGTAGACAGCGGATGCTCGCAAGAGGATGGAATCTGGAAAATAAAAAAAAATAATAAATTCCACAAGCTCGGCACAAGTGACTTACCCACGAGTATAGATTATGTTTTGTAGAAAGATGACATTTTGATTTTTTTTCCCCTTAAACCAGACTCGCACTGCATCTCTGTGAAGAATAATTGTTCTGGGTATCATTGAAGCTATAACTCTGAATTTAGCACAGTATTGTCAGATGTCGATGTTAAATAAATTTCGCTACTGTTAAGCGCTGTAGTGTTTTACGGAGGGACTACCGAGACTGTAACTGTAACAAATGGATGCGGCCATTTAGATAAGTCAAAAGTAATCGGTAGCGAGAAGTTAAGTCGGCGAAATATTAATCGTTCCAAGTCAATTGCACCCCCTAAATTACGTTCCTTCGAGACTGCACAGTGACAATAATTTCTCCTGCGGCGCGGTGATAAATTTCAAGTTAAAATCCAACCGGAAGGGATTTACTGCGTGAGGTATATACCAGGGGCTCTTCTACTTCCGCTTGGATTTACCTCCAGGGTGTTTATTCCCACGTAGGCGCATGCGCCCTTGAGACCATCGCTCCTTCTTTAATCAACATGATCGGCGTCGTATAATGTAAATTATATGTATATATATATATATGCTTATATTAATATATAATCAGGTCAGTCAAATAATTGTCTTAGATTTTTCCTACGTACTTCCGCCAGCTGCCATTATTCTTATTGTACATACGTAAACGCTGCTCACGTTTAAAACGTATCGTCGTTCAATTTTCTCTACTACAAATAGCGCGGTAAACGAGTGAATCTTGGAAATGAACGCCCGTACTAGAAAATCCTCCATTTCGGAATAATGCATGTACAAGACATAAGAAACTCGACTAGCGAGAAAAATAAAGTATCAGGAGAGAAGACAGCGGTGTAATATTAGCATAACAGAACGAAGAGGCGCGCAGGGAATCTTGTTTTCTCGAAACCGCCGCGCGTGGCGCCACTGTACTAACGCGCACAATGGGAAGTTCTCTAATGCCCATTTTCACAGGCTAGTTACCATCCCATTTTACAGTATAAAAGACAATGATAAAAGACAAAGCTCATCTGTAGTCTTGACATTGTGACTTTTCGAAATTACCTTAAGAAATCATACGCAAATAAAATCTAACTGTTCGTACACGACGAAACTTTCATCCCTAGTAATTTTTCATGGCATCTAATCAGTGTAAATTAATATTCAACATTCATTTCCCACGAATCTCTCTTGCCTCTATTTTTACAGTATTTCTTAACACATTCTTTATTATATCCTTAAAGCATAGTCAATCTGCACTCGCAGACGGGTCAACCATCATAATTTCTAATGTTAAAAAAATTGCATTATAAATACAACCAAAAGTTCAGTGGCTCCCAGTTTATACTCGCTTGCATGTACCACATAGCATATGCGCATATTTACATAGGAAGCATGTAATAGTAAGAGTCAATAGTATCACTGTAGCGAGGGTTAAAAATTTGTCAAAAGATCAATCGGATATTTGCACAGATAAGTTTCAAGCTAATACGAACAATTTGTTGGATACAAAGTATTTGTTAATTAAAAGGAACAACGTGACTGGAGCGTATTTTCCGCTGAGCAATGGAGAGTCTATTATATCTCTGCATCGCTGGCAGGTACAATCTTTGAAGATAACATAACACAAAGAAGAAAAGGGCACGTATTGATTTCGTATAAGATCTCGTTGATTGTTCTCTATATGGATACGGTGTCATTGCACAGCAATATACATATTGTTTGTTGTACAGAGGGAAATTCTTGAAATTTATAAGGGACATTAAATTATGCACAGTGACTATTGTAGATGTAAGATCAAAATTCGAATCCCGAAATTAATATTCAGCAGTAAAGTTATTAATGTACTTTTACGTTTACTCGTTGATGAACTTTTGCGGATAATTATATTATGTTAGCTAAAGCTCGCATCAATCACTGGAACGTTGGATTAATTATCCGTTTTTCATACAGCAAATTTTCAATCCAGCCAATTGGCGCATCACGAAGTCCAACGAATGCTGAGCACATAGACATTTCGTAATGCTATTTTCCCATTGAAAAAGTAATAATCTGGACTTCGGATCCTTCTGGCACGCATTGCTAGTAGCTGCAGATAAAAGCCAGACGACATCAAAAGAATAAAGAGAGCGTGAAGATGTTTCTATAAAAATAAATACACACATGTAGTATTCAGTGATCACAAACAAAGATGAATACATGCAGTGTGGCAATGCACGATAGTTTACTGCGAAATTCTATAGGATAGAAAGTTCGTGTGCATAAAGTAGATATCAAAGTTCTTCCAGTACAAGCATTCAGATGCGAGCGAAACGATTCAAGTTGAAAAACCATTATACAAGAGAGTTTATGCGCGATATTCGTAGCAGTGGAAAATCTCAGGACGCCATTGTGCCGTTGTCGTTGTGCTTGCGAATTAGGGAAGTACGTTTGCTATGACGCTGAGAAGAGGATGGAATGGAGGATAACGCCTTAAGAGGTCAGACAGGATCAGGTAGTGAATGCTGGATGAAACTGGGTCGAACCTGGGTGACAGGGATGACTGCGCCGACTGTAGAATGTAGGGTCTAGCTACTAGCGTGGTCGAAAGTGACGATGACATATATGTATATATATAAAACATGTATATAGTATACAAGAGAACGAGGATTGTGAACTCTAGAAGTGATGAACTTTAGGATAGAACCTTCGGATGCTGGGCTGTATATATATGAACTACTGGTACGGAGGAAACTGGCTGAAGGTTTTGCAAAACGAGGTCGAAGGGGTAGTAAAAAGAGGGTTGTTTGCACTTCGGGGAAGCATTGGGAACTAGGAAATTCGCGGATTCGAGTAACTGTGAACTTTACGTGAACGTGACAGTCTCATTGGGGGATGAACTTCCAAATGAGTTGAAAATCGTCCAAGTCGACAACTCCAATTGCATCCCTCACGTGTGCGGAAGTCTCAGTTGCAAGCTCATAGGTGAATAGATACACGTATGTGTATCGCTCTAGGTTTACCATATGGAGCTTTAAGGGAAGACGCTGAAGAACGAGGAGAGTAGCAGCCCCCGCGGCTACGTCAAGTAGAGAAAGTGGTACTCTTGGAGTAGTATGAGCAGAGGGCGAGGAAGGAAGGAGTGGTGGTCCAGGGCAAATGAGAAAAACGAGTGGAGGTCAAACGGAAGTAAGAATAACACTGGGGCGAGACGTCGTTTAGCGTCAAGTAGTGCGCGAAGGTCTCTCCTCTGCCTTATTTTTATAAGCATTCAGACTTCACTGCCTCGTCCCTCTCATCCTCAGCATCCTCAGCATCCTCCAGGATACATCTACTTCCTGCATCCACGTATCTCCTTCCTGGCCGTCCACTGACGTCGACACACCTGGCCCTCCTCCTTTCTCAATTTCATCCTTTACCACCTTTTTTCGGCTCTCCATCCTTTGATCGCCAAACTGAACGTCCGTCTCTTCTGTCGTCCGCGCGATGGCAGCACCTTCCACGTTGATCCGTGTTATCGTAGTACAGAGGTCTCCTTGAAACGGCACCCGATGTTTTCTTATATATTTGAAGCCATGTGACTCTCCTTCCACCGAATAGGAAAATAGCACTTCCTCTTTTTCTTTTTTTTCCTCCTCCTCCACCCCCCCCCCCCCCTCAACCACTCTTTCCGTTTCTCTTATCCTTCCACCGTGTACGTCCATTGTCAGCTCTTTCACGTTGCCGGCAAAATCTTCCTACCCTCCTTTCTCCGCCACTCGAACGAACGACGTGGCTTTTGCGGCGGGACGCCTCGACGCTCAACTATTCACGAGCTATTTTAGCAACCGGCTCTTTTCAACCCCTCCTCGTCTAAGTCCCCCTACCCCTCCGCCTTCGACCACTTCCAACCAAGCACGCCCAACGTTGCATCACGACCTCTCACACTAACTCACCTCCCATCACACTCTTCACTGACGGAGTGTACGGACCTTTACATCCTACCACCCTTATTCCCTACCCAACCCCTCCTCTATTTCTCCTCAGACACTTAAAGGGAAATGTTTCCGCTTCGAGGAGGCCTCTCACCACCCCCCCCCCTCTCCCCCAAGATTGAAACTTTCCTCCCGGACAAATTCAACCCCACGACCCTTACCGGTACACCGAATAATTATGCACCCCCTGGCGAATGCAGCACCGACGGGACGAAACTACGAACTGCATTCAAGAGGACGCTTGAAAACTTACTCCTTTCAAGGGTTGTTGTTAAGCGATGCATTTCTTTCTTTTTCTCCTTCAATTCTTCTCCGGCGAATCCGCAACCACAATAATCCCTCCAGCATCTGTTGGACAGACAATATATTTTAAGCTCTTGATTTAAAAAAAAGAAAATAAAGTATTTCCAATCGATCAATATCGCTCGAAATAACTGACTGGCAAGCCACATGCAAAAATGAATTATCCGTCCTTAATAATTTTCGAGAACAACCTAAAAGTGCCTGAGGCCATCCCACTAGAGTCCACGAGTCGTAACTATATCCTGCCAGCATCATAGTATATTCCGTGACCTCGTAACGACTAGTTCAGATTCCAGTTCGAGCCGCGTGCTGAACTCTGCATTGCGGTTCCGGTGGTTTCTAACAGGTTTCGGCATTTCGCATAGTTTCTTCCCTCCATGAAGTCGCGGATGCCATCTATATCCACATTGGCTCGTCTCCCCACTCTCTGTAACACAAATATTATATAATTCCATATGCATACACATATATTATACCAGCATCCACACAGCACGTACCACGTGTACAAAAAATTAAAATCTCAATCCGTCCAGCTGACTCGCATACGTCAAGTTACATGAGCATAGAAGATGCTCAAAAGAGAAAAAGAAAGCAAGACGTACATAGAGAGATGGCAAGGAGAGAAAGTAAAAGTTTATTCTACATACTAAATATAATGACTAAAGCATCAGCTGCTTGCATCATTAACCTTGTCGGTGCTCGAAAATGCTCTGGCTTATTTGCCCGACCCCATTTTCTCTGAATTATAGATACACGCTTGATGCGTAACTCCCTTGACCTTGACGCTTGAAACCCAATACTCCTCGAGTTTCTAATCGGGCTGCGCGAGCACGTTTAATTTCATCCACAAATCTTTCTGCAAAAAGTGACAACGGCCCTTTTCGCTCTTTGTTCCCCACTGCAGCACCTCGCGTCCCGCCATTGGAAACAAAAAGTCCTTCCCTCTCGCATTTCCACCGGGAACATTTTACTGCGGACGGCAAAAAATGGTTTCTGCCAACAGTTTAGGATATCCCGTTTGCCGGCGTATTAATCCTCCCGAAGCTGAACTTTATCTCGATGCTACCTGAAAACCATAGGCCCGATCACGGGTCAACAAAATATACAGATGATGGATGACAATTTCGAGCGCTAACAAACAAACGTGTATTAAGGTTTATTCTTATTGGACGACGAAAGAAAATAACCTGGATACACGCGCGCGCACGTCTGTATTATAAGTATTGAGCAAATTTGATCTTCTGTCCTTCTTCTTCCTTCGTACGATGAAATAAACATGGCCGGAAGTCAAAAGTCGATTCTTGAAAATATTACCCAAGCAGCAGATAAGATCCGTCGTTAGGACGGTCAAATGGTAAGAGCATCTCGTCGATACACGCAAGAACGTCTTTGGTATCCCGTGGAAATAAATTAGACCTGCCATACAATGGTAAGACTAGGTCGAGGCTGTTACAGAAAGATTATTCTTTAGGACTGAAAAATAAAGACAAAGAGAAGCATAAAGAGAGAAAAATTCAGAAAAATATCACATAATCGCCTATGGCGATAACGGCGAGATTTTCATACATCTACAATTTCAGTGTAAGCTGCCGAGGGGAGAGGAGACTGGGATGAAATTAAGATTGAAGGTGTAAGGGGGTGGTGGCTACAAGAGTCGAGTGCAATTTTTAAAAGCTCCCTCGTCCGCTCGGTCCGCTTTTAATTATAAAGATAAAAAAGCGTCGAGGTACAATGGTGCTTCGGAGCCAACAAAAGTCGCTGTGACTGACCCTCGATCCACCCACCCAACCCCTACCCCTCTCACCCCCGTCGCAGACCACTACTGAATTCTTGGCATTAAAAAATAACCCTCCCAAGAGCGACCGCGGAGAACAAGCTCAATTCGACTAAAATCCTCCCCTGATATCTGGTGAAAGAAGTTGGTCCATGAGGAGGTAGGTATTCTTGAACGAAATGGTCCGAGGGTGTAAGACGTCAAGATAGGGTAGCTTTTGAGCATTTTATACACAGTGAACTTCATCGCCTGCCATTTTCTACCCTTGCTGGTTAAAGTTGGGGCGAGTTAAAGTTGTACAGCAAATATACATATTTGATGAAAGATTCTCATACCCTTGGACAGGATACGCCTCCCCAGATACGTCTACAAGATTTCAATAATTAATAACCAATAGTTGTATATATTTAAACGGTGTATACAGTAATAGGTAGAGTCATATATGTGTATATATACATATATATACATCTGTAGATAGACTTACCCTTAATGATACCGATCGATCACGCTTATTGGTATCCGTCAATGTCTGTCATGGCATTTCCACCCTCTGGCTATACCCTTTTACTGCTTCTCGTGATCTCCTATTTATTCGAAACATATCGTGAGGATGATATCGTAAATTTGAGGACAGCAGAATGATTTCCGCGCGTTAAACAGAAGATCGAGCAAACCATTACATAGACCATTGAATAACTGTTTTAAAGCCGCTTTTGAATCGTTGATAACAAATGTGCGTGTTGTGGACTATTTATTTGTTGCCAATTTCACGTATAAATCTTGTCAGGCTCGTCGATACTGTGTTTATTTGTAACGAGTAGTAAAATAAATAAAAGTTCATTAACGAATTATTTCGTCAGTTTCGTCATGTATTTTTAACTGACAATAATAACCTGACACATCGATGCTTGTACGTATGCAGAGCTGGTAATTAGGTGGGAATCAACTCAATCTAGTTTGTTCTATATAAATCAAATGGATAGACTAACTTGAATTAGGTTCGTTTAGCCTGAATTAATGTGTATATGCGTATATGCAATTAGCAGGTACGAACAATGAGCAATGAGTTTTGTAAATGTTTCAGCCATGCGAACGACCAAGCGATTTTCGTGCGGAACAGTGTGCTGCTTTTGACAATATACCGTACAGTGGACAATTATTGAGATGGTTACCTCATCATGATCCTGGAAAGCCATGTTCTTTGATATGCCGTGGTGAGCAGTCGCTAGAAAATGGTGTGGACGGCGGGAAGAACAAGGAAATGCGAGCGGAGCGTGTACTTCCTCTTGGCGTAGATGGCGTTAGCGAACTGGATTCTGAGGAAACAATAGTCGTGCAACTCGCGGACAAAGTTGAGGATGGGACGAAATGTCATCCGGATAGTTTGGACGTCTGTATCGCAGGGGAATGCATGGTAAGTCTAACAGCTTAAAACACTTCAAACGCACTCGAGTCTCCTGCGGGAGTTACCGACGCGACCGATGACGCCTCGGGCGCCATCTTGAACTACCGAAGTCAGTCAGTAGGTACTACTGAAGTCAACAAGGTGCCTCGCGCTGTGATTGAGCGCGATAAAATAAAATATGAAAGTGATTAAAGAGCTTTTATAATTATTGTTTTTTTATTCGTTATATGCTTGTATTATTTATTCGATATCAATTGTAATATCGGATTAAATTTCATATGGAATATTAAGCTTTTTATGATTAGTGTAGTACCATATGGTTTGATCTCATAAATATACTTTGCTCTGCAAAGAATTATGTTCTCTTGTGTATTTAAGCTGAATTGAATGGCGGGTTGTTTGGTTAATGGACAGCTAAAGCAGAACAGCATACATATATACTAGTGAACGTGCCTCGTGATATAGTCAGCTGCTTATATCGCTGTTAGGCCGTCTAATTACAGAGAGATTGCCGAGTGAGTTTGCAAACCTTGTTTTATCTTGTCAATCATGCTCTGGTTTTAGTATTCGATCAGCTGTGAAGGCTCGCGGTACACGTTTGTTAAGTTAGTAAGAGTCTTGTGTAATTGAATCGAAGAATTCCGCTACTTTAGTTTTTATTTTGTCCTCATCAATCATGTCACTTCAAATATTTCTGTCATTATGGATTTGACGTTTTCAATTAATATTCTCTCGAACAATATTCGATTTTCGGTCGTTACTTGGGGGCGTGTTAAAGATCGTACTGCGTCTAGTCTTATTCTTAATGAACTTCTCCATTAATTTGCTGCTTCTTTCCCAATTATCTTTTTCAGACAATGAACGTCGAGTCGGACGAAATTAGGAGGAATATAACACGCGAGATTGTTGAAGTGGATCGATGACGCCATTACGTGTAAAAAGCTTTTGATAACTGATATCTACTTCGAATTTTTTTAATAGATAATTAATTCGCTCGACAACGACTGATTAATTAACTGGTTTTCTTATTCACGAGAAAATTGTCAATATAAAAATTATCTTTAGTCTACTGATAAAAAGGTCTGTTTGATCAATAATAGCAAGGATGATCCGAAGTGTGCAACAAGTCAAGTAAAAAATTATTTACGTTACACTACAGAATTTTTATAATAAAGAAAAAAGACCAATTTCATCAACAGTAACTGTTTAAAAATTTATTATCTAACTTTGCTATTTCTCTTGTTGAAACAGTTGAAACCGGCTAACCAGTGGCAAAAGTAAAAACGTTCCTTCGTCTAAATTTTACAGAGTGCTGTGTAATTATTAATGAGATTTCATGGTTACACAAAGTTGATGAACAATATCGAATCAGCGCAGAGTCCACGTAATTAAATGGTAAACGAGGTCGTTAAAAGCTAACTAGCTTTACATTGTTAAAGATACAGGCTGCACTCTTCAGGCGTGGTAGCCTCGTCGACTCCACCCTTTACGTAGTAAAATAAAAGCTTTTATATCACAAGAACACCAAGACGTTACTTATTAACTTCGCTCTTTACATATGGAAAAGAACAACAAGAGATTCGAGAAACAGGCAAGCGTGTACTAATACTTAACAAATTTTTCAAAATTCATAATGGTCTGATATCTTCCATTCGATTTACATATGTATGTACTCGACTGCAATATGTTACAGGTACGTTCACGCATGATGGCACATGTGCTGTGTTACATCCCCTGCAAGCGTAATGGCACATATTGTAATGTAACGAGCAAGAAGGAAGTTGTCGTTTGTTGTCGTTTAACTCGCTAGAATGGGGACAAATTCGCCGTAAGAGATTTTGCGGGAATTCGTGGCCGCCATCAGGCTCGTATTTCTCAGGGACACGTATACACACAGTTGCTGTTGCTCCCATGCTAAATTTCATCATCGCACTACGTGGGAAAACCACTCTTGCTAAATCAGCAGAAACTGTACGAAGCTGCAATCAGAGAAAAATGTCAAATAGCAGCAATAACACTGATAACGAATTCATAGTCAGTTGCAAAAATGCAAAAATATGTGTGGATGTATAAATTATACAAATGCATCAAATTATCCTTTTATTTAGTCTTATATTTTTTATATTTATATATTATATATTATTTCTACACGGTTCAGCCCACAAGTACAGGCCCATATAAAAATATCTAAAAATACTCTGAGAATGACAAAAGAAAATTGGCTGGACTGTCTCGTTAATGCTTTCAATGCCATTCCGTTTGGATATCTTGGCAATTTTTGCTCTTACTTCTCTCAGGCTGGTTTGTTTCTCTGTCTCTCTCTCTCATCATCTCAATATCCAAGAAACCAGCCACCCCCTTATCACCCTCAGCCCACCTTAACACTCTGACGTTCTTCTGCGCCATTCCAGCCCCTACTGCTACTTCTGGTTTAGTTCACTCTTCTTGGCCTGGATAAGGGATGAATAATGTACTCCCAACCCTGCGAATACCCTCCATGCAACCTGAATGACAAATCAGCTTCGGTCCAACTCCGGGTACCGATCGACATCCCCGGTCTAGGCTTCCACGTAAATTGGAAGTCCTTTAAATTCACGCAGGCAAATTCAACGGATTTTCATGAAAATCGTTAATCGACATTCTCCACTTGCTGCCAAGACGAATTGATTGCGTCGTGGCTCCATAAATACGTATACCTACCACCATACATAATTGATACACCCTTAGTACCATAATAACAAATTATCAATTATCCTTTGCAGAAAGTCGGCTGCGACCTCAGAGTGGGCAGCAACAAAAGACTCGACGCTTGCGGCGTGTGTGGCGGAAATGGTTCGAGCTGTCAGGCAGGATATTCCTGGATCCTGGAATCGATATCCATGTGCTCCAAGTCCTGCGGAGGTGGTAAGTTCATTAAGGCAATCTTATGCAATGTTAACATCAGAAATATAATAAGTCATAGAACCGTAGTACGTCTACCAGTTACAGTTATTAACGTCTACATAAATTTTCTTTGTAGGTTTCAAAATTGCCGTCGCCATATGCAAGACCATTGGAACGGAAACAATCGTCGTCGATGATTCAAACTGCGACCCTGACGAGAAGCCAGGGAAAACGTTATTGCCATGTAATACGCATCCATGCTCTACAAAGTGAGTATCGGCAGGCGTGAGTGTTTCCGACTGGGGACAAGGTGTAAAATGAACGCTAGGGGGGTTGCTTAACGGAAGATGACGTTAGAGAAGGCATTGGACTAGGTATGAAGGTATATATAGACGTACAAGGCATATAGGTAGATAGGCAACCAGGCAGAAAGGTTCTATATGTATATATATAGTTGAAAACTGTAGTCGAAGCATGAGTAGCAGCAAACACGAGCAATACAGGAGGCTTTCAACTGCCTCAACAGCCATTAGCCAAGAGAAAGGCCTACAGGCTTTTCTAGTACAGCGTAGCAAAAAATGTAATAGTCAAACCGTAAAGCGACTTTATTCTGTGAGACTATACGTCCCAGCTTCAAAAAGCTTGATCCGCAATAAGAATATAAAAATATTGTAAACGCGACCTGATGCGACGTAATATCCCTAGGACGTCGTGGCTTCCACGTATTTTGTAAATCCCCGAGGTATCTTCCAGTTGGACTGATATATTTATGCTTCTAGAATATTAGAATACCTGATGAGCAACTCTTTGTACCTACTGGCAATGTCATATTGACGTGGAATAAAATATTCAAGGCTTTTACGAAATGGCGACTGTATTAACAAATCACTAGGGTACTAACGACTGTCCGCCTTGAAATTGCGCTAATTACTTCGCTTTGCGATTTAGTTTAATTCACTTGCGGCCCGACACAGTGGAGACACTGTGATTCGACGTTACTTTATACTCGTTGATATAATGTGCCTTACCTTTGTTAAAATCAGATTGAATTTGCAGCAGTCGAATATTTGTTGTCGATGAGTAAAATTGTAAATTATACCTTGGTCCTTGGTGAGTCGAAGAATGACAATTATGAAAATTACCTGTAATCATTTGCTGTGGTGAGAACGACTGCTGTATAAATCTTGATAAAGGTGAACGAAAAGCAATGTATATATATTATATGTAAAGCGCGTTTCATTCAGGATGGATCGATAGATCCGTCTGGCGACCAACGTCGCTCGAGCCTAGGTAACTTTTGAAAAGCAAAATACAAGGCTGCTCGCCAGGAGAATCAGAAAGGCCCGCTTGCAATTAATTCCTGCGCAGTGAATAATGCCTGCGTTCGATACGAATTACCCTGGAGAAGTTTAACGGTAACACGGCGTGGTGTACGCTGTATAGTTATATCCTACTGCAGTTACGTAATAGATGCACACAGTACGTATATTGTAGCCACGTTTTCAACGTTCGTTCGGAGGGAAAAAACGATTTGGAACGCCATCACGATATCGGGTCATCGATAATGCCAATAATGTCTTTGCACAGAATCAACTCCAGGAAGCCATTGATGCAACGAGCAACGGGCCGGGCTATATGCAATATAAAACTTGACGATAAGACTTGAAAATCGAAGTTATAAAAATAGAAATAGATATGCGGAAAGAATTGGTTATACACTGCGAGTCGATAACCGTATCTCCGTACGTAATGCTATTCTAGGGAATTTAAATAAGAATTTATTAATGTCACGATACAAATAGAGAATTACCTGTATTCTGATGTTAATATTACTTATCCGAATTGCATCAGGAATCTCAATAAGAATCTTATTCTGCGCTTATAATAGGACAATAAGTGACAGGTTCGATTAGGACGTATTCAAATATACCATTCTCTTTCTTAACCTATAAGGTACTGGCTTCGTGTGTCTATTAGAATGCCATTCTAATTTCCTTAGCAAATAATACTCATCTGGATACATTGCTGTAATAATGGATCTTGTATTTCATGTATGTGGATTTATAACTCTTCGTGGGACAAGTAACAATGAATAATAGATTGTTCTTCCTTTCTTGTTACTTATCCCCACTATGATTTAATTCTGTGTAGATGGGTCGTTGACGAGTGGAGCGAATGCAGCGCCAGCTGTGGTGGTGGCTCGAGAACTAGAAATGTTTTTTGCACCGAGGACAAGGGCAACAAAACTAGCGACAAGGTAAGTAAAACGTACGGCCTGAGTATGTAGCCTTGCGTGAAAATTTCCAAGCGGGAAAATCCTTGTGGCGAAAGACCATTGTGAGATGACATCTCGTTGCGCGAAATCTGGAACAATTGTGTCGACGGTTGACGTCTACACGTCGCGCCTGGGAGAACCGCGTAAATGCTTTTACGTGATCAAAGAGACTTGAAATTCACTTGGATGTATACATATATGTGCGTTTTAAATATATTTTCATATTTTACGAAACACTCCAAAACCGTTGAAAGTCACTCGATTCGAATTGCTGATGAAACGAAAATTTTCTTTACGTCGTCACGTGAAAGATAAAAAGGTTGAAATACCCAATGGCTTGGTTGATGCTTCAACCCCAAAAATTTCAATTACAGTATCTAAGACTTTGAAAATAATTTTTTTCGAATTGCTTAAAGTATTCTCGTAATTTCGTAAACCTATTTTCACGTGCAATCTCTTCTTTTTCTTGTCCTTATTAAACGGTAGAAAAATAACGTTACGTTTTTTTACTGCTCTTTTTACTTCTTCTCCCAACGCAGTGTCCGTGGTCAATACGTAGGAAACTGAAGTGTTACTTCTCAAAATTGCAGCTGCCAGAACACAAGTGCAACGGGTTGCATAGACCAAGGCACCAAGAGAGCTGCAATACAATTTCCTGCCCAATGTGGGAGACCAGTCATTGGAGCAAGGTGAGTAGCAATGAGTTTTTAATCCACAAAAAGTCATTCTGTTACATTAAATTTTATTCTTTGAAAATCTTACATCAATCTGTCTCACTCGACATTCGCTAAATTTAGAATCCAAGGCGACCAGCCAATTATCACAGTGTGGCGGGAAATACAAAAAGGAAGAAAAAAGCAACCATCGCCTCCTTCAGTAACGTCCAACGAATCGTGCAGTAATAACGTGTCTTGAATGCAGTTACTCCATATTTTATTTAACCGTAGCATCACGCTCGGCTGGCCCATGAAAGAAACGGGGGCCCATGAAAGAAATCCACCGTCGCCAAGATCAAACAAGACAATTTAGTCTTCAAATAAGCCTCTTTCAACCTCCTCAAGTCTCTGCTCGGTCACAGCATCCCTAAAACTTCAAACTCTCTCGGTCTCTCTCCAGCTTCGCCATCAGTCGTTACGAATCGAGAAGAAACTCAAGGAATAAAACGAACTGGTGCAAAAGAAATTTCCTGGGCGTGAATATACAGATATAGTATATAGCTGTAGAAAGTCTGTCTCTTCTGGTGCCTCTTGTAGTATCGCAATTACATTATTTCACACCAAACACAATATCGATGCCAAACTTTTCGGCACATTACGTCTCTTCGAAGAATTTAACGACTTCTCTATTCTCGATGTGAAGTCTGTGATTTAATCTGAAAGAAAAAGAAGCACAGAAGAATAATAGATACAAAGGCCATCGGTATATACGTAAATAGAGAGCATTTGAAGTTCAACTATTTCACCCCTTATCAGCTTCTCGACTGAAATAATGATGGGTTAGTCACTGTTAAATTGAAGGAGAAAAAAAAAATAACGAATAAAAATCTAGCCAAGAATCGGAAAAGTTCAGAGTGCTCGTCCCACTCGCAAAATCTTGAAACGCCATAATGCCTTCGGTTTAACTTTATTTCGCGACAGCCAGCGTAAATAACAAACACCTGGCTTTGACGAGGAAAGTTCATCACAAAAGAAAAAGAGAGAGAAAACAAGTACATAACCGAAGGATTTACCTATACGTATAACCTATATATATATAATCCAGCTAGCAAGAAGCCACGCCTAGTTTAAACTTACCCCCGAGAAGAAAAATCGTCCCGACACTATAGAACGAACGTCTTGGTTTATTCATGAGGTCACTAAACCCCTTCCGCCAACTATTTATTTATCCTATAACCTGTCTAACACTTGTGGCACAATGAGAAAAGTGACGTCATCGCTCCGTGTCCCTGTGTGCAGAAGGAACAGCCAAAAAAAAGAGTCTAAAGAATATTTGGACATTGTATATTGTTGCAGACACTGAAAATCATTGACACTCATTGCACACGAAGTTTCATTGAATGTACAGGAAGCATTCAAGTTATTCTAAACATAACCTTAACAACGCATATCCCCCAATAACCATACTGCAAATAGACAAACCCAATTAAGTGTACGCGAAGCGCCTCCATTGTTCGGCCTCCGTTATAACAATCCCATCAGTTGCTACCGTCAGACAACGTTTCGAATCAGCACAGCTGAATCAGCGTATATTTCGAAAACAAGCAGATTAAAATATTTAACTTACTATTTCAGTTTCGCCAAACAACTCTCCTCATTTTGATGCGCTCCTGTTTATAGCATATACCAACTTCCTATGTACGTACATATAACACAAGTAAAATGCAATACACGTAGCACACGCACCATAGCGGAGCATCGGATTTTACATCTCTTATATACAGATGCAACTGATTATGCAAATACAGATATATAAACTAGCGAGATATAACGTGGAAGAATTCGTTAACGAAATTTTCGTTAAGATTTCAGAGAAGAACCGAAGCTTTTGACAATTGCAATACGTATTACATAAACCCTCGATAATTCCAAATTAAATAATAAAGAAGGAATAAATTAGCCTAGATCAATCATTACCGTACACACATCACTGATACAAAGTATATTTCAGGTTAAAATTGATCGGAACTAAAACGCACATTGGAAATGGGTCGACAAGGTGTTATTTAAACCAGTCGAGAGACACTTAACATCCAACCACGTAGGTTGTATAAGCTAACATATAAAACGACATTCCCAATGCTTGGTTATAAAACATAAAACAGATAGTTGACAACGCGTAATAACAGTATAGAACCTGTCGCGCTTACGTGTATCTATCCTATGTGAAAATCCATAGTCAGCAACGCGTACACAGTGAGGTTATGATTTACGGCGTTTCATTCTTGAT
Source organism: Syrista parreyssii (assembly GCA_030142615.1). NCBI lineage: Eukaryota > Metazoa > Arthropoda > Insecta > Hymenoptera > Cephidae > Syrista > Syrista parreyssii. Next base: position 326,271 of record JARQTG010000055.1, read on the forward strand.
TGATATACAATGCACTCTAGCGCTCAAGGGACGTACTACCAAGCACCATAGGCTACGGGCCTCTTTCATGAGAACTTCGCCAAAGCCCCGTAGTACCTCCGACGCGTACGTCCTTCTCCGTTACTTTAGTGCGCCCTGACGTACCGTCTCTCTTTCTTCTCTGGCAGCGTTCCTCCGTCGCATCAGACCACCACCCGCCCATCAGCCAGTCCGACGACGGTAATGATTTCATCCGACTGAAAGCCGAATGAATGAGCATGGAAGACAGGAATTGATAGATTTCTCGCTTTTGTGAAGCGAGCCAAGCAAATATTGAGCTGAAAGCTCACCAGCAACGCTGGCTCCTCTTCCTCTCACCCTTTAAGTACTTGAAGCTATCGGGTCCTCCCTCTTTTCTAACCCCTTCCTACCTTCTTTCCCAGACTATGGCTAACGCGAGTGGGTCTCTATTTTCATGTTACGCTGGCATACAATTTACCTTCAATCTTATACCTTGCACCCTAGACACTTACCACCTTTCAATGAATATATGTATATAGGTGGGTATTTACTGTGCTACTCCCCTCTATCCTGGAGTCAATTATCCTCGACCCTGTCGATTTCAATGTTACTTTACGCAAGTATCTTTATTGGTTATGTTTGTACCGTCGAGACTGAATTTGTTCTCTATTTTTTTTCGTACATTTAAAAACTTGAAATTCGGATAATACAAGATTACGTGAAAAGGAAGGAGGACAAGTTTTAGAGTATTAACCATCAACTGAATTTAGCAAGTAGTCAAGGATACTCATGCTTCATGGTAGTGCGAAAATTCAGTTAATATATTCCCCTACTGATGAACCTTGTGTATACATATTTATTAATAGCTATCAGATATCAATTAATTAAATATATAGGAAAAAAATGTCTATAATGAATATAGACAGTATTCAATTTTATTGTACCAATCGAGTTTGCTTTCTAATTTCTTTTCTCTCGCTGGATGTATAAATACGTACATATATGTGATACATGTATGATTTGATCAGACTCTAAAGACAGGTTTTTCTTTTTCTTTCTGCTGAATAGTGCTCGGTGACCTGTGGCACTGGCGTCAAAACCAGGACGGTCGAATGTCGCGACGGCACCGGAAGACTCTCTACGGATTGCGACCCTAGGGAACATCCGCGTACGGAACAGGAATGCAGAACGAATAATCCCTGCGCAGTCTGTAAGTTTGCACGTACATAGATATAAGATTCATATTGAATCACTCGAGATGAAAAGAGTCGAAGGAATAAAAGATAAAAATTCAGCAGTTTCATTAATTAAGGTCCGGAGTCCAGGCTAATTTTCCAGCAGTTCGAAGTTCGTGGTGAAACTTTTTAAATACTATAGCAGCCGACAAAGTCAAAAATAATTATTAAATTTCAAAATTCTGTTGGCTTTGCCTAACCACTGAAATGATAATAATAATATTTTTACCTTCATCCTCGCTTCGAATTTCCTGAAAAAGTTCTATTTGATGATGATTACGGCAGTGATAAACAAAAAGAACAAATATATTTTTTCATCAGATGACACCGACGACTTCAGTCTCCCATTGATGCAACCGTATCCGGCACCGCCAGTTCCTGAGAAATTAATTGATCAGGCTGTACCATCGGAATCGACGTAAGTACAATTTTTTAAAAATTGAACGATAGTCGATAACACTGACGTCACGCTCATAGTAAAGTCGTTACTGTACCTTAACGTCGTAGCAGAAGCTTCCCTTTACATGCAGGACACGTAGGACACGTACCTTAGCTGATCTCTGACCCCCTGAATACACTCATTTAGTTCCTGACGTCAGTTTATCCGTTTCGACAGTTATACGATCTACTTTGTCTGTAGCTAGTTGTATCCAAGGTATCTTATTAATCTATCTTTCTTTCCATTCAGTGCTGGGCTGTTCTCCAATTGCTGTATACAGTGTCATCACCTGTAACATGTGCATGATTTATTGATGAAAAGTTTGACAGCTTACACATTATAATTTATATTACACTTGACACCGCCCAAGTTCTTTAGTTATGTCAAATAAAGCAGCACTGAGATTTATATGATAGTTTAAGAAGGAGATTCTAGTCTTGACTTTGTCTATGAGTTGATCTTGACTGTCGGAGTAGATTGTTTTTGTCTGACTATGCTACAAAGTCTAAATGAAGCAAACTCAATGTTTCTCAATCTTCCAAGTAGCCCCACATATTAAAAACAACTGAATAACACCCACATGCACTGTTGGTCAATAGCAACTAGAGCAATTCTATGATTCTAATTGATATTACCTGTATAATAGCATCTACTGTTCTTGAAGCCAATGGAACCACAGTGAAAGGACCCACCGTGTAGTAGGACAATTAATCTCCCATGATTAATTTCAATCAAAATACAAACTGGTGGCTGTCCGCCCTCGTCATCGATCACTCGAGAGAAAAGAGCCGCTGGAAAGCAAAGAAAAAAAATTAAATGTAAAAGGGATTATGGAGAAGAGAAATATCAAAAGTACTGACTTCTTCAGGTTCATCGTGGAGGAGTGGTCACCGTGCAGTGTAACGTGTGGCGAAGGTATCCGACATCGTGAGGTCCACTGTAAGATATTCCTGGAGTTCAGCCGCACCATCGTCAAGCTACCGAATCACCACTGCTCTGGACCAAAACCCATAGAGACAGAGAGGTGCGAGATGGAGCCTTGCAGCATCCTTGAGAACAGTCTGTCCTACCGGATGGACACTGTGGGCGACAGTGGTTATGCTGAGTCCAGCATGACAGATCAGTATAGATCAGGATCAAGGGGTTCTGGAGGTGAGAGCTATGAAGGTAGTGTTAAGATCGCTGCAGGAACTGCTACCGAGACGACCTTCTCCTGGAGGGAAGCAGGATATACTCACTGCAGTACAACTTGCTTAGGTGGTAAGTGTTGAACAATTGTACCAGTCATTACACATTCCATATGACGATTGTTTTAGTTTATTAATCAAATACAAATCACCTTACAGGTATGCAGGATCTAATAATAAATTGCGTACGCGATGACAATGGCAGACCAGTGGCGCCATATCTTTGCAGCCAAGAAACAAGGCCGGAAGCTAGAATAAAGTCGTGCAATGATCATCCTTGTCCACCTAGGTAAATATTTCATGCCTTTTCTATGTTCTGTGTAAAAGAGTTTGTTGGTACTCTTATATATGGTCCTTAGTAATTCTAGTGAAAGGCAACTATTGTGTATATTGGTAATGTATTATTAGATGATTCCATTATGCTGATCTCCTTTCCAGGTGGAACTATAGCGACTTCTCCACTTGCAATAGCCCTTGTGGTATTGGGATTCAGTTACGAGACGTCAACTGCATACATGAGGTGACGCGGGGAACCATGAATACAGTAATAGTTCCTGGCCACATGTGTCCACAGCCTCCACCGTCGGACCGTCAGTACTGTAACGTGTTCGACTGTCCTGTCAAGTGGCACGTTGGAGAGTGGGGCAAGGTAGGATGTGGTTCCTGAGACTGTCATGTCACAAATTTCCATATGGACCAGTTTCAAATAGTCCCATATGTACTTTGCTACTTTTCGTCACTTCATATGTGTCATTCTTATTTTTTAGTGCTCGAAAACTTGTGGCGGAGGTGTCAAGTCACGCACGGTTGCGTGTGAACAGGTGATGGCGCAGGGTAGAAAGCAAACGCTACAAGAAAGGGATTGTCTGTCGCCAAAACCAGCTAGTGAAAAACCCTGTAATACAAAATCGTGTTACAATATGAGAACGGAAGCGGAACCAATTATCCTTAGCGAGAACACAACATTCGATCAGCCGGAATCGGACAAGAAGGTGGATTTGAAGATTGGCGGAATAGCCAAAGTCTTTTATGGAACAGCAGTCGTCAAGATTCGATGTCCTGTCAAGAAGTTTGACAAGTAATATTACACTGAGGATAATAAAGAATATTTTTCTGAATCTGCTAATCAATATCTTGTTTCAGGACTCAGATCATGTGGACCAAAGATGGTACAATACTGAGAAAGTCATCGAAGCACAAGATCAGCAAGAAAGGAGTATTGAGAATCATTGACATAAACCATGCAGATCGTGGAACTTATGCTTGTAATGGTAAATTCATTTTTTGTTTTAATAAAATCTGAACGGAAATGTTACTCAACTTCAGCAGCACAGTATCACAAAAACATATAATTATTTCAGCTGACAGTACAAAAGCTGAGACTATACTTCAGGTGAAGGTGAAGCATGGAGAGCAGATGAGCAGCGAAGAGGTTTTGCGATCTGGAAATGCTGTGCAGCAAAATCAAGATGCCAATTTGGAGTCAGCCATTTCCAATTCTGATGAGAATATACATATTGATCACGCAGGTAGTTATTAGAACAATTTCCTTTGATGTGAAGAAAGTTCTATCCTAACTGCCAAGTATTATATTGCTTTGTTCCTGCGCTTAGCATCTGTCTATGTAAGGTCTTTTGCATTTGGCAATGAAGATATCAGTCACGAGGCACGTCCAGAGGGTAGCGTTCCGGCGAAACCGACGAAAAAGCCACGTCCCAAGAAACCAAGTTCAGGTCCGTCACTTCCTGATGCGACAATGACACACGGAGAATACACAGTAACTGCTCAGCATCAGGTAAAACATGTGTAACAATTAATCATTAGATTACTTTCAATTAAATACTGCTTTCATTATATTGTATCGCAATGATTAAATTGTAAAATTGATTTAGAGATCAAAAAAATATTATTAGGTAATGGTTTACTGTTCTATGCGATTAATCGCGTATAAAATACACTGTAATATCTTATTGCACTCTGAAATCAATTATTCTACATTGATTGCTCTTTTTCTTTTTATGTACTTAATCATCTAACAAATAGTCGTATAACTCTTTCCTGAATATACTAACACTTCCCAATAATGGTATTACCTTATGCTGGCACTGAACTTGGACTATACTAACATTGGTCCGGAATGATTATCTTTTGGATTTTAATACCAGCCTGGTTATCATGAATCCGTTGAATCTTCTGCAAGTTCCGGTGCATCCACCGTTTTGCCATATATAACTCGTCTCATTGCGAGTTTGAAGGTGAGATGGAATTTATCTCGTGAGCCAAAAGAAAAACGTTACAATGATGAGACTAACAAGAATGCTTAAATCAATATTGGATTAAGATTAGAAAGTTTGTTTGTTCCTTTCTTCGAATAGATAAAATAGTAGTGACACGAGTATGACTTTAGTCTTCTGGTACAAAGACCTTAATGTTTTTTTCTAGTCTTTTCACATGTCTGATAATCATTAAATAAATGTTGATCACACAGCGTACAATGTAAATCATATGTGCTGTCGAAATAATTTTTTTACATATCGAAGAGCAGCTTCGAAGCTCTTAAATTTGTCTATTGTAATTACAGTAAGTTCTTCTAAGCCTATTATTTTCATAGATCCAAATAGTATCTGCAATGTTTTATCAATCTTTAAATATTGCATGAAGCACGGTATGTATAATTTTCTAGTGTAATTTTTATGTAAAAATTCTATTCCCTTAGAGCTAATATTTTTTATAAATCAAAAATAAAAAGGCAAATAGACCTGCTAATTTTTGCTAGAGTCTCACTAATTATATATTACAGTCCTATTGGCCGTTTAATGATGGCGGCGTATCCAGCCGAGGTCACAGAATGATATCACCGATATTACTTGATGAGTTACGAGACGAAAATAGGATGTCATCTACCAGACGAAATAACCTAAATTATGGAAACGAGGACTACGATATCGTGCACAGAAATGCAGCTGGTATACCGGATGAGAAATTTGGTCCAGACGAGGAGAGGATTTTTATTGATGATGATCCGTACGACATCGATGAAGCCATGTTTGCACTTCAACGTAAGGACAGTATTAAAAGTACAGCGGAAGTCGTAACGGAAAGGCGGATGTCTGCCATCCCAACAAAATCAGCGATCGATTATATCGAGGAGTCATTGCGAAAGACGAAACGAAAAGAACAGGAAAAGAGGAAAGAGGAATCTGCGAATGATTCTATTAAAAACAGGCATGACGAAGTTGCTGATAATTTGAATGATGATTTACAATCTATAAGAAATACAGAACACACTGTTATCGGTGCTTACTACCTTCGGGATCCTACAAAATTAGAACGAAGGCACGAGAAAATGGATTCCGGTTTAAACATTGGTAAAGAAACTCCTAAATTAGAAGTACGGAAAAGGACCGAAAGTCAATTAGATGCTAAATCGGATATAGATGCAGATGAAAGTCTACCAAAAGGGAATACGAATGAAACTACTGAAAATTCAGATGACTTGGTGCTACCGGAAATTGCAAGTGACAAAACAAATGTCAAACTGAAGGAGGAATTGATGGGACCAAATAATAGTGCCGTTATTACAGAAAATAATACGAGCGTCTCTACGTCTGCACCTGAGGTTGTACAAGAGGAAGAATCTATTTCCGGGAAGGATCAGAAACCCGCATTGTCTTCCAAAGAGACCAATGAGTATTCGGCAAATGTTTCTCACGAAGTCCATCAGGACGATATCCCCAGTAATCCAGGAGATCAAGAAATAGATACGTATTATTCCCAGAAGATATCAAGGGACTTTGAAAGTAGTAAAACATGGGATGCCCTAACTTCTACTGCCCTTCATCACGAAGATGCTATGGACGACTCGTCCATAAGTCCAGTCATCTTAGGAAAAGGTATGAGATCCAATAATAAGAAAGAGTCACATAATAATACAAATTTATCTAACGTACATTATTTTGGCAACATCAGGAACAGCAGATGACTTGATTTTCGAATGGGTCACAACAGACTGGTCAAAATGTTCACAAACATGTGGAGGAGGTGGATTTCAGGTGCTTATCTCTTTATACACTGTTTGAAAAATTATTTTTAAAATCGTAACCACAAAAATTATCTTACACAGATGAGAGGAGCACAATGTACAGTTCGCACATCAAAAATAAATTCAAGTTCCACAATAGTCTCACCTAAAACAGTGATCGGTGCGAATTTATGCGAAGACGCCGGATATCCTGTTCCACAGAAAGTTAGACCTTGTGGTTCCGGAAGATGTCCTCAGTGGAATATCGGGGAATGGACACCTTGTGAAACTTCACGGTGCTTCAATTGGAAAACTGGTAAAGTCATACAGTGGAAGGCTTGGTTTGCTACTTCATTGAATAATTAATATTTTATATATTGCAGCAATGCAAAGGCGAGACATCAGCTGTCAATTGATCGAAGAGCTTGAAGATGGTACACAAAATGTGACAATTTTGGATTCCAGTAAATGTGACGACGGCATAAGGCCACCGCAGAGGCAGGAGTGTTACAATGATGCCTGTAAAGGCGTGTGGCGTGTAGGCGAATGGTCAGAGGTAAGAGGACGTTAACATAAAACGATTTTTGTAAAATGTAAATTCCAATCATATTTATTTTAGTGTACTGCATCCTGCGAGGAGGATGGAATAAAATACAGGATTCTACAGTGCGTCTGGTTCGGCACGAAAAAGCCGGCAGGCAACGCATGCAGAGACATTTCACGTCCGTCTGTTATGAAGACTTGCAAGGGTCCGCCATGTCCACAATCACCAGGTATAGTTACAGATAGATTGAAAAATATATAAATTAAAAAACGAGGGCTCTATATAAATTATAATTTACAGGAGAGTGTAAAGATCAATCGCAGCTTTGCAGCAGAGTGAAACTGATGAATATGTGTCGCGTGCCACTTTATCAAAAGCAGTGCTGCCAATCCTGTCGTTAGGCTGACAAAATTCAAATTATAGTCGATGCAATTTTTTTTATTTTGAAAGATTAGGTAAAAAGTATAAATCGACGGGAATGGGGTTGCGCGTGTTGATAATTAAAAAAAAAAAAGAATGTCCGTAGGGGAGAAAACGTGAGAAGAATAAAAGTCCTAACATTCCTAGTGTGCCAGTGTGTAAGTCGGAGAGAATGAAAAATGAAAAGAAAAATTTAAACCTAGTAAAAATATTGCTGTCACATGCAATTAAACCAGACTTTATTTTGCGCTCGTCCAACTACCTTATACAGCGGCTATTTCCGGTCAATAATCGTACACGGGATGGAGTGTCCGTACTGGATGATATACGCCTTTATATGCATATATACACCTACGTGTGTGTATATATACACATATACATAAGTTGCATAGAATGGATATAAAGTGTAAATCCGACACGAAACGTGTGAATGAATAATAATTAATTGACTCTAATTAATAGCAGTATTAACGAGAACACGATAATTACATATAGGTAACATCAACTTTTAATTAGTTCCAATCAAAATTAGAAAAATTGCCTGAGGTCAGAATCCTGATTTTGACTAATTTCATTTTTTCTTTTTTAAGTATCATCCAGAGCTAAAGCCTCAAAGAGACACAAAAGTGATGGACGGTTCAGGACTTAGACACAGTGTCTGAAGTTAATTTCATCCTAATTAAACAATAATTTGTTTAGAAAGCGTCACGTGCAATTTGGCATAATTACTAATGACACATTTAGTATACACAACCACGTGTCATGTATAAATAAGACCATGCATACACCGAAAACATTCATACAGACACCCAGGTCCTGGAAAAGAAGAATGGAAGCGCCTGGCCTTTGTCCAAGAGAGTTGAAGTATATTGTTAAAGTTCAATAATTAACAAAAAGAAGTCAAGAGGAATTATTATAATCCTACGAAGGGTTATTATTGAGATATGAAATTATTGATAAGTCTTAAACTGTTTCAATGTTGAAAGACTTCGTTTGCAGCCATGATAACACGAGCGAAGGATCCATTTAAAACGTTAATACATAAGATAAAGAGCGATGAAGATGGTTAGGCAACACAAAGAAACAAAAATGAAGAAAAATAGATTATAAAGATCAAGACTCTCTCTCTCCCTCTCGTCAAAAAATCTATAATTTCAATTTTTCCATACTCCATCTTTTGTTTTTTGTCTTTTTTCAATTTCAATTAATGTATGGTCTTCTTATTCGATTATCTTTTTTCGAACGTAAAGAGGATGCAAGAAGAGAAAAAGATTATTTCTTAAGACTGAAAACGTACTTCGTGACAGGCGACTACCGTATTATATTATTATTATTACTATTACTATTATTATTATTATTATTATTATTATAGCCTTGGGCATTAATAAAAGTATCAAGAATCTTTTCGCGAATTCCAAAGAAATCAATCTGCACATTCCACCGAAGCGTTTATAATAAATCCACGGGTATTATCATTGTTATCAATCAATTTTTACTATTTATTGTCAGATTAACTTTTATTAGTTGGTCCTTAAGTTTCTACGACTATCGTGTCTACGCATAAGTTACATTGACGTAATGAAAGAACGTTGTGTGGATACAATTAACGCGAGGCACACTAAAATGAATAAAAAATATACGCCTATAAATATATAAAGAAATATATATTATATATAATGTACGCCCCTGATTGGTCGAACATAAAAGAGAAAAAAAAGAAAGAAAAAAAAACAAATAGACTAAGCAATAAAATATTTAGGTAATGTAATATAATATTTTGTTAATAAGAAATTAAACGGCGAAAATTTGTTAACAATCGAGGTTCCATTGTTAGTCGAAAGTCTCGAGTTTATTCGCTCCTCTTTATTCTTAAGAATTTGTATTTACCTGTTTTATCTAAATTGCATTTAATTAGATTTTCATCCAGTTACTTTCCTATCTTGACCACGTTTATGGTTGATACTAAAATCAATTTCAAGGTTTGATTATTCGTCTATTTAATAATGGTATAAACAATTCTATCTCTGATGTCTTTAATATATTTGCAAAGTGTCTGAAGAATCTCTTGCTACTCTTTGTCAGTTAACAAGCAATAAAATTTATTGGCTAATTTTGGAATAAGAAAATAAAATAGCGCATAGTCTCGAGCCTTTCATACGAATTGTAAAGAAATTTTCGCCAGCAACGAATTTGCCTCTTACACAGCTATAAAAGGCTTGCCAAAATGAGCTGACGCGCGTATCTGATGAAAGAATAAAAACGCGTAATAAACAAATTTAGTATATAACATACGATAGGTACAAGAATGTTATTCAAGACCATGGTAAAAACTGAAGTTGGCCGATACATTTAATTTCTATGATAAAAGCCAACTTCAATCGATACATTTGTCTTCAATAACCTTATCTATTATGATAATATGTTCTTATTGAATAAGTTGCGCAAGTAATAAATTAATAATGATCAATAAAAGCATGATGCTGCAAGGAGCGCAATGTGAGTGTCCGATAAGAATAATAGATTAAAAATTAATACACACTCGTGCGCCATAACCTAAAAAAAACGAGTGCGATGATGAAATTAATAAAAATCTCAAAGACGCACGACGTACTTCCGGAAATGTAGTCTCGGTTCTTTTTCCACTTCCCTGTTACAGATACCGGGACTAGACACGACTGTAAATGCTCTCTTATCGGGTACAAGATTTAAAGTATTAATTCTCCCGTCAAAAATACATTCCTCGCGTATGTCATGTCGATCAATAAAATAAATTAATCATCGATCATAAAGCAATGACCTCGGCGCTCTCTCACATTACGGTTAGGTTCGACCGTTTAACAATTAAACACTACAATGGTAATATTGCTAACGTTAATTATTTATTAATCAACACGGTAAGATGTACGGAGTGAGAGAGATACACAGCAACACAATTACAATGATAAAAATGACTAAACGAAATAATGAACTTAGGCATACAATTTTTTGTATATACCATGCAGCATAACCATGTAAAATGATTTCACAAGATTATATAATATGAAGAGTATTATTGTTCGGTATATATATAAATATATTATATATATGTACATATGTAACTGCCTATACATAAATTAAAAAAAGAAACAAACAAGGGTATGTTATCAGTGTATATGCATATACTCACTCTCCTCCAAATCCTCTGTAATAGTCAGTAATATTATCAGTTAGAAACGTCCCACATTTGTCTTACTTCATCCTCGTTCATGATCCACAATTGTTTAAACAATTTCCAACCGTTCTTTTGTGTTATCAATAAATACTCATTCTGCGGATCATTGAGATGTGTATAAGCACCCAATACAAGACTCTGACAGAATCTCGCACATATGCATACTTTGAGTATACTTTTTTCCATTTTATTAAGCTCTCGCACTTCTTCGTATCCTTTTAAAATATGACGTCCCATTGTAAGATCTTGAGCCTGCAGCATCATGTAGCACATAGCTATAGCTAATTCGAAGACGAGACATGATTTTTGAGAATCACCAAAATCTATTACAGCAACAATATCCGTGCCGTTCTCGTTCACGAGGATATTTTGTTCGTTTAAATCTCCATGAATTATTCCTCTGTCAAGCTCATCTATACGATTTAGAACGTCATTTTCAAATTTTTCAATCACCTCGACTACCAACTGTCGATTTTCAGAATTTACAATGGCGTAAAAGAACTCGCGCAGACGCGGCACTGATGTCAACATCCAGAGCGTTTTATGATCTTCGTAAGCTGGGTGATGAAATTTTTTTAAAAGTTTATCAAGATTGCCAGCAAAACTTCCAACTTTTTTCAGTAACTCAGCAGTCATTGATACACGACATAACAAAATGCCGGATCGATACACGAGAAGTCGTACGACGTACTTTTCTGTATCTTCTTCAAGAGTCTCCAACGAGTAGTATGTACCATTGATATTCTTCACTGGGAGCGGACACGTTAGATCGTTATTATTGAGGAAAATCATCAGCTGATTTTGTCCTTGGATTATTTCTGTGTTTCTCGAATCCAACGAGTTCATTACCTTTAAGACGTATCCATCATTTGCGACTTGATCGATCCATGGATTCTCATGTACCGTTTTGCATATTACGTGAAAATTCTTATCGTCGTATGCATTTAATTCAGTTACACTTGTTACCGTTAGATTGTACAATTTTCTCACGAGATTTACCGCCAAACTAGTATCTACTGTTGGTTTTATACGTTGACCAGGGGTCAGTAAGGTTTCTTCTTTCGGCATTGCTTTATTTTATGATGTTATCAATAACGTCCGCACTACTTCAATGTCTTCACGGTTGAACTATTGGCGAGATACTAAAGCTCAAACATGGCGGAAGAGACAATTGAACTTATTAAACGCAACGAGTATCGTAGATACAATCACGCTTTAATATACTGAATTGTTAAAGTACGGAGGGGGTTAACAATATTGAACGAATCAAATATTATATTAAATAATCAATTGCTTATGACTTGTATAATGATTACGAGCAATGCTTAGTTAACCATCGCGATGGAAATACTTCTGCCATTGTATTGGAATGATAAAAAAATTATGTACTGGAATTTATCAAGGTTTGATAAGGAGTATATGTAGCAGGTCTTAGAAGTCGTTAAGTTTCCTTTAGCAATGATTCATCTGTATGTATATGCACTTCCAATGAAAAGGTTTTAGATTTACAGGCAATCGGCAGATAAACTGTCCAACGACACATAAGAGCGGATCAGTAATAAGCATTTACTGGCCTACTGCATCTACCAACAAACTAATAACGGTTAAGTACTAGGCTGCGTTTGTGTGTTGCTGGGCGGATATATATGTAATTTTATAGAATTGGATTTTGTAAGTAACCAGAAAGTAAGATTAGAGAGGAGACAAATGTTCATATGTGAAATTAGTCTGATTCCTGGGTCATAGTTAGTAATGTCAGTGATCGCCACTTGTATGTGGGAAGTGGTGGACAGTGATATGTACTGTTTATGATCCAAAGAGTTTAGTTTCCTTTCTAGGTAGCTGTATTCTCATAGCCGTAGATATTCGTATATATTTTCTAACCTTACTCAATAGCATTTATTCCGGAGTTATTTAATTCTGGGAGAATCAAATTGGAAATCATGTTTGGTAAACTGGCATTGAATATTTTTCAAGCGTTACCGTATGTATTATTTTGCAAAAATTCATTGATTCTTTTCTGTGCACAAATATGAGCATGTACAGATATATTTAGATTTTCGTTTATACTTCCAGTGTTCTGCCACTTATGCCATGCTTGTAAATTGTTTCAGAAAAATCACTTGTAATTTACCAGTAAGGAACCTGTGTATATCATCTAATGCACCTAATGCTCTTTTACCCGCTCAAACACCTGGTGGATTATGGAGCTTGACCTTTTTTAGAACTAGAATGAGATATCATTTTCCAAGACCTAACGAAGTTAGGCGAATTAAACGGCATGGATGGCAGGCCAGGATGTCGACACCATCAGGAAGAAAAATTTTAATGCGAAGAATACTGAAGGGTAAATACGTACTCAGTCACTGACGTTGTATCAGTTTCCAATGAAATATACCTCTTAGTATAAAATGTAGCATCTTCATTGCATTAAAGGAAAAAAATGTTTGGTAACAAATAAATAAAATGTGAATATTAAGTTTACTTTTCATCTACAATGCAATTTGAGCTCCATCCTTAGGTATTTGATTTTCTTCTTCTGGAAGTTTAAATTTTAATTTTTCACATGTCCATTCAAATTCTGGCATCAAGGGTGCAGTTAAAGTTAAACTATCATATCGGCCATAATACGATGGTAAATATAGTTTATGAAGATGAATATGCGCTGGTATAATCGACTGTTCTTTAGAAGACAACGATAGGAGCTCCAATATTTCCATTTTAACATTTGGGGGTCTGTGAGCAGCATCTACGAATGGACTGATTTTCACACGCGATCCCATCACTTCCTGAATAAGGGATCCTCTAATCCTGTCACCCAAGATTGGACTGTTCAGTACGGTTGCAGCAAATAATCGCAATGCGTGCCATTTTGTCGTTGATGTCTTTATCTGTAATAACGTTGATAAGTTTTGCGTTGAGTTAGAAAGGACTTTGAAGTCGACGTTGAGGATCTTTACGTCTCGTCTCTTTTGTTCCATATTTGTCCAACTCGTCGTTATTATAGGCTGAAAGGAAAAGAGGATTTTGTATATATTTTACATATTAGCGATAAACAGATAAATCGTTTGTTGAGATATTAGTGGATGTAAAAATATTAATATAAATTACCACAGTGTATGTTTTGCAAGGACTAGTTTGCAACTTCATAGCCAGCTGTTTGAGTCCTTCCCTTTCTTTTGGCTCATATCTTGTAACTACCCAGTATGTTCTTGGAATCACCTTTATGGTCTGAGCGTGACGAAAACATTTCATTACTCTCTGTTTTACCTCTTCGTTTGCTGCCAAAAGTGTAACTCCAGTTGTGTATCTATTAGTTAAAAACAATATTACAGTACTTATATCAAATTATAATATACTTTAAAAATAGGCATTGATTTTTCAGCTCACTTCTCTGGTACTTTTATGGGTTCTAGAGATGAATAACCAAGTGCCCTTTTAATGTGTGGAATTGCATCTGTTAATGTATAATTAACACTATTGGGAATATCATTTTCTGTTTTTGTTTTCGAGCCATCCTTCTCAAATACCGAACGACCAGATATCCCATACGGTTTATTTAAAGCCAAAAGACCACCTGAAAATAATAAACCTGTTTACCTTACAAATATCAGACTGGATTTATATGATAAATAATAATATAGCATTACCATGACTATAAAGAATATGATTATCTAGAAGATATGTACTAAATTCATCCAGTGATTTCCAAGGATGAATATTTTCATACATATGTTTCCTACTTTTCTTTGGACATGCCGTAGTATATTTCCTTGCGATAAATATTTTACACCATTTACTTCCTCCACTTATTCCAATAAGCCTCAAGCCGGTTAATTTTACCAAACAATTCTCCATTTTACGACGAAGTATAGTACGAACTGTAAGTGCTATGGATTTGCGGCCCAACTAGACACCTTAACCTTATGGTTCAAGCAGAACCTAAATCGTGCTTCTTCTTTTACTTCCTTCTGTATTGTACTTATGTATCAGATATACACATTTTTCAGAATTAATTATGAAAACATTGTCACCCAGTAAAATTATGATATTTATTTAACTTGTATTTAGTTTATTGTAAATGCAACAATAAACGCAACAATAATCACTGTGGAGTCAGAAAAGGTTCTACAAAGTTCTGTTTCAGGTACAAGCTATAAGTATCATGACAAATTTAATTTACATGAATATTAAATTAAATACAATTTTTATATCTATAATATCTTTTGGAAAATAATATTTGTTTATTTTATACGTGCGATTAATTTAACAAAAAGTTCGCACATTTTGCGGGCAGTAAGTATTAAATTGATCTAAATTATGAGCACGTGCTTTCTCCACGTAATCCTTCTTTTGAAAATTGTTCATACCGGCGACTGTTTTAAGCACATTTATATAAGTAATTGTTTATAGTTTTTATTAACTGAATTCGAGTAAAAATCATCATATGTACTCTCCATTATTTCTTACTGCAGTATAGTAATTGTAAACTGAATTGTAAATTTGCAATGTTTTCAGCAATATGAATGAAAAATATAATGGAGGAACTACAGATCAAGACTCAAGCCAGAAATCCTTACGTAGGGCTGAAGTTGGTTTGCATGGAAAAATTAAAACAAGATATGCAAAATATCATCCTCATTATTTGGTATGTGGCTATAATTTGCATGACACTAAATATGCAAATTATACTGATGCTGAAAGTATCATGGATCTTCATAAAGAATTTCCATTCAACTGCGATTTACCCAAACCTTTGTTACCACCAGCTAAATTACCACGGTGTGGTCAGTATTATTACAAGTTTGTCATTGAGTTAAGAGTTTTATACAATACATTCCTTAAAAATATAAAGAAGCTAATACTACAATGAGTTTATATTTACAATTTAGTTCTAAGAGATGAGGATCCAGCTCTTAAACTTCCTATGGCTAAATCATTACTTCAAAATCGCATTGACAGAATAACAGATTATTGTACAAAACGGAAGAATGGTAAAAATTTTAAGTGTTGTATAATTGCCTGATTAATAATATCGAGCATTTGATTTCCTAATGATCGTCCATATGACAAAGAATATGTGAAATATTTTTTCAGGACTAGCTCAGTTTTTGAACAAAGATTTACAATGGTCAAGGCACTATGGCGAAGCACGAGCAACTATACCTAAATATGTCGCAGATATTGCTGAATTAGTGGAATTAGATCCTGATCCTGATTTTCAAGGGGTACGATAACTGTCTTAATCTAATTTTTTTATTATTATATATCTTTTATTTTTATAGAAATATAACTGGTATTACACAGGAGGGACAATGAAAACTTTGCTACTGGGTAACACAAATGTTTTGCTTTTTCCATATGCAAATGAATTAGGTATCATTATTTCACCATTGTCAATAATATTTATGAAGAGCAAGAAGATTATAAATAATTTATAATATAAATTTTAGTTGCAACTCCCATAGTGCATAACGAAGCATCATTATGGAAACCAGATCTGAAACATGCGGCAAAATATAGCATGGATGGAGCATTATATGAATTGAGACATAATAGTCGTGGTAAGTATCAGTGTTGTTTAAAAAATAACAGCTTAAGCTTATTATTACATATATTAATAAATCGATTATTGTACTTTAGGCCGAATTTTGGGAAGATATAAGAATCAATGTGTCATTTATTCTGTGTCGTATATTGACAATAAAATAAGAATTTTCGAACTGCATAAACAATCATCGCCGATAGCATACATAGGTGCAGATTTAAATTCTGCATATCTAAATCAATACTGCACAGTAGACTTGAATAGATGCTTATCATTGTGGGACCTTAATAAAGTGTGAGTAACATTCCCTTCGTACACAACAAAGAACAAGTCAATACAAAATAAGTTTGTACACTCCATAAAACGATCAGACAATCTTAACAATTCTTTCATTTTTTCTTTAGGAAACCCTTAAGTACTAATATTATACCGCAGACCCAAGCATTGGATGACAAATGGTCAAGTATTCATTTTCAGCAGTCTGATCCTAACATTATAGTATTTGTTGACAGATGTTGCCTACACTTCATGGACACTCGGGTAATTAAACAAAACGTATAATAAAAGTTGCTATAATCGAAATTAGTCCTGGACTTATTATATATTTTGTTTTAGATATCATTAGAACAACCACAGTTGACACTGTGTCCTAAACCATATTTGGAATCATGTGAGAATCTTTGTCTTGATATTCCAAGTAGGAATAAAGATCAGCGATACATAGGATCATATCACAATATGTTATTGTGCGACAGTCGTTCATCAAAATCACCCGTCATACAAAAATGGACTCATCAATTTCAAAGTGCTCCTTGCATTGGAAATACTTTCAATAGGTAAGATTATATTAAATTTTGTGATCAGATTGGTATAAGAGAAGCAGAACTATTTTAACTTAAAATTTTTTTCAGGAATGAGAAGGAATTTGTTGTGATATGTAGTCAATTAAGTGATGAAGTTTCAATTATTTTAAATACATGGGTGAACAGTGATACTCCACACTCCTTTAGTCTGCCATACAGGCCGCCAAGTATCTTACAAACCTTAGCAGTATCGCAAAGTCAAGGAAAATGTTTGGATCCTATTATGAAATCCAGACTTGAAGTGAGTAATGTTGGTTGTACAATGGGAGCTGATACCAAAGGTCATATATCACTTTTCCTACAGAATTCGATAAGTAAGTATTATGTTCATGACTCTATTTTCCTATGGTAATTCTAACTCATAACTCCAATTTCATTTATTTAATTGACACATGTCTTTCTAGATGATATATTTTATCAGTGTATCACATACGAGACACAACTAGACGCAGATTCCAAAATAAATTGTAAAGCTTATTTGGCATTGGAATTATGGGAACATGTTATGTTATATCAAAGGAAAACGATAAAACCACTTTTACTTTCCGACAAAATTAACATGGAACACGTGCACGGTGGTGAGTAGATTTACATACTGTTTATAGACGAGCGCAATTAAAAATCATCACAGTTAACTCAATGACATTTAAATTAACAGAACTGACGAATAAGAAATTACGTTTGAAATATAATGAGAAGCAGACTTGTAATCTTTACGATTCAAAGTGGAAGCAATCTGTCGAAAAATTACATTCGTACGTGGACATACTAGCCCCAGAGCTTTTGGCTGTTTGGGAAATTGAAGAAGATGGCTATCCGCCACCCTCATCGGCGGTTCCACATCAGAAAGTTTTGAATTGGTTAGAAAGAACAGCGACTGATGAAATAGAAGATGAGGATTCAAAATTTACTTCGACGCCTTCCATTTTCACGCCGTCTCCAGTTAATACTCAGGAACTTATAAGTGTCTCTCAGCCTTTGGATACGGAATATAAGAACGATATTACTTTTGAAGAGGAAGTATTTAGTCTGCCAGAAAAGAACAATTCACTTAAGAAGAAGAAAACGAAGAAGAAGAAATATATATCTGGATTTTAATAGTATACATTTCCTAGTAAATTTTTCTCTTGCGTCCTTATAGTAAAGTTGAGGAAAATACTGTAACACTGTATAATATATTTTTAATAAAAATGCATGTTATAATAAATTCAATAATTATTAGTTTATTGTTAACTATTAATACGAAATTTCAACGTGCAAGATCATCGATTAAACGGTCTGTTTTTAAATTACCGATATGGATGTGGATATCGCTTTTACTTTATTTCTAACAAGGTACGGTACAGATGTTTTGGCTGTGTTATTACATGAGCTGAGATGTTTGCGAGTCTCAGTTCTGGGATGTGTGACCAAACATGGAATTGCGTAATTGAACAATTTTTTAAATTGTTATTAACGATTTTTCAGAAAAGATGGTGTCCACCTCGATACAATTACTTTGCTACCTTCCTTCTGAGCTTTGGTCTCCTCCTCTTCCATTTGCTGCTGAAAGAATACGAATTTTCATAGTTGCTTATGGTGTAATATAGACAATAGCAACGATTCATGCGAAACTTACTAATAATTTTCGTTGATTTTCTCTAAAGGCTTCCAAAGGGTTATCGAACTGTCTATAATAATTTAGCACTTCCCTGACATCTTCCACGTTTGTAGCAAGTATCGCTAAATCAATAACACAGGAAGGACTTTACTTAAACAGTTCATGAACGTCATAAGTTGTGCTAAAATAATTAGAATAATTTATATTACTTCTCAGGAAGGCGGCCAGATCGTATAACGTAGTGTCATCATCATTTCCGTTCCACCTAGGAATCTTGAGGGTATTTTCGGGATGGAACTGTACACTTTTAGAATTCCAGTCGACTACAATTACCTGAAAATAAGAACGAAATTTGAACTAATTTGTACATCTTACTGTAGCAACACTCACCTTACTAAGATCACGGTTAAGGGCATTCAAATCCTTTACGTGATGTCCGTCAACGAAACGTGTTGCATCTCTAACCAGTCTGTACATTATATAGCCTTGAGGATCAAGAGCATCCAAAATTGGGAAGACAGTCTGTAACATTATTTAACCAGAGTTACTTTTGAGTAGTTGCAATTTTCGCTTTAAAATATATTACTAAACAGTCTTACCATTCCTTGCTCTGAAGTGTATACCACAATCTCAAATTGTGGTGGTGCTACAGCTTCCAAAAACTGGTCGACGCCTGGGCGTTTCTTAAATCTCCACCCTGTGAGATACTGTATATAAATTTTAGATAACTGGTTCTTATACTCATAAATAAACACTAGAGATCGTAAGAACTTACGGTCCAATCAGGATGTACTAATACATCTGTCAATTCCAGGACCAAAGTATAGGGCGGCTGAATATAAGGATAGCTTAGTGGATCTGGAAGCAGTTTCTCTCTGCTAGGTTCCTGTACAAACTGTATTCAAAGAATAATGTTAGAATTTGTTAGTACAAAATTTATGTTAAAAAATATGCCAAACTTTTAGTAAGATATTTGCACTGTACTGCAACAATACCTGATACACTTGATAACTGTACCTTTTTGTAGTAATTTAATTCTCTACACAGTCTTCTGTACAACTGTTCAAAATATGGCAAGTGACTAAACTCATCTTCAATGACATTTCCATTTTCATCAATATTTGGTCTAGCTAGTTCATAAATCAGAACTGAGCCCATTAATCCCATAGAAACTCCAAAAAATGCAAAACTGTATTTCATCATTTTCCATGAATGTTCTCGTTGCTTCTTGTCCTCCTCCTCTTCTTTTTTCTCTTCCTCCTGACGTAAACGTTGTTTATCTTGATCACCTATGTTGGGGGATAGAGTTGCGGTAGCAGTTGTAGGTTGAATATTGGTCAAACTGCCAGCTATCGTAGGTTTAGAAGCTGTAAGAATAAAATAATTTATTATATGGCAAGAAAAAGAATCCCCAATTACCTCGTAATATTTATACGATTTCACGACGTTCTTTAAATTACACAAAATGTATTATAAAAATACAAATAATAAATAAAAACAATCAAATTCACATAGTTAACCATACAGATTATCATGGTTTATCAATAAATATTACAAATTTATTAAATTCAACCTAATATCGTAATGTTTTATCTTAAAAAACTATATTTTAGCAGGAAGATTGGCAAAATTCCTTGTGAGGTTAGCGCTCCAAAAAATGTACTCACAATTAGTGCTGTAACAATATTTTTTTTGTACCGCTTGGACCAAGGAAATCCTTGAAAGAGGCTGTCGGAGGGTAGAGTACGTTGCACCTCTGCTGCCATTGCATATTTTACAGAAAATACGCAAACTCCTTGTTGCAAATGCCATTATTTTTGATGGAACGTGAGATCTTGATGGGGCTGATGTACGCAAAGCAAAGCACAGCCGGCAGAGCAAATCCTCTAGAGAAATTCTCTAGGGATTTTATTCTATGACGATGCTTTGCACTCTGCTTTGCATAAGCAAGATAGGCTGGTATCACCAAAGTTAAGTGATTTTAACTAGAGAAATGAGTTAAAAAGATGCTTGTATTTCCAAAAAGTCTAGATCTGATTTGATAATATCTACAGTTAAATCTCAGTTAATATTGTGATATTGCCTTTAAATGCTTTCTAATTACCCAACTTGTATCGACATAAAACTAGTATATCATTGATCAATTCGAAAATATTCCTCTGGAGCCAGCGAATAGTAAGACTTTGTAGTCTCATAAGGCTGGTATTTTTTACTAGTATCTTCCTGGTGCCACTGAATGGTTGGCGGGTATTGTTCTTCAATATATTTTACGTGATTGTAATTGGCACGTATATTGCAATCTTTCAACGTTTTGCATGATATTTATATGATCGTAACTTTTGATGATATAAAAATGTCCTGTACTGCTGATTCAGAGCACGGCGAAGATCTTAATACTAGCCACGATAAGGAGATAAAAAAGCAACTTCAAGAAAGAGCAGAGAGAAATCGGCAAAAAGCTTTACTTTTAAAAAAATCGAAACTTATTGCTCACCCGTATGCCAAGGAGTATGTAATTTTTATTTCATTCAATTACTCATGAGTTAAATTACTACTATGGTTGATTATTTAATGAACATTGGATCGTACAATACTCCTCTACTCCAAATAGATTTTATTATTGCATTTTTATGCATTTTAGGGATAATGGTGATTCTACGAAAGGAAGACAGTTAAAAGTACATGGACAACGTGTTATTGATAACGGTGGAGGTTTTCTTATAGAAGAAGATAATGAATTGGAGCAGCAAATGGTAAACATATAAAATTGTGCAAATGACTTTGTTCGCAAAATTAATTACATGGTCCATTCTTTCTAGCTTAATATTGCCACAATACCTGCTCCAATCATCACAGAATTACCTATTTGTGAAGAGTGTCAAAAAGAATTCAAGGATTCTTATCTCCTGCAAACATTCAACCTCACAGTGTGTGATTTATGCAGGTAAAATACTACTCCTCGATCCCCTGGTAGCTTATGAAACAATTATTTTTATTGATTATGTACTTCAGAGACAATGAAGACAAACACTCTCTTATTACAAAAACAGAGGCTAAGCAGGAGTATCTATTAAAGGATTGTGACTTTGATAAACGAGAACCTCCACTAAAGTATATTGTACGAAAAAATCCACACAATGTGCGCTGGGGTGAAATGAAGTTATATTTACATTTACAAGTGGAAAAACGGGCGCTGGAAGTCTGGGGTTCTGAGGAAAAATTACTCAAAGAACGAGAATTAAGGGATGTTAAGAGAGAGGAAGCTAAAATCAAAAAATTTAATAAGAAGGTATATCGATTGGTGAGATTGCATCACTAGTAAATATACGTCTTTATTGATCTTTAAAAAATATTGATTTGTTTAAGGTAAAAAAATTGCGAATGGAAGTTAGAAGTTCCTTGTATGATAAAACACAAAAAGCATCTCATGTTCACACATTTGGAGCAGACACATACAACGAAGACGATGATACGTATACACATTCTTGCGTCACATGTGGCTACGAAGAAACATATGAAAAAATGTAGACCAAAAATTACAATTTTTGGTACTCATAAGGTTTCTTACAATCGCGGCCATAGATTATAAGAAGTTTGCATGAAGAATTATTATCTGTTTTTATTTTTCTATTATTTTAACGCCTCGTATTTATTTCCTATACACATAAGTTTGTGTGTTCTTTAATGATGTATTACCTAGTGAATATATTCTGTGAATGTATTTCATTAGTCTATTAATGAGATAGCAATATAATTTTTGTCACTGAATGAAGTATAATAAGTCAACTTGCACTACTTTTTTAAAATACCATATCAATGGCAGTATTATTTTTCAAAATATATACATAGAGTTCATGAAAGTAGTATGAAAGAACGTACACTTCATGAATTTTTATATAAATAAATCTTTAATTATTGTATTTCTTTTACAACGTTTTTTTAAGCATAATATATCCAGCAATAATCATTAAACACAATGACAATAGTCCAGATCATGCCTTTCTGTATATCACTAACATGGTAACCTTTCACTTTTAATTCCCTTTAATTCAAAGACATATTCAATGCAATTTTCTTAAAATCAGCTGTTTATACAGAGGTAGTTAATTACTCTTGCAATTTCTTAACAATTATTTATTATACACTGTGTACGTATGTATGTATGTATGTATGTTTGCATGTACAAGGCTACCATTAGTTCTTTATTCATTACAATTAAAAGCTAGTTTTAGAGTACAATTAATCTTGCGGCCTTCCACCGTGCGCTGATCATACAAAATAAACTATTAATTGCACAGTCTTTTATGGTAATGACATTTATGACTTCCTTAAAATGACTGCGATTGCAATGACTCAACAGAAATACGTTGACATATATTGCACACCCGACATCAAATTTTCAAGCTTCTGACATATAAAAACCTGCGTCTTGCTCAATAGGTACTGTTTTCTCAAGTATATATATATATAAGCTGTATATATACTAATTTTATATATTAAAAAAATAATTGAAATACATTGAGATGTACAGTCCTATCATGGTCTTGGCAAGTTCAAGTCGTCGTGCTTATCTTCCCATAGGAAGAGAAAGGATCAAGAAAATATTTATATCCTTAACTATCATGATATTACAGTCCATTGTCACATTCTGAATGATTCTCATTCGTCACTGTCGCGAGTCCGTACTTAGTTGAATTCATTACTAAATTAATTTTACAATACCTCTCTTGTGTCTATATTTGATATATTAGCGCCACACCATAAAGTCCATTGCAAATGCGAAATATTCATCAAATCTAATCTGAAATGTCTAGTAAAAAGATTCGTTTTCATGTCTTGTAGAAAACAAGATCTTGCTCTGCAGTTCTATTATCGTACTAAAAAATTCAAGTCCTAACGTCCCTCCAGGGAGACAAGAAGGAGCAAATGTGTGCTTCGATGCATATATTAACATTTTCATAACGACAGTTAATTCTTCTCATTATAAAGTAGCAATGTGTACAGATGATTAACGTAGTAGCTGATATATAATTGTATGTCCGTGAAAAAAGTGAAGAGTGTAAAATTTTATCTTATCTACTGTATTCCCGTAATTTGGAAGTTGGAAGCAATTTGGATATACATTTTAAAGAGAAGGCAAGAGCAATTCTTTTTCTGGTACTCACTTATCTTTATCTATCTTTCTTCCTATTATTTATTTATTCATTCGCTCATTCTTCATTCGCTGACTCATTCACACTTATCTCCTTAACTTTCCTGAAGTTAGAACGATTGAACACAGTCATCGTACCCACGATTTAAAAGTTATATTCTCACAAGCAGATAATTCATTTTCCAAAATTCTTCTTCGTCTTTCAATGTCATTCACGCCTCCATTTGTTACCATCTCATTTCCCAGTCTATTTTCAAAACGCGGAAGCGTTTTAACTTCTATGAAAGGTGAGGATTGTGAATAGCCGAGGTTCTTATTTGACTTCCATATATCTTTGTATCAATTTAAATGGAGGCTGTCAAGGGAAATGATGTGGATACCATTCTGCCGACTAATCACAATGAGAACAACTGACCAACGTTACTGCTAGAAACGATGCTAAGACCGATGAATGGAGTCTGTGCAAAGATTTTGAAGTGCTGGTAATACGCTTGGTACAGTTAATTTTTCTCCAATCTTGAGCCTGGGTGAGCTTACTGGATTATTCACCGTTGTGGTTGACCTACAAATGATAAATCATATTATATTTACAGTAAGATACGATTTTCGAACACAAGTCATGAACAGTTGATGATACTGTACCTATTGTGCCGCAGATGACTCTTGACTAAGTGGCCAGCAGTAAGAGCAGCCATGAGTGATAATTCTCCAGCGAGTACTGTAGCGCAGACCACCCTGGCTAATTTGTTAGCGTTTTCACCAGGTGTTTCAGCATGAGCTCCTTTCACACCTAGCATAGCCAGACAGGCTCCTTGAGCTGGTAGTCCTGTACCACCACCAATTGTTCCAATCTCTATACTAGGCATCGTACAAGAGACGTAGAGGTCGTTACCATCCGGTCCCCAGGGTTCCATTAAAGTCATACAATTGCTGCTTCCTACATTTTGAGCAGGATCCTGACCAGTCGCTATGAAGATGGCCGTGACAATGTTCGCAGCATGTGCATTGAATCCCCCGACGCTACCAGCAACAGCTGATCCGATCATATTCTTGCTGATATTAACATCGACAAGAGCGTGAACGGAAGTCTTGAGAACGTTGGTAACAATATCAGCTGGTACGATAGCTTCGCAAACAACACTCTTGCCACGACCTTCTATCCAATTGACAGCAGCTGGTTTCTTATCCGTGCAGAAATTTCCGCTGAGCGACAGAATCTCCATGTCCGGGAAATAAGATTGCACAGTCTGCAAAGATTTTTCCGTGCCTTTAGACAACATGTTCATTCCCATAGCATCTCCAGTTTTAGCTACAAATCTGATGAACAGATGTCTCCCCGCTATGCGCACATGAATCTTGATCAATCTGGCAAATCTGCTGGTGAGGTCAAAGCTGTTTTTCATCTCTTCAAAATTATCAGGGTCCTGCATCCAAGCCATAGCTTCACTGGCGCGCACGATGTTAGGAAAACGAACAACAGGTCCTCTAGTCATTCCATCAGCCACTACGCGACTGGTAACACCACAGTTGAGCAAAGCTCTGCTTCCACGATTCGTTGATGCCACCAGGCATCCTTCAGTGGTAGCCATTGGTACGTGAATAAGTTCACCATCCACCAGTAATGGCCCAGCTACGCCAACAGGTACAGGAACGTATCCAATAACGTTTTCACAGCAGGAACCCAGGACCTTACTATAGTCGTAGTTTTTGTACGGAAGATCAGTAAGATCCTCTGTGAAACCACCAGCTGCACCAACTATTTTCCTACGTATACCTACACCACGTTCCGAATCCCCAACAGCCTTTTCCAACTGGTACGGCGGTATATATTTACGTTCTACCAATTGGATGACCTCACAATCAGTCAGCGCATTAGCACCAAGCTGTAAAACATAAATATTACATTTATTACTAACTATTACAATGTTCCTATGAAACTATAAAACTTGTCTATTAAAACAACGATTCTAAAATATTTAAGAATGAGAAGCATATCTTACTTCAGATCGATAAATTGCAAGACACTCCTCGACATTTTTAGGCGTAACATTTTCGTCACATATACTTTCATAACTGGTACTGTCCATACTATAATTTCTGCCATCAGTTTGTACTTCTTTATCCAAAAGTTCTATTTCGGCCTCGTCCTCAACTTCAACCCATTCACCGCCCATTCCTGACAATGGAAAGACAGGCGTGTGAATAGTTGGAAACGTAACGTCCAACTTCCGCCTCAAGGAAGCGTTCAATGTCGCAGCATGCATATTTTCAGCGGCACCTTCTTCCGGTGTCTTCTTTTTCTCGGTCCTTGGTTCCTCCTTGAATCTCAACTGCTTCGTGATTTCACCCTTGTCCTCGAAGAATATAAACTTCACCGCCAGCGCAAGTAAAAGTATCAGTATGACAATGTGATCCGCGCTGACTGAAAGCCAATTCATGAGGTACTCCCTGAAGTCTGCAGGAGTCTTCGTGTCGTTGTGATGATTTATAACAATATGTGGACTGGCAGGCGATACTTTACCCTCCACAACGTTTTCACTATCACTATGCCTGAATGGCCAACGACTGGAACAACAATTACATTATTTTAGCATTGTTAATAGACGAATCAATGAATATTACATTAGGAAAAATCGCTGGTTATCAGATGCGATATGTCACACGGTATTCAAAATTCTGCTCGCATAGATATAGATTTTAAGATGTTTATAGATTTTAAATAATTATCTTTGCCTCAGTCTCTCTCCCTCTCTCTAACTCTCCCAAAATAATCCTTCCGTTACCATACTCTTACGTTCATCCAGCTTATTATGCCATTCACTCATTACAAAATTTTAAATATGCTCACTCCTTTGAGCACATTCTGCTAGCCTTTAAATATCTCCTGATTATTAGCTAACGCACATTGATTGTATATTACGGAGCTATTTCCACCGTTCCACGCAGCATACTAAAGGACTACTTCAGATCCACTAGACTTCAGAGTGTATAGCGAGGATGAAAAAAAAGGTATATTACAGAAAAACACATGTGCTAGGCAAAAATGCGTCTACGGCTTCAAGGAGTAATGGGTTGCGCAAAGAGGTCCGTGTCTGATAGTTTTGGCACACTGTTACTTGGTTTTTTTATAACCATAAGCTAAATAATCATACCGACGACAGACTTAGGCAAAATAAACATTTACAATCTAGTGCGAAGACTGGTTAAACAGCTGGCTGATGTAGTTGCGTGCACGGTTTTTTCTCAGACTAAAACGTCACCTAAGGAAACGCAGTCACTATGACAAGGGAAAGACGCGGAGCATCCTCATCCACCACTCCAGGTTTATTTTTGGTCACTCATTTTACTATCTATGGTTCCTCGGTCCTTTGTCCCATCGATTTTATTATTGTACCTCATCCAATATTCAATAGTCCTAATATTACATATTTCTTTGAAATGCGCATCCTTCCGCATAAATACCAAGTATCACTGATTTCCTTGACGAGTGAATTCGTTCCCACGTCTTCCGGTTTCTCGAAGACGACGAGAAAGACTGCTCTTATGCAACCGTGCCAAGCATCCACTCTTCGTTTACTTCCGGCTTGTGTAAACCATGCATTATGGATGAGGATAAGCGCGCATCGTACACAGGACTTTAATCAATTACAAAACTCACTGTAAATTTCATCCCACTATGAACGATTACACAAAGTATACAAAATGGAGGGTGCAACTTGGTTTTTTTTTTCACTTACGCGATAACGTTACGCAAGAGTTTTTCATTCTCGCGCATCCGTCACATGACGTGATCGAGTATATGAGCATCAGCACGATTTTTAAGCCACTACAAGTATTGCTGTAAAATGTTCCAAGCGGACGGAACAATACAGAAACGATAGGATCTTCGAAGCTACTAACATATAGTTCATTGAATGTGAATTGTACGTATGCTTCTGTTAAACGCGTTGCAAGGTGAACCTGACCTGTTGAATTCAGGGACAAAGGACAGGCTGACAATGAGCTTTCTGAAAAAAGTACCACGAGTCAGATGGCACGATAGCTCCTTGGTAATCGTTACGGTCTCTTTATTGCGTCTTTATAGCACAATGAAATGCGATATTATGAACGGTAAAGCGAGTGACAAAATAAGATCTAGCTTACTCATCTCTGATATACCCATTCATGTATTACGGAATTCGCGTCTTTTAACAGACTCTGGGTTTCTTATTACTTCAAGTTTAAAGAGAGAGCAAGATTTGAGGGATACCAAAACCATACTTAAAATTCCTTGGTCACTGTGTCTCAAGCTTCTTTATGGATCTCTGACAGCTAAGGTGTCAAAGAGTGTCATAGATACCTGTGTGCATGGACTACAAATAGGCCTGCAGTCATAATCAGCTTAACTCGTTCCACCACGGGATTTGGTTTCTGATCTTCGTCGTACACCGTGTGCATCATTAAAATTTTCTCAGCACTCAAAGGCCCCGTGCTACAACCGCTTCTGGAGAGCTGATAAAATAAAAGTTCTACCGTGAGACATTAATTCCATCAATTTCGCGTTAATGCTAATACGCCCAAATAGAAGTTACACCGTTATCTCTAATACATACCATGATAAGATAGATTTACCTCTAGTATCAGTGATAAGCATGCCGGATAAAATGTCATGAAGACGATGTAATTCACGAGTACTCCAAGACAGGCATAACCGCATAGCATCTCCAATCTGCGAACACCTGACAACGATCCTATTCCTATGAGAAGCGTTTCCACTAAGGTGTCCAGGGTGATCGATGGTCCCAGTAAGGACATACCACGGGCTATGTTAGCTCGAACTTCTTCCTGACTTCGTGAAGTTAGAGCCAGTTGTGCCAATACAGCTGCCTTTGACAGATCGATGAGCAAGAGGAAGAAGAAAAGAGCATCTCTGTAAAAGAAACGTTTCAGGTGGATTTTAACACTCTGTATATATATTTATTAACGGTTAGCTGTAGTCGATAGACAAGGAGAGTTTAATTTTTGAGAATTCGAAAAACTTACTTCAAGTCCGAGATATCACTCTGTCCGAAATTTACGACGCTGGAAGTGAAAACGAAGCTGGAGAAGACTGTGAATAAACCAGCGATTCCTGCACAGAATAAAATTAACGTTATGAACGATTGACTACTAAAATATATGGTAATATTCATACGTCATATTCTTGCGATACACATATGCTTTCTACAGTAGCAATTAAATGTGGATGAAAATAGAAATCTTAACTGTCATTTTACGTGCGTTACGCGTGGGAGGATATGAAAATGGTAAATGCACAGAAATTCCGGTCTTAAATAACATTTATAAAACCAACGCCGACTTTTATCGTTATATATTATTAGTCAAGTGAAACTTTGTCGTTGAAGTCATTGACATCAAGAACATTGTAGACTTAAGAAATTTGACATCGAATAACTTACAGCAATGTGAATTCATTAATAT
Organism: Syrista parreyssii; assembly: GCA_030142615.1. Classification (NCBI taxonomy): domain Eukaryota; kingdom Metazoa; phylum Arthropoda; class Insecta; order Hymenoptera; family Cephidae; genus Syrista; species Syrista parreyssii. The sequence goes on from JARQTG010000055.1 coordinate 355,951, forward strand.
TTTAAGACTCAAGATGTAAAACAATCTTGACAAAAAGAATGACCATCATTTAATGACAAAAATGTATATGTTCCCAGCAGCAGTCATTACGTAGCCTTGTGTCTGTTTACTAAATATAAATTTATAGTGTGACAGGAACCGGATGTAAGTACTGAAAGTTCGTTAGCGTCTCTGACGCAAAACATTAATAATAATACTAATAAACAATCTCTACATAATAATAGTATGTTCGATTGAAACGGTCATTCTAAATAATTAGTTAATTTTACACGCGCAAGGGCATCACGTGCGCATAATGGCCTCCAATGAAATGCTATCGCTTTCCTCGAAACTTTCACTGAAGCCGGCGAAGGCTTTCGCGTTGTAACATCGTCGAGAGATCCGGTTTTGTCAATGACCAGGCGAAAGACCTCATCGGTGTAAGAGTTTTACGTGACCTCCGTGAGGTCGCAGCTGTTACAAAATTATCAGTTGGTGACGTTGATAGTTTCTAGTCTATGAAATGGCCGCCTGATAATAACTCCTGTACCTCGTAGACGTACCTGATAGAATGAAATATATTTTAATTAGATGAACGTAGCACTGACGTGCACTCACCTAGTATATACTTGGAACCCAGCTTGTGAAGTTTGCAAAATTGATAATAGCTGTAGAGCACCGCGACGCATCTTATCATAGTCATTACTATGACGTCCGCGACATTTGGATCCTAATAAATAAAAGAGTAATGTTAATTCATAGAGATATATTTCACACGGTATCGACAAACTGAAGCAATAATCAGCTATCTTTTGACGATACTGAATATGAATTCTATTTTCATACAATCTATTACGTTTCTTATGTATTTCCGGAAAAGCTATGCAAACGAAGCCAATATATTAACAGTAGGTGATCGGCTGAAATAAACGTCCGTCGAAGACGCATAAATCCAAGAAGGAAAAACAAATTACACGATAACGCTGTATAATTTCAAAGACAGTTCCGTCACGTGGTTTCGTATCAATGACTTTGAACTCACATCAGAGTTGCAACGACCGTGCCAACAATGCGTAGGGACCACTGGGAGACTTGGTGATTTTGCACTTCCGGTTTCCAAATTGAGAATGCATGCAGTCAGAGCGAAGGTCGTGACGATCACTTCGAGCGGATGACCGGCGCAAAACCGGCCATGAATTTCGAACCATTTAGCAAGCATGTCTGCTTCGTGTTTCTTCAATCGGATACGATACCGGAAGTCCCTGAAATATTGAAAAGAAAAATTACATTAGTTTTACCATAATTAAAAAATCATCAGCACAGCATTGATTAACATTGACCTGATTATACCAGGTAATATTTAAAAAAAAAAAAAAGTGTATTAATTAAAATAAATGTTCTTTGAACTCATCACTGGTCGGTTAGGGTCTACGAACTATCCCTATTCTCAAGAAGTTACTTCGTTAAGGAACATCGAAATGTCTGTCAAGGTCGACGACTTTCCAAGAGTCGTCAGCCGATCTCCCCTCAGGAATTTACATGCTGGTATTCACGTGATAATAGATCCTGTCCCATCTTCAAATACAGATAAGCCGTGCGTACAGAACTTAACGATTATACAATACCTAAGGTGTATCGAACGAAACGTTAATGAAGGATTTTTATAATACTTAACTGCCTTAGTATACTACGCTTACAGAATCGATTTGTTGCATTAGAGCTTAAGCTGCTACACATAGATTAGTCCCATCATGATTTTATAATGGGAGTGCTTAGATATTAAAAGCGACCATTAACATTCCATAGACTGAAAAACAGATCATGAAAGTAAGAATTATGATTTTCCCATTAACAGAACTAACGTCAATGATACCTAAGGTATAGGAAGCGATTTCTGCTTGGACTGCAGGATAAATAATATTAATTGAGAGTTTTTGAAAAATCGAATAAGCAGATAATTAATTATCCATTGTCTCATTCGACAAATTCATTTAGGTCTAGCTTAGGGAAAGTCCCAAGACATTTTCATGGTCTCTATAAAATTAATTGAACGGTCGTAGGTCAGGCAATAACAGTAAAGCAGCTTGGACTCATCCTTACGCATTAAAATTTAGATTAACAAATAATCAATTCAACGAATACGCTGGGTTTTTACATCCACAAAACAATACGCAGAAATTGTTAGAAATGCTTACATTGGCAATCGCGTAAGCACGTATGACTACTAAGAACATCTCTCCTGCACTGTATATCTCTTAAGCTACCATAAATACATTGCGACAAATTGGGCAGATGACAACATTGTGGAATTCATAATCACATAGTCGTGCCTCTGTTATATACACAAGTGAAATTCGCAAAATAAAATAATTGATAAGTAACGTTACTTTTTTTATAACTTGCAAAGATGCATCTGGCTAATTGATAAAAATTTTATATCAAAGTGGGCAATGCACTTATCGAGAGTATTCCACGTAGCCTACTATCAATGATCGTGACGACAGTCCTTGTTTGCAATGTAGCGACAACACCAGATGGCGAGCAAGCATATTTCATCGTTACAATGTGAATCAGTGTCAAGCGTTAATTTCATTCATTGGAGATGTGAATGATCCCTGAAGGTAAACTGAGTGAATTGATACTGGCCAATGAGAATGGATCATTTAAAACCTTGGCAAGTGTGTAAATTAAATTGACAGTGATATCAGATTCTAAATCTAATACTCGAGGACACCTAACTATTTACCTAGATCCTTGAGATCAATCTAAGTAATAATTTGCCTAATATTTCGCATTAGTATGGATAAATCCTGATATTGTAATTAGGTTAATAAGCTGTTAAAATTCGTCCTGAATTGCTTAGAAAGACAGTTATGCTAGTCATCCTTGAGAAATTTTGGAAACTATACAATTAACGGTACTAAATAACTGTACTAGATAATGCATGACTGTAACTCGATACGATTAAACCGGTTGGTAGTAACAGATAAGAATGTACATATTATCGCTTGTGGTGTGCATAACAGCTTGTCCATGTACTAATTATCGTACGAAATGAGCAAAATGAATTGACTAGCATTGGCGAATTTAATGACTACTATAATAATACTTTTACAATGATAGAATACATGACTATGTGAAATAGCACCGCTCCTCTCGCTTTCTATACTTTCGTTTTTTTTTTCTTTTCACAGAGATACGTCGCTAAACGAGTACTTTCTGTTATACAGGACCATCCAAATGGACCAGACAGATTTGACAGCTATGATACGAGTAGTGTGATTGTTATCTGATTAATAATAAACAATTAATATACCAATTGACTAAGTCATTGACAACAATCATTAAGAATATTTACATGCTTTTCATAGTACAATAAACTCAATTGCAGTCAAACCATATACTACTATGCTTCAAGTGAACAACCCTGTACCTATTTAAAATAGCAAAAGACAATCTTTCGTACAGATTCGCAGAAGTTTGCCGTAAATAAACGTAACCAGAAAATGGCCATGAAAATACACGTGGAAAGTGTCGCGTACGCCATTCGTTATTTATACGAAAGTCAGGCGCATTGGGAAAGCTACGCCTATTCGAAGGCACTTGCTGTTATAATTGAACAAGTAACACCCAGTTCTCAACAAAGGTACGCAAACAGTGACTAAAACATAAGAGAAAGAAACTATGTATTATTACGAGTGAAACTATTTCCCCTGCAAGTCACAATTCAATTAATATCCTCAATAAAGATCACGCATTGCATAATTCACATATTAGATAAATCCGTATCAAACTAGAGTGATAAAAGATAACGCTGACATAAGAATTCCTATAGATAAAGCACACACTCAAAAAATCATAGTAAACGCACCCTCAGAATTGGAGTAATAAAAAATTCAAGCAGTGCAACCTGCATATCACTTCGTTAATAAAATTGATCGACCATATACTATCAAGATCAATAGAGTGTAATACGACTTTACTCCAATTCATTTTTTGTTTACATGTAACTTCCTAAGTACAGTCAACAAGCCCTGAGATCAGTGTCACATTCCAGGGACACGTTTACGTTGTAATCCGTAAAGAGTTGGCCCCTCAAAATACAACATCAATCCCACGACTCAAAATCTATCGTCTAAAGACACACTACTGTCTTCACGTACCTCTTGCACGTTAATAATCAACTCTGAGTATCCACCTATGTTTAAATATTACTTCACGCTCCAGATTATGTCCCGTACATGTCCGACGCGTGATGTGCACTTTGTTCTTCAAGGTACCAAACGCAGACAATTCGCTTTTACTGAGAAAAGTTGTGCGTGTACCGTATGACAATGTGCCACTCGTGATCGGGAGTGACAGCAGGCCGAAGATACGCCTCGTACGCTGGCAACGTGCCTACTGGCCGCCGATGGATTGTGCTTCGTGAACGCCGAAACCAGCACGAAGAATAGTAGTTGAGGCCAATATAGTCAGGGATCTCTTATTCACACAATCACTAATCTGGGCCTAGTAGATGATCCTGATGACGTTGTGAAGAATTTGAAGAATTATATAGGAACTCCTGACCCATGTTTAGATGACCACAGCGATCTGAGAAATGACAAATGAAAACAGAATCTGTAGATGACAATAATGTGCTACCTAAATATAGGCCAATTGATGTTACCTATGATGATGATTTTTAATGTGACATTTGTATCTAGTCATTGATCCGAATGAAGATCATTATTCCTCTATCGTGATACTGTCAATGTTGGAGTGTCGAAGACTTTGCGAAAGAGATTACTGTTATTTGTATTTTTTCTTCTGTCGTCTTGTCTCGTTAAGACGCCGCTAGAAAGGTATGGAAAATACTTGATGCATGACAAACTGTGTCAAGTTACATGAAAAATTGATATGTGCACATACCCAAGGTAGTTTAAGTGCATACTGAAGGAAACTATTAAGAAACAAGGAATCGCTATATGTCAAGATCAATTTTATAAAGCTTAAATCAATTAAATTATATAAATATATTATCCATTGAAGTTTTACAGTATTTACGTATTTGTGCGTACGTACAGTAACGATGATCGTTTTTTAAGGAGACTGCGATCTCTATCGATGAATCGTTAAATAAATGTAGATTACATATTAAGATGTGATTTATGGATTTACATGATATTAATTATACAGTGATAAAAAACGGTGAAAAACAACTGTCTGAAAAACTAATCATTGTCCATCCTCAGATAAGATCATAGATGCTCCGCAATAATTAAATGTCGAGAAATGCGTTTTTAATGGAAATACAATGGGAACAAGCATCTCTGTATAGGCCTTGATATGAAATATCAAAATTATGCTCGTTCCAATGATTTCGTAAAACGTCATCATAATCAGATTCTTTTAACTAGATGATAGAGAAAAGCTATTAATAGTAGACCTCTATAGATATGCTGTAATAAAGATTCTCTGTATCAGGTCCAGAATGACACAATCCTTTTTCAACGAAATCACGAGCACAGAAGCGTCTGCATGAATTTAAAATGCCAGATGCGAAAAGAAATTGTTGAAATCATTAAGAAACTCGTTAGGCGTTTAACTTCACGTGCATAGGATGTTTCAGAAACCGCAACCGCAGCTTAGCTCTTATTCCGAACAGTATATTTATTAATACTGGGTGTGTTGTTATTCTTGATTAACCTCTTTACATAAATATGCGTAATTCCATGGAAATAAAACATGGAACATATCATAGCAGAAATTTCTTTTCAATCTAAAAAAAAAAAGTTTATTACAAATCGGTTCCATAGAAACTTCAATGATACCAGTGATCGTTCTAATTAATTTTCAACGATGAACATCTGCGTACAAGTCATTCATGCTGAATTCACTTTGAGGTATCACGTGACATCGAGCCACTTTCGTAAAACGAAAATGAAATCGTCCACCGCGAAGAGAAATCTTGTACGAGGCCATGCTCCTTCGTTCATATAACCCATCCGCACTTATGTTAGCTTAATCCCCAAAAAGGCCTCTTGCATAAATCCAAGCCGAAGTACGTGTATAAAGTCAGCCAATATTCAATCTAGTAAAAATTAATAAGCAGACGTCTATGAGTTTCCAAAAGTAATATACAGTGAAAAGAAATATATTTATCAAGATAGCTAAAAATCTCGTAGTCAAATAGGATGGACACTAATTGTAAGAAGACTCACTCAATTCCAGTCACCGGTTGAAGAAACGGTATTCGGAATACCAAAAGTCATGGGAATCCGACATTCATGCGTAGAGACCATATGAATAAATTCTATATTTGCAAAGAAGAAGCGCTTCTTCCAGATTCATTAAGCGTCTTAAACCTTGAGAAGATATCCATCGTCATACGTTCACCGATTACCAAAATAACATAACCTATTTGCAAAACTAAAATTCTGTAGTAGCACAAAAAAGTGTCATTGCGAAATGAAGCTTCCGTTCTACGAGATATAAAACAAATATTACACATGACTTTCTTCCTTGTTCATAAATATTCCACAGTTACTACGGCAACGGAGATGATGTTAGCTTAATAATATTTTATTAATACGACACGTAAGCGTTGTGCTTCTTCCGGGAAGGAAGAGAAGACGGCTGGATTTTCCTTAAACTTAACTGTCACCATTTTAAAACTATCGATTTAAATCATAATTGATTTAATAGTTCGCGCGAATTGCTGATGATACATGTCGCCACTAATGAAAACTCGGTTTAATGTGCAACGCGCGACGTTCACATTGTCGCTGACGTTCTACCGTTTCTCTTAATGAACACGCGTGGAATACTTATTGGACGTTTCAAACCAAACAGGATGATTGTTCGTTAACCAGTAAGAATTATTTTGAAAAATTCGTAACGGAATTTCCACGTGACGATTATGAGGATTATGACAACTATGAATTTATGTTAATAACCTTACTAGAAATCACTTGGTATTCACATGACGCAATGTGCACTGTATTCTGTGTGGACATACTGTCGTATCAGTACACTAATATACAGGTTAAAATACAGGAGTATATTTGCTCACTGCTTTTCGAAGAAAAAAATATCAAGGAAACGTATTCGTAAACGTGCTCTGTGTACGCTTCTAGTTACGCTAATAGGCCTTTGTGAATAAAATGGAGAACTGTTTGGCGAGGTACAAAAATAGCGAATTGACGTAATTGAAAGGGACAACGGGAGAATTGCAAAAATGTACAGATAATTCTTTCGTGCGAAACGAAAAGGAAGGATTTATTTTCATTCAGTCGATACCCCGACTGCATTGCGTGCTCGACTACACGTTGGCACAGACTCGAGTAATTGCAGTTTATATATTATATTAGTAGCGTCAAGACCCTGAAAATTCTATTGCATTAAATAATTTGCAGCTAGATTTTATAAATACGTTCGCAAAATCAGTAACCTTGACCGCCTTCTTCACGACATTTGAATTATGTGATTTACTTATTATAACGCATTATTATATTTAAAAAAGTACATTATGATTGGACTGTAAATAATATGGCCTTCAATTTTCAAGGTTTATTTACTGTAGTTGTCAACGTGCAATTTTGGTAGTTGATATAGTAAATTATATAATGTATGAACACTATTTGGGGTGACTGACAACTCTTTCATGGATCTGGAGCATTTTATTATTTTACTACTTGATGTAATATTTATAAACTATTACTAAGTCTTTGGTGATGCCATTCTAGCATAATTTTAATACATCTTTTAATGACTGTTCCTCACGTGCGTGTGATTTTTTTAAACATAACCTATCCCAGCCTGTAAATTATTTGAAAGCTAGACAAATTTACATAAAATTCTACGTGCCATACGTGTAAGACATTCAATTTTAATTGGCTCCCTTTTCAAATTCGATTCACAGAATTTACAGTACATACGAAGAACGTTTATTAATCATTAATTTAGGTTGCTTTCTGGTGCTTATATCATGTTTATTTTTAATTCATTTAGCCATTCTAAATATATAAAACACCATTGAAGAGTCAGGATACATTGTACAATGAGGAATTTCCAAAAATACCATTGTTACTTAGCACAAAAATTTGCTGAAATTATCGTTTATGAATTTTGTTGAAAAATGTTTAGGAGACTCGTCTTGCAAGCACTTTTCAGGAAACGAATTGATGCTAACCAAGTATAACCTTAAAGTTTGAATAAGTATGACTCAGAGACTCACCATTAGTAAAAGTGAACTTTGCCGTATAGTTGAACGCGATTATTACATCATTTCAATGAGGTACACCTTCAAAAAAATATCTTCTTCCTTAAAAATTGAAGCTCGTCACTCTCGTAATCTCACTTTGACTATACGATTATTCAATCACAGCAGTGACATCTTGCGGAATCTGCATGAAGCAGAAGTGCAAAGGATTGAATGTGATGCACTTTTTTTTTCGTTTCAAATTGGAATATAGTACATAATAATGTACTATATATGTAATATATACGTACTAGATTTATTTTTCTTCTAATCAATAAAAATATTTTGTTTCACACATTGCACGTTTCCAATAACAATAGGAATGATTTGTTTCTGTCTTCCATCACGGATATGACAAAAAGAACTATGTGCACAATATTTTAAATACAAATACATCAAGTACTAGAGCAGTAATATGAGAAAATGATAGATTTAGTTGTGAGCACTACTTGGCTTTTGCACTTCACTCGAATGCCTTGCATGATTCATCATAGATTCGACTCTGTTTGCAGTTTCTCTAACAACATCCGATATCTCATCAGGTAGATGGTCAAGCGTAGGAATATGAGCTGAAAGCCTCTTGTACACTGAATCTCTGTTTCCCTCTTTTTTATGTCTCCTTTGCTCCTCATACTTTAACTGTTGCTTGAAGAATATTGCATTCTTTATGAACTCCAAAGTATTATCAAAACTTTTTGCAGCACCCTCCATTGTCTTCACTGCGCTTACAGCATATTCAACATCGTAACAGCGACCTTGAAGCTGTTGACGAAGAGCAAGAACTTCAACACGCTTCTCAACCATAGGTGGCAAAGCTTTCCTAACATGTTCTTGCAAACGATAAAATGCCAGTGATGGTTCGTTTGCCACTATATGCATATTCTCCGATATTCGCTCAGTAGCTAAAAACAAGGATACAAGGGAAATTATTAAACTTACTTAAAGTACACAAGTATCTTTCCATTTGCAACTAACCCTTTTTAACCTTTGTTTCGAGTTCTTGATCAGGTTGATAGACTTTTGCAGCCATTATAAACTTAATGTAATGCTACAATCGTAAAAGACAAGAAATCTCAAAAAAATCTTATTACAGAAAATGTGAAAAAATGACAAGAGAAAATACGTTTGACACAATGTTGTTTACTAATTACTCTCTAGGTAAAAACCACAAACTACAGTAGTGATCACAACCATCAAAACTTTAGCACAGACAACAACCAAAAACAATACACAAGTTGATAAAGTTCTGTATTCAAATATTACATCCAATTATGTTTTATATTCGAGATAAAATGGTTTATTTTAAGGATATAACAATGCTAGAATCATTGTTGATTGTAGAAACAATGTAAATTCTTATCTTTTGTATTGTTCGAATGCCAGAACTAATATACAGTTTTGTATTTTGTAGGCTAAAGATTCTTCTTCGTATAAAATAATGTAATATACATTCAAATCATGCAAGTCTTATTTTTTTATAACATCTGTAACAACAATTCATATTCTCACGTTGTCGGAAGCGGAAGTCAGGCGTGGTAGTGTGTTGTGTGCCGCGATGTTTCTAGGCATTGCTACGGCGTCGAAACGTGGCAATGAATACGGCGCTGTTGGCAGTTTCCTCGAGTTCGGCTACTCAACAATCTTCCAGCTCTTATTAGTTGTCTTTGCGTTTACGTCCTTTCAGGTTACTGTACTTACAGCAGGTGAGTATTTTTCACCATTCTTTTTCACACATTTTAAGTAACCTGTAACTGAAAGTTTAATTCCATCTACTAGTACAAAACTTAATAATTATTTCTGAACCTTTTTGTATAATAAAATTTCATAGATAAGACAATATTTCGTTTCGGAGCGCCTTCTCCGGTTACATTGATTTCTAACATATGACTCCAATTTTCAGCTTATTATAAATGACAGCTCCTATTATTTGGATATTTAAAATAGCCGATTAAATAGATTTTTAGTACTTTTTCATTTTCATTCATTGGAGAATGCCTGAATGTTATATTTGATGAATCTTATCTATAGGGTAATGGTTACTTATAACATTTATAGTCTGTTTTTTTTTATTGATATGGATTACTCATTTTCATATTTCTTTTTACAGAATGAACTATTACTTCCTCTTGGCAGCTGCAGCTGCTCTGCTGGTCAGCACTTGTGCCGACGAAGAATATGAAGCTGCACGGTTGCTTGTATCTAAACAGATCCTTAACAAATATCTTGTGGAAAACATGGACATTGTTGTAAAGGTGCTCCATTCATTTACTGTTATATACTATATTAATATATGAGTCTTACTTTTTAAATAAAATTACATATGTAATAAGCACATATACACAGTTCTAATTACAATTTTTTTACAGTATACAGTTCACAATGTTGGTAATGCAGCAGCGCTTGAAGTTGAAATAACTGATAACTCCTTCCATCCTGACAACTTTGCTCATGTCAGTGGAGAACTCAATGCTAGAATTGATCGTGTCCCACCATACACAAACGTCAGCCACATAGTTGTAGTAAGGCCACGCAAATTTGGTTACTTCAACTTTACTGCTGCTGAAGTTCTATATCGTCGTAAGGAGGACGCCCCCAGGTTGCAGGTTGCCGTAAGCAGTGAACCTGGTGAAGGCTTGGTCGTATCCTTCCGTGATTATGACAAAAAGTTCTCATCCCATGTTGTAAGTTTTTTCTTTAAAAAATAGCAAAATGAAATTCCTATCAATTTAATTTTTGCTCTAACTCCATCATCTTTTCGCAGATTGACTGGGCAGCATTTGCAGTTATGACTCTACCATCCCTAGCAATCCCATTCGCATTATGGTACTCGAGTAAAAGAAAGTATGAAAAATTATCAAAAAACTCTAAGAAGCATTGAAAAGATTTAGGAAAAGCGAACAATTATCATACATACACACACGATCTACATCATCTCTAGATCGTTAACAACAAATTATTTTCGCTTGCATGACTGTGAGATCGCGTGACTGTTTCATTACACATGCCGAATTTTTGTAATAAACATTATTTATGAATAACTACCAACTGATTTAACATTAATACTCCCGTCATACTCCCAGTAAAATATACATATATGATCATTAAATTCACGCAGCAACTTAGCTAATTGTTATTCGAAGACTCGGATTAAGAACGTTGAAAATTTCTGTTAATATTTATTAAACAATGTACAAAGAAGAATATACTCTTTTTTTACCTGAGTCCAACGAACTGACATATCTATTAAATAACATCGTACGACATGACAATTATGTGTATGAAAATTTTACAATCGAACATTATCGCCTTTTTGTGTGTTCTAATTAACATCCAGTTACTTACCAAGACATATTTTTAATTGTTAAGTACTATGAACACATGGCGTTGCTGTTTACCACATAAATTTTACTGTTTCCCGTCGACGTGCTATAACAACCTACGACTGAACATGTTTTTCAACTTTCAAGAAAGCACGAATAATAATTCACACGCATCCATATATCCATTTCAATCTTTGTTTCCATTATCTATTGCAGTGTTATAAATTGCACGAAAAAACTTGAAGGTAAAGCGGTAATCGTAATTCGCTCACTTACAAATTGTGATGCATAAAACGTAATGATCCTTATGTAAAGAAAGGACCTGAGAATGCTTAGTAAATAAAATAATAATGATACATCACAACCGAAAATGACTTTTTTCTTTATTACATATCCTTCATTATTGGCACTTCGAATTTCCGATTAAGAAATCCAGTCGGAAGTGCGTTGAGCCAACATTTACATAGAAAGCTCGAAAGTTGTCTTATCTATTTTATAAATACACAAAAATTAAAAAAAAAATGGTTAAGCATGTTCGCAAAGAAAAACATACAATCTCTATGAATAATAGGAAGAGAAAGAAATTGTGATAAGTACGGAAGACTATTGATCGAGCTTTCAAAGTACTGACAAAAACAAGGATTTATCACAACTGCAATTCCCTCGAAGTAAAATTTTATAATATTGAATTTTCGTAATGTCAATTTAATATTTGCATTTAATTACTATATTAAATATTAGCCTTATACTACCATCTCTATAAGGTATCTTGCAATACTCATACATTGTACGAGTAGATTAATCAAGTATTCAAATTAAAAAAGAGTATATATTGAATAAAACTAAAACAAAGTTCAAAATAAATCTCAGTACACGTAGTTGATAATTTACCAGCTTTAGTCTGTTATACTGTACTGCGTACTGTTTTCAAAATAAAGTACACAGTCTAAGATAAATTTTGTCTTAACGTAAAATATCGCAAGTATATCATATTATTCCACTTATTCAAAGCCTACTGTAAGTATCTAGACTTTTAATTCTGCTCAATTATTACCATTAACAATTTACAATCAACTATTCATACTGATTCGTCCGAAATTTACAAACGTGCAGAATTAATAGTCTGTACCCTAGCTTCATATTTCGAGTAACGTTCACACTTAATGATACAAGGTAATAATTAACAGCTGTCAATTAGATAATTGTTGGCAAAATAAAATTCGTATAATAATTACATTTATATACACAGAAGTATATGAAGTACTTAAAGGTAATGAAAAATGTAAGGACATCCTCCGAGGCAAATTAAATGATACGCTGGATCTCTCTGGTGATATAAGGATTCAAAAGGTGATATAGATAAAGTTTCCTAAGAAATTATATAAGAAAGTACTGGAAGTTTGGTAATTAACCATTATAAAGTCAAGTGAACTGTTTAGACCGTGAAGCTTAACCATGATACGTGAACACACGCACTCCTACAAGTTGCTACTTGAATTCAATTCATGATAGAAGAGTTTATTGATTCAAAGGCACAATAAGGTCTTTCATTGATTTGGAAGTGGATTATAAACGGGTTATCAACTTTGCTAGTTTATCATTGAAGAACTACAAGTAACTGGCTGACCACACGCAGGGTTTAGTTATTGGAGAGAATAAATATTACAAAAAAGGAAAGTTATGTCGTGCAGATAAAGACAAGATTTCTTTAATAATAGTAATTTAACGCGATTATTTACATTCGAATCTAATTGACTTGTCTCGTTAAACGGGTGATGAATGTTATCAGTTTCTTGTCAATCATTTCTATTAAATAAATGCTGAAGAACGGATAGTTCCTTACTAACAAAACCAATCTATTATTATTTAGTTCACAATTTCTAAATCAAAAATGTTGATCGATGTTCACATTGATGCAATTGTCTTTATCCTCATCAACCTTCGCAGCTATTTCACAATATCGTTCTTACTATTATAAACTGTACTGTCCTTATACTTCGCACTGAAATTGTGCAAGTACAATAAATATAGTAGTTGTGGCGTTTTAAACATTGGCAATCTCTAAGCTTAAGGAAGGATGGTAACGTGCTCTTAGTATTAAGTCACATGTATCCCCGTTCATTAATGGTTTTAACTACGCCTCCAATTCTCATGTTTCATCCGCCAGACTCGTTAAGTATTACAATTAACGTTATACTAATATACAATGATCTTACCAATGACGTAAATCCAAAGGGATGCACGTTGCATTCATCCAAATGTGTTGTTCGTTCAAGATAATATAAATTTCGTTAATTATCCAATATGATACACGCCTTTCGTTGTGGAGAACAAGAAAATAAATTCCACAAGGACACAAGAGGAACACAGCCTTCCCATGAACATAATTCTCCACTATATCAGTCTAGCCGAAGCAATTTTCAACTGCCACCCATTACGGACTGTGTAAAGTTCTATTCCGTCTGGCAGCCGGCGTGTAAAAACCACGTGGATCGCCATAAACAGGTTCGAACGCTGAGAAAGGCCTTAGGGATGAATTTGGACTCCGTGAATTTGGAGTGCTCGTTGCGTTGTTAACAGTAGGAGAGCACGTTACGTTTGCGTGATTTATTGGCGGAGGACACGTGTCAGCTGTAAGGTGAGACACAACAAATTAATAAAAAAAAAGGACCAAAATTAATGAGAAATCTTACATGATCCTTATGCCCTTACCAAATACACTTTTATTCTTTACGGCGATACACGTCACTTTGTGTTTGAATACTGTAAAATAAAAAGTAGAGATATATAACAATATTATTAACGTTATGTAAAATTAAATACTTACTGAAGAAGAATGTAACGGCAAGAACCACAACAGGTGCTAAAGCATACCGGTAGTAATACATGTAGTCCAACAAATGAATTCCAGATATAGGAACAAATTGGTCATATTTGGAAATTCGTATTAAAATCTAAAACAATTCAGTATTCATAATTATTTTCTATGCCATGCTTTGACATCTAAGTCAATAGCAAAAATAGTTAAGCTACTTACAGGAACACTCTGATTTGTCAATTCATTCGTCACAATAATCTTTTGACCCTGTATTTCCTCACGATTTTGTAACAATCGTATCTTGTACTGTATTAAGTGCTTTGAAACAAATTGAGGCCCATTTACGGTCAAGCCCTCAGGAGCGTTTATCTACAATGACAAAACAGAATGAAATAAAATCCATACTTCTTTAAATAAAATAACCAAAGTAGTTAAAATAATTTGTTAAACTTACTATAACACGATTCAGTACAGTTTTCAGACCATGTATATCAATAGTAGCCATTGATACAGTATTGGAAGAAGGTATAACGAAGACAATTTCTTTCTTGTTAACATACATCGGTGGAAGATACATTACTTCCACTGGTGTACCTTCGATGTCATGACTTTGTGCATTTATCAACACCGATGTCTCCAAAGTACTCAATGCAATGCTTAATGTACCCATTGACATAACATCACAATAATAAAAACCTGTTAATTCATATGTATGTTAAAGTCCTTATTTTATTCATTTTTAATTTAAGTTACTCATTAGCATAATAATTTGTATACTAACCAGTCACAATATCAAATCGTGGTCTAGTGAGGAACATGTCGTTTATAGCAATGGTTGAAACTGGCGAAACGAATTGAATGTTACATGTAAATGGGAATGAGGTTACCGCGAAAGAGGATTGTCTCCGACATCCACCTAAGCCCCGTGATAATACATTGTTCTCTTTTATTTTCTCATCTTTACTCTTCAGGACTAAAGGTAGACTGAATACTTCCATGCCAGTAATATTTTTTCCTCTTAATGGCACAAGTGATATCTGTTACATATAAAGAAATTAAATAATAAAGATTGGAATAATTTTAGAAAAGTACAATATCATTGTCTAAAACGTACCTTGGCAATTGATTGAATAGTAACTTTAATATCTCCTTGTATCGGAGTAGCAAGACTGTGCTTTACAACAGTATATCCTGGACTGAGTGCTCTACCAATTCCTGTAAGAGGATCTACTGTCAAGTTTTCTGGAGCAGATGATTGCCAATACCCAGGATCACCATCGGATGACAATAGTGGCATAGAAAAGCATACAATATCACCTACTGTCAGGGTAGTCTGCTATAAACAAAGTAAATAACAATATTAAGAAACGGTTAAAAAATGTTCATAATGCACAATTAATCAGAACTTTGAAATGCTTTTTACCTTTGTTGGAAATAATATGTCTCCAATTGCCATATGAACATAATCAAACATTCCATTAGGATATTTTTCATCATATACCTTAACAACCAATTCCCCATTCTTAAGAAACTTTGCAGCAACCACGTTACCTTTTCCAGGTGCAAATGAAACCAAATCACCTCTATTTGCTGTGACTTCAAACTTGGTCTCAGCTGAATGGAATTTCGAGCCGACACTATCATAATACTGTAATTCATAATCCAATTCCATACCGTTGGGTAACATATTCAATTCCTCACCATTTCGTATTCGTACATATGATTTAAGAGACAACATTACATAGTGCACAGGTTTTACCTTAAAGAAAAGGAGATCTTTAAATATTCAGTAGTCAAACAAATAAATAATCAAGACTGCAAATACTTACGTCAACAATAATTGTTAATGTTTGCTTAAGACTGTAACTCTCGACGCTTGATATTGAGAGGACTGTTCGACCAAAATGATCTCCTGCTCTGATCACCCCATTTTTATCAACACTTATAGTTTTACTTCCGGTAGTTAATGCATTCAATTCCTCAGATTCATTCGATTGACCGCTTGACAAAATTTTATACGACGTTACTCCTCGTTTGTCACGATTCGTTTCCAATTTCAAGATAGAATTGGGTGCCATTAAAATGACAGATACTCCTGGTGCAGCTACAGGATTTGTCAGGTATAGTTCTTCGAAAATTTCGATCTTTATAAATGTCGTGAAGGTCACGTCTTTTTTATAACTGGATAACATCTTCGACGGCGCTGTCACGTTCAAGTAAACTGTCACTGTTCCTGGTCTTATTGCTTTGGCATGTACAGTTACTTCATTCTGGTACCTTACATTGATACCAGTATCTTCATACATATTGTGTAGACTCAATGAATTTGAATCACTTGACATCCATATAAATCTCAAAGGTTTACGCAGTGAGCCAATAATCAATGGTGTCAAGTGTTCCGGCAGACCAAAAGCCCAAAGAGGAATAACAGCTCCAGCTTTAATCCTACTTGCAGGAGTAACAATTTTTATTCCCTCAGGTATGATAACGTGAACTTCCACCTGATCCTGAGAGTATAGAACTCTAGTACCTTTTGCACTTAGACCGACAGCTTTTGCAATGACTTTTGTTTTTCCCATTGTCGTCCCTTCGAGGACTCCATTATCATCAATACTAAGGACATCATCATTTTCTGCAGTGAATTCAATTTCTGCATTAGTGGGACCACCCTCAGTCTGAATCTGATAAGCTGACCCAATCAGTATAGTTAAATTACGCGGTGTTACTCTCAATGTTAAAAATACTTGAATCATGCATGGATCACTTTGAATTTCTTGATCGCCTTCACCACTACTGAATATCAACTGAGAATCTCCTTCTTCAATTCCATGAATAACGTACAGTATTTGTTCATAAGGTAAATTGCCTTGTTCAATGATAGGTAATCGTTTGACTTCGATATACCCATTCTCAGTTTGTGCTTTTATATTAAGCGCATCAATAGATGGCAATTGTATAACCTGTCCATTAGTGTCAAAAAGTTTGACAGCAGCTACAATGCACTTTCCCTTTTCAACTTTATTCACAGTGTCCACTTCAATTCCTCCAAGTTGCTGCACTTCGATTATAGCCTGAGCTGGATCAGAATCAATGCATAGATCTACCAGAGCTATTTGTAGTACACCAGCCTTTTTTGGTGTTACGCTGATAGATTTTGTGGGCTCTATATATCGTACATCAGCTATGTCATCAGTGCTCAATAGGAATTCATAGTAACCAGAACCCTGACTGACTTGCAAGAAATATTTTCCGTTAGGATCATTTAGTACTTTCAATGTGTTTGGAGTAATAGTGGTATCGTTAACCAGAATAACATTCACAGAAGCTTCTATCGTAGGTGTAGTAATTATCCCTCTTTCATTTTCAGTAGGGAATACTGGCCATTCTGGAGTGATACCCAATTTGTAAAGAATGCTTTTCTGGTATCCTATGACTGATGCTGACACAGTCAAACTTCCAGTACGTTTTTTAGGTATGATACGTTGATAGTGCCTTTTTGGAAATTCCACGTACATATCCGTAACAGTTTCCTCCTTCGACCCAATTGGAACATCAAGAGTACCTACCCCAGTTGGTGTCAATTCCCACTCTATATGTAAACTAGAAATGTTATCAAAACGCCGACCATCCTCGTCTTTTATCACAACTGTAAGATCCAAGTCATTGTTGTTTCGTGCCATAATTTTCTCAGATAACTGTCCCATAGGACAACTACTACTGTTACTGAACTTAGGCTGTAGATAAATATATCTTGGCTTTCCACAAATCACACGAACTTTAACAACTGCTTCGGTTTTCTGACAGTTTGGTAAGAGCGGCAAGTTTGACACTGTGTAAATAAAATTAGCTTCACCAAGAGCTTTACAAGTCACTTCAAAAAGTGCTACATCGGAAAATCCACTGGTGGAATATGCGTATTCGTGAGATTCTATAATCATACTATCAGAGACTCGTGCTTCTCTCAAATATCCTTGCGGCTTCACAGACCATGGATGCGGTCCACCTTTCAAAAGAATTTTTCTTGATGATCCAACAGTAAGCAGGGTTTCCATGCTTGTTGGATGTAAAGCTGTGAGTGGCTCGTAAGCTGATACTGTTATATTGTCTATTAAGTATAGTCCGTTCACTTTGTAAGCTACGGATATACTGGAAGTTCCAACGTCTAATCCCATGACTGCTATAGTCGTACAAGCTATGCCAACTGATTGCACAGCTTCATTTTCATAAATTTGTACAAAGTTGTCATCTGGTATGTCAACTTCAAAAGGTACGTCCTTACAATCGTTAAAGGGTATAACTTTTATGTCTGTACCATCGCTCAATTCTCCATACAAAGCAATGTGCAAGTATATCGGCTCGCTAACCGCGGCTTCCATGTTGTACCGAACAATTTCTAATTTGCACGGTGATAAAACATGAACTTTTGTTGTATCTTTGTTGTACTGATTTCGTGCCATGGAGACAGATATATATGTAGATCCCTTTTGCAAAATCCTTACAACACCATTCTGTGTCACGGTGGCTACTGATGGCTGCCGACTGGTCCAAACGTAAGAACCATCGCCTCCAGTTGCTTTCAAAGCAATCTCAATTCTAATGGGTTAATCAAGACATTGTTGAAAATGTTTATTAATAATTAATATCATTGCGAATAAAATATTTTCATACCGTAATTTTCCTCTGGGATCCCATGGCATGGCCAGAATCTTTGGGTGTACAGTGACTGGTGAATGTATTGTGAGTTCTGCACTGGTTGATAATTTTGACAAAAGTGTCACTCTTTTCCCATACTTATTAATCACTCCGTGAAGAGTAGCTTCTACTGTTGTTGTTCCAATATTTATTGGCACACCAATCACATGAGTTCCATTTTGTGTTATCGAATGAGTGTTAAAGTACTTCCCATCAATCTGCATTGTTGCTTCTATACCTTCACCAACGTGAAACCTACGATCCTTACTGCAATCATAATATAGTTATTTGATTGATTACTTTGTGATCGATGAATATAGCAGAGAATCGTTTATCAATGTTGATTATTATAAAAGTCGCTATGAAATAATATAAAAGAATATTTACTTGTCGTAAAGCTCAATAACAATTTCATGAACTTTCCCGAGTATAAGGGCCCAATTTCTATTTGGAAGAACTGCAAGTGTTATGTATGCCACGTCATTCACGTGAACCATAGCCGAAGGTAAAACAACACCGTATTCTTCGTGAACATATTTATCATGTAAGAAAATCTTCGTTTTCCCGTAAGAGAGTGCATAGGCAGAGCTATGGTCGTTATCTACTTCCAATATAGTTGGATCTTCTGCTTCTAAGTAATATTGACTTGATGGAAAATTTATTTCTTCCAGTCGACCCTGACGGACCTATCAAAAACACAGCGTACAAATGATTTATGAGATAATAAAATAAAATTTGATATATATATATGTCTTTTGAAAACTTTTGAAAATCCACATGTACTTGCCTGCATCACTTTGTACTTAAAACTATCGTGTGCCATGATTGTAACATCGGATGGTAGTATTATAAGATTAGCTACAACAATTAATTCCACTTCGATTGGAGATACATGTTTATATTCTGGATGTGGTAATCTTACTGAAACCTGAAAGTGTCATATTCATATGTAATAGTAACTGCCTAGGTTAAAAGTATTAATTAAACGATCCATGTAATATACCTTTGCCGTTCCCGTTCTAACTCCTTCCAATAGGATAATATGCCCTCTTTGACCTATCGCATCTAAAGTAGCAACCGTATGTGGTGTCTCGTATGGAGACTCTTGAAAAGTCATAAAACGTAAAACATTGTTCTGAGCTTTATTATCTACCTTGGTAGAATGTTTGTCAATATTGCCAACTGTCCATGTAAATTCTACGCCGGCTAAAGTAGTGAATTCGTTGCCTATAAACAGAAGTGAAAAGGAATTGTTACATTCAATACAAAAGGAATGTATCTAGTTACACAACTGCAGATAAATGTTGTGTAACTTTCATGTACCTTGTTCATCACAAGCTCGAACCTCAAATGCTTCTGGTGCTTCTTCAATAAATAATTCTCTGGTAGTAGTAACAACATGAAGAGAAAAAATTGCATCTACTATTACATCACAGCGTAAGACCAATCCTGATGCGACATCCTCTGCTAAAACAATAGCAGTGTTTCGAGTAAATTCTTTCGTAATTGTTTGTACAATAACAGCAGATGAACATGTTCTGTCTAGATTTTCATTTATGGGTACCAGTCGGATAATATCCAAACGTGACGTTGACCTATAAATAAATGAATGAAATTAATATTTCATATTATTTCAACTCATCATCGAATACTTTAAACTTGAGTTAAAATTAATAGAAATTATGTTTTTATCACTCAACAAAAAAAAGAAGGTGAAAGGAGCTCAAGGAAAAGGTTATGATTGTTAAATATTATACTTTTCCTGTATTAGCTCAGAAAGAAGCTTTTGACCATTAAATTAATGACAATATATGGAAACTGAAATATGCAACACAGCTGCATTTTGATCCTTATGTACTAACATAAATAAACGTGTGTAATTACCATTGATAGCAACCACCCTCAGTTACTTCAAGTGTAAAGTTAACAGGGTAATCATTGAAAACTGGTAATAAAACTCTTGGTACGTTTAATCTGTGTCCTTCGGCAACAATTACCACCTTAACCGCAGCAGCACATATGGTAAATACAAATATTTTCAGCAACACTTCTGACCCCGCCATAATTTTCTACATGTGTTTTGGTGGTTTTGCAAACTCTTGGCGGTCCTTTGCAGCATAAAATATGCTTTACCGCCTTTGTCACAAGTTGTTCTTATTCAAGAAAGATCACTGTACTAAATTTTGAATCAAGAATGACCTGGCACGCAACAAGCTACAGAATTTATGTTGAGCATCCAATCGACTCAGGTTTGTTGTCCAACTGGTAGCTTCTTATAGCCAGTAGGATACCCAGTTTTATTAATAAGCCAATCAGAATGATGAAAGTTCAAAGAATATGATTCTGATTGGCTGATAGTTATGAATTTACACACTGTTGAAAAAAGGTTCAATAGTAAAATATACAAAACTGTAGCAGGACGCAGTTATATGTGGGCAAGGTTTAAATTTTAATAAAAGTGATCCTTGAGTATCTAAATCCTGCTATTTGAGAACATTTGTACGTATTCTAGAATTAATGGCTACATAGCTCTGTTGT
This sequence comes from Syrista parreyssii, assembly GCA_030142615.1. Taxonomy (NCBI): domain Eukaryota; kingdom Metazoa; phylum Arthropoda; class Insecta; order Hymenoptera; family Cephidae; genus Syrista; species Syrista parreyssii. The sequence goes on from JARQTG010000055.1 coordinate 377,540, forward strand.
AAGAGAAAGTAATAATTGAAGAGAGTGCGAACTCGCATAGACCTTGTATAGTTTTCCATTACTTGTGCAAAACAATGGGACCTTTGGGTAGCAAACACGTTGAACTAGCTCGTCATTGGTGAGAGAACTTAACATTGTAAATTTTATGTAGTGAAGATTTTCTTATAGTATTAAATTTTACTTTATACGTAGCTTAGCAGCATAGACTGTGTTTAAATTTATTGTTGTTAAATATGTAAAATCGAGTTTTACGAAATATAGTACTTGTATATTTATTATTGCATAATATGTATATGTAATCAGAGCTCTATGATATGCTGCGAGATTGATAGACTGAAATCTGAGCTTTATCCTTTTCTAAATAGTTATAATTATGTAATGAGTGTAACAATATTGTGGATACCATTGTGGTACCTTTATATTTAAAAGATTATTATTGTTTGTAAAGCTAAGTGACTTAATCAATGTTTTATTATATTTTTATGTCACAGGCTTCCAACCGTTGTAACATATGGAACAGCTGCTTCTTTAACAGTACTGTACTTCACAGATTGGAAAGTCGTTCTACAATATGTACCATTCTACAACACCAAATTCAAACAATAATTTCAAACGAAGAAACAATGTATAAATATGGATTAGTTATGATAGTTATATTGTAATAAATTTATTTATCTTTGTCACACTTTAATGTGACACAGAAAACAAATACATGTGTACATTTAAATACATAATCCTATTGTACATGAACAATTAACTATGACGAAACTATGTATCGCATTTGTTTTTCAGGTTTTAAACAGAGGGGTATTTTAATGGGTTCGGTTCTTTTGGTCTTTCACGTACAAAATCATAATATCCAATAGCTTCTGCTCTCTTTACTAAATTTTTATTTGATCTCCAAAACATAGGTTGCTCATAACTCATTCTGCAAATAAAAACAAGTATGATTAATTATTTAAACCAATGTCATAATTTTCTAATAATCAAATTATTACTTGTATCCAGCAAGGTATAAGATTATGAATACAAAGAAAACATTTCCTTTGCCATTCGAGAACATATTCGGATTATATATAAGTCGCCTAAAACATAATTAAATATTAACATTTTAGTCATTCTACTCCAAGAAATGGGTCACCAATGTTTTATTTTCATAGTTTGCTAATTCAGAAAATTTATTACCAATATATTATTTAATTCATCGTCATCTTACCTCATTTTGAAGTTTTCTGAAGCGAGTCTTTATTTCTAGCCCAAAAATCTTGGATGAAAGGTTTCCAAATGTAAATACCTCCGAAGATTCCCAGAACAGTAACCAGAAAAATTTGTCCTTTAGTAATACCTCCTCCAGGATAAATTCGCATTTATCAGTAGTTACGCAAGTTCTGCTAAAAGAATAAAATACAGACCGACAATGGCTCCTGTATTCTGGTATCACTTCAATATGGCCGTCTTTTTCGACTCTCGCCTTTCTCAGCAATCTTTTTAGTGCCTGACGAATAACGACTATAAATATACGTAGAGAAATGCAAACCTGCTACAACGATAATAAGTATTTTAACGCGCGTTGAAAGTTTAACCATTTTATTATGTCAAATACACATCCTTCCTATGCCTTGTTTGCACTAGTGCAAGGTATAAAATAGGAGGTTGTTACTACTATGAATTTTAAGATCATACAGAGTAAAGCATGTGGTTTTGCGTAATAGTACTTATTAGGAGTATTGTATCTTTTGAAACTGGCACTTGCCCGTTGAGAGATAAAACTGATCAAGGAAAAAGAAGTATATATCTCTCACTTTAAATTTCGTGATAGATTTTACCTTGTAGGATGATCGAATCACAGATGTCGCGTCAACGACAATAAAAATCCAGAGTACAAATATTGTTACTTCAACATCCGGAATTTAATTCCTGCAAATTTCAAAACGAATCAAACAGTACTGCAATCTTGAATATATAGATTTACAACTGTATTTGTATGCATTGTTTTTTGCAATAGGGAATGGACGTTACATTGTGAACGTTTCGGACGATGGTGCTTAAAAATAATGAATAGCAGTCATATTTTTCAGCTGAATCATTTTATATTTGCAATAATTGACAGCTATACAACTCGTAAAGAATGGTTATTTATTTCGAGTCTTACGAGAGCATTATATTCTGCTTGATTGTAACAATTATTCAATTCGTTAAGTATGTTAAATCCTCAGCTATACGCTACATTTTTTCGTGAGTATCGCAATTAAATCAAACTGGAACATTTAAACTAAAGGAACACATCACTTTTTGGAAAATGTATTTCCAGGGTATGAATTTCATTTCCATGCTAGAACGCAACAATCGATACGAACACGAAAACACTAGAAGCTATTTAGTTTGGGTCAGAACACATTGTTGATAAAAGTTCGAAATTAAAGATTTACACAGTGGCAATAATTTGTAAATGGCATATTGTGATGATGTACAAACACTTACTGCTATCAAGTTTCACGAAAGAACTGCACTTTCGTTATATTTTATAACTCATAAGTAAAAATGGAATTTTTGTTTCTATAAGAATTGAACAATCGGCCCACAATAAACATTGACGTATATTTTACATTGTTTTTCCTTGTTAAAATGAAAATAGTGCTTAACGGCTTTACTTGAATAAATTCATTATAAGGACATTTTTCTGCCTTCGATGGATATATCAACTGCTCGTCTAGTAGACTTTATCCTCTTATTATCAATATAATTTTTCATATGCCGTTCAAATCGATTCATCTGCTTCTTAGTACTCTGAAAAGAAACGAAGAAAGATATAAATAATTATTCTTGTTGAAATAATTCATAGAATAAAGAAAGTCAGGCATTGGCATACTCTGCTAATATCAATATCGGATTTCCAATCTGGTCGTATCACGTAATCCTTATTAGATGGAATAGGAACTCTGGCACGACCGACCCAACCAGGATCACCAGGTCTCAACAATCTAAAAGGAACATCGTTACAGGTAACAAGTATCAACAATAAGTTTCGCCAACAATAATTGGAGTCATTAGATTGAAATTTACTTGGCGTCTCCTTTCAGTGCTTTATTAATGTCTTGTGATTTCTGAGATGAACCGCCCTCATCGACCTTCCTTCTCTTTTGTGGTGTTTGTTCAAGGTCTCTCTGCATTCTTTCCTCCTTGGTCATGGCCTTAAAATCGGCAGAAAGATTGAAAATCGGCCGTGCCCACTCGTTTATTAATTTTCCAGCCCGTTCCTTGTTCTCTTTGGTTTCTTTAGGATGTTTGTAAAGATACATGACAGCTTTACCGATTCCAGATTGTTTTAAGGAGGACTGATCGATCCTTGGAAACTGGAAAAATCGAAGAGAAACGGTCAAGAATAAGTACCAGTAATTATTGACCATTGGCAAGTAATTGAAATATTTGTAAACCACCTTGACGTACCTCCCAAAGTAACTTTAGAAGACTGTCTCTGATTTTCATTGAAGGTAATGATCGATCAGGCATTGGTGCTAACCAATCAGTAAGGACGGCTAATACATTATGTTCCAAAAATGCTAGCTGTAAGTCATGCTTCTTTAACTGTGAAAGTACTTTTGGTAACATAGCTATTTTGTTCGTAGCTGGTTTATTTTGTTGATTCAACTTTCTGTCTTCCTCCGATGCACCTTTCATGTCTGATAATAACTGTGCGATTATGTCATCATTGTCATTAATAATATCAATATCTCTGCGTTTTCGACGACGAGTTTGTTCATCCTTCTTGCGAGCAAGCATACGATCAAAATCAGACAAAGAATTGTCCCTGTACAAAAGGAAAAGACCAATGAATTAAGGAATATGTATTTGCTAAATTCTGTGTTCTATTAACTTACATATATCTGTTGCTCCTTGGAAGCAAACAGAAAAAAATATATATAAATATTTTATGCTTAAAAGATCAAATTTGCAATAATCTATAAAAAATCAATTTTACTTACTCCATGCCACCAGGAATACCATCGTCCGAATCATCTTCATCCTGTACTCCAGTAGGTGCTTCATTCTCTGCTGGTTTCCCTTCCTCTGCATCTCCCTCTTCAGCTTGGGGTTCTTCGGGCTCTTGAGAACCCTTTTTTTTCTTCGGAGACTCACCATTTTCATCTTCCTCTTCTGAATCTGACAAACCATGCTTAAGCTTCTTGGAAGCTCGTAGTTCACCATTCTCACCTTCGGAATCTGATAATATGCGGCTGCCTTTTTGCTCGTTAGGAGCATCTGATTCTCGACTGTAGCTTCTGGATCTATGGGATCTGGCTTTTGAACCAGCTCTTGATCCAGATCGTGATCGCGATCGTGATCTAGACTTTGATCTTGAACGGGAACGCGATTTTGACCGCGAATGTGAACGTGATCGAGAACGCGATCTTGATTGGGATCTTCTTGAACCAGAACGTGATCTAGATCTAGATTTTCGGGAACTTGATCGTGAACGAGATCTTGAAGCAGCTTTTCTAGAGCTAGCTCCCGATACAGAGCGAAAACTTTTTCGTGAGCCTGAACGTGATCGTGATCTTGATCGCTTTGGAGAACCAGATTTTGAGCGGGACCTGGATCTAGATCGCGACGCTGATTTTCTCGAGCCTGATCTCGATCTGGATCTTGATCCTGATTTCCTTGATGCCGATCGCGATCTGGATCGAGAGCCTTTTCGTGAACCTGACATCGATCTAGATCTTGAGCGTGACATAGCTTTTCTATCTTGTGATGGTGATCTTGAAAGAGCTTTTTCTAGTGCCGCTGGTGATACTCTTCTTGATCCAGAACCAGACCTAGATCGTGATTTTGAACTTCTTTTTCTATCGGGCGCTGAATTAAGTCTTGAATCAATTGGAGAACCGGATTTTGATTTTGATTTTGACCGTGATCTTGATTGTGATCGTGACCGCGATTTTCTTGAACCGGGTGAATTATTTCGTGATGCCGCTGGTGAATACGATTTTCGTGAACCAGACGGTGATCTAGGTCCAACTTTCGATGTTGCTTTTCTATCTCCTGAATTAGATCTTGATCTCGATCTTGACAATTTTCTAGAACCAGATCGTGAGCGAGATTTGATTCTTCGCGTAGGGGATGCCGATCCTGAACGTGATCTCGGAGCTTTTGGTGAACTCGGCCTTGAGTTAGATCGCGACCTTGAAACTTTCGGTGAATTGGGTCTGGAGTTAGATTGTGATCTTGATCTTCCCCTATGTGAATCTGATTTTGATAAGGATCGCGCTCCCGTCGAGGAAATCGATCTTGATCGTGAACGTGAATTATGTCTGGACGTGACAGGTGAGCCTTTTCTGGAATTGTTTGGCGAACCGCTCTTAGATCTGGACCTGCAGCGTGACTTATGAGAATGCTGTGATGAAGGTGATGGTGAACGCGATCTAGAATGGCTTTTCCTGGGCTCTGATACTGATCTGGATCTCGATTTCCGTTCCATAGGTGACGCAGACCCATCTCGAGATGGTGATCGCGAAACAGATCGAGAACGTGATTTCCTTGAACCTGCATTGGACCTAGGGGAAGGTGGTGATTCTGGTTGACTCTGTGTATGTGCTGGGGAAGCTACATTTGACCTAAGCATAATAAATTACCTCATGATACTTCGCTCTATAACTTATTAATCTGTATAACAATGTTATCCCACTTGTATAAACTAATTTTATGCAAGTAACATGAATAATTTTACAAACCTTGCAGGAGAACTCCTTTGACTGCCAGAATTTGATCTTGATCTACTTCTAATTGAATCATTAGGACTTATTGATCTCTTTGAATTTGCAGATGGAGAGCGATCATGTTCCATAGGAGATTGAGGTCCTGTCTGACTCTCCATCAGTTGTGTCCCTGATTTATTCAATTCATCTTCCGAATCACTAATACCACCTGAATAAAGTTATTTTCCAAATAGCATACAATAGAATCCTCATAGATTGTCTTCAACGAAAGGAAAGAATCAAACAATATAGTGCTGATATAAGTCTTTAACATTATTATCCATACAAGAGTTCTTTAGAATGAAGCCAATGCAGATTAAAATCACCTTTACAAAATAGTAATAATAGTAAAAGAAATTGCGTCATATTGCAAAAAACATTTGGAAAAACTATATATTCTGAAAAGGTTCTAAAAAAAACGTTACAGCAAAATTATATAAATAGTTAAAACTATATATGTCGAGTCTCCAAATAGATTAAATTATTATTCAAAAATGTTACATACCTTCTGGATTCATGTCGCCTATACAATTAATAGTGATATGGCGATTATTGCTTTAATAATATATCATAAAGAATATTTACAAACGTAAACAAGAATTTAACAAAATATATCCAGTTTTTTAACAGCACCGCTGGAGCTTTGTTCAAACTTGAAGCTACATGTGTTCGTTTATATAAATAAGCTGCATTTTGTTCAATCCAATGAAATTTAAACAATTCAAGTAGACCGTCGCTATACAATCCACACTCGTCGCAAGATGGAACTCGTATTCAAGGGAATTGTATGAATTAACAACGTTATTCCTATTCCCTTATATCAGAAATACGTCAGTACGGTAATGCCAAGGTAGTTTTGTACTACAGGTTAATTCCCATAACTAACGGTTGTTAATATTTTGGCCAGTGACGTCACAAATTAAACACCAATGTAACACCCCAATCAAACTCATCCAACGCTCTTCAAACGAAAATAGGGGACCAATGATACAGCACGTCCACAGGAATACGCATTGGTTATTGGTCGAGAGTCATGTATGGTATGCATGATCAGGATCTAAATACTGCATGTTGATTGGTAGTAACTACTGTGAGACTCTTGCAGCGCCATTTAAGCAAAGTGCGGCACATTGTTACATTGTTGATTATTGTTCAAAAGCAAATAAAATGTTTCCATAAATTATAAAAAATTAAACATTTCTTCATGATTATGTAAGGCAATGTTCACGTTACGTTATTGTTAATACTTATTGTAAACCATGGGTTTTCCTCGATATTTTGCTATATTTCGACTGGCTCGAAAATCCACAAGGTGCAACAAAGTTCAAGACGAGGTTATTTATCGTCGATTTTTGTATTTTGCACAATATTCAACGCAAAGTGATACAAAAAAATCCGTATCAGAGAATAATCTCCAGTGCAGTGCATCGCCAAATCAAAGAAATGAACCGTTCATGCATTCAACGTCTGCTGTTCAGTATTCTAATACTTTGCGAGGTACTACAAGTGAAAAGACACATGATTTCAAATCTGAGGGAGACAATGAGATAAAGAAATCAATGTTAAACTCAGTGGATGAACGTCTGGATTTTAATGACATATTTTTAGAACATACAAAACCAGCACATCCTTTGGATGAATGTGCTGAAGATGTATCACACATCGCACCATACTTAGCTCCTACCTTTAACTTTGCAGCCTATGCCAATAAGTCTCCTTTACTCCAGGAACTTATTAAACTTGGCGTAGAGTTGCATAAATTAGATGACAAACCTATGGTCCAAAAGTTTTTACTTCGTCTAGACTTTGAAAAGGACATCAAACCATACATACAATTTTTACATGATTGCGGTGTATCAGCAGATATGATTGGCAAATTTATAACAATAAATCCCATGATTTTTAAAGAAGACATGGATAATCTTCATACAAGAATAAGATACTTAAGGGCACACAATTTTGATTTGTTGAACGTACAAAGAATAGTCTCAGCTAATCCATTTTGGCTAATGTTTAATACAAAAAGAATAGACACTAGGCTTGCATTCTTTCAAACACAGTTTTCTTTAACTGGGTCTGAAATGAGAACTTTAACTCTAAGAGAACCAAAACTAATCACTTATAACTTGTCACACGTGAAGGACTCTACGTTTGGTATTCGAGAAGAAATGGGTTTTGATAAGGATGAAACAAAATCCATAATCCTTATGAAGCCTAGGCTGCTAATGATGTGTAAGTTACTTAAAGTATTAATCTTCTTCAAATTAATTATATTATTATAATACTTTATGTAAATTTCAGCAAGGAAACATACAGTTGCAAGCTTTGATTATGTACACAATGTAATGGGAATATCGCACCAAATATTATCACAGCAGCCACACATTTTATTGTGCAGAAAAACTAGAATTGAAATAAGACACAAGTTTTTGACCAACTTGAAAAGAGCACAATACGATCCTGCAAAACCATTGTATATATCACCAAAAACTCTCGTCACTGGAACCGATGCAGAATTTTGTCAAAATGTAGCACAAGTGCCAGTTGAGATATTCAATAGATTTCAAAAGACATTGTAGGAAACTAAGGTATTAATAAATAAGATTCACTAAAAGTAATGGTTTATCTTATTATGCAAATTGGCATATATCATACAAATCTCTGTGACACAGTCACAAAATATCATGCCGCGATAATTTATGAATCAAGTAATACATATTCTATTGTGCTAGTTTTCAAACAGATACAAGAATCAATTGTAAAATACACAATATAGTCAATATTTCAAAACTTAAATATAAATACTTATTTATAGGTCGTCGAGACCACCATCAGACATGATTATTCATCTTTCTAGTAGAAACAATACAAAACCAAGTATTATCCAAGATTGTTGCGAATCAAAATTATTTCATCAATAAATTCAGAGACACCCTCGAGTAATAAAAGTATCGAGGAAAAAGCAATAAACAACGCGACTCTTGAGCACTTAATTACTAATTACTACGTCTTACAGTATATTTAATAGATCAAAACGTTCACCCGACTGCATTAACATTCACAATCGCTCTTAATATTCCACACACTCCTAGTTAAAGATCCTAACTAAATTTTCCTAATTCATCTTTTCGCTGTATTGCACGAACGGATCGATAGAGGATGGCGTCAATTAGTCCAGCCACAGTAAATACTCCACCAATTGCAGCACATACGTTAGTTGTAAAATGTCCAAAGGATTTTTTTACTTCGGTGTACTTCACCATCAGCGGACTTAATTCATAACTGAAGAATACCCCAGGCATTCCTGAATCACCAGATGCCTGAGATATGCCTCTGTAGTATCGCGTTAAGGAGAATTGGTTACTAACCAGAGTAGAGCCATCCCTTCGAACGTAAGTGGTGGGTACAATTTTTATGTAGTGTTGAAACATCATAGCTCCTGTAATAAATCGAAAATAAAATTCTACAAATCTTCATTTTAAACTGTTTGCACGTTCTTCCGCAACAGCGCTAATGACGTCAAACGAACAGCCGTCTTTTTATCATGGCAGCCAACTAATATGGCGACTTGCTGATACGGTGAACACTATAGCGAGCAGATCGCGAAGAATTTCTCGATAAACTTGAGGGCACGTAAAAGAATATTTTAATACAGTGAGTATCAAGTTCTGCGGATTGTTAATTAATAAATATGTTACGGATAATCAAAGATATTATGAAGCAACTGACTAATATTGTTCATGTATGAGTTTTGTGCGTTTGGATTTCTCACGCAATCGACACATAATTGTGCCGGTAACGCAGATTTTTGGCAAAGGAGAGTTTTACTTTTATACGTTATGGCTTTGGATAAATTTTATCTTTTTTGTTGTACGTAGATTACAATGCCGGTAGTTCCTGGTGGAGCGTATCAGCAAGGACCATCCTGTTGGGATAGGATGAAGATGGGATTTACTATTGGTTTTTGTGTTGGAATGGCATCTGGTGCTCTTTTTGGAGGATTCTCAGCTTTGAGGTAATAGTTATGATAGCTGTGTGAATAGTACAGATTCAATCTTATTGTTTTGTCTAAAATTATTTTTCAATGTTTGCTGTCAGGTATGGAATGAGAGGAAGGGAATTGGTAAACAACGTTGGAAAGGTAATGCTTCAAGGTGGTGGAACATTTGGCACCTTTATGGCAATTGGAACAGGCATACGCTGCTAACATTTGGAGATATTGTGTATAACTTTAGAATGAATTATGCTGTAATATGAAACCGTACTATTGATTTTGTAATAAAATAATGTTAAGGAAATCTGATGTACCTTCACTAGCTACGACCACTGTACCATCCATTGGGTTGGTTTTTCCTGGAATGTTCAGTCCAAAGCTTAAGTGACGGATCTTGTGTGTCATATTAAACTGAACCGATGAGTATGGTTGTACATCGTGCACTGAAAATTACATAAATACAATATTGTAAATTTGAAAAACATTTATTTTTATATAGCATAATTATTTATGGTAATAATTGGTTATAAATCAAATAACTTACCATGAACATGGTTAACAGAAAAACTGTCTCCAGGAGCAATATGGAAACTTCCACCAACTCGATTGACCTCCATATAACCATATATTTGACACCCTTCTAGAAATGCACGTTTCATTCTTTCAACAGACTTATCATCTCTACATTGCTTTATAGATGATGGATCTGGGAATGCCCATTTTTTCATATTATAAGCTTTTCTAACATCTTCACACGTATTACAACATCTGTAAAAATTGTTTTATTAACAAGCATTGCAATAAGAAACAATTATTTCTCAGTATTAAAGAAACCTTACAGTATTCCCATTGCTTCATTACTAGCTCCATAGCAATCTCCACACTCATTCGCATCTTGCGTATTCTTAAATAATTGAGAGTAAAATTATCTTTTCATAATTCAAATACATAGTTGCTTGAAATTTAAAATCTAGTTGGCATTCTAAAAAATGAACTTACATTTGGGTTTGTTGTTTCCACCAACCCTTTTGTCTTTACAATATCTGCCAATACAGAATTTCAAGATTAATCTTTGTTTAATTATCAAATAGATTTGAAATGACAAAATTCACCTGTTTTCTGAGGATCTTCAATAGGTTTACCATCAAGGTCTAATCTCCTTTTATATATATTGTGTTCTATTTGCAAATGCTGCTCCCCCGTTGCATCCATCGCATCAAGTGACAATACTAGAATAAAATAATACCACATAAAAATTCTGAATTCTCATTAAATGCTATATTACAGCTAGAAGTAAAAAAAATGACTCACAATCACAAGATATTGTGGGTATTATAATATCCAAGTTAATTCTCAATTTAGAACCCCTTGATGTATCCACAAACAGTTCTTCTTTCAAGTTATACATAAGATAATCCTCGACCTCACACAGGAATAGTATTATCATCATCAATGCACTAATCATCGACACTAAAACACAAATGTCTTATATTATTAGTTATTACATTATCGATTACAGCTAGATAGTTGAATATTACTGATAAGCCGGATTTTGATAAATTTTAAGGTTACACGAAATAGTATACATTTAACATGATTATTTTTATCGAATAATTTTTTAACAGAAAAAGTACAATTTCTCACGACAACCTCGAATCAATATTAATACAAAATTTTATCAATGATCAGAAAATATGCGAAAAGAAAAATGTAAATAGCAGACGATGACGTGACTGACAGAGTTCTATAAAAACAAGCAGAAATTAATATACTTAAAATAACGTACCAATACCGCCGCCGAACGTCTGGACGCGTTCCTCAAGAGTTTTAGGATATACATCGAACAGGCGAAATATCTCTAGTATTTTCATCTTTATTAAATATACTTTTTCGCAACTTCCTTAAAGTCCACTAATGACTATGATTATCGGCGTGCTGGTACTGACGATCTCTCGACGTTGAACGTGTACGGTAATGACTTCGTGTAACTTCGTAATACTTCGTGAATATTCGTGCAAATCCGTCTTGTTTCAACCGCAATTTTGTCAAAACTAGTCGAGCTTTGCAGATAGCATGATGTTCTGACAAAATTCAATAAAATTCAACAGTTTATCAATGGTAATTATATTGCATCGTATAATTCAATTAATCATATAAACATTACGATAATATATAACGTAATAAAAGTTCTTGTAGCAATGTGCTTTCTGCATTTCGAATGTATGTCATATTGGCACCATTCACTGCCAAACTAAAAATTTATTATAGCTCAGAATTTGTTCTAGGTTCTAAAACATTATTGTATAATATAGGATTAATTGAATACACATTTCATGATTCATGTCAGTAACAAATTTTTGATAAAATTTATTTGTCCTTTACACTTTTTGTTAATCGAAACGATCCAGGTTATCGACTCGATATACGACGTTGGGTTTGTTCAAACATATCTGGTAGATATACAAGTCGATTTTTATACGGCATTCGTAGAAAATATTTCAATAATCTCGAGTCTCTTGTCTCGTAGGTCTTCGCACGTGTTGCTCCTTAAGTATAAGGACACGTATTTAAGGCACTGGGTGCCAGGAATAGATAGAGTGCATTTAATCGAAATAATAAAACGTAATAATAACGCTAATCAAAATGTATGATTAAAATTAATAAACAAAGGTTACGTGTCTTAAAAGTAATTGGACGGCGGTCTAAAACTGGCGATTGACCCAATAATACGTTCACGTGCATTCGTCATCTGTCTATAATTTCCATATTCCATCTTATATAATTCTTTTTCTTTTTACGTTTTAATAAAAAATTCAGTTTCTGTATTCGCATTCCTTTCGGGTCAGCTTGAGTACTTGGCGCAAATATCCTGGGTCAATCATACCTAACGAACTAACGTAAATTCTAAAGAATTGTACTTGCTAGAACGGCAATGATCATAAAATAAGTTGTCTGTGTAAGACTGTTTTTTTTTTTCGACGCCATCGTTTAACATAAGAGTGTCGTCGTTTACGAAGGATCATCCAATCGAAGTGTTTTATTCTAAACTTTGTACGAAATTAGTAAATCCAGTTAACTGGAACCCACTGGTGTTCGGTTGCTAAGGCATCCAGGGCTGCTACTACTTGTCTGAAGGTGTTGTCGAAGTCCTCGTTGACGATTACCTGATCAATATACTTCTCGTAAGCTCTCTGCAAGGCAGCAGATTCTTCCAAAGTATTTTTCAAATCGTCCTCCTGTAAATAAATAAAGTAAAGGTCTTGTACGAAGTCGATTGCATGGGTTTTTATATGATTGTTTAACGATGTAAGTAACATTTGTATAAACTATTTAACATTTATTTACACAATTTTCATGCAATACAAACCTCGTACAAGGATGCAAGGGACTCCAATGTTCTGGCTCTCCTGGAGCTGTACCTGATGGAGCTCTGGCGGTCAAACTAGCAAAGCGAACATCAAATACGTATACTATTAAATCAATTACGCATTCGAACTAATTATATAACAATTACTCATGGGGATTGTATTTACTACGACAATGCATACTTAACATTGCAGGTTAGGTTTCAGAGGGACAAACTACGTCATAATAATGAAAATCATTTTAAAAAATCAAACGAATCTTATTAATTGTATTAAGACGTACTCTTTTTTTTACAATATTGGAGAAATACTTATAGCACTGCTACGAGGGAACATGCTAAATAATAAATGGGCTTAAACGGGAATTAAAGTAACGACGCAATTTTTCTTTCAGTTGCGTCTGCGACTTTTCACCAAAAACTATTATGGTGGTGTGTGATTGGTGGAAGAGTAACTTTCAATTCCCAAGCCCTGATAAAAATGACTATAAACTGAGCATGGCAAAGAATATCAATGGGATATTTGCAATGCAATGGTAAAGAAGGTACTAGGACCTTCTAAAGGTTTTTTTGCGTACCTTCATCTAGGTACTTGTATGTATGTCGTAATGGCAATGGCATTCCATAACATATCAACTTCAACAATATGACTGTGAATGATCTATGGTTACCGTCAAATTTCGATTGCTGGCTCCAGTTGATCTCCCAAGATCGTAAAGGGACTTGAGTTGCTCCATACCCGGCGCAGCGATGAATATGACGTATGGCATAAATTCCGTGCTATTGTGTAAAATCTTGAGCGCTGCTGGACTGCAGTCGAGGACGCACATTTTACCAGAACGTATTAATTCACGTACGGAATCCAATTTGGTGCCATAAAGATGCCCACCATGTTCACCATGTTCCAGATAACGATGTTCTCTTATGTCACTCTCCATCGATTCACGGTCCGTGAACCAGTAGCTCTTTCCGTTCTCCTCAAGAACTCTTGGTGGCCTTGAAGTGACTAAAGATAAAATTGATTTAAATAATTATTTGGAAGGATGATCATTTTGATTAAATCTATAAAATGACTCACAAGGTACGATAGTACCAAATTTCTCGGGGTCACTATTGATCAATCTATTCTTCAGAGTCCTTCGACCTACTCCTCTAGGTCCTACAAGGGCCAGAGTCTTACGCCTGAAGGGTGGCATTATGGCTACTTCCTCGTAGAGGAGTAATTCAGCACTGTCGAATTCCCCGTTGGATTTTGATTGATACATCTTCCGTTTCTTTTTCTTAGAGATCCTCGTACCGCATATACTGATCTTATGAACGAAATCTGCTTCCGGGGGCACGAATGCCTTTCTTCGTTCCTCCAATTCTAAGGACGGAACCAATCCTGGTGGACCCAAACTCTCACCCTCTGTTCTACGTGCCTGCCACCAGTTGGGGTCAGCCTGGTCTACGATCAGGAGTACGTCACCTTTTTGGAATGGCAATCCTATCTCACGGCATGGTAAGAGAGTATCTTCGGATGGATCATAGTCAAAGAGCGCCCTCATGTAGCACTGTATTAAATTGAGAAAAGCATTGTTAGCACCAGTGTACCAAAACGTTGGTCCGTCAGACATTTTCATTCAGACTTACCGTGGATTTCAGGGGTCTGGTACCATCCCCAGCTATACCTGGACCAAGTTTCAAGGAAAGATTATCCTTGGCATCATGTATAGCTTGTTGCAATTCATCAGGGGTATGCACCTCCTTTCCATTCACTTCCATGATCACCTCGCCTATTCGTAAAAGTCCTTGACGAGCTGCTGTGCTGCCACCCAGGATCCTGGCGATAATGAGATTACCAGACTCATCCACCTGCACTGTCAGACCCTAAAATCAAGGAGAAACAACTCGCTATAACTCTTCATGACGCTATGCTTAAAAGCATCTATACTTCCATTAAGTATTTCAGAAGCATGGTTAGGTAAGCTTGATTTTACAAGAATGGTAAACATTCCTTAGTCTCTACCGGGTGTTCAAAAATCTCTTATTCTTCACATTTAGTTACGTTCAAATCACGCTTCCCAAGACGAGCCTTATACGTACCAATGGTTCATCAGGATTCCTCCTAAGACCAACCACCCTGACAGCGTCGGCTCTCTCGTCAGTAGGCATGGTTAAGAACAATGGATCAGGCGACGGTGAAGCGTCCCGACGCGTAGCGACGGCGTCGTGCGTTTCCAAAAGAGCCTTAAGATGCGAACCTCGAAGAAGACTGACAAGTTCACGAGCGTTCTCGTTCCGGGAGAACTGAAAATCGTGAAGAATCTCGTCGACGATGTCACAAATCGGACACACCGGCTCTACCAATAGTGGAGGATCTTCCAGACGATCCTGTACCTGAAAAGGAATATCTAATGAGACTAGGTTCAATCGTTCACACGGAATTCGAGTCATTTCTCAAACTATATTTAGATATAGAGTCCCGTCAGCCACACATGTAGGTGTAGTGGCTTATTGCTATGGTGAACCGTAATGTTTGTGAAAGTTTAAACGGGTTTCGACTACGTTCTTTTCCTCGACAGCATACAAGGCCCACGTCACTTCAAGAGGTACAAGAAGACCTCAGGATACATTGATCCGTAGATCTATTGATCTTTTCAATTTATCTTTCTATCATTCGTACACTTAAGAAAACAACACCTGAATCAACATTCGAACCTCAGCCATGACTCTGAGTCCAATATCTTCTTAATAAAATCAGTGACGTTTCTTTTTAGGAACTTGTCCTGTAACTGATGAACTTTGACCTTCGGATATATAACACCAACGAAATGCACGGTACTGCAGCCCATTGAGAACTGAAGTGCACTTTCTTTGCTGCACCGAGTTTCCCTTTGATTGTTTGAGAAAACTCCGGATGTTGCTTGGACTGGGCGTCACGAATGTTATTGAAATATTGAAAATTGTTTGAATAGTAGATATATGTTTGAGTAATCTATATATATATAGATATACCTGCATCCTTGATTATGAGTGCTTATACGCTATAGTATGTTTACTCAGATTTCGACTGTTCTTACTAATGAACTTTATTCTAGGCTTGGCTGTCAAAATAATAGACCAGACCTAATGGACGTTATTGATCAACGAGTTTTTCATTGTCGAGGTTCAAAGAGAAAACCGTTTGTTAATGGGAACGAGGATGCTGTGTGGTTTCTTTACGTTTACTCTGACTGACCTATCTACACGGAAAGTCTAGTGAATTCGAGTGTAAATCGGTCGTTGGTATTTTGAAACTTTCTTGGTACAACGTCAGTTGGAATATGGTAAGTTTCTCATTGATTCTGACACTAGAAATCTGTTTCCAACGCTTGCCACTAGTTGGAAGAGCTATACTGTCCCTCCATCTAAAAAACCCGCGAGTTTCTATTTATTTGAAGTCTCGTTAAACATCGCTCTTTGAGATCTACGATCATTTGGATACACACTGACCGTTCGTAGAATATAAAGCAGAATTGGAAGAGATACTACCGACTATAAATTTAAGGCATTTAATTAAAATCACAAGTAGAATTCTCACTCAATTTCTAAATGGCATAAAAAAATATATATATATAATATGAAAAAAGTTAAATAAAATTTGTTAATCTGGCGAATCAAATGTATGTAAATAATACACTTTGTAAAAGTATATCGACCTCAGTAACACAGTACACCCATGATGACCTCATCACAGAAACATTAACTGCATTATACATCCAGGCATATGACTGAAGAGTTGAAAAAGAATGAGGTTATATTTGACACTTCATTGACGTATTTGTAAGAAGAAGAAAAAATGAAATTTACTACTCAATAGTAGAAAATAATGACGCGACTTCTCACCTGGCAAGAATATCCTCTTCTGGTAGCGACACGCGCTTCTACTACGTTACTATAGAAGCACAATGCGTTTGACGTTAGTCAGTTACTCATACACAGCGGATGCACGAGTTCACGTAGTAAAATATCGATCGTCCCCTTGGCCGAACTGGGGAGGAAACACCAGGATGAAATAAATGAAAACGCGAGGGTCTTGAAGAGCCTGATGTATGTACGGTAGCGTCATCAGAAAACTGCCGCGCCTACTATTTCGCCTCGTCGTAGGCAGCCCGTTCAGCCTGTTCAGTCCGTTCACAGTCAGTTGAGCCCGTTCGCTTGGTTTCTGAAACAGGTGGGGGCCCCCGACTCTTTCTTCTCCTGGTATGCAACACTCCGCTACACTACACTCAGGGCCGTAGAAAATAGTGGGACCATGACAATAAAAGTGGAACCACAATCGAGGACGACGAGGGAGATTGAAACCTTAACCGCATTTAATTCCTGAGGAAATGAGTGTGACGACACTGAGATCTGACGACGGGGCCCTGATCCGATACGGCACTGTATTCTCACTATATTCTCCTACCTTCTTACACTCACTTCTTTTTAATATTCCCACTGCTCTCTGTTGCCATTAGCAAGCAGCACGCTGGACTGAAATTACATAGTCGTATCCCTACGCCACGACATGCATTGAATTTCATACGAGTCATATCGCAGTTTACACTGGCGTGCTCTCTACCCGTCTAAATTCGTATTATTAACGGGTTCACCAGGTCACAGATTAACTCGTACGAATGAGTAAGAACAATGATTCGTTACAGGGTCAATGATTTAAGCACGTCTACTGTGCTCTTATAATTTTATCCAATTATTCGTTTAATCCAGTTTTGTACTTTTGAGGTTAGACGTTGACAATTAGACTGTCGGTGTCAGCTGTGTCATCCGGTATAGATACCTACACGTAATAACTAACAAGTCATTTACTTGACACAGATAAGAACAATGGCGGTAGCTTTTAAGTCTTAAAGATTTTAACGCCCAAAAGTCAACTTGGTGCTTTCCTACCTGTCTGATGTTTTACCTGACTTCACTAAGTGGAATGTGAGGGCTTGGCTGGGAGAAGCCAAGAAACTAGTGAGGGAAGCGCGCGAAGGAAACATCGTATCTACAGGGTGTCCAGTAAGTCGGGAACAGTCGGTAACGTAATAGTTATCCATATACCTTCGAACGATGCTTACACTTTCAGACCACAGATGTACCAGTACCGGGAGCAGGTCGTATTTTTACTTGCATTCAACTAGGCCATGCCCGAAACAATAACATCGATCTGATTCGCTTTTACTCCTGCAGTGAAAACAGTCTGGATGCTACGTACAATTTATACACGTGCGTTGCGCAACAAAGGAAAAACAATTTAATCACTGTGTAAACCAAGCCCTGTGGAATTTTGATGTAATAAGAAATTCGTTTGAAGGAAATAACGGTTGGTTATGCTGTAACGGCTTTCAGTGTGTATCGCATTACAATGTTTCCGTAATGGTGAAATTGCATAAAGGATTGTTTTAATGAGGGCATCGATGCGTGTACCCAATGACAAAGAAAAATCGTAGTATGCAAATAATTTGATCGATAATCTCATCGTGCAGGCGTAGTAAACATTGTCTATTGCATATAGCAGACGACTAACGATCATATTGTATATAGATATAGTTATTACCTGATGACGTAAAGCCAAACGACAGTGTTTACAACGCGCGAAAACGACACGTCACTCATAGAAACGCGTAGAATCGATGCATAGCCGTGTTATATGGGCTCTATTTCTCAATCCCTAAATAACGTTTGTAGTCACGAAACGTCGTTTCCTTGGATACACGAAAAGATATTTCATTTTGTACGACACAGTAGTTCTCATTGGGCGACCATATTTTTCCTAAGGAACGTTAAAGTCAGACTTTTACATCGTATACTCATGATTTATTCACAGCGACAAAAATATCAATTATTCGCGTACGCGCTGTGTTCTTAAATATACAAATTTAATTATTACATAGAAATTCATCTTGAATCGAGCACTCACCTTGACCAACGATGTCACCACCGGACTGTCTAGTAATCCCTTGAGGAAGAGCAGGTCCGTATCATCAGCGACTTTACCCAGCTCCTCGAGATTCTCTCTGACGTGCATGAACGCAGCTGGAACAGTCACGGCACACTCCTCCATAACTGGACCGGGTATTGCGAATAGGGGTGGAACTGGGGTCGTGGAAATAGGGATGTGACAGTGAAGGCTAACCCGGGCGTAGCCATCCCTTCTGGTACGATCAATATTCTTATAACATAGCTACAGGTGGCGGCTGACACGACGCACGCCCCTGCGTGCAGCTACGTTGAACGAGCTGATATTTTTTTCTTTCTAGCTTTGTACATAAAATGCATCTAGGAGAATGATGGATTTTTCGAAATTGGCGCCAGAAGTTTGTTACTCTACGCGCTCGTTACTGTCGCCTCTAATGGCAATCTGCGAAAGTAAACATCCTGCGAAGATGGATGCACACTTGCATACTAAATAAATTCAAGGTCTTCAAAATACAATGATGCTAATGCACGTTGAATTCACGAGTGAACGTTAATAATTGTTGCATGATTTATTTTCAAGGAGACAAGACTTCTTATGGTAGAACGAAATGTTCTCGATACTGACATTCAACGTGGCTGCAGATTATTCATGTTTCCATGACGACTTCCTTGTTTATAAATCGTACCTGGTATCGAAGGATGATCCTGTGGCTGGTGTGGGATTATTGGAGTATTATGGATACTAGTAAATGATACAGGTTTCCTCGTATAGACTGGAAGGATACTGTTCGTCGGTTCTATATTGATAATACATAATACTGATACTTTCCTCTCATATTTTAAGATACTTGATACAGTCAATATTATACAGGTGAGTTACTCTTGTAATTCCTCTACTCAATTTACCGTTATCAATTTGATGGACCTTTGCGCCGTTCATGGCATCCATGCTGGCTAGCAGACGACGATCGTCAGGTCTCTTCTTACGACCAAAAAGAACCATATTGACAGTGATATAATATTTATTAAAGATAATATTTAGCACAGTATTATCCGTCTTATATAGGACGACACTTGATGAATTTCATTAACACCCGGTATAAGAAAAAAGGCACTCTTATGGATCCCATTAAAGAACGTAAAGTAAGAAACGAATTTTAACGATGAACAATTTTTAATAAAAATTCACAGGTCACAGGAGAGATACAAGAGAAAAATAAAAATGGCCAGCAAGAGCCGTAAGGCCCACCATGCCACACGATGCTTTGAGTGCTCTCTCGCGCGGGCACCTGTATGGGGCCTTAGGCCCCAACACACTTGGTGTTCCACCTTCGAGTAATGGGACTGAAGGCGACACCGTACGGATGTTTCGAATAGTAAACACGCACGATAGAGGTATAGAGGTCTGCTCTCCTTACGTGCAAGGCCCCTCCCGTTATGTAAGCGCTTTATTTATCAGGCCCCATAAGTATTAGCAGAAACATACTTGTACGAATGTATATCCACTCATGTCCCATGCACAGTACTATACATTTATCGTTTTACAGTTCCCTCTGGCTATACGACACGTGTCTTGTTACTCGCGTACGAGGTGGACGTCAGAAAATGAAAGTTCCTGACTAGAGTGCGTCTTACGTCGTGCGTGAAAGCCGTAGCCGTTAGCCACCGGCTGACGATGAGAACTACTTGGATTTTCTTGGCTTCTCGACCAAAGGGTCCAGAACCAGCGTCCGGAGAGGAAGCAGCTGGTCTTCAAAGCTAGGCAGAAGCGTGGCGGTGGGGAGGACAGAGGAAAAATCGCAGCATCCCAATGCGGGGACGCCGGAGAATACCAAAGTGAAAAGATTGAGAAGTAGGGAGAAAGATAGAGACAGAGGGAGAGAAAGAGATAAACAGAAGAGTATGTGTATGGGAGAGTAAAGGTATTTTATACTCTTTCCAAGAACAAAGAAACTCACCAGAACCAGAATTCACTGTGTTTTGTCTCCTTGCACGGCGTTGTTGTTGTTGTTGCTGTTGCAATAACGCCATAAGGACTGTGCAGCCACAGACACTTCCGGCCATTCTTTACTTTCTACCGTCGGAAAGCCATCGTTCGTTACACTCAAATTTTTGTCTATTTTCAAGATCTATTGTCCTGCTTGATTTAACATGGAACCTTGAACGTTATTCTAGTCACGTTATTCCAATAGGATGCAGATAAGTAAAGAACGGGACTTATTCACTACGTACTTTAATAAATATATATAAGCATCGTTAAACTATCAGCAGATAATTTTCTCTGTAAAATCCGTTATACAAATACGTTTTAATGCATATTTTAAAATTTTACTATCCTAGCCAATCTGTCGATTCGTTGAGCATTCAATGTTTTTTCAATGGAAACGGGAATATCGTAACGCAACAGCGAATTCAAGGCTTTGGCAATTGCGAGTAACAGACTACCTAACGGTTTGATGGCGAATGTAAACGCTGTCAAGGGGATGACACGTGCCTCCTGCCTTCCTGCCCCACTGTACCTCCTACCGCAGCCCCACCATTGGGAAGTGACGTATACGAATACTCGAACGGCCTCTGTTCAACTCAACGTACGTAACAAACAATTTCCCCGTCACTATTCATAGATCATCGTAGTGACGTACGTTATCCTCATCTCGGTCCGATATCTTCGTCACTTTCCTTTTTTTGCACAGTGATACAATTCTATTGAGCAGCTGGAGTCCACTGTTATAACCATCACCGAGGACTATTGGACAATGGGCATAGTCAGCTCTACTTATACTCTTGGGGGGTGGTTCGATCCTCCCTGGAACCTTGCGTGACGCTCTGACGCTTGCTTTGCTATAGATATCTTTCTGGAATATCACTTCGATCGATAATGAGACGAACCGAGGGAAAATATCTACCTAAAAATTCATACTTGTTATGTGATTTAGAAATTTGAGGGTTGATTAATAATGTGAGGTTAGTCTAGTCATGGCGGGGGAGTTTGTGGAATTTGGGAAATACCTTCTTACTGGAATTCCTTACGCATTTCTTTCTTGGAGATTATTGGCTCGTAACTTAATAAAAATGGCTGTAAGCTGTCCACTATATCGCTCGCTTACTCTGCTACCAGCTTGTGGATCCTTCAACATTATACGATTCGTGTGTGTTTGTAGGTTAAGTTTAAACTAATAACTGAACGGCGTTCAATGGATAACCTACTGCCAGGAGATCGTCCTCGTCGGATTTTTAACTATTTGCTGGACTTTCATGTTTTAGATATGGGAAAGAGTCGTCTTGCTTGTATGTCGTCAGGAGGAACGTAATAAATATTGAAAAATGCTAAGATTATTTTAATAAATAAAAAAACTTGTAAATGATAATTTGATTTTACTGGACATTCAAATACTCATTGCTTCAGTGTATGACTGGATGTATCAATTAAATTTTGTGATTAAATTACACGAATGGTAACTACTGGAAATCTACTTGATCGACTGCTGGTAAAAGTTATACAGACTTGTTGATTGAAGATAAATAGACTAGACATTTTACAGCTGTGAACATTTCTCTCAAAGAGACTTATTTCTGGTTTAATAAACCTTCAAGCTTATAGTTTTACAGTTGATGACTTATCGTTAGCTTAGAAACGACTGAGCACAAATTTAAGAATATTAACGATGTAATAGCTCCTTCTACTCACAGATGGCAGTATTTCAACACTTGTTCGCTTCGGTGAAAGCAACCAGTATACCAGACTAGCACGTTACCAAATACACGAGAGTGCAAAGTTTATTTAACTTCTGTCAACAGTTCAACACAAACTGCGAATCTGAGGTTTTCTTTATCCTAAGAATCATACGAACGATTTTAACCTCAGTCGATGCACCATTCTGGAAAAAGCCTTCGACAAACTTTACAATATTTATCATACTATGATACAACACTGCATAAACAGTAAGATCAAAGATATATTGACATCTTGATCCAATATACTATTTTGGAGAATAAGAAAAATGAATAAAATGAATGTCAACTTAATAAATGACTAAGAAACTTATTTTGAATGATTACCCATAATCAATATCCTTATCAAAAGGCTTCATAGATTGATCATACCACAATCTATCTCTACATTTCACAGATAATCCAGACACGACATTAGACATACATCAATTCCAAAGATATTACATCCCAATGAATATCAGTTAATCGTTCCCGTATCCAGATACTCAATCCTAATAGAAAAAGAGACACATAGAGCATAAAACAAAAAACAACCTGACAGACCTTCAACGGAGCAAGATAGCTCCAAGCCTCTCTTGAATTATCACAACGACGTGCTTAGTTGCCTAAAACGGAAGGAAGTGTCGTTCAACAACTGGCAAAAGGATAAGTCACGTCGCAAGGTTGTCTCATTGAAAACGAGCCAGTTAGCGAGTTTCGATGCGATGAGCTACAGTTCCTTAAACGGTTCTATTAGCCACTCCGCACACGGGATACTTAAAGTCCAGCTACTCCAGTGAGTGTATAGTGCGTGGATACGAATGAACATAACAGACGTACTCGTAACCTCAAGAGTCTTCTCCTCGTAGTAGATCCTCGCGGTCGTAATAATCCCA
This sequence comes from Syrista parreyssii, assembly GCA_030142615.1. Taxonomy (NCBI): domain Eukaryota; kingdom Metazoa; phylum Arthropoda; class Insecta; order Hymenoptera; family Cephidae; genus Syrista; species Syrista parreyssii. The sequence continues at coordinate 401,180 of JARQTG010000055.1, forward strand.
TCAGTAGTACCGGGTCTCCAGGTCGTACAAAGCAGCGTCTGTAACAGAGGTTATATTGTCCTATAAGTTTGGTTAGGGTAGTCGAGCCGTTTGATCAACTCGCATGAGTATAGGAACAATAACTGTTACGAAACTTATGACGTGACAATAAAACCTGCTGACTTAATATTACACTCTCGGAAGAGTCCTCGTAAACAGTCTGTGGTCTTATCGCAAAATGTGAGATATAGTCGAGCATGCGACAGATATGAGAGAGTAAAAAAAAGGGTTCTAGGTGGGAGGAAAGTTTACGTCTGAAATAGGCTGTACCTTGAGGTATACTTCAGAGTTGTCAGATCGGTAAAGAATAGTGGCCATTGATATTAAGAGGCAAGAAGACAGTTCACAGCACTGCCCCCAGTCGGTATTTCAACGTGGATCGCCAGTGTAGCCAAGATGTCAACAGGAACGGTAGGTCCTTCTTTACTGGAATTGATATCCTACCGTCCGGTTTGGGATGGACGTGGAGGGTGTAAAAAATAAGTTTGGTTTCCTTTGGATAGCCTACATATCCTGGTTATCTTGACTTCTTGATCTTTCGTATCCTTATGTATGTATATACGTATGACGTAGATCCTCTTTCTCTCTGATTTTCTTTTGTAGATCTAGGTAGATACCTAGTACTGGATGTTCAAGGTCTGTTGCAAGAGAATCAGAATAAAATTACATGTACGTATGGTATAAATGATGCAAGAGTATATGCGTATATGCAAAGTGAAGTGGTTAGGTTATCAAGGAGGTTAGGGACGAGGGAGTGTCTGGTCGCATTGAACGATATTAAATCGATATCTCCTGAAGGGCTCTCCGAAAATCACTTTGAGAACCCCATCGATAGAAAACTTTTAAGGGCGGCCAGGTCGACCGCGCGGAAACTATCTCAATTTATCAATCACCTTCTGTACGGCCTTACGTGTCACTTTCGTCGCTCGTATTCAAGATGCTAGACTCTAGAGTAAGGTTCGACTCGGACGTACCTTGTGTCGCTTCTGTGTAAACTGTTCCAGGACAATTTAACACTGATACAGTAGTTGGTACCAATTTTTACCTTTAAAAAGGTGGTACAATTAATGATAAAAAATTAAATGTAACAGGGATGAACATGATTTTTTTTATTTTTGACAGGTCCTTAGACTCCTCGTATTCGGCGTTTGTCTAATCTCGACGCTAGCTCGGCCTTCTGAACGAGATGAAGACGACGATACCCCAGTCCCGTTTTCCTTGGAGGAAGTGTATTCTGGTACATACACGGCAACCGGCTTCAACGGCACTTGGATCTCCTCGACGGAAATAATGTACCGACAGAGCGATACCAACAACATACTGATATTCAATGCCAGCAGCTTAGAAAGCGTGGAATTCCTCAATGCTACAGTTTTGGTAGTTATCATTGTTTTAGCTGAAGCTCAGCTAATTTCATATCTGTATAGATATACATATATATATGGAATTAGTAAACCGATTAACATTTAATACATCGAATCAACGTATTGAGGATTAATTTGATAATAAATTATAAATGCTTTTGATAACAAGTATCACATATGAAATAACGAAGCGTTTACTGTGTCAATGCTCTGTCAAACGTTTTATAATCCGGTTGAGCAGTTTGATAAAAAAATAATTGTGAACACATATCGTTATCACAGCCGTATTTTACAGACTCATACTAATCTTCACAGTACAGCCATTACAGAATGCTGTATTGAAAGTTATGGTTTTCTAGATAAAAAAAGGCTTGTACCTGTAGTCAGCTTTCTTTGTCATTCTTGTACTGAATAATTATTTTATATCAATTATACAATAATTAGTTATATAAATATGGATAATGGGTATAAATTTATTTATATTTTTATTATTTCAGACAGACGTCAACGGCACGACTTACTCCTTATCACCTGATGGATTCTATCTTCTTATTGGCTACGATGCCGTCACGGTGAGTGAACAGCTTTTTCTTTGCCTTTTTTTTTTTCACTGGGCTTTTCTTATTGCACAAAGATAAAAACTGCACTTTCACGTTCTTGGCTTTGTATCTTGGTTCTGTGTACTTCTCTCTCTCTCTCTCTCTATCCCTATATCTCTCTCTCTCTCTCTACCTTTTTTTTTCTTTCTTTTGTCTCTCTCTCTCCTTTCAGGGATTCAGACATTCGACGTACAGGAAATACTTGGTGTACGATATTGAGAATCAGTAAGAAAACAGTATTATTACATTGCAAAGGAGTTCAGGCGTGGACGCTATTGTCACGAATGCCTGTCGAATTTCAGAACGTATGATGAGATAGCAAATTTGGAACATCTTCCTCTGGCGTCCTGGGCGCCGATTGGTAACGGTCTTGTCTACGTGCTGGACAACGATGTCTACTACAGGAGCATTTCTGGCAACTCTGCCACAGTGAGGAGACTGACAAGCAATGGAGAGACTGGTGTGGTTTATAATGGCGTACCTGACTGGGTTTACGAAGGTAAATTGAAAGGCTACACTGTTGCTTCTCTTTTCATAGATTTCTTACAGTGCTTGTATTGACTTGTTGTCGTATAGAGGAAATACTCGGTACCGGAAGTGCAGTCTGGTTCTCACCGGATGGAAATCATTTGGCGTTTGCCACTTTTGATGATACTGATGTCAAGGATGCGACTTATTATTATTATGGAGTACCTGGTGATTTGGAGTATCAATATCCTACTGATGTACAAATTAAATATCCCAAGGTAAAGCATTTTCATATTGCACCGGAAGTCCGTACGGTTGTTAAAGGTATATTTAAAAATTGTAGATGCTACTCTGTGATCTTTTACACGGATCATTGGAACCTTCGTTGTTACTTGTTATCTTTGAGATAATATTCTTGAGGTAGTTTATCTCGTGACTTATCTATCTGCATGTATAATAACATATTAATAACGTGTATTATTGATTATGCTAGTTTACTGTGTAAAGTGAAAATTACTATTGTAGAAGTGCATACCGTGATAGAGTCGCTAGTAAAGCTGCACGGCTTTATCTGGATTCTTGTGTAAGACCTGGCAACACTGATTTTCACAGGACGATAACGTTTCACGTTAACAGAGCAAAGTGTTATCAGTACCTTTACTGCTGTTGGTCGATTCGTTTGAACTGAAAAAAAGAAAGAATTGGGAAAAAAAAACATTTTTGTTATTGATAACAAGATAACGACTTGCCCTGCAATCTTCTCTGTACTAAATGCACATAGAAATAACTGGAGCGATATTAAAGTTTTCATGTTGCTTTAAAACGACAGGTTAAGTAATGGCGGCGAGAATACTGATTGCACTTGAGTTATGTCGATATGTCTATTTTACAGGCTGGCAGCACAAATCCACTTGTGTACTTGACTCTAGTGGATCTATCTACTGCATCCAGTCCATTGATAAATTTGAGTGCACCAATAGACATTGTAGGCTTGTGAGTATATGAAAAATATAAAAGAATATAAATTCCAAGTTTAATATCCAATAATGTAAAGTTATTGCGTTAACGCGTGACGCTTGTATATTGGAAAAGTCGAATTATAACGTTTTAATTGTTACGCTGAATAGACTATAGATAAAGTTTTGTAATCTTCATTACAGCACGTGTATTTATATACAGTTAAAAAAAGAGTCTATACGATAATTGGTATTTGCACGATTAAACGTTGGCGACGCTATTTGAAATGTCGTTTACGTGAGAATAGCCATTTGGGTAAATTCACGACTGGTCATTAAAGTTTATACGTATAGAATATAAAAATTCGAATCATTAAACGTGATTGGATATATTGGATATATAGATACGGTTTTTTTAATTCTTATCAGTGTCAAGATGCAATAATGCTGATTCCTACTGATTTTTTAGGGATCATATTTTATTCACCATTTCCTGGCTGGACGATGAAACTGTCGCTGTTACGTGGACAAATCGTGTTCAAAATGTCGGCCAGATTGTCACTTATGACGTTTCTGGAAATGGAACGTATCTGTTAACGTTAAACGAGACAGAAGGATGGTTGGAGGTTCCCACTCCTATAATTCATGACAATTATTTGATATTGTTAAGTTATCAGGATTCCGGCACTGCTGCAGGACGTTTTAAGCACGTGACAAGATATCAATTGTCCAATGGCGTCCTGAGTGATGAGACTGACATGAGTCCTGGCACCGTCGCCGTTACTTCTCTGCTTGGTACTGATAAAATCAATGACCGAATATATTACTTGGCCACAGCATCCGGTGAACCGTCTCAGAGGAATTTATATTCAGTGCCAATAAACGGTGATGATGATCCTACCTGCATCTCTTGTAATTACTTGACACCTGAAGGTATATATATATTAGGATTAAATAAATAATTAGTAATTATATATGATATATTAAAGATATAAATTGTAATTACAGGTAACAATTGCACTTACGCAACAGCCAGCTTTTCCAGAGACATGTCCTTCTATACGTTGACCTGTACTGGTCCAGATCCCACGACAGTCAGGATTTATAACTCGAACCACCAGCAGGTACATTCCTGGCAGGAGAATCAATCACTGCGAGAAAGACTTACGGCCAAGCTGCAGCCAACGCCGTTGAATTTAATCGTCACTGCAAATGGATACGACGCTAAAGTTCGTTTACTTCTACCACCTCAGTTCGATGAGAACGATTCGTACCCCATGGTGGTTTACGTGTGAGTACTAGCAGTATGTGCTGAGCCATTATCAAATGCCTGAGCCCGTCCTAAACTGTCAAACGGCTGGAATCCTTCCTATTCTAGGTATGCCGGACCAAACACGGTCGGAATCACAGACGCAGCTTCCTATAGTTTTAATTCGTTTATGACAACAAACAGAAGCGTGATTTACGCCTGGATCGATGGCAGAGGAAGTGCCTACAAGGGTAGCGCCATGCTTTACGAGATATACAGGGCATTAGGGACTGTTGAGATTGAGGATCAAATAGCTGTTACTAAGTAAGTAAATAAATCCCATCAGATACTTACGTGATACTAGCATACATTCAAATGTGTCACACGTGGTCCATTGACATTTTTTTAATAAACTGATTCTTTCTTTTAGAATTCTTCAAAACACCTATTCCTGGATAGACTCAAACAAGACTGCTATATGGGGTTGGAGTTATGGTGGCTATGCCACTGCCATGGTCATGGCTACTGATACAGATTCTGTGTTCAAATGTGGAATATCCGTAGCACCAGTCTCTTCCTGGATTTACTATGGTAATTTATAATTAAGATTATCACAAGTCAGATAATCATCAACATCAGGTACTAATCTTACTTTTTTATTCCTCAGATACCATGTATACCGAGAGGTATATGGGGCTGCCTACAGAGGAGGATAATCTGTATGGTTATAACGTGAGTGACGTTACCAGATTGGTTGAAGGTATACGTGGAAAGAAGTACATGTTAATTCACGGTACTGGAGATGATAACGTTCACTATCAGCAAGCAATGGCATTGGCTAAGGCTCTTTCTGCGGCGGATATATTATTCGAGCAGGTGTCATATACAGACGAAGCACATGGCCTTACCAGCGTTTATCCTCATCTTTATCACACGATGGATAAATTTTGGGGCGATTGCTTGGACTTGAGTTATATTTACTGAAAGCAGAAAGTACAAATACATTGATACACGTGCACAGCTAGTACCTAAGTACTATGACAGAAACCTTCATACCTTTGTACATAAGTAGATAGTCCAGGTATAAAACAAAAGAAATGGTAGACGAAAGAAGAACGAGCGATATCGTTATCATTCAATGAATCGTTATCAGTGATCCACAAAATTTGTCTTTTTCCTAGTTTTATTCTTTTCTATTACTATTGTTGTGCGTCCCTTCGCGATTTGCTTCCCTTTTAGAAATACTGCATTGTCCTGAATACTGGCTGGCGAGGGAATGAATACCTGCGCAAGCGGCTCCGAAGGTATTTCCCAGGACACCTGGGGGAAATAAGTACAGGCAAACACGAAAGCGATGACAGGGTGGACTTTATGGACTTTGTAAATATCCAGTATTGTGGAAATTGGGTTTAAGGCTCGTCCTCGAAAATCTGTACTGTGTACTGAGATATAGTATGGTTAGAGAAGAGAGAAAGACAGGGTGGACTCTAAACGGTGCTTAAATAGTTGGCGCACACCGCAAGGTCTTCTTGGCACGCGAGTTCTTCCTGCGGAAGCCACTCCGAGAGATTTACCGCGAAGATTATAAGCATAGTCGTCGTCCTCGTCCTCGTCGTCGTTCTGCGTATTCCTTTATAGTTCTCGTTTCAAATGATCAGCAATTCTTCACGTTGCGAATAACGGCACGATTATAACCTCAAAATTCACTATTCAGAACTGCTAGCAGAGTTAAGCCATTTGTATACGACGTGGGTTTCGCGTGTCGCCAGGAACTATCCTGACATGAGAATTAATACAGATACTTAATTAAAAGCGAATAAGATGTTTTTTCCAGTGCAGATAGAATCTTTGCGAAGATTCGATAAGACATTTTCTAACCTAAAAGAAGCTTTTATTAATAGAGGAGAGTAAAGTATTCTTCATGGCTGATACAAGGTATGCTCTATAAATGTATGTACAATGTAAACTAAATTAATCAGTAATATAAGGTTAAGTGTTATTAAAGAAACACGCTTTTGTAATTAGATTATACAAGTGAATATAGAACTGAGCGTCAACACGATTTCTCGTTGCATCGTGCAGGAAGAATGAAATAAATCAAACAGCAGCGTATAACCCGCCAAAGAGGAGACCTCTAGTAGTGAATATAATTACTAGTCCCGTATAGTAGCGTGTCCTGGAGACATCAGTCAACTCGGCACCCACCTACGGCAATGATGGCAGTGCTGGGCAGCGACTTTTCAAATGGAAACATAGGAAACGTGGAACTATCGCGGCCTCATTAGGTATATTTGTTACAACTTTGATCCTTATTCTGACTGTGACAGAGTCTGATAAATGTAGATAAAGGAACGTGTGAAAAAAAGCGTAACATCTCATCGAATTAACCAAAATCAAAAACAATTGTTTGACAAAAAAGAGAAGACTCAAGATCATTTATCTTATACAGAGTTCATATAAACGTTGATATCCACTCGTTTTGATAATCCTGCATCTAGTCGTTACTCGCCATTATTTAATTGACCAATTTTTGTACTTTTGACAGCCTCCACGTATCCAGCTAGTTCTCAACGCTAGTAATGTCATTGCTGGCAGCAAGCTGCACACTCATCTACACCAGGAGAATACTTTTCATTGCTGTCGAGAGAGCATTTCGCTCGTGTAATGCACTCCACGCTGACTACATAGTCAGTCCAAGGGGTAGACAAAAGCGGCCGGAGTCTATTTCCCGCACGAGCGAGCGGTTCGTGTTCCCATTGTCAGCGACACCCGAGAGTGGTTACAATAGGGCCTGGTCTCTGTGACTGTCTTTCCTTCTCTCTCTCTTTATCCTTTTGCAAATGCCTACCGTCTCTCTTGCTCCGTGACGTTAGTTCCTTCGTTCCATCCAACGTCATCCAATCATACACCAGCCTCGATGACTGTTCTAGGTATCATTTGAATTTTCATAGTCATTATCTAAAACATAAGTTTCTCTAAATACAAAATAAAATAAAAATTTTATTTTCCAGAATTAAAGTCACCTTGACACAGTCCAGAAATACAGATATACCAAGCACCAGGAAAGCAGTGTGGATCCTAAAAGTTTAAATACATATATATGTAATATATGTAAAGTAAGTAAGTAAAGTCTTGAACCGTTGCTCCCTCGATTAGAGTGTGTAAAAGGGGCCAATGCAGCACTACAGAAATGAGTATCTTCGCCTAGACAGCACGCAGCCATACCAAGGGATGCTTCTACGAGTCACGCATCATACATCACAGGGTAGGAGCCTCGTTGACTACTGGAAAGACAGGATTCGATGAGTGATTGATGCCTTGCCTTGGGGATAGGCGATATGGAAGTCAAGAAAGAAGCCCCAGGAGGAGTCTCCTCAGAAGGAATAATCCACCCCAGGTTACTACGACTCCAAGAAGATTCTACAAAGGGCGTAGCTACTATTACCCAAGAACCCATAAGCGTCTACCTGGTAAAGCCACGTGGTTACTACAGGAAATTCTAAGGAATAGTATAATAGGGGTTTCTGGAGTGGATTGTGGAAAAGGTGGTAAAGTCAACACGCACCTCGCAAGGTGTTTATGCTAACACAGTTGACGTCGGCGTTGCGGTCGGATGTGCGTGACGCGATGACGTCTGACGTCGCGGAAACGACGGATCCGTCAGGCGACAGGTATCGCGATAGCGTCCTGCTACCCAGCGTTGTTTTTATGAATACTTATGAGTTAGTTAGAATGCTGCTACATAAGGGTTGAAGGGGGATGTCGTGCTAGAAGGCGAAAATGATCTTGGCATGTCCGTAGTCTGCTTCACGCCTAGACAGAACACGTGGTGGCCCCACTGAGAAATGGCGTCTATCTAAATCCGTAATGTAAGCCGGGTGGGATATGGATAACGTCCTCTGCACTCGGCACTGGCTTACCTAGAATTTACATTCGGTCGATTAATAGTTACACTCTGTAGTCTGGACCATGGAACATGCTTGTACGTATAACTGTATACAGTGTAGGTACATACGTATACACATACTCTAAATAGCTATAGTATCAGACGAAAACCGTTTAACTCTATCTGGACTAGTATGAAATCAAACTGATAAAATTTGATGGAATATATACGTATAATATATATTACCTGTATCGTTTTTCTTGGTACTTTCGATAAACGAGAAAAGTTCAGGCTGATACTTTTTGTGTCAGGCAGCAGTCCAACTGCGATTTCTAGCAAATGACGTTTCTTAGCTCTTCTTTCTTAATTATACAGTTGGACGAATACGGTGGTCCAGACTCAGCACGGAAATGGCTCGATTAATTTTAAATGGCTCCGTCGCGGCTAGAACCGTTACTTCGTGTCTCTGTATAATATGTATATACACATGTGGAAAAGCATTTTGTGACTTTACCGTTAAACTCAGTGACAATCACAATGGTCCTGTACACGTGCGAGTGTATATACGTGAAGATTCTAGGACGTTCCTCGATTTATCGATCATCCAGACTTATTTAAGAATCATTTATTTATTTATTCTAGAAAGGAATCATCTTTCATTCAGAGACGTAATATACGTATACTTGTATACTTGTTTTCTGAACTGTAGGAATGGCTAGTATGTTTATTGGTTATACGACTATTAGCTAGTAGCTATTAGTAACTGTGCAATACTTACAAGGGGTGCAACACAGGCCAATGAATCACTCAGGAGATTAGTTAAAAACTAGAACCGGACCCAATTTCGTGAAAAGCGATCGACCCTGATGGGAATCCTTGGCCAATAATATCCTCGTTAGCAGCTTCACGTTTCTGGCCGGCTTCCTGTTTCTTTACTTTCTTTTTCTCTTTCTTATCTCCTTTACTTCGTCTTCTTCCTTCACTTTATTCTCTTATCTTGATAACAGCGCCAGATACCGATCTTTCAAATTCTCGTGCTCTACATCCCCTTTGAAAATTACTCAACGCCATCCGCGGTACCACTATAATAATTCATGGCTGAGATTCTATGCTCTGGTGCGGCTTCCGCCCTCATCTAATTTCATTTAGTATAACGTAGGCTAATTCCGCAAAGAGCCACTTAGCCAACTCGAATGGCCGGCGAGCATGGTGATTCGCATGGAATTAGATCGTATCGACTTTTTTTTTATTATTGATCATTAGACTCACCTGAGTATAAAGTAACGTTTCATGGTGTCTGTAGATATAATTTTTGCTTTGTACAGAACATGTAGACCCTACTATCCAGTATATGGATTCTTAATGAGGTGACTCGCAGAGGAAGGATTCTCACTTCTAGAAAATAATCAGATGTATCGACAGCTTGTGATATTTACTGGAATGTTCTACTTTATGAGGCAAAGTGTGTACTTTTCATTTTAAAGTGTATCGACAATGTAATGCAGATTGTTCTAGTATAGTAAAGCTTAGTGTGACAGCTTTTAATGATCAAATAATCAATATTGTATTTATTATTATGTTAAAAATTGAGCCTAGCAATAATCATTAGTAGCTGTATATTGACAGTTTGATGATTAGTAGACAATATGTATTTTTAGGTTATAAAGAAAACAACTGTAAACTGTAGAACAGGATGATGATTAATTGTAAAAAATTTAATCACGTCCATTGTTTGAAGATCGTTTGAATCTCGTATCGAGTTTCCCTAATATTTAGTGCAAATGATGTGTACACACCATGCTTGTTCGACGATCATGCGGTTAACGAGGCAGCGCTGATTTATGGCCATGTAAATTGCAGCGCTCGCTGATTCGCTAAGCTAAGAGACTAGGAGCGTCTATTTCCCTAGGGATTATATGAGGGAAAAGCATGATAAATAAATCAAGAATAACAATATAGAATTAAATTGACTGTTAAGAGTCAAGGTAATCGCATAAATTCATTCACCCATTAGCTCAAGTAGAATTTTACTTTTTCGCATTGAGACGTCCCTGCGACGTTTCCTCGATTGTTTCTTGCTGATTTCCCGTAAAGAAGCCGAGCGCAGAAATAACGGAACACAGGATGATATCGACGCTGGACGTTCCAAGATTGATCGAGCATCTCGTAGGTCATTCGACCCTTGCCAAGAGAATCTATTCATCCATTTTCAACGTGACGCTTCGTACTGACAAGGAATATTTTATCCTACAGCCAAGTGACACGAACGATCCGAATTATTTTCCGATGCAAATATATAGTTTTGTCTATACTCACGGAGGTTATGTTCACGGTACTCAGGCCATAGTTCCTCGTAATAAAGCAGACAGGTACGTACTAACGCTAGTAAGTGCTACTCATAATGCCTTGCTGAGATGAATACCGCATCGTTTTTGTAGAGTGACAGATGCATCATTGGATGCTGCACGGATGTTGGACATGGAACAGAATGGTTATGGATAGAGGCTAAAGTACATTGGAGTCTGAACAAGATGTCTTGATGGTACGTTTCAGTATCTAAGGGTCATAGAGAGTATTCCCTGGCGATGTCTTAGCAGGGTCCTCGTCTTGGTCGTTAATCCTCTCCTGAGTTGTCGAGGACGATTAATCTCGTTAACAACACACCTGACGTCCTTGACCCTCGGAATAGAAAGGTCGCGTAGACGTCAAGGACGTGCATGCAACGACGTAGGATCGATGGCGCAGTAAACGCCATACTTTTCATAGAAGACGATCGTTTAACACGAGGATAAACGCATCTCCAAGGTGTGTACATAAAATGGGCGAAGTTAAGGCCACCGTAGTTGCACGTCAGGGTCGTGGGTTTGCATAGATCACAACCGTGAACTCGGGGGGTTTGAGTTAACATGTATATCCAAGAGTCACGGACTCCTGGCTGCACGTATGCTGGTCGGAGGAATAGTAAGCAGCGACACGCACAGTATTTACGTTTCTGATAGCGCACCAACTTTTTTCCCCTGTATATCGCGTACTGTGCTATCTGTGGGCGCTGTGCGCATGCGCGAGAATATTGCTAGGAGCAGGGAGAGGGGAACTACTGTTTTTGCCTGTCGAATTTACGAACGGCACGCGAGCAAACACTTCATACTGAAGAGGGATGATGATGGTGCACATAATTGGCCTTGCTCTTTGCGACTAGATAGACTTGCATATGTATAAATATAATAGATACTGCTTATTACAGGCACTTTGAAGATGCAGAAGATGGACAAGGTACACCAGCCATGGTACCGACCTTAGGACGTTGTTGGGGTGTACATACACCTCCTGAATTCCAGAGGACTGATTTCGTAGTGGGATGAAGAAGAGAGAGAGACAGAGTGGATGAGTCGGGAGCAGGATAAGGATGCTGAAGGATGGAGCAGTTTGAAGAACAGTTGAAGAAGGAGCGAGAGAGAGAGAGAGAGAGAGAGAAAGGGATGAACAGGATCAGGGTGAGCAGGAGCAATGGCAAGTTTGGTGGAGAGGGCAAGCAGAAGAGAACAGGAGAGGAGAGCGAAGAGAGCAGTAGAGGAAGAGGACGTAAAGGGAATGGTAGGGGAACTCTCGGAGGAGAGGGCGTAGTGGTACTCTGGGTGGTATGAGGGACGCAGAGCAGACAGAGAGGGAGAGAGAGAGAGATTGGAGGAGTAAGAGAGAGGAGAATAGTAGAATCCAGGAGCGTAGGAGAGGACGCTGAGGTGGTACTAGCAGCAGGGATGGAGGGGTCTGGTGGGGCAGCACCAGGAGGCCGAGGCTGCGGCGTAGCCTCAGTGCCGGCGCAGTGGCCGGGCCATCATGTCCTGCGCTGAGGTCTTCTCGTAGTTTCCGGCAGCTTCCTCTCTCTCTTCTCGCGAAGTTTCCTTTATTCCTGGTCTCTTTCGTTCCTTATCCACGTATAACGCTACTGATAATGAACCAGGACGCGCGCTGACAATACCTCACGGAGGTAACGTGATAGACGTAGTGTGAGACGGTGCGGGCACGGATCTTCAGGAACTAGGGAGGATTCGCAAGTTCATCTCGTCTTCCTGGTTTACCATCTGCGTTCTTCTTTCAATTTGACGTTCAGAAGAACGAGCATCGTGAAGGATACGCAGCACGCGAAGGAGTAGGGAGCAAGGTGGGAGCCATGCCGCCCGGGCGAGCTTGCCTCGAGCCCCCCAGGATCCTTGCGCTACCCCCGTGCCCTCGTTGCCGGCAAATACTAACCTATCACCTATAAAGGTAAGATCTTTGATCCAATGTAATCTTGGTATCTATTTAATTTGTCTCTACGATCGCCCATGCGTCATATACCTATATGACAGGCAGCATACTAATCATTACGTATCTCTTCAAGATATCCTCACGCACTTACGCACCTACGAGAATACGTAATATCCTGGGGATGACGCCCACTCTGGCTCCTGTCGCTTTTCATCTCGTTCTGGCCGCCATCCTTTTTCATTGCCACTCTTATCCTGGACCGTCACTTCCCTCCTCGTTCCCTCTGCCGCATCATGGACCCACCTTTCGACACCACCGCCATCCCCAGAAGTCAGGGCTTCTATGTGGAACCCTTGTATACTCTGCAGCCTGGGGTGGTATTCGGAACACGTTGATTTCAAGGCGCTTCCGGAGGCTGTGGCTTATCAACCCTTGCGAATGGTATTTAATATGGAGATCTAACGGCGCGCCAGTCTCGTGTCAGTAGACATTTGGCTTGTGCCATCCTGACACGTTATCAAGTACCCACCTAGTTATCTATATTTGTGCACAACTTCCGGACTATACTATACTCATCGCTAAGTCATCTTATATCTCTACCTGTCATTTATACCTGGTGAACTGTCAGAGATTCTCATTTCAATCCCGGACGTCCTTGTATCTTATTACTTCAGGACGCATTTCCGGTTCTGCACGCGGACAAGTTTCAAGAGTTTTCTAAGAGTTCGAGGACGTTTCAAAAGGCGTCGCGACGCCTCGCCGTCGTCTCGTGCCTCACGAACGGTGCACGTAAACCCTTCAGCCACTTTGTGCGATGCCGTGAAAGTAGACGCTTGTCAAATTAGACATTTTAGCGTTCGTGATCATCGCTTAAGCATATTGAAAATTCATGATACACGTTCATTATGTATAACGGGTAACCGCTTAAAAATCAATGTTAAACCTTCATACTTTTCTTAAGATTATTTTTGAATTGTTTTCACATCAATCACTATTAACTGCACGCATTATAAACGCGACTTTAGGTTAGGTCTGACTTTTCTTTTTTTTTTTTCTTGGTCAGTCTAATCTTACACGTTACCCAACTATAAGTATTGGCATATGTCTCATGGAATCTCTTTTCTTTCTTTTATTCATTCTCCACTTCTATTATCTATCTTTCCGTCTGTCTGACTTTTCACTTCTTTTCCCTACTTTCCACCAAGATACGTATTTATACGACCATCGACTACGAAGCTCCATTTGCTTCCCTTCAGCTCTTCGACGTTCTCATTGAATCTCTTCGATCAGCGACTGTCGTCCAATCCTCAACGATTTCGCAAAGTTTTCAAAAGCTCAATATTCAATACCGTCGCAGATGCGACTCTACGTATTCTTAATAGACTCTATGCTAAGGATATCGTTTGTACGTAACGAGAGACCGTCTAGGAGCAACGATATGTATCTTGCTGTAACACGATATTGCGTAAGGGTTGATAATACATGTTCTCCATGAACCCATCCGAGACGACACCTTCAACTTCCTTCCGTTATCCCGTACAAAGGTTTTATCCATCGTTCATCAATAACTCCTAGTAATACTTATCTGTAAAGAGAACAAAAAAAAAAACATTGTAAACCAAGAAAATTGAATCGATTCGAAATCTCGTATTTCCGGTTGTTAAGTAACGGATAAACAACACTAACACCCTCTTTTGTTGGTTCTTCGAGTAAAGCCGCTTTCTAATCTGGTTAGAGACTCCTTAGTTACTCTATGGTAGTTACAGTCATAGTGACAGTACATAGTAGGTACTCTGGCGTTGCCAGACGATACAACACCGACAAGAGAAATAAAGGCAGAGTTCCTGAGGCACGTGAAAAGAGTATTGGAGGAAATGGAAGTAAAAGCTGAAGAACATTTTCTACCTCTTGAGGAGCTAGTCTGCCTCGTGATGATAACCAACTTAGAAGTTGTGCCGACAGGGAGAGATTTGCCAGGCGTATTGTCTACGTAGGTTCCGCTTCGTTCTCCTATCAGCAGCATTATTATTATAAGTAGGTAAATGGACTAGTAGTCAGCCACGTTCACCAGTGGTGATGCTACGAGTATAATCAGACAGAAGTTTGATACAGTGTCTAGCTATTAAAGTAAAAACTATACTGATGGCTACTGCATATCTTGTATATACGGTACGTTACATGGAAAATTCTTTAGGGGTGGTTTGTGTTGTGAAATACATTTTTTTTAGGTTATGGCGTTTCACGTTACCTTGAATATGCAGGGTATATTTTTTTAGTCCGGTGCATCCGTGGACGTTGATGAGAATCAAGCTTGGAACGTTTCTTACTCAAGGAAACAAATCTGTCTGAAGATTTGCCTGGGAGCCGTGGAAAAGCGTCTTAAGAAAGGATAGGACAGTAAAGCGATTTACGACTTATCGATATCCCAGGATTTGCATGTAGGAGTTTAAAAAGGGCTGGTGATCCATATTGGAATGGCAGTTATAAGGGTGTCATCCACTAACGACAATCTGTGGTTTCCTTTTGACTGACTACTACGAGTTGGAGTCCTGAAGTCGGTCCTGAATATTCTTTAAACTTCTTCTGGACCTGTTCATGCGGAATAGTAAATAGGAGATGTATGTAAAAGGTATATTGTGGCAAGGGGTAACCAAGAGAGGGAGAGAGAGAGACAGAGAGAGAAGAGAGAAGTGCTCGAAAATGGAATCTGGGGGTGGCAGGAAAAGTTCGACTAGAACCTAGCAGCAGGATCGATAACTCTGTCATAACCTGATAGGAACAACAAAACCGCACGTGTCAGACTTGGCAGGTTGCAGCAACCCCATCCCCCACTCCTTGAGACAATTGAATTCTTGCGCGACGTGGATAAACCACCCTTGGTTATAGTTTCAATATCATGTAAAATCCTCCAGGTTTGTATGATCTTATAATATTTTTTTTCTTTTCTCTCTTTCTCTCTCTCCTTCTCTTTCTACTTACAAAAAAGCACTTGTCTTCTCTCCTGACTGATTTTTAAGAATAGCTTGGTCCCCCAAGAATCAGTTCTCTGCTAGTACCGAAAATAGTTGGGGATGAAAATCCTTGGAAATTGTCACGTAGCTATGAATAAGTGGCCTAACTCTCTTTTCGTGCCAATAGCGTCCTTGGTCTGAAAGAAAGAAGATCTTAGGGGATGTTTCGGATTTGTTGGAGGGTTGCGACGAGAACAAGGTATACCTTCTAGAAGAACGTCCTGACGTAGATTATCTTGAAGTCCACATTCTTAAGCATGTCAAATGCATCCCCTTCCGAAGTTAATTTGTACATTTTGGTAATTTCATCCCCATGCGTTGTACGAGACAGAATGAAATTTTGTAAGATGAGGTAAACTCGTCTGTTCATAGAAATAAAAATGTCTTCCATAACAAGAGAGACTTTATATAATCTTATTAAATGTTCGTCCCGACGGATGGTAGTCATCTTCACTTTTCATCATCCCCTTTGGGCTTTAAGACCCTCGCCGTTGCAAAAGCTTTAAGATATTCTATCGATCAATTTTCTTAACGAAGGAGAAAATCATTTTGAAAATTGACAATACTATAGTCTCCATTCTTTGCAGTCCAACCGTCAAGAATCTATAGTAACTTTTTACAACCCCTGATATATATAACCTTTAACTTTAGACGGTCCAAAAAAGATCTTTGGCAAACAGACCATTACTATTCCTTCATCTTTTGAAGAAAGTCATAGGGGGATGTTCCAAATGTGGAAGGGTTGCTTCATAGCTGGAAAAAAAGGAATAAAATTGAAACGTTACGTAGACTATATATATACATACCTTTTCCGCATCTGTTTGTGGCTCTTCACGAGAGCGAATCTCTATTTGATCTGGACCAATAGTTATAGGTATATTAATATATCCGTGAAAGCGTCGAACCAGCCGGTGGACCATTCTCATCGGTGCAATTTAATCTTTCGACAAATGACCATGCCAGAGAATCAGGTTGCGTGCAATAAATTCTGCGTTTGTTGTCTCTGTAAATCGAAATGCAGTGGGGCCGACGCGTCGGGAGGCCCGGAAATGCAAGTGGGGTGCATCGGAGGAAACGACGGCATCGGAACGGGACCCATGGGATACGTAGCGACGTATAAAAGCGTCGAGTGTTGATAATTGTAATTAAAATTAATGCACTGCAGTTCCTTTCACTCAGCTACAGCAGTACCACGGGATAGCCCTGTAGGAATAGAAATTTATAAAAATTACTGACCGATACAAATATTTTGAAACAATTAAATCCTTTGGAAAAATATTCTTGATACTTATCAATCTTACATTCTTATCAGTGCCTCCATGTATATTCTATGCCCTTTGTAAGCTATATGTCCTGGCAACTACGTACCCCAGATACGTAATTGAGATAGGCTCGCTTAACAGGCGCTATAAAGCGGGTAAGTCCAAAGCCCCTCTTGCGATATTACATATATCTTGCCAATTAGAAACTGATATCAGTGAGCCCGGCTCCACCCACGTCTTCAATTTTAGATTAGAGATCACTGAGCGTCGCCTTTGATCCGATCAGATGATGATGTCACATGGGGATTATTTGAGTCCAAGTGTCATCCACGACGGTTATGGCCCTAAGGTTCTCTTCGTACATCGTTGCTTGGTTTAATGATTTAACATTTTCTTCCCAGATATCCTAGTCTTAATACAGATGACTCTGCTCTCCAGCATCCCAGGAATCCTTCCGGGCTACATCAGATGGATCCGTTCAGTGCGATATCGGCACCTTTTCTCTAGAAGCAAAAGACATAGGGAAAGCTGTAGGGATTGTTGCCAGGATAAGAAAGGAGACTTGGAGGGTTAGTGGTTACTTGGAGGGTTTCTAAGAGAGTGAAAGAGGGGCAAAGGGAGTTGAAGACAGGATAAGAATATTTGGTGAGAGGCTAACGAGAGAGAGGGTGTAT
The DNA here is from genome assembly GCA_030142615.1 of Syrista parreyssii. Taxonomy (NCBI): domain Eukaryota; kingdom Metazoa; phylum Arthropoda; class Insecta; order Hymenoptera; family Cephidae; genus Syrista; species Syrista parreyssii. The sequence goes on from JARQTG010000055.1 coordinate 418,936, forward strand.
GTAATTTGGGTGAGTTTCAGGAATGAAGGGGAAATATCGAGAGGAGTTAAGAGAGAAAGAGAGAGAGACAGAGAGACTAAGGGTTTTGCTATATTTCTGCAAAGAGTAAAGAGAGAGAGACAAGTCCTGGGACAGAGGGAGAGAGAGAGAGAAAGGGCTTTACTTAAATCATGTGAAAATTCGAAGACTGCAGTTGAATTCTACACAGACAATAGGGTTTCCAACAGCACTTAAAATATGGTAGGACAATAAGACTGCGAAAGAGAAAGAGAAAGACGGATCCAATAGAGTCTAATGATACTAGCGACTTTCATCTTTACTATAGAAAAGAAAGTTACTTCTTAAAAAAAAAAAGGTACAAGGAGTCATTACTCCTTGGAACATTTTTAACAGCCTCCGATATCACCTTTGGAATTCCCAAGACCGCCATTCCTCTTTCACGTTTGGACAAAGCCATCCCCTTCCCTATTTTGATAGATCCACATAGCAGAGCTTAAGAATCTTTAAGACTAAATTTTGCCTAGTTTTTTCTCGAATAAAAAAATTAGACGCATTTTCCCATACGTTTATCCAGGCAAAGTTACGTATCCGAAGTGAACTTCGTGTTTAGTCGGTTTTATGTAAATAAGTTAAATTCTGTGGTTCCTAACGAGTACCAGGGTTAAAGCAGTGGGTTTAGGCAGACGTGCCATATTTCAAGCCTAATTAGTATTTGCGCTACTTACTAAAAACGCGTGTGAAAATATATATATATACATACGCACGAGATAGATAACCCTAAGGATTTCTGAATCCAGCATCCCTTCTTAGTCCAAATAATAATAACGTTGACGAGCCATGAGCATACATGAAAATTATATGGTCAGTATGTCATAAGGTTATGTTCCCAAGGACATAGTTTTCACGTGTCCCAAATGGTCGACCTTAGTCATTCCTGTGGGAAATACTTTGCAAAGGAATCGCAGTAGAGAATCTATCCTCTTTGTACACCAGACGTAGTTCCTCGGAGCGGGATGCTGAGTCTTTATTCTATAATATCCTGGATCCTGATATTCCTGGATGCCTTGCAGCTTGTTTTGTTACCTCGACCACGAGAACTCTTTCCGTTCCTTTGGGAGCCTGGATGTTTGGTTCTGTCAAATATCGGTCTGAATATAGTCAGGAACTACTGCTACTATTATTGTCCATGGGTTGTCTAACCACCATGGGATTTTCTACTGTTTCCTTTTATTCCGTCCTATATAGGAAATCAAAACACGTTTTTAAGAATTTTCTAGAATCAGTTGATTATCGTTATAGGATATATATATATATACACACACACGCGCGCGCGCGCACGCGCACGCACACACACACACACACACACACACACACACACACACACACACACACATGTTTTATATGTAAATTGTGTAACAATTAGTACCTAGAGTCAGGACTTCCTTCCGGCAATTAGTCGGTCTTAACACTTAAAATACTCTCGTGTATTAGTACCAGCTTCCTGCCGTTGTAGTTTTCGGTCCAGAGTAGCCACAAGCTGACCAGAGGAACCTCAAATCCCATTATATCCTTCTCTTCTCTGGGAATGTTCTTGAATCCCTAGTGCGAACCAGTTCGAAACATTAGAACAGCGTTTAGAATTACACCTGGAGTCAAATGTAAACTTTATAACGAAAAAAAAAGTGCAAAGATGCTGTATGAGATTGTAAATGTATATTTAGTCTTTTTTTTCTTCGTTATAATATTCTATAAGTTTCTTACTATGCTTTTTATATCGCGTCACGAATTTTCCCCAAGAGTTTACCAGTTAGACGTGAAACAACCCCTTTCCTCCGAGTTTTGCGAACCAGGACTTTCCTTATTCTCGTCACGACTTCGCATCTCATCTCCCATGTCCAGCCGTGCTGAACCCTAGGATGCATAAATTATAAGATACATAGTGGAAAACTGGAGCTACTAGTGACTATAAGGTAATAATGTTATTCGTACCTGAAGTTAGCTCCGAGTCCTCGACCAACTTGAATATAACTGAGCATGAGTGCGGAAAATCGCAAGGTCTTTAGGGCGTCGGAACGACCCTTAGCATATGGAGAATGCGTCTACGTAGACTGCGTAAAGGCGGAATAGTGTTACACCTGGGGAATACCATCCCTTGGTAGGATTTAAATTAATTTGACTCGTGGGTCACCCTTTGCTACGGTTGGTATGTTATATATCTGTATAAGGTATATCTATATGTTCACAGCTGTCTTATCAGGGTTGCAACTGAGCTTCTAAATAAATCCGGGAAACAGGTTCCTGACTCCTGGTGCTCATCGTGATTCGCGGCTCCACAGGTTGTGAGATATTAACGTTGGCACTGTTCCTATTGTAGGTCGAGTATAGTTAGAATACTCAGAGCGTAGGTATCCTGGTTCATTTATGTCCTTCGTAAATACGGAAGATCGTTGCTCAGGATATGAATCAAGTATGCACGTCATCGCAAAACTAAAAGACGGATATTGTTAGTACGATAATACTTCCTGTCTACAAAAATTTTATTCAGATTCAGAGCGACGGGAGAGATTATTTTCACATACCATACGACCAAACTACCTGTACCTTGTTTTCGCGAAACCTCTGCTACTTCCAGGTCTAGAGAAGACTCGAGATTACTCTGTGTAAGCTTTGAAGAAATCACATGTGCACTGCGCCTTAAAAAAAATATAACCTCTAAAGAGAGAGAGAGAGAGAGAGAGAGAGAGAGAGAGAGAGAGAGAGAGAGAGAGGGGCAAGTCTAGGTTATACCTTGAATTCTACAGGATATATTCAGTATATTCCACTAGTAACGTTTCTCTAAACGCTCTGAAGTCCTTGAGACTCGTGACGAAAATGAGAGAAAGTCAAAAAAGGTGTTAAGTATACATGCCTGGAGATCAGGTGTTTGTCATAAGTAAGCTTGACCAGGAAGTAACGATGAAGTAGGCATTTAATGACAAAGCCCAGCCAAGTAGTCCAGACAAGCAACGAAAAAGGCAGCCAGAGAGGCAGACAAAGTCAGGCATTCATTTGCACGAGAATCTGTCACAGCCCGTGGCGCACGTCCCGTCACCTTTGGCACATTGCATCACTGACTACTTTAATTCCTAAATCTCCCGCCATCCCCAACGCCATCTCTCGGCGTCTCTTTGATACTGTATGAACATGTATATCTATAACGTCAATCGGACTGTATTTAAAGTACGCATACCTAACACACCGTACTCTTCATCGACTCGTTCGTCGTCAACCCTTGCCAACCCGTGTAACTGGGCGAGTTCCTGTTACTTCTTTCCTATTTCAACCTTGGCAGCCACAACACATCGGACGAAGAGGAAGGAGACCGCCGGAGGGCTAATTACAGGCGAGGCTTGTTTTAACGCTCCTCATTTGAATAAGAGCCGACGTGACCTGTGTTGCTCACTGTGCATGCTTCAACCTCGCCAGCCCATATTTCTAACCTATAGGTACCAAGCTTTGAAGTGTAATATAACTATAGTTAAAATCCACGTTCCCTATTTAGTAAAACTTACTGTGTACCAGCGACGTACCTTTTTAACTGTCGTTACAGCCACTACATTATTTCAACGTCTCGCTACGTGACACGGTATCTTTTTTTACCTTTTTAAGGTTATACTTTTGATTTTTCTTTTTGCTACGAATACTTTTTATACCTTTTATCTACCGCGATTATTCAGCTTTTACGAGCGATGGACAGCGTCTTTTTTTCCTTTTTTCTTTCTTGGTTATGAATTTCCCTTGTGCAATCCCATCCCGTACAGTGCAAAAGATTCAGATACGTTTTAGAAACATTGCTAAAACGTATCAATCTGCTTAGTTACGTTTAAACAATGTTTCTAAATCGTCTCTAAATCTTTTATACTGCATGGAATATCTGATCTAGAATGTTCAACCTATTCTCACTATATTATCTTCTGTATAGCAAAGAGATACTTCGCAAGGTACTTATTAAGCTCTAATATTCCTTATAAGCCGCAGTCGTAATCTACAGTTTTATTGGATCTTCTATAAATTTCCATGACGTTCGATAAGCAATTGATTCAATCAAATTTTATGTCGCCTCGTTAAATTAATTATTGGTAATCACTTTTTTTTTTGTACAGTCTTTATAATTAGATTGCTTATACGTTCTATGGTGTGGTTGAACGTTGAGCGTTTGAATCGCCATACGTCGATAAATGATCGCGTGATGAAAACCCATCGGGGATTTTGCGATTTCGGTATTACCACGCAAATTTAGACATTCATCGAGAATCGAATAGTCCTGGCAATTTTGCACTAACCAGAAATATCCCGTAGTTACGTCTCATCGATTTTACGGATATCCACGGTACCTAGGTACACGACACAGGTATGTATATAAATACTCCGTTAACATTCACAGTAATACGTGTGTCTTGCGTGAGAGAATTTAATGAGAATCAAATTAATCCTATGCTATTTCAGATAACCTAAGAACTGTGTAAATGAATTTCAAAAGCCATTCTGCTTGGAAGCTTCTTCAAGGAATGGGCTGTCAGCTACCCTGTATATATAGATATACAAAAAGTCTTCATAGTCCACTAGTAGACACCACGAAGATCCTCTCTTAGTATACAATGTGGGGTGGGGAGTTGTCCTGGCGTTGTAAAGTCCGTCAAGGTATTCCCTCATAGTTTGTACGACATAGCCAGGGACGATTTGGAGGTCCGCAAAGGGTACTGAAAACTCTTGGAGGAAGAGGGGAGGACAAGCAGAGTCAGAATTGTTGCGGGTGGTTGAAATTCCATAGAACTTGGAGAAGGCTGGAACCCTGGGAAATCCAGATCTGGAAGGTCTGAGAATAATCTTGCACCAGGTACCGAACCGTGAAAGGTATGCTGATGTAGATATGTATCTGGAAAAGCCAGCAGCCAGGAATGTCCAGTTGCGTATACAGACGTGGCAGTTACAAGTTCTGTAATCATTGTGAAAGGTATTTGAGAATTTTTAAAAAATTTATCCAGCAACGTGAAAACAAATTTTACCTTTAGCTTTCAAAACTTTTCATAATACGTCACTAATTGGGCTTTACTTCGTAACCTGTACTGGGACTGTGGACTCCTGGACATGTGTTTGTACGTTAAATCAACGTCATGGTTCTAGGGGTTTAAATAGGGTAATTTAGACTTTAAAAAAATAAAATGTATGCATAAGGGTAGTAGCTGTGTGTATATATATATATATATATATATATATATATATAGTCAAGCCGTATATATAACGAGTCAAGCTGAAGATTAGTGACGGATTCGGTACTAAAAAGGCTAAGTAGAGTCGTCGAATGAATAGCCAGAGCAAACTGCAGCTCGTTGCAGATCAAAGGGAGTATGGAATGCCAGTAATTACAAGCCAGTTAACAGAAGAATTTGTCTGCAATCTAATATCCTTTGTTAGCATTGAATTTTATATTCTTTCATGCACCCACACACTACTCACCCACCCAAGAAGCCTGCCTCTTACTAATTTTTATTTTTTCCCACTGCGACAGGGGATTCTGGGACTTTTTTAAAAAGATACGGGGATTCCCCTAATTGTATGAGCGAAGGCGGGAGACCATGTTAATCCCTCAGGATATAATTTACCGAATCTACGAGGAGAGGACGCGGCTCTCGTACGTGTACGTGGTATATTAGACTTGCGGATGTAACATAGCGAACGAGATGAATGTGAAGGGTGGATGAAAGATGGAGGGAAGAAAAAAGAGGCAGAGGGAGAACAAAGAGAGACGAGAAGAAACGGGAGAATAGAAAAAAAATATTCTCCGGTGTGGTTGCTTGCGAAATGAATAGTATGAGAGGGTGGGGGCTGTAAAAGGAATGGGGAAGAATTAAGGGAAGAAAGAAAGCAGAAAAATAGTGGTGGAATAATATAACGTGGGGGTAAATAATGATGTGCGTTTTCAAGTGTATCGTTTATTGGCAGATCTTTAATGAGGGATGACGCCATTGTTGGACGGAGACTGGATTCATGATGATTCTTCTAGCTGACTACGTGGATCAATATAATTAATATAAAAAATATATTAAAAAATCAGTGAACGAGGTAAACGATTATAAATTATTTATTTGAGGTCAGCTTCAATGAAAAATTATCTCTGATTTTATTATATTTTATTTGCAGTTCTTATGGAATTATCCTGAACAGACTGTGGCTGTCTTAAAGGGATACAACCGATTCCTCAAATAAATTCCACCAAGGACTATTTCCCATTCCTAATACAGAACTGGTAGAATTGAGATAGGGAAACCGTTATTCCGTTTACGACCCTTTCTTCAGGATTGATGGATACACGCAGGTTTCTCGTCAAACTCCAATTAAGTGGTAACGAGTCGTCGACCAGCAATAAGGATGAATTACAAGATTGAGATTAAAGAGACGGGGTAGAAATATTTATATATGAAAATGTAGGCAGTCAATATACATATATATATGTGTAATTTTATGCATGAAAGTAATAGAGAAAAAAATCGTACCACTCGAATGGCACGCTTAAGATAAAAAGATGAACGAGTCTGAATCAAGAATCGAGCCACGAGTGCACTCTGCATTTATTTCTTTTTTTCTTTTGGTACACTGAGCAACGTTAAAGGAGGCTTTTATTATATCAAGGGTGTACTCACTCGGTAGTCAATGTGTTCACGATCTTGGGGTGAAACCAACCACCATATTGTTTCTATGTCGAAGGATCGAATCTCACGAAACTTTACGCTCACACTGGTAAAGCAAACATGCTACTGCGAGCGTAGAGTTTTATTGGTGTTTTTTATATTTAAGGAAAACAGCCAGTGGAACAGAAACAGGATCAATGTATGAAAATAAGGGAAATATATATTTATATATAGAAGATGTGTGTACATACAATGGATTTGATACAGAGCGATTCAAAGTATCATTTCAAAATTCAAAAGACCAGAGTAACCGACTGGGTCACTGAGTGGCAAATGATATTCGAGATGAGATGAGAAATGATGAGAAGGAATTTTTCTCTTTGAAATTTTTTCCCTAAATTATCTGTTTTACTTCTTTGTGTTTCGCTCTTTTGCTTCTTAAGAAGCTTTTATATCTTTTGATATTCTCGTCATTGCTCACTCTACTGAGATAAGGTTGAAAGTTTGGGTCCGAATCTTTTATACTAGAGTACAAACTGTTTTTATATTCTTTTTTCTGCCTTTTTAACCCTTTCTCTCTTAAGCTTAATTTTCATTGATGACACAGATACTACGTGAGTCAGACACTGACGTAACTACGTACGACTTCCACGTGGGACTCGTCAAGTATAGTAATTGGAATTCGCAAGAAAAGGATAAACGAAAAAAATAGACTCTCTTGAAAAAAAAAGGTATACGTCGCCGGGAAAAGCAAACTCCAGCTTTTAGTCCAGGGTCTTGCATTAACTCTATGGCTGATTCACATTTGACTGAAGGACCGAGAAAGGGTAATTGAATATTCCAAGGGTTTGAATCAAGCCGAGAAATTCGGATTGGTCGGACTTCCTAGCTTGAAAATTCACTCAGCGTCATCTGCATATATCGAGAGTTCCGTTCGTTCTGGATATCCATCTAGACAGTTAAGCGTCGCGACACGATGTGCTAGACGCGAAAAGCTTCTTTCTGGACCATATCAGAATCTTCCCTGACAGCTTTGTATCGCCATTGAATTAAATATGCAGCATCTCTTGCAATTCCATCTCGTCGACATAGCTTGAAGATTTTCTGAAAGCTACGAATTACATGCATACATATTCTACCTTATGCCAACCTTTTACATAGAATTCAGTACGAAGAACGTCGAAGGCCCCGGGACGCGATTTGGACCGTTCATATGTGAGTAGAGCAAGGAAGACGAGGATACGAAGAAAGAAAAAAATAGCTGATACACGTGGAGAGGAAGACGAAAGAGCAAGAAGAGTGAGAGGCTGCGTAAGGGTAGCTACGTTATCGATTCCCTAAAGCGGTACGCATCTTACTTGGGGGTTAAAGCTACCCATGATCTTTCCCGTGGAACATTTTCAACCCATAAGATCAAGTAGAGATGCTGAAAGAAAGAAAATCAGATTTTCTAACCACCCATCTGATTGCATCTGGATTTTGTATCACCTATGTATCCTGAAGGTAAGATTATCCACTCTTGGTAAGAAAATCAACTATTACAGATGTTAAGTCCTCTGGAAAGTGTTCCTGGTGAAGAGTCCAATGTAGAAAATTTATCATGCCCTAGGGATGCTAAAGACTAGAGCAAGATTTGAACTGTACGCTGCAATAGAAAGAAGAAATATAAGGATCGAATGGGTCTTCGAAGGAGCAGGGACTCAAAAATAAAGAGTAAGAGAGTAAATAAGAGATACAAGCATACATAATATAAAAAATAGAAGACACACCTGTTATAAGCGATTGCACGAGGGCAAAGAGTATGGGAGAGTGGCCATGACCTAGGAGCCAGGGCACCAAGCCTGGTTACCATGGAAACTCAACCCTCACCTGGAAGACACCTTATACACCCTGTATCGCACACCCTGACACCACTAGGCATCGATCTTTGACCCGGGGATGCGTTTCTCGGCTGAATGATACACATGGACCATTCATGATAGCTGACGATACCGTTTGGCCAACGTCTTTACCTAAGACGAGGATCGCTTTCGAAACGTCTGGCTGACCTTCATCAGGAGCTTCTGCAAGATTTTGACAGTACATATTAAAACAGGTACAACGCTTGGCGTCGAAACAATCTACTAGTTAAAAATATATGAAGTCATACCTATTAATCCACACTGCTACCATAGTTTTAAAGTCAAATAAATATTGGCTCACATCCGGTCGATCTTAGTAGGTATCTCTGCCAAATATTTGAGATTCGTTTCTAACAATCTTGTCGTCAGCACTGATATTTTCCAGCTAAGCCATTACGAATGGCGTCCTAACCACGAAACGTGTGTTTTTATACCACGAGCCATTAGCCTATTACCATCATACTATTACCGTACGCACGTGCTGAATATATCTTAACCCCATTAAAAATATATCTACAAAAATAATTCAACAGATCGATTCAAGAATCTCGTTAACCTCGTATCTACGAGCAGCCAGACTTTACAAGCTTTGTGGAAAATACTGTAGAAATATCTATAGATACAAAATGCCCTATTCACTGTGCTTTCTGAAGTTGATACACATAACGAATAAAATTCAATATGGTGGAAGAAGAATAAAGGCAAGGAACGCAACGTAACTTAAGGTTCTATTTTCGTAACGCAATGTCGCGCGCCCGTCGGACGTTAACATCTTCGAAATACGGCTACTCCACGATGACCAGAAATAATTTTCCGACGCTAAGCTAATTCGCTACTACATACCATCTTGCTTCATTATATTTATATACACCCATATGTATATACGGAAGATGCTGCGAGACTGAATCTGAGACGGCTGGGAAACATGTTAGGTAGGTCCCCATTTTACTCTCAGATGAAAAGTCTGTCTGGAGTTTAGTGTTTATTCGGTTGCGACCCTGCGAGCTTCTTTTTTACCTTTCCGACAGCAGCTGTCACTTCGTCTCGTGTTTTCTTATCCTCGGGTTATCTTTCTCTGCCATAACCTCTTCTTCCCATTAATCTTATTAAGGAGAACGTCGGTTTGGCCACTTCGACAATTGGAAAAAGGATTTTCTCTCTTATACAACAACTGACGTCTGTCTATTGTTTTTTCTGTCGTTTTCAAAGTAACGATTTAACGTGCACAGTGACGAAGTTTTATTGAGTGTTGTGATTATCGATACGTCGTTGCAATTTATTAATAAATGGTTATTAATCCATTGGAGGTTAGGTAAGTAAACGAATACGAGTACCACTTTGCTAAGTGACATGTAAAATTAAAGGTTAGGTTCTTTCCTCTTTTATCTTATTCTTCTTCTTCTCAGTCATGGATATTATGTATTAAATGAAATTACTCAGACGTTTTTACTGGATTACAACAGTCACTATGGTTATACAAAATTGTTTTATTGTTCAGACAAAATGCCAGGACGTTTTGGATTATGTAAATTCGGTACATTTCTATGTTATAATGTATCATCCACGGTTACCTGAGAGTTTGTAGGTTACTTTTTTTTACTCGAGATACTAGGACGACGTGAACGCACGTAAAGTCTTACAGAACTAACTGGCGACGATTCTATTCGTCCCATTTCCGATACTCGTTTCGCCAAACGAGTCTCTACGTGAGACGAGAATCCGACGACATTATTTTAGCTGATTCGCATTTGGCACACGTCGAACAGGTGTCCGCAGGCGCGTGCGTGCAGAATCCTAAGAGCAGGATGCATCCGGCGATTGGAAGCAAATTAACGGTGCAGCGTATCTTTAAAAATACAAGACAACATATAAGAAGTGATATACAAAATTTTGAAAAATTTAATTGGATACTGATAAGAGCATATTAATGATAAAATTCACTATTATGGTAATTAACCGAAACAAAAATGCTTGAACAATGGATTTAGTAGAATGTATAGTACCTAGTTGAACAAGAGAATGTTCACCTTTTTTTCTCTCTATTTTGTATCTCTTTCTCTTTTTTCCTAAGCCCACGATTTTTTACTCTTGAGCTTCACGGTGAAAGCAGGAGGTCCGACTGGATTGGTGGTGGGGAGGTCGATCCTTTTCTTTCTTTTCTCTCTCATTCTTTTCCAAGATCACTTCCGTTCATTGCCGTCACGGCACGAGGGTTCTGCTCTGCCGGTAAGACAATGGAATGTTGGGAATCTGTGGTGTGGGTACTTTTTTTCTTTTTTAATATTGCCAGGCTTATCCTCATTTCACAGCGATTCTCGATAATACTACGCCGTACCGCTGGGTGAGATTAAAAGAGCACATGGCGGCTGCAGAGTTACTCTATTTCTGACAAATTCACTAATTTCTCGTTACTCGGTAGCTTCTCTGCAAAATGCTTCGTCCCGACTAAAAGCTCAACCCTCTCGAGGCCAAACGAAACAGGTTAATAAGTAACATACGAGCCTGAGGACTCATAGAAAACTTCTTTTGCTCCTGTGTTTTTATTTCCTTTCGTTCTCCAGCAAAGAAGGCGGAATTGCATGTTTATATAACTATAGATCTAAATAAACAGCTAGACGTATATATTATATGTATATCGCGGGACTAGAGATGATGTGTGATTCCTGCCCTCAGGAACAATCAAGGCCCCGAGAAAAGAGCAGCAGCGCCACTACATAGTTAATAAGACGATCCGGCCCACTCGGATACCGATCGAGGGAGAGCTCGGTTATCGACCCGTGCGGTAGATCCGCGAAAGTGAAATTTGTCTATTAGCCCTATTGTCTAGCGGGGCGCTAGTGCGCCCTTAGAGGAGGGGATCGTCGCGCTTGCGATCGATCCTAAAATCAGTTGTGGTGAAGCCATCGTAGCCAATGGTGCAGGTTAACTAGAAAGTCTATATAGACGGCGGGAAAGTTAATTGTGCAAATTTTCGATAGTTGCACGAGTAGAGGTGAGTATCCTGAATATCATAAGACCTTGTATTATGCAACCGTGCTCTTGGTGGGATTTATATTGTTTGTGAATAACCGAGTAGCAGTAATTCAAATACTACCGCAGAAGCGACTGGAATTTTTTCGGGGGTTGTTGTGTATGTCGCGTAGTGTCGTGGGGTATCTAGTTGCGTAATCAATGATCGGGGGGGGCTCGATTTTCAAGAAATTTCGTTAGAGGCTCGCGACTTGTTTTGCTTAGCGACAACCGCTCTTTAGTTGAGAATTGTACATAAAAGTTTGTAACGCCGTCCATCCTCGGAAACTCCAGGCGGGATTGTAATTTTAGCGTTATATATATGTGTATGTATTTATATATCTCTTCGAGACAGACAGTGACAGCGAATTAAAATATTTCTATTCGCTTTTGGCGAATCAGCCAATCAGCGACCAAGTAAGGGTCTGGTGAATCAGAAGAGTGTTGAAGTGCAAAAAAGAAGTGAAGGAAGAGGGAAACGGAAGTGACTGTGAAGATCCTTTCAGGGCTCCCGTGGGAGCAGTCGATCAGACATACCGGGTCAAGAGCGATTTAGACTGCAGCGGAAATGAATTTTCGACAGTGGTTCAAGAGGATGTTTCCGCCGCTAGTAGGAAAAAGCCGAAATAAAAAAGGAAAAACGAGCACAATAAGATACGACAAAAATAACCTAAAATAAAGCAAGTTGACAGCCACTTGAAGCGCGACGTGGCTTTAGAGGAATCTCGTAGACTACCTCTCGCTAGGAGTTTATTAATTTAACGTTCGTCGACGTACCAAGGCAGATATGGGAATGGCGTTTAGTCAGCAGTTCGGTAAAATCAAGTAATTAATCACGTCCCTGTTATTCTCCAAGGTGCATCGTTCGTCTTCCGTCACTGATGCCACTTTATTATTATAAAGAATGTCCCCCGTCAATCTCCCTGACGTAGGGAGTATGAAGGTAGTCAGCAATCCGCCATTTTTTTCCCTCTCTCTTTCAGCGCTACCCGATACTCGTTTCTTTTTATCGATATATCGCAGCCGCCCGCGACGCTAGTAAAAGTGTCCGTACGACATGTTTGACGATTTTTGATCTCATGATATACGCAGACCATGAAATGCGGAACGCGATGTCGTGTCTACCGGAAATCTGGGATATCGTTGCAATGCTGCAGGCTTTACTAATAAATCCAGAACGAATATCGGGCACGAGAACGAAATTGGCATTGGATAATAAATCGTAGAAATCGGCGAGAGACTCGTTAAGAACGCGATGGAATTCGTAATAGTCTTCGAGCAAGGAATTGAGTAGTGTAGAGGACGAAGTAGCAGAAGACACTGTCACCATCTATTGGGCAGGTAGCTAAGGTATGTATTTGAGTAACTAGGTACGAGTTACCTAATATAAAGGTATATAGAGCAATATATATATAGGGGGAGAGAGAGAGAGAGAGAGACAGAGAAGATAGTCCTTGCTGTACGTGCGTTCAACCTTAATTATCTACGAATGTGTTAAGATGGCCAGGAGGGATACCTTACCTTCCTATATTATAACCTAGATGGCGTAGGGTATACCATGGGATGATAAGGTTTCCGTATCACGTGGCAGAAAGCGTAGAATTAATTGCGGTAAGGTCAGCATACGCGCGCTTCTAGGATCACGTCTAGGAATCCGAATCTCGTGTGTTCTTAGCTAAGCCGTAAAAGGTCTCTGCACGTACGTTCTGCTACGACGTTGCGTTACAACGTTAGAAGTTTAACGTTTTGCAGGGCTGAGGGGTTGAGAGGATGAAAAGGGCATCTAAAAAGATGTGACAGGTCGAGCGTAATGAATTTGCGGGGAAGACACTGTGCTGAATAATTAAGGTAGGTTAGGAGTAGCTGGAGGAGTAAGACGTGATTTTAGTTCTATCATTTTTTTATTCGTCCGACGACGTAACGTGCCAAGTGTGGACAGCGCCAAGCCGAAGTGCGATAGCATCTCGGTCTCTGGGAATAAGAAGAAGCGAGAGAGAACGAGGAGGACGGAAGCGAGAGAGAGAAATATATGTGAATGTGTGTGTATATATATATATATAAAGAAAGGTCTTGGCAAGGAATTTTCAGGCCGGCATTGTAGAGTCGTGGAAAGCGCCGTGAATCCAGCAAATCTCTATTATCGCACGGAACGTGGCTGGATGTGAATTGTCCAAAGGGGTGGTTAGTTAATTTTTTTTCTCTCTCCACAGTTCCATCTCACCAAAATTCTAGAAATATCTCGGGTCTGTTCTGAATACGGCCGAGTCGGTACGTTGCAGTCGACGCTGCTGAAATTCGTAGGATTCTGACGTTGAATATTACAGGCGGAACTTTTGTGCATCCCTTGTCGCGACAAGCGTATAAAATTATCCCTTTCAATTTTTCTTTTTATTGGTATCGTCCTGTGAAAAGTTTCGCGAAAAGAATTTATATATATATATATACACAGAGCACACGTTTCTCTTGCCGGCGTCCCTATCCACTCCCTATCCCTTTTACACATACCCTCTTGTATTTCATCCCTCTGTGAATCGATCACGGTAAGTCGTTTTCTACTGTACTCGATTATATGATTTTTCTCTTTTTCTCCCTGAAAATTTTACCCTCTTTCTCTCTTTCATTTTTACCTTACCCCGTACGCAGTCTCAAAAGAAGAGCAGCACGGTAATGGGAACCATCCCTTGTAGGATTGTTCGTATTCTACCTCCCCATTAACTCCAGCACCATTAATCAAGGACGGAATAAAACTTTATAGTCTCATAACGCTAGGCGGCTAATTAGTATCCTGAAATATTATCAATAATCGTTCTAGGCTTTTCCATAATCAGTCACGTGACCTTCTTTGTCGAAATTTAAATCGCAACGGTCGTACCAATATTTTCTTCGCTGCTACGTCTGGCCCACTCGACTCCTTCTCTGCTTGGCCGAGTAGGAGAAACATATGGGAAGAATATTCGCCCGTTTGAAGGCTTACGAGTGGCACGGCGTAGGGACGTCCTTCAAAGCTCCTTCACTACTTCACCGGTGCACTGGTGCGTCGGTAGAGTCTTGAGAGACGAGAGGGGGTCTTACTGACGTCGCTGCTGTATGTATGCATACAGATACGTTACGTAGATACTGAAGTGGCAACTTCAGGACGTAGCCATGTTTGTGAAACACTTTTTATACGGTAATTCGACACGCCGTCTCACTGGCAGCAGACACTTTTCCACGTGACGGATACCAACCAATAAAATTCTGAATATTTATCCTACGTGTGCACGTAGCTTTAATATCTGGGGATGACCGAGACTTGGAAAGCCTCCAGGTATTAAGTCTGCATTGAGAACTGTCCATAACGTATTTTTCGACGCCATCTTTCACTCCTTCGCTTCGTTGTTCTCCTGGCGTATCGGGTGTATAGTGGATTTGAATGAAGCCCTGCAATTTTTTTTTTTAGAATTATTATACACGCAGCGTCTGCGTTACAGATACGTGTTAGTATAACGAGGTCACGTGGAATCAAAGTAAAATTATTTCACAACGTGGGAGATGGCTCGTTTACGAGCAGAGTCATAAAGCTTTAATAACTCTGCAGGAATTTTTTGATGCGCGAAGGAAAAAAAGGAACTAGACTCGCTAGGGAATTTTTCTTTGATACCTTCGAGGGAACTGGACCATTTTTTTTTTCACGTAAACACTGTCGAGTGCGATTCAATTGTACCTAATCTTTGATTTTCACATCTTTTAGGTTATGGATGACATGTGTGGAAAAGTCAAGCTCATCAATTACACAGTGGTTAAATAATTTCACTTTCTTATACATGTATATATGTATATAAGACAGTCATAAGGTACGTTGGTGCATGTCCTCGTGGAATCCTGGCTCGGCTGTCCGAGGATGGTGGCGCTAAGTTAATTCATAAGCGTAACCGGGGAATCCCAGAATATTCCAACTGAAGTTGGCCACGGGCATGGAAAATAAGCTTGGGCAATTTTATAAATGATCTCACTTTCTATTAGACTCCAACTAATTTAACTTTCAACTCCGCGGTGGTATCCCAATCCCGGGGAATCTCAGCTTCTCATACCATCCCCCTCCCTACACCCCCAAGCAATGGGTCCCATTCCGATTCTGGGGAAGCAAAGTCAACGTCGAAGCCAAAGGTAGGGAAGGTCCTGTGTGCGGCCTCACGCTTCCTAGGTATTAAGGGGTATAGATCCTTGAGTATCAGCGGTTACCAACCCTCCAATTCTCAACCCCAAAAGTCTACCATTCCCCATATACTATATATACCCATACACTTGCAAAACTCTTCTTTTACTCATTCCACATTTTCCCTCGTTCCTCGCATTCTTCCCCTTTCGAAACCCACCCCACAAGAGTCCACTGACGTCACGTACCCGAAAAAGGTAGCTAGCTACTACCCTCCTCCGCCTCTTTCCCACTATCTCGCGTCTACCCTCCTCTTCCAAGGGTGGGTATATATGGATCTCGAAGCGTCTTGGCACTGGGCCATCCCATCCCTTCGAATGGGGATCCACTTCCCTACCTCGGGATCTTACCCAGTCTGACGAAACGCAAACACTCTGCATGACTATACATATACATTGTGTATTCCCCAGGAGTCTGCCAGTCCTCCAGCACGCTCTACGAGTTCCAATCGCGTGGAAGAGTATATTACGCGACATCCTATAACAAGCTGTAAATTAAAATTGCCAGGATCTCTTGTCAGCACTTCACCTTGGTTCTCACATTATGATTGCACTGGGTGCTTGTATTTTCTGCTATTCAGAACTTCGTCCGTCTGAGCTGCGACTTCAGTAAATTCACAAGCTCCTGAGTGAGAAATCACGATGCTTATAAAGGCACTCGCTATCCAAGCCAACTTCCTGTGTACCTGGAGATGGAACCTCGTCAGCGGATGAACTTTCGAGTGAGTCGTGAAACTGGAGGTTGATCCTGCTCCTGCTGCTGTTGGTAGTTAACGAGCTTCTTATTTTTCTGACAAAACTCTTTGGCTTGCTTCAACATCTCTTGTAGCACGGATATAGCTGCGTCGGACTTCCTTAGACGACGAACTCCGATACCCTGAAGACGTAATACAGTGGAACTTCGATAACTCGAATGTCAAGAGAAACGAAATGTGCTTCGTGTTATCGTAGTCTTGGCCTATCGGGCTTTTCAAGTTATAAAGGCGAAGCATTAGAAAATTCTAAGGTTCACAGTTTTTCACTTATAGAAGATCAAGTTGTCAAAGTTCCACTGTAACAAAATTGAGGTTAGTTTGGCTTAACGATAGTTAGTAGGAAATTTTGATACCTGGGAAATTCTGTGAGACTCATAACCTCAAAGAGCATAGGTTAGGTGCAGGCTTATTTAATCGTTAAGAAAATAACAGTCAGCTTTGTATGTCTGTAGCGAAGTGTACAAACTGTATGTTGTACTGTTAAAATGAAAAGCCTTGGGCTTTGGGGATTTGTCATGTGAAAAACAATGGCGTCAAGGATAGATGACTTCATCTTTTCTTCGTACAGGTCTTATATATTTCTCTGCTTTTGTAAGGTGCACCCATCCTTGCCTTTACGCCAGATTTACTGTATATATATGTATATATACACATACAAAATTTTCTTTATCCTCCTGAGAGTCGCCATACTTTCACGCCCTTCTCCATTTTCGGATTAAACCCGGCACTCGTTGATGCGTCGTAATTGCACGCAGACATCCAACCATTGTACAGTGCAATTTTATCCTTTTATTCGGAAACCTGATTCCACCAGATGGCATTACTGGAATTCGTCCAGAATTCTAAAACAGACAGATAAACACATCAAGAGAAATATGGATGCTGCTGCATTGAACAGGGAGATTATTAAAAGGGAAACAAGGGAAAATCAATTTTCAATGAAATATAAAGCACAAAGTAGAGTTTGTATAATAATTATTATTATCTCTTGGTTGGAAGCCAGTTTGTTACACGTATGCAATTTCTCTCTGTCCATACTTTATACATACATATATATCACTGCATTACTCAGTATTCTGGCTCAATATTTCAGTACGTCTGCTCCCTGTCTCCATACAAAATGGAGGCAAGAAAATGAGATTCAAAGGAATCTAATTACGATAAAACCCGGATAGAGCGAAGGGGAAGATTTATTCTACCTAAAAAAAAAAGAGAGTCTATAGTGGATGCAGACCACGAAAAAATAAAAAGAAAAACAAGACAAAAAACTAATACCCGTTCGCGAACGATGCATTTTCAGGATAGAAAAATACCGACAGGATTATCCCTGCGTTAAAGAACACCAGGAATTGTCAACAAGGTATAATACGAAAAAAATAAAATTTAATTTTCTCCATCATACAAAGCGTTAACAAACCCAAGTGCATCCTGTGCATCGTGCTTTCTGAACTCGACAAAATTTTCTGCATCTCCATTGGAATTCTCACTTAACTCTCTATGAGGTTATAACGACCACTCGGTAAATATTATGTCCCGTCGTGTTTCCCGAGTAAATACGTAACTCGCAAACGTCCTGAATTCTCTATTTATTTTATTGTTATTCTTATCCGTGCAAATTAACGGACATTTTCCTCCGTGCGCACGAAAGTAACATTAACATTGTGCACACCTAATTTCACGGACCCGGCGGTGCCTGGAAGGCAACGCCTCTCTCGGCCGTTTCTGGTAGCTACGTTATACGACGCATTGACAAATGGGCTTGTTTTCATTGTCGTGACAGTTTATTGTTATATGGTTGGTATTATTGATTGCCGTGGTCAGTTCGCACTTTTGGAAATGGACCCTAAAGAAGCATGTGGTACAAATGCTCGAGGTAAATTTCATCTCGAGAATAATAAAACTGTCTGACGAGTTAAAGGCAGGTGGATAAATACATTGGATGGAAATTGAGGTTAGATCGACATAGTCCTGTAGGAGTTGCAAGTACCTATACTTCCTTTAGGTACAGAGCAATCCTGAAGGACCTTGAAGAAACTGAAAAATGAGATGAACGATGCATCAGCCATAAGGTAGAAAATCCATTTCCTTCGAACGGGACGTAACTGTACATTTATGTACTCGTATGTGTAACCTATATGGGCATGTTCTTGATACCGTGAGTAAATCCATTTTTATTTTGTTTTTAATGTAAACCCCAAGATGTGGCGAGGTGTTACGTTACCAGGTTGCATTACGTGCTATTGGGATAAGTGGGTGGTTGTACGTTATGTTTAAATATAAAAAGAGGGTGGTAAGGGTGGCTATCGGGCGATTGCAAGGGAGGAGAGAAGAAAAATAAAGTGAAGGAGATTCGTACCCAGTACAAAGTTATACTACGTATGCTCTATTCGTACATATGCGAAGGCTGTAGCTACGATATATTGGCAAAGGTTGCATGAAATATATTGAAATCCAGGACTAATGTATCTAGTTGAATATGCTTGGCTTGCACATCCCTTAACTTATCCTTTTGCTACAGCTCCCTCGACCTACCCCACTGGACGATCTATTCCTCCATCAAAAATCGACGGGTGCACTACGTCCTAACCTAGAAAAAGTTTCTATACTGTCAATTGGGACTATTTGGAATATGCACAGTACATAGGTATACGAATTTTGTTATATATTTGAATGCTGGTTACAGTTGGAAATAACATAACTGTCATGACAGAGATTATTTATGTTATTTTTCCTATAGTAGATTTTGGCTTTTTATCGAGGATTTCGACAGGGCGTCCTTACGTCTGGCATGGAAGATACGTTAGCTATTGGTAAGACGTGAATTTTGGTATCTTTGGTTCCCTGGTAAATATATGCATGACGGTATCGTTGACTTGAGATAGTTTTACAGGGTATGTTCCCAAGGGGGATGAATCAAGGCCTACCCTCCTTTGCCGGCAAGTGATTCCTGAGAGTGCGGTGGTCAGGAATAAGTCAAGGATGACATCGTCGAGGATGCAGAATTTTTTTATACGCTTTATCCTACCCGTGACGTCAGAATGATAACGAGAGGGAAAGTATTAGAGGACCGGAAGCAGAATAAAAGAAGAAGTGACTGGATCAGAGGAGCATAAAACGAGGGAATAAAATGGGACTACAGCGTGGGACGAGACGGAGAAGAGAAACGGACAGAGAGAGAATACGAGCTGCGTGGTGGTTATTGATTGCCGGGAACACGCCGGGTCTCCTCCCAGAGACGCGCTGTCTGCCGTTCGCTTTGCCAAAGAGATCCTCCGAGAGCCGATTCCTCGCCTCCTGGTGGAAGGACATTTTGTGCAATGCAAGAATGAAAACTCATACAAAATATTTCAGAAGGTGCAGGTTGAAATTAAAGAAGATCATAAATTAATCATTTAGAGATCCCATCCAGTGTATACGTACGTCTGAGATGTCCACGAAGTGAAGAAAAAAACGAAAGGAAGTCCGATCAGTCGTGGATGGCAAAGTACGCGAGATTTGAACAAGCCAATTTACCCCCGGATGGCGAGTAAGTGGTGGAGAATTGTTAGGAGGGATGGAGGAGCCCACCAGGGGCTGAGGTATTCGATTACCGGTCTCAAGGTAGAAAACACCAGGACACAGAGAGATACTGATTCCAATGCCAGTGGCGTAAGGGTAGGTCGTAGTAGTCATCCTTAGGAGTCGGTCCTAGCAAAAGATATAGGATCCTCTTCAAAAGCCCATGACGTTCCCCACTATTCTATACACTTCAGGGACTAATCAAGTTACAAGAAGTTGTCGTTGAGTGTGACTGATGAATGAAATCGTGCCGGTTGTCGTACTATATAGTTATGCAAGGGGTAGTCGACCCTATTTTGCCTGCTCCATATCTAGCCAGCATCCCCTACCCCTCTTTGCTTACTCCATCTCTTTTCATTCCTTCGTCTCTACCAACTGTTACCAACCCTCGGGTTTACCGTTCTCATCCTTTAGTCCTTTCCACCCCCCAACTTCTCTTACCTAACCCTACCACTATCCAGCCCATACAGTCTGCCGCACTGCTGACGTAATACACCCTTCTGACGTCACACTTAGGGGGCTAACGTCCCAGTACCCAACCCCCAACCCTCATTCTGCTGCTCTTTCTCCCCCCCCCTGGAGCAAGACCACATCGTATACTGGTATTATCTAACTTTCTAACCAATGGATGCGTCACGCTCGACCAGACCACAAGCGAAACCAACCAAATAGGATCTACTTATCGTTAGGATTTTGTTACGTGATATTGGACGTTGCCCGGTGGATATAAGGGTGTTGTATTATGAGATATGAGGACGTCCTGAGAAAATCCTTTTAATTACCAGAAATTAAAATTCTTGTACATATTATAGTATGCGTGTATTAATAACCCAGTTGTCGTATAGTCTTTCGTTAGAGGGGTTACTTAGGGACAGTTTTTGCAATGGGGTTAACGAAAGAAAGCCTGGGGCTAAAGTGGAGAGAATAGGAAATAATCGGATGGAATTTCTTTGAAGAGAAACATTTGTTAGATCTTAGGATCAATGAGAATCTATATGTTTTTAGGATGTGCCATGAAAAATTGTCAGGCGATTTTTATGGGAATTGTGTAAATCTTTATCTTTTCTTTTTCTGTATTTTATTAAGGTGGACGGATAGGATGGGTTTGTGACTCTTATTTTTAATGCTACTGCGTGGTATATTCTTGTATATTACTTTCTGTCTATCTCGTGGGAAGATCATTGAGAATTCTCACTAATGCTTACCAGACATTTTCTCTATGGTTGGATAATGGGGGTTCGGCTTTCATGGTAGCAGGAGATACTGCTGCGAAGAAAGACAATTCTCTTCCCCCTCAAGTTCTGCGTTACTTTATATTTGTGAAACCCTCTGATTCTGTACTCTTGATTTCTTTCTAAGTGATTTGCTTTTTCTGAAAGTGACCCATGACTGAATTTCTATGAAAGCTCAGAATACTATCGTATAAATAAATACAACATAATTTCTTCTTCTCTATTTTTGCAGATTTAAGTTACAATGTTGAGTTTCAATAAGATTGATTGAAAGGAAGCTTATCTGTCCCTATTGAAATTAATTGCGTCAGCGCCATCACGTGGACTGAATACGACTAATTAACGGATTAAAGAAGAAGGTAATTAACCAGTCAGAATTAAGGAGCAGAAAGATCCTCTAGATCAGAAATTGAATTCGTTGCAACGACGACTATCGTCCTACTATATACAGTATCAGTGAATCTGTATAATTCATTGGCGTAATTTATGCGCATCCTGAGAAGTTGAGAGGCGAAGAGGACGCTGTAATGGCTAACGTGGAAGAGGTAAAGGAGAAAAATGCAAGAAAGATCAAGGCGAGAGAGTCTGGGCCCTAAGGCGGAAAGTGAGGAGAAAAATGAGAAAGTACCAAAAAAATTCTCTGAGGAATAGGATGTGGAGCAGAGATAGGCCTTGTCAAATAAAACAAACCACAGGATTCAGTAGCCGCACTCACACGGTGGCAGAGAATAAAAAATTTCGAAGTGAAAATCATTGTTTGCCTTTAATATGGATAGGAATAAATATTCAAGGGAAGAGTGACCTGTCCACTGATTTTGTATAGAGGTAAACATTTGCGACTGTCAACGACATTTTATGATATTGAATATAAATTAGTACAAAGATACAGAGCTTATTGATTGGAGAATATTCTTGGTATAGACTTATTTCAATCACAGTGTAATTCATATAACAGGTACAGTCCGCGCAAGAAATTTTCGAATGGAGTGCAAAGCCTATGATAACAGGAAGAAAAGCTTGGGCATGTGGTAAGAAGATAATACAGAGAAATAAAGATAAAGGAAAGTGGAAAGACTCCCACGGGATAAACATTATAGATAGACAGCGGCTACTATAGGTGGCCATAACTTTATGACCTTTTTCTAGAAAGCCGCCTGGTATATGTTTATGAGGAAAATATATTCATAAAGGAGCGCTGCGTTCATAGAGGCGGCCATTATAGTACAGGAGCCATCATACGCTTATTTTACTATGCACTTTGCTGCCACTTTAATCCCCATCAAGTCTGTATCCT
Source organism: Syrista parreyssii (assembly GCA_030142615.1). Lineage (NCBI taxonomy): Eukaryota > Metazoa > Arthropoda > Insecta > Hymenoptera > Cephidae > Syrista > Syrista parreyssii. The sequence goes on from JARQTG010000055.1 coordinate 441,547, forward strand.
GGTGCTCGGGAACTTCCGGTTTTTCAGAAAGAATGCATAAATCAAGTGCACACTGTGTACCATAGCTCGTCTACTTGATACGTCTTTTGATAGTTGAAAGCGCCATTTTGTCATATTCCTTATATGCTTTCAGGTGAGACACTGTGGATTGGAGGTTTGGATCTCGGCCCCAGGAGTGGCCCAGGGGTTACCCTGGGGACCTGGAAGTGGCTGGACAGGACGAGGTGGCTAGGAGTAGGACTAGAAGGCGGAGGCGGCCGCTATGAACGCCAGCGTCAATGTCGAGAGGAACTCCTGGCGGCTACCTCCCGACGAGACCGTCCAGGTCGCCGATCCCAGATCGAAGTCTGCCCAGGTAAAAGAGGTAATCAGTCGCCAGCTTCATCTTCTCGATGTCGTTCCTTATGTCGTGGTGTCTATGATGTCGCATAGGGCATGTTGTCAGAGAACTTCAGGAAGTAAGCATCAGGTATTCATCTGAAAATTACCACTTCATCATCCTGGATAGTGTATGCGTCGTCTGGTCCTATTACCTGGAATACCCCATTACGATCTTCTTTTAGAGTACCTATGAGCAACATCATCTGGTACGTTGTTTACCAGGTCGACTCCTCGAAACCATCTTCTACGCTCTTTATGCACAATGCATCAGAACCATCCTGGAACTTATCTGCTCTCCGACTTTATTAAGAAGTTGCACCAAGATCGTCTACCTCTAGGAAAACTCAAAGTGTACCCTGGCATGACTCTGGATCAACTTAACAAGTGCCAGAGCACGTTTATCTCGTCCTCTCTTCACTCAAGAATTTTTATATTAATTATATGCACCGGGTTACTGCCTTCTGAAGATGATATTCCTGTCACTGCAGAACACTCTGATGATCTCTTCATGAAAAGTTGAATCAAGTGGATATTACTGGAAATACATACCCCAGGTGACATCCTCGAGATGATATTCCAGATTTCATCCCTGCATAGAGAAACTTCTCCAGGGACTCTTATCGACTGAATAATTATTCCATCTATCTGCACTGGCTTCATTAGGGTTCATACCCATCAGCCCTTTGCAACTGCAACCACTTAATTATACATTATCAAAGCTGCAACTTCAAAGCGTCATACTTCATTCAAGTACCATAAGAAGGACTTCTGTTTTTCTCATTCTCATACCCCTAGACTCTAATTATCCAGACAGCACCCTTACACTCGTTGGCCTCTTGATTTATCCAATCGGAAACAAATCTCATCTACTTTGACCTACCACCCTTCACACCTTTTTCCACCCTCTCATACTTTCCCCATAGTGTTACTGTCAATCTCCCCATTGAAGGGAGTCCCAAGGCGAAGACCTTTTGCACCGGAAACAAGAACGCTGAATCGCTCGGAAATTGACGTCGATTCTTTGACCAACTACCACCCACCCATCCACCCATTACCCATCGCCACCCTTATACTAATTGGCCGTCATCCTGTACTCGTTACTATTCTCACCCCAGTGACTCTCATTGGGCTAAAATCAAGGGGATGATAACTTTACCTTATTTGACAATCAGTAAAATCTCCATAATGATTTCAGGTCGATACCTGCGAGTGAGACGTTCAAGGGTTGCAGCCCTTAGCTCCTGATAGGGATTTTAGTATCAACCTTAAGCTTTAAGAAATACCATCTAGTATTATTGGGGTAGCAAGTATCCGGTACGTGCATTGCACTTGTATTGGCTTTCATAGGAATAGGTACGAGTGATTGGAATTCTCAAAGGGAATTTCGTCGAGTCGTCCTGGCGACCATTTGCGGGTGAATTCGTCGCAAGCGACGAAACTACCTATCCGTTTATATGTATGCCAACCAAGCTCGAGCTACGTAGGTGGTAGCTACCCAAAATGGTTTTGGCGTGAGATTCGCGAATGGAAACTCGCGAACAGCGTGAAATAACCCGATTATCGTCAACGGGGTTGAATTCCAAACCCTCTATTGCTGATGTTTCTCCTTCTGTTCCCTGCTGAGAATAAGGGGATGAACGCTTTACATTGTTCCAGATATCTTCAACCCCTTTGACTTTGAACGCTCGACTATTGGCAAGATTCTGCACGATCGTGATGCTCCTGCTTTATTCTTTTTCTTCGAGTCTTCTTTGTCTCTTCTTTTACAGTACAGTAACCATCACTTCAGTATTGTCCTATTTGCACTGAAACGACGTGCATCGATAAGCCAGACAGTTTCTGAAGAAAAATTACAACATCCAACACCCACAAGTATATTCTCAGAGACGCTTGGAATTATGGGTATATTTTTAATATCAAGTTATTCAATCCAATAACAATACCAATACTCTTCTCTGGATGTCTGTACACCACAACCCTCTATGAGTTGAATAATATCAAAGAAGATAAATAAGCGTCAGGATATGCATTCTCGATAGCCCATGGACGTCTGCACAGTATTTCCTTCGTCTCATGAAGTCATTTTATCTATGTTTAATCCAGTGGAATAACACAGTGAGTGCAGATCTTCCTTCTCCAATGTACCACAAGTTCCAGAGCATCAAAGTACCACAGTAACCAACTGACATAAGAGACCTCAGCATAGCGGTGCAAGCATCGACTACAGCCGCCATTACGGGACATCACAGGCGTCCCTGCGGCAGATAAACCGGCAGTATTCATCGTGATAAACAAGTCGTCGAAAACCGATTACAGTCTGATGTCAGCCAATCGACGCTCTACTCCACCCAAGTTCACGGAGGAAGTCAATACTTTGTCAATACACAATCTATTCGACTGCCAACGATCGTACCCGGTGGATGGTTGAACAGAGGAAAAGAGGATGTAGTCATCTGCCATCTAGATTACCAAATTGCAACCTGATCTCCCTTAATAGTTGATCCGACGTATCTGGGACGTATAGACCACTCATCTGGAATGACAGTGGTCCTGATGTAGATTAATAGGATGTCATCAGAGATCCAGTCTAATTTGTCAAAATTCCAAGAGCCTCGCACAGGCTCGCACTTGGTCTAGCAGTCCTGCACTTTCAATTCTGACTGTACCAAGGCGTCGTGATGTCTAACACCCTCACTCTATGTACCAGCTCGTGTAGTTGCACAACCATGTGTTTGGTCACACGTTCACCGAAATCCTATGGTAACGAGCATTAACCAAGAGCCAAGCGTGCTTCATACTTGGTTGAATGTGACCAAGTCGACTTGCATACTGCAATGATGCACCTGTGTTACTATGCACGTGGATGCAGTTCTGGGTAGACCTGATATTACTGTACTGTGCGTCAAATACATCACGACAGTCTTATTAGACTGGTCAAAGGTCATAAAGCCCTGGCACAATTATGCGCTAATGGCGAATATCAAGTGATCAGCTTCATCATTGCCAGTTAGCTAAGCTGCTTGGATCTGAGGATTGATTTTGGTATCAATCCTCTTGCTGATTGAGATGTATCCAATTGATTCAGGGACTCTGGTTCTATCTGGAACAACAGTGGTTCAAAAGATTCAATGTCAGATGCGTATTAACTAGAATAGGAGTTTAGAGGGTTTCAAAGTGTTTTATACTAGGGTACCTCGTTTGGCGTCTACACTCTGCATGCTCGTTGCAAATGATAAGCTTTTCATGTATTTCTTGATAATAGATAAGTATTTTCATCCAGTATGGTTACTATTTACAGGACTTGACGTACGCCGAGGGTGGTCACAATTGGAGGAGCATAGTTTTCTCTCTACTGGTTATTGGACTCGTCATAGCCGGTATTGTCACGGCCATCTACCTCCTTGGGTAAGTGTTTATCCTCTTTGAACTTGGATCCTTCTATGAAAAAGTGATTAATGGTTAAGCTGAAAAGTAAAAATTATTTTTTTTTTAATCTACACCTCTTATCTGTTTCTAACGAACGATTCTGAACTCTTTAGTTACGTCGACGAGCTCCTCTACTGGAGCGGAAGGAGATTGACTTTGGAAGAGTGCCTTCGCGGAGACCTGACACCCCATCGGTTACCACCAGCCTGGATTTCTCACGACAAATTTGTCTACCAAGCGGACGATGGCTCTCTGGCTCTCCTGGACACCTCCAACAATTCAGTTTCTCTTCTCGTTTCAAACCACACCCTTGTACGTATCATCATCGAGTCATCCCTTGCATAAAAGGACCCAATTAGAACGACCCAGGACGTTTTTGTAGTCGCGTACAACCTCAGCTCACATGGGTAACCATATTATGGGAGAAGGAAGTTTTTCAAGCTTCAGCGTCAAGCTGTCCCTTTTTCTTGTATCCTGTGACCCAAACGCCACGTACCCAGAAGTACAGGAACGTCGTATGACCCTTGCAACTGGTTTCCACAATTTTATTTTTCGAAAATTTGCGTTGAGCAAATAACGTGGCAACAGTGAGAAAATAAAACTAACCATACAAACTGTACACGGGGAATTGTCTAAGCCGCCATTGTGGACAGTGGTATCAGAGTTCGATAATTTAAAAAAACGTAATGGTTTTTTGGTCACTACTGTTGTACAGCTTGTATGGTTTCTGTTTGTTTTCATCGTTGAACTCACAGTTGTACTGTGTATGTATATAGAGGCTATAGTGCATTCGTGTATACTGCTATTGATAAGTGATTAGATATTTGGCGTGCAAAACCTTTGTTACACGCGCAGACAGACACTGTCCCTGATTAATCTGATTAGATTAAGTTATGATTCGATAACTCACGTAGTCAGATCCGTGTAAGCGATGGCGCTAGGTTGTAAGTTATTGCGTCTCTCAAGCGCTGCGTAACGTGCTAAAATTTAGCACCGTTTATATATATAGTAGAGTCTGTAACTACGTATACAGCATTACTGTGCTCGTTCCTGACTATATTTAGAAAATGTCAGGGATCGTGTCTTTAGGTGGCCATTTTAAAAATAGATAGCAGTAAAATCATTCTCAGACTCAGCTAGCAGCGGTAGGGTAGTTCCGTCCCACTAGGGAGGATCGAAAATTTTCCTACACGCATTTCCACCCCCCTCGTAAAGCAAGCTCATAACAGCAGCAGAAGAGTGAGAGTAGCGAGCGTTGTCTAAGGGGTTGCCAGGGAATGGCCAAGGCATGCAAAGCGTTTTCGTAGTTTTCGTTTACGGCTATTGGTAAGGGTGGTTTTGCAGGGATTGACCGGGACTTGGTATATTGCACTTGGTAGCAATATCTATGTATCTCACTATACAGTCAGAGCTGGTATGTACGTGTGGAAAAGTGGAGAAACGCCACGGAGCACGGATACGGAAACACAAGGGTGATTGATCTCGACGGTGTAAGAGGGTGAGTCAGTTTGCTACCCTCGTACCAAGAGAGCAAGCGAGAGCCAACTGGAATCGGATAGAAGAGAAAGAGAAAATGTCGAAAGGGTGGGATGGTAGACGTAGCAGTGAGTATAGTAAAGGGTAGCTACTAGCTCGGTGGACGGGTTCCAAATCCTCATCCCTTACGACCAGGACTCGCTCTCGGCTCGGGACACCAGAACAAGCGAAAACCGTGGGGCGGCATTGATCCGACGCGATCTGGCGTCCACCAGGATGCCGCGCCCGCGTCACCGATCCGCACTACTACCACCCTTACCACAGCACCCTTACGTTCACGTCCCACGTACGCACGTACACGTTCTTCCGTACCCCCTCTTTCACCCTCCGACGACACAAACACCGAAAAGTCACGCGGCTCTCGCGAGACCCTCGTAAACCTTCTCGCACTCTGCGACTGCCGGAAGACGCAGACTCCACGTCGTCGTCTGCTGAACTATCTACCCTTTCTTCTATACTAGAAAGGACTATCATCCCTCCAGGGTCTATCATGGCCAGACACTCATAAATCCTAGTGAACTATCCACCCCTTTGCTTCGCCACCCCTTCCCATCCACGTGTCCTTCGGATGAATAACCCTAAATGCTTTCATTTTCAGAGGCAACTCAACGTCCAGGGTTATCAGTGCAGCTCTGATCTACGCTACGTACTCTTTAAGCACAATGTTAAACCAGTAAGTCAATTTTCATACTTTAAATTGGATATCTTGGTCATTGGGTACGCCCTGGACTGCGTAGCAAACAGTAGAACCAAGAATAGGTCTGGTTCCATCTACCCAGGCTCACGTTTAGCTAACCCTATTTGGAACTAGTGATATTGCTCGCGGCTCTCCTACGGGTACAAGTCGTGTAACGAGATTCCTTCCACCGGATGCTGTTGCCAATGTACTTTGTTTGCATATGTACTTCAGAATCCAAATAGTCATTTTCCTTCTTTGACTTCAGTAGGTACCTTTGCTACCCCTGGTATCTATAGTCCTGGTCTCGTGTCTCCCCGCTTTTAATCCTGAATGAACGATAAACGGTTGGCCTGATTAAAAGGCTTTTAAACAATCGCTTGGTATCTACCATTAAAACGTTATATGTTTGGTGGCTTTTTTTTTTACTTCTTTTACCTCCTTTTTTATGGTCTGTTGTTGTTAAACCAAGCAGTTCCTATAGCGACGCTATTGCTATTGCTGTCATTACCATTCACGCTGGAAAACTATCTCGTTCGTCTCGTTATCGTTTACTTCCTCTATACTCTTACCAGTGCGAATAACAATTTCTATGACTGCTAGAAGTGTGAACTTGCCTTGAGCTCCTGTGGCATAAATCATAGTGTTTACTTTTGAATCGACCAGGCTAACCCCGTAGTCTGACTATACGTAGATTACTTGACTGTGTCTTCTATATGGCTTATCTACATGATTGTTGATGACGATTGGAAAGCGTGAATGAATTAGGCTTAAGGAAAGTTTATTGAGATACTTTTCTTTTAGGTATTCCGTCACACCTCCACGGCCCACTATACGGTCTATGATGTTACCAATGAGTGAGTATTATTTTGTGGTTGAATTTGAACTTTTCTGAAGCTTCTTTTTTAACGACTAGTAGTATTGTGATCTGTTATTAAAAATTTTTGAGAGGGAAAAAATTTTTTCTTTTCAGCCACCACACCCCACTCAGATTACACGCTTCGTCGAGGATTCAACAGAGTCGACTCCAGCATGCGGCCTGGCTCGGCAACACCACGGCACTCCTGATGATATCTGATAATGATATTTATCTGAGGATAACACCGTCAGCGCCAGAAAATACGCGTATCACAGACACCGGTGTACCAGGAGTGATTTACAACGGGGTGCCTGATTGGCTTTATCAGGAGGAGGTGTTGCCACGTCCGGAAGCAATCTGGCCAAGTCCAGATGGATCACATATCCTATTCGCCAGCTTCAATGATACCAAAGTCACCGCCCTGGAGTTTCCCTGGTTTGGTGCTCAAATCGGACAAGATGCAGCTAGTTCCAGTCCTCTTAGCTCACCTAGAAGAGGATTCTTTCCACCGTCTAGATCAGTCAGGTATCCGACGCCGGGTTCACCGAATCCTGAAGTGGAATTGTGGATGTTTAATCTGAGGAACAGCAGTGCTGGTAATACGACGAATGCCACTGTAGCTAAGATAAAATTGAAGCCACCGCCTGCTTTGGATGGACAGTGAGTATTGAATCAGTGACTTACGTTGTCATATTAATAATAAGTCATTACCTTGGTTGAATTCAGATGATTTTTTTTGAGGCAGTACTGACACTCATTATGTTACTTTCAGAGAATATTATCTGATCTCTGCCGGTTGGGTAGGGGATGATTCTACTCAGATAGCTGTAGTCTGGATGACGAGGTCTCAGAATCTTTCAATAGTCTCAGGCTGCCGCACACCGACCTGGGATTGCGAGGAGACGCACTCGGAAAGGGCGCCTGAAGGACAGTGGCTAGATGCTCAGCCACATCCGGTTTTCGCACCAGACGGTGACAGCTTCCTGCTCCTGGCGGCTGTACAGGAAGGTGGTCAGGAGCACTTTACTCATATTAAGCACGTGACACTTACTCAGCAGAGGATAGCTGTACTTTCGCATGGTCGCTACGAGGTGAGATAATATGATCTTTAGGATTTTTAGTGATAAATAATAATGTTTTGTAAGATCAATCGCTAAAGTGATCGTCACGTGTTCACAGGTGAGCGAGATCCTTGCTTGGGACACTCAGGCCCATTCAGTTTACTATTTAGCCACTAGGGAGAAACGACCTGGACAGAGGCATCTATACATGGTGCGCGATCCAACCACGGACGATCCTCGAAGGTTGGAACCCCTCTGTGTCACGTGCGACCTGGGGGAGGTTCTCTGGAGTAGTCGGTAAATCGCCAGGCCTGGGAGCTGATGGATACTAAATAGACACACAAATAACGCACATGGTCCGATTATTTTTTTAGGTTTTACTACACTAATTGCACGCACTTTAGCGCCTCCGTTAGTCCTCCCTCGGAGAACGGTGGTCAGGGTTATTATGTACTTCACTGTGAAGGTCCTGGACTTCCATTAGCCGCCGTTCACTCAATGACCACCCATAGAATGGTTAGGGTTCTCTATGACACCAGGTTACAGAGGGCAGATAGATTCTCACAGTTGGCACTGCCAACTAGAAGAAGCTTCGAGGTTGGTTTAACTTGTATGACTAAGAAAAACAAAAACATGGATGAATAAGGATCTGCTAAATCGATTACTATTCCAGTTATCGTTGCCCCAGGGTTGGAGAGCACATGTACAGCTTCTGTTGCCTCCATCCTGGCGAGAGGAGCTGAGGGATGCAGCTTTTCCCGTCCTGGTCGAGGTGAACGGACGTCCAGGCAGCGAAGCGGTCACTGACAAGTTCAGAATAGACTGGGGGACCTACATGTCCAGTCACAACGACGTCGTCTATGTGAGACTGGATGTACGCGGTGCCCGGGGTCAGGGTAAACGTGCTCTATTCCGAAGGATCGGAGGCGTGGAGGTCCAGGATCAGTTGACTGTCCTGAGGCATCTTCTGGATACGCTCAAATACCTGGACGAGTCCAGGGTAGGAGTCTGGGGCTGGGGATACGGTGGATACGTCACCGCCATGGTCCTCGGAAGTCAACAAAATGTCTTCAAGTGCGGCGTGGCCGTCAATCCCATTGCAGACTGGCTATACTACAGTAAGTATACAAAAAACTAACCAACCCCATTAATCGCCATATTTAATTTTATCCTACGTCATCAGACTCTGCCTTCACGGAACGAGTTCTTGGTGCCCCGGCAGAGAATTACAAGGGTTACGTGGAGGCTGATCTGACTCAAAGGGCGAGGTTAGTACCAAGTCACAGCCTCTACCTTCTTCATGGTCTAGCAGACCTCACAGCGCCTTACACGCATGGCGTAGCTTTCGCCAAGTCTCTGGCGGAGGCGGGTGTCATCTTCAGATACCAGGTGAGCATCAACAAGTACAATAAACCCTATTGTAAATTCAATATACATTCAGCAGCATGGTCAACCCTAATCACAGCCTAGTCCTGGAGAACCAATTAACAAAATACATGTCGATAATTTCTCTTAGAGCTATGCGGACGAAGATCACGCCCTATCAGGAGTGCTCGAGCACGCCTATCGTTCCATGGAGGACTTCCTCGCCGAGTGCCTCGCCCTGGACGCCTCCTAGTGCCTCAAATCGATTTACCCCTCGTTACCGATACCACATCTACTTGCTGACCTTAGGAAGGCCACATGAGAGATCGGCCGAGCTCCCAAAAGCACGTCATCCGAACGTAGGTACCATAGTGACTGGACAATGAGAAAAGAAATTCACTTTCCAACAATGATAAAAAAAAGCAAAACTCCACCCTCCTCCCCGAATAGTCACCTCCCTGTACCCCTCGCGAGTTTATCCAATCTCGGCTAAGTTAGGCGTAAATAATGAGCGGGAAGCCTGAAAGCTTCGAGCCTAAAGCCTGGAAGCCTAAAAAAAGATTAACAAGAGTGCATGAGACTGTATGTGTGTGTACGTACGAAAATCTAAAAAAAAAATAAGAAAGAGAGTACCAGACAGGCAGAATGCGGAGAAAGTGAGAGAGTGCGAATACCAGCGTACTTAGCGACGAATTAATTGATACGAACACCGGTTCCCCTACCCTCGCGTACCCACCGTTAGATATGACAAATAATTCTTACTGATAAAGTGACAAAATATTAAGAAAAAAAACTTATGAAAAATTCCATCATGTTTGTATGAGTAATATTGTTATAGCGTTGTGTATATCTGCCTTTTGCGTCACTATAATTCTTTCCTAATACCTAATATCACTATAGTACGATCCGAGTCACCACTGGATCTCTCTGGCGAAACGTGACATTTCGAGATACCTGTCTTAATAACGTTCACGAATGATCGCACGTAGGAGTCTGATAATGAGGCACTAAATACTCCAAAGGGTAATTCCCATGTTTCGTGTTGTCACGTCTCTTCATACTCTGATTACCGTGTAACCCCCCACCCTCTTGCCTCCCTCCCCTTCGCGATAACCTAATGATAAATGCCTGCTCACCGAAAAAAAAAAACTCGTCAAATTTATGTTGTACAGCTTGCTGCCTAGTCTATGTATAATAATGTTATATATATTATATATAGGGTGAGAAAGGTAATGAGCGATAGAGTGCGAGAGAGAGAGAGATAGTAGAGAGAAAGAATATGTCCCCCTTCTTTAAGGAGCCTAATAAAAACCTATCCTAAAGTCACCTACCCCCTACCCCAGACTATTTGTAAATAATAGCTCATATTAATCATTGTGGTAACATATGACGTCACTGACTGCCTTTTCGCCGGATGTGATGAATTTTTCACGTGTAGGGGGAAGCATGAAAGAGATTATTTAAAAAAATCATTCGCATTTCGTTGGACTAATGAAAATGAAGTGGTTGGGTGGGCGATGACTTTACTGGAAAGAAATAAGGGATGCAAAGCATACGAGTAAAGCGGCGGCACCGAGAGTTCGGCTAGTATAAATAGATAGGAATTTAATAATGGCGGCCTCGCTTAGCTATTAATTCACACGTGAATGTCTCGGAGAGAAATCTTTCTGTTACGGATGTCGCCACGCTTCTGCAAAAGAGTGAGAGAGAGAGAGAGAGATAATTACATAAGGAATAATAAAGAGAGACGATTGAGGGATGAATTTCCGGCGAGGGCGCGGTCACTGCTTACAATGGCGCGTTTGCCTTTGAATAAAATAAAGAGTCTCGCGTGGACTCGACGAATGAAAGGAGAAAAAAAATTAATAGAGGTGTACACGCTACGCTGTGCCAGCAGCCCTTATATGCCGACAATCAAGGCTAGTGCAACTAATCAAACAATAAATAAAAAAAAGAAAGGATGACGAAAGGTAAATTGAAGGAAGTTAATAAATAAAATAATTACTGTTGAGCGCTTTGTGTGAAACCGTGGCGAGAGAGAGAGATAGATATATATACATATATATAAAGGAATAAAGAGAGAGTGTGCGTATAAGAGAGAGATAGTGAGAAACAGAAATTGTTGTTCCAATATTTGAAATACCCGGGCGTCGTGAAGTGTCGCCACCTACAGGGACGCTCAATCAATTAACATTGATGCTTGTATGACGATAATTGCATTCTCAATCCGATCAATCAATTAGTCCATTATCCGATCATTTCTGTCATCCCTGTAATAGAATACTGTATTTATGTAATAAGCGACTCTGAAAATTTTTCTCAGCGCTTCACGATGAACGGTCAAAATAATATAATTACAACTATGACGCACGGTATTGGTTAAACGTGGATCATTAATTCAGTCGGTGTGCGCATGCGCCGCCTGCAATGTCGAGCGAAGTTGCGATGCGTTTGAGGACTAATAAAGATAGATTTGCAGAAACGCGAGGACGATCTGAAAAAAAAATAAACTACTAAATATTGTGAAGATTCGTTAGTGACTGGAGATAGATAGTGAGAGTGAGTGCGAGAGAGACAGAGAGAAATTTAGATAAGAAAAAAAAAACGATTTAGAGGAATAAAATGATGGAGGTTAAGTAAGATCTCGGATCTCGGATCGATTCGAAATGCAAATTCATTAATAAATTATGATTAACAAGTGAAAAGATCCTCGATCGCGAGAGACGCGATTACCGTGGGTTGCGATTAACGGAACTATGAAGCCCACGAGAGTCAAGGAGTAAGAACTACAATCAATTATTAAATATAATTAACGCCACAAATTGAATAACTAAACGTGAGTGTAGATATTGGATAGCGATCGAACAGCGAGGTGAAAACGAACTAAAAAAAAGTGACAACGAGAAAACGTAAATTCCTGTTCGAGTCAAAGGGTGGAGGTGAGAAACATGAGAAAAAAGCAAACGAAAAAAAAATGAATTATAAATTATTACAAGAAAAATCTTTGGTAGCAGCGCATAGGGATATCTATAGCTTTTGGTAACGTATATCGTCGCTAGTGTTAAACAATCCCTTTCCACGTCCTTTAAAAATCCCCAACCCCTACCCTGTTGATACCCAATTCATAAAACTCATGGAAATTTAACGTTAAACGAGCGACAGACAGTGTGAAAGAATGATTTGTGAGAGAGAGAGAGAGAGAGTGAAAGAAAGAGAAATTAATAAGTAAAAGGGAATTCGACGTGTCCACGAAATCGGTAAAAAGCTATGATACTATGCACTCAAAAATATTCGTGATCCTTATTCGTTTTGACGTCATCAAAAGGGACTCCTGGTCAATTAGTTACGCGATCGTACGTTGTTGAGTGTAGAGGAAAAGAAAGAAAAAGAGAGGAAGAATAAGAGATAAAAGATAGAATTTTTTCTCGTTCCCTCCATCGTGAAATTTATTAATCCTCCTGTCTTGTTGACCTCCAGATAATTGTCCGTTTCTCATCTGGAGACGTTATATGGGGAATTTTGATATATCGCCATCTTTGAGGGATCGCGCGGTTATGTTATATATATATTATATATTGATATGTAATATATACGTAGGTATATATTATATGTAGATATATATGTAATATAAGGCACCTTGCCGATTTTGTGGACGGCACTAGTTATCTTCCATGTAACACCCACAAGATAATCATGTTATTAAGACTCTGCGTTTTTTAATATCAGCGAGGCTCAGCCCGTGCATCGGGCGGACAAAGTGTTTTCAATAAACTGTTACATTACCTGAAAAAAAAGCGTTCATTTAGGAGAGAGCAAAGTGGTGGACGGATGAATCGTGTCATTTGTTTTTTTTCTTGTAGCTACGTTCAGGTCAAACGAAAATTTGACAGCTGGATAAATTTTGAAATTCAATATTGGAATTATTGGGATACGGATAACAGTCAATTGAATTAATATGAATAGTATTGAGTTATTACTTGTCAATTTGGATGGTTTTTGGAAGAACTATTGAAGCAAAATTCAGTTTACAATTATTTATTTATATTTATTGGAGTCATGGTTGCACAACGGTCGGGACGGAAACGTAATGCAGTGTGTACGGCCAGTTCATTGCGACAAGATCGAAAAGAATTGTTAGGTTATAATTATAAAATGACAAAAAAAAGGTAAGTGCAATTTTAATTATGATTTTAATATTGTTAATGATTAATGGAATTTTATTATGTTGATCTGTGACAAGTCCTTACGATCATCCTTATGCAACGAGGTCCAAGACTTGTACGAGTATTCGACTTCCGGTTTGCAAAGACAAAATGAGGCTGCAAAGGGAATCATCGAGTACGAGTGTTATATTTCTTGGCTATTATCGCAAAGTACCAGAACTGATAATACTTGATCAAGTAAAGGAATAATATGGGAGAATAAAAGCTTGAGAGACAATGGACAATTGTGAGATTAATAAATTGTATTGACTTGTATGAGTTTAATTAATTCTAATCTTATAGATATTGTCCTGCTTTTATTTTTGAAGGGATGTAAGCACTGCTTAGGAATTGTAACGAGAAACTAGCTATACTTTCGATTTCAGCTTTTCCTCTCTTCATGGCGTCAAGTTCACGCGACAGAAAGTCTTTGACGTGAGGTCGGCCCTCCAGTGCTGCCAATTTCACAAGGTCTGCATTAGTGAGGGGATTTGTTTTCACTCCCAGTGCAATCAACTCAGAGGGATGAATACCCAACCAGCGAACACCAGGACAGGCCAGTAACTTATGCTCCTTGGACAAGGTGATAGAGCCGAATCTAAAAGTTCAGTTGTACCAAAAGTGAATATAGTGTCTAGGGGAAACTAGGGAATTTTCACTTAACTCACCGGTAAACAAGCATGACTTCAATCCCGTATGGATCAGCATCGACCAAAGCGTATACAGGTAATTTTAATTTTTCCCAAAGTAACCTCACCAGCATTCTTGTGGAAACGTCTGGATAACCTTTACCGGTTATCAGGATACAATTCAAAGAACGTGGGCAGTCTTGCTCAATGAGTTTTTGGAAGACAGAATCCTTTTCAATAATTAATACAAAGTCTGAACTCGTCTGGAGTCTTGTTAAATTTGAAAAAATTTGTGGTACAACAATTCCGCCTCTAACGTTGCAATCTACAGATTCCTGGGAGCCAATTCCAAGCGTGAGGTCACCAGCAACCAATCCCTTACCAGTAGCAATAAAACCTATGAAAAAAGAAGAGGTTAAGACTGATATAAATTTATTCAGGATTTTATCTCTGGATAATTAAATAATAATAAATACTGACCCAAGTCCCAGGGTGCGCACTCTAATAAATTGGCAACGTGGTTCACTGAATTGTCAACGTGTCTCTGTTCCGGTGCCAAACCTTGAGTAGATTCGGACTGTAGATCGTAATAAAGTGATCTACGAGTTATGACGTCGCCGTTTATTGCCAATCGATGAGCGTGTGATAACACAGTAGCCATCAACGTCAATTTATTCCTGCTTCGTTTACAGGTAAAATCCACCTTAGTCATTTTGCTGGCATTTGTTATCATATCGCTGCATTCGTCAACTTCCTGTGACTGTCTGGCTTCCGCTTCGTAAGATCCAGACTGATGCAGCGACTCGTTATTATTGGATTCGGTGCAGTCACTGGCTACGTGAAATCTTGTGGGATAGGTCACTTCAGGACATCTTCCTTGGGATATTTGATGCAGCATACTCAGTACCACATTTTCAGCACGGGTCATTATTATTTTTCTGTAAACATGTAATATTGGGATAAATAAATTGTATGTTTATTGGAAAACGTTGATTTGAAATGTGTGATTTACTTTACCGTGAATCTTCTTTATCTTCAGGCACGATTGTTACTTCTTTCTTATTCATTTTTATCCATTGGAATTGTTACCGGCTGCTGGAATGTGAAGGTTAAAATATTTGTTTTAATTCCGGTAGCTGAGTAACTGCGACAATTTTGACTTTGACAATTTTAATAATTGTGACTAGTTTGACCATGTTAACTGTGACAATTTTGACGAGTTTGTCAGTGTTGATTATGGCGTGTTTGACAACGTTGACTGTGATGAGTTTGACAATATTGACTGTGACAAGTAGACGAAATCAATAAATTAATATTATTTACAGCAGTTATATATGTTCCTTTCAATTGTCACAGTAGATACGAACATTATGAAGCAAATGATAAGATTGCCAACTTGGAAACTTATATGGAAATTCGTATTTTACCAGTGTAGGATTCTTCTGTCTACCCTTCGACGTAGTTCTCCAAAATCCACATAGATGGCTGCACTGTACCAACCTGTACCTCTACAGCCAACCAGCAGGTCACTCACTCCCTATCAGTTTCTTTACTACTGTTACTTCTGACTGAAATAAATCAAAATATTTTCAATGTCTTATTAATATAAGAACCTGCAGATACTTCCAACAGAAAATCATGTCCTACTGGTCGATTCACATGAAAATTCTATCTATTCTTACTGTCACTCATCTGCTCCTCTAACCACCATCAAAATGTGTAAACCGTCTGTAATAATTTACAGCAAGAGTTTCACCATCGTAATATCAAGTGAAAAAGAATTCTTTCTCATAAATGTAAGCTGATACCTTTTAAAGGCTATTAAAAATCAGAATGACTAAAATTTGTACGGTACACTAGACACGTTGAGCGACCATGCTCGAATTCTCAGGTTGTAAAAATATTTTATGATCGCATTTACTTCTGCCCCCTTAATAAATCCTTATTGAAAGAGATACTTACTGACTAAACGGAAGGATCTTTGGCCATTTAGATAAAAAAAAAAATACCTGTACAAAATAGTCCGTACAAAATACCTTTTGGTTTACGAGCGTGAAAATATACAGGGGAAAAAGAATTATTTATATCCCAACGAGCCAGAGAGACTGAATAAAAAGAAAAGTAATGTAATAGCCGAATCAAAAAAGATTCTAAAGATTTTCCAACTGTAATTCAACGTGTGACGTTCGTAGAGAAGAAAAAAGAAACATTAAATAGCAGCGCATTATCTGCTGTATACATGTATACGTAATATACTCGATTAAAACTAACTTTCCAACTTCTCTCGTTAACCGAGAGACTTCTGAAAGCAAAAAGCAGATAAAAATCTACCGTCAAACCTGGCGCGACATTCTCACAGCAATAAACATATTAAATTCCAGCCAGACTTAGAGCTATTGACCAAAAATATTACGGGATCCGAACGTCGAGTGGGACATTAGCTATTCGACGTGTCTAACATTCGTATCGAGTAGCGAATCTCAAGAGAGAAAGAGAGAAGGAGAGAGTCCGACGTCCTGCTGTGCATTTGTGAGCATTTCTATTGAGCTGCTACTGTGCACTAAAGACACTTCAGAGCCATTGTGAACGCAGCATTACTCGTAAAGCGTCAATCCTAACCTAACGAAATTTGTTCGGGACCATATGAGTGTCTACGTGCGAGTACTGGAGTGACATGAATAATTAGAAGATAAGAAAAATACCTATAAACAATGGTTATAATTGTATTGATAAAACGACAACGTACCTCTCGTGGAAACGCGCCACAATGTGAAGTTATTAACACGGCATTGCTTCGTGACAGCAAGGAAGGTCCCTCTTTTAGGTTAATTGTACCTATAGAAAAATAGCCAGGAGTTCCATACGACATAAAATATTTGCATCTGCGTACGCAGCATAAATTTTCAGTATCACGGCCGGACGCCTCTTGGAAACTGGACAATGGACGCTAACGAGGTTAAGGTTTTCGAGGGACGCGTGCCAAAATATTTGAGGGTGAAGGAAAAATTCGGGAAATTGATAGACCTTGACTTTGTTGAGTTTTACATAAATTTTATATATATTTTTTTTTTGGAGCTAACATTTATTTATTCAATATTTTCTGTACTTAGGACAGTGCATGTGAATTGGTCTTCTTTCTAGGCCAGTCTTCAGCGAACGTCCACGACAAAAGGATTATTCATGGAAAAATAATACACACTACGTGCATTATAGGTACGGTTACTCGTGCTCAGTTTCGCATTAAAGACAGTTCGAGGGTCGTCGTACAATGGGGATAGTATTACATTGTGCAACAAGTATATTTAAAAAACACCCCTAAGAATACTCGAAGAGCTTCAAATAGGCCCGTATATATGGTTAGTACGTGTAGCGTCGCGACGCGTCCTCAAAATATCGGTTAGATGGATACGAAATCAAAGACTAGAAAAATATATCAAAAGAAAAATACCTTTTCTAAGCCATAAGTATTTGTTACTCACATGCAACACATCCGGTGAATCGATTGTCAGATGAAAGACGAGAAGTAAATTGAGTGATGGAATTTGTATATGTATATTTTTTTTGAAAAGCCCGGGTGGACATTTGGCACATACGATGACGTGTGTTGCTTTTTGAATATTTTACGCATGACTGATTATATTGAAGAAAAAAAAAAGATACGTGGGATTTTACTGTAAACGGGAATACCTGTCGAATACGGCTAATTTCCGGTTACCAAAAACCCCCTAGAAAAATGATACGACTATGTGGGCTGAAAAATCCTGGTAAATACCACAAATTCACAATGGATTTTATGAGTCCTCGACTCTTTTGAAATATAAAAGTGTAACGACCGACAGAAAGGTCGAGGATCAATAGATCACTCCTCGAGATGGGGATCTGAAGTCTAGTGTATTTTTTTTTCGCGAGTAAAGTCCCTAGGAGTTGTAGGACGATAAAATCGAATTTGTCCAAACAGTAGGAGGGATGAAGAAAAAGTTTTATGGGGTGGCCTATGGGGTAAGTACATAACATAAGGTACGGACAAGCGAAACCTAAGGATTATGGGAAAAAATTTAAGTACTAACGAGAACCCCCTACGTGGCAAGAGGGTTATTGACGATGTTACATGCATACTACCTTTACGTGGTCAATCGGTATGACGTATTGATGATTTGAGATAACAGATTATACGATCGGATACGTTATTGATGCCGAAATCGATTAATATATGCGATCGAATAATTGGTGTATTCAAAACCATATAAGGAATTTGATACTCACGTCAATGCTGCAGAGACATCCGCCATATTGGATTTATATACTTTGAAAGTCAAATCAGCAACTTGACTTTTTATTTCTATGAAAAAAATAGATTTTTCAAAATCGCCCTATTTCTTTTAACCCTACAGACCTTACTAAGCACTCCAAAATCATTTCAGGCTTACCGATCTCAAGAGTACTTGAAAGTACCGCAGCTTTTAGGGACGTAGCAAAAGTTATTGTATCCAGCGGCCAATTCGTAGGGTGTTTGGGGTTCCTTAAAAGTACTCGAGTACTCACGCTTAGGGTGCCTTGGGAAAATTCATCGTTAAATGGTAAAACGTCATTCTGGCATTATGAGTCGACCTGGCGATGCTTTTAGTAGCCATAAGAATTTTCACACTAGAAGTAAAGATAGTCGGACTATAAATGCTCCATATGCATACATACAGAGCTTTGGCATAACATAAAAGGACCTTCGTGTGGAAGAAGAAAAGAAAGAAGATTCAAGGCGCTGGTTTACGGACCATGAGTGTACTTGTATGAATGCGAATTAGCCTGGAGCGCGCTAGTCATTCCTAAAGGTTCGTCAACCTGGGTGCACCAGGAGATCAGTAAGTGTAGGTCAGTTAGACCAGAGAAACTGGTTCGATGAGTTGTGGTTGGTAACCTAAAAACATAAAAGAGTACTTTAACCTGTTACAATGTATGCTGTGCATAATAAATTAATGGTTGTATGTTAATGATTTTAGTATTTGTTTAATGAACAAAAAATAAAATAATCAGAAACATAAGATGATTGGTGATTCACTGTTTGAAGATTGATAAGATGTGTCTGGAGTGATCTTCCATTTAGCATAAGTGCTCGAGTAAGGTATTTCATTCTATTGAAATATTGTACCCTTATTCAAATGATTCCCAGCTACCAGTTTATAAATCATTATAATAAATCAAGGCAGGTGTGTCCGTACCATTTAAAACTGGAATCAACAATCATTGAAGTAATATTTACTCCGCAGACAGATGAATCATAGTAGAAGTTACTTCGCACAAGGTAGATAAATGGATACTTAATAATAAAATTATTATAACAGAAAGCAACGAGATATAATTACGTCAAACAAATATCCAGAATCCTTATGAAATTACACGTCTTTAACATTCGCTAATAAATTCTACATCAGTACAATTATTTATCCCTACATGCTTGTAATAATGACAGTATTGTCGCGTGACTAGTGTGAGCTGCAGCTGCAGAGTTTTTCACACGTGAAAATATTCCGATTTTTCGCAAAGTCTCGCGCTCAAGGCAGATGTATTATAAGGCTGAATCTCCTCCGTGTTATTGGCAACATTTCCAGTTACCTTCCACCTTTCACCTTTTATCTTTTCCTTGACCTTGGCTGAACCAACGCAGCAGCAATTAAGATCCAGCCACGCGCCTTGCCAGTTACCAAGTCATCTTACTTTTTGTCTTCGTGTTATTTTATCAGCTAGCATCAGGCACTATCCCTTCTTCGATTATCCACATATTGCACAAGATACGTGTCTGGTCCATTGACGGAGTCTGTGGTATTAAGAGAAAAGTAAGAAAAGGCTCCCCTCCATCCTCTCGACTCTCCTCGGTTTTATCAGGGCTTAACTTGGGATTAACAATGAGGGATGAAGCGCCATCTGGACTAGGCCCTGGGATCATTGCCACTGAAATGATAAGAAAAAGACTGTGAGCGATAAACCTGAAGACCATTAAACCAGCCAATCAAGTGGCTCTCGATTAATCCAAAGAACAAGAAATATATATATATACATATCTTATCTAAAAAATTCCAACATGTCTATTCATATCAGTACCAAGAGTTACAATCGGCTCCCTCTAACTTAACTCTTTCTCATGGAATTTCCAAAGTAAATCAAGAGAGACGTAATCCTCTCGAAAATCCTTTATATTTGTTGCCTTTAGAATCTAGTAGTAGCAGCTACAAACCCATTGTCCATAAACATATGTTCGCAGCAGACAGAGAGACGACTCTACGATTTGAGTACCAATGGCCGACTTGACGAGCAGACCGCTGTACAGATAGTCAGACAGTCAGACAAGCGAAGTAAGCAAGTAAGAGAGAGGAATATGGCACCTGGACCAGCACGCGCCTACTTCTGCAGGAGGGAGCAGAAAAACCTCCCGTGAATACCGATGGGAAGCATTGTGGTTACGTTACAGAATGGTGAACGCATAATGCGTACGTAACGCACAACATTGTAGCTGGCATAACGACATTAGCGGGGACAATGAACAGCTTGAGAAAAACACCATTAGAAACCCTTCGGATACGTATGAAAATCCAGTTAGAATTTTTCGCCCATGATCACACGCCTACGTGTATCGCAAGGGTAAAAGGAAAGGGGATGCATTTGAGTGATCCTGGGAATATTACGTTGTCACATAAAATTCTCCAATGCTTTAACGTTAACTTATGCATTGATATATATATACGAATATAAGTAGCAGTTATGATCTTGCTCGAAAATCTTATGGTTTCCCATATAAGAACGTACCGTAAAGTACTGAATGATTTCATTTATAAACATGAACGACGTGGCTGGGTTATTTGTAAGTGGCCGTTAATTTCGAACAGGTGTCTGAGCACTTTCGTCGTAAATTCAAGATTCGCTTGGGAACTTGTAATACCCAGCGTGCATTGCGTATACGTATACAAATGAACTCAGTGCCATGTATTCAGGTGTACATAGGTGATTGCGCTAAGAAATCGTAAATCACTGTACTAGCCTCTTTACGAGTTTCTGGACGTCTTTACACTCGTCCTTGTCGCACTCGTCGGGTAATTACTTGTTTTATCTAACTATGAGATTAAGATTGAAATAATAGCGCGCTTTTCAAATATCGCACGTAGCTTAAAATTATACGAGCCTGTCGTCGTTGATTTTCCCATAAGGTTAACCCGTTTGGGCACCTTTCGATGTGGCCGTTAACAGACCGGCATTTGCGTACAAACGACTTAACATGCCAATTTATTGATAATTCAAACTCACTCGAGGAAGGCCGTGAATATATGTAGTCACTGATCACTTCGTGAAAACGACTGGCGGCTATCTGCAAAGAAAACGGTTCAAGTAAAGTCTGAGTGGACGTGAAATAAATGAGTAAGTAAATAATAATAAATACATGAGAAAAAGTAGAGACGAAGATCGAAGATCATCAACATACAATCCTTCCAAGATATTTTCCATAGATAAACACTGGTTGCTTTCACTGGAATGAAACGAGGGGTGAAATACATTGAATATATACCTATAGCTTATTAACATATAGATATAAAACATACCTATGTCATTTCTCAACTTGATTCCAGTGAAAACAGCCACTGATGGTTATTGAAATTTTCTTCATGGTCTCAGGTCACTTTCCAACTTTGCCAAACAGACGCCATGGTTTTCCGCAAAGCTCTGGCGACGACAGGCGTGTGGATAATAGCTCTTTGTGGACCAAGAGATGAAGCAGGTGGAAAAGAGTGACGAATTTTACAGCCACGAAGACCTCAACGAAATTGTAGGTTATGTTACAGTAAAGAGTTGAACCTCGAGGCTGATTGTAAAGCTGCCAGATCAAAGGAGCCTTTATTTATTTGAATACCTTGCATTATCTAGTTTGATTTCTCTTATTACTTCTTAACCTACCTTCATGACCATTACGTATAATTTCTGTATACAATGTATCCTTGGTTAATGATACAAATAGATACCACAGGGACTGATAATAACAGATAGACGTGTATACCATGTGGTTCCCGATATTCCCTGTCCACACTGTCTACCGTTTTATTTATTCTTTTCGCAGAGACAGCAGAAGAGGGGAGCAGGAGGTGCAGGACCTGTCGGCCTCGAGACTAAAGCAGCATGGAAAAAGCAATCTTATAATAATTACATTCTCGATCTTTTTATCTATAGCACCGATGCTAACCATGCTTGTATACCAACTGTATGAACGTACGAGACATTCATATGTGACGATCCAGAGTCTATGTACATAGAAAAGGTACATGGGCTATCTCTTCCAATCCCAAGAGACGTATGGAGCAGGGTATAAGAAATGGAGGATGATGCTTTTGGAGATGCCGCTCCAGTCAGCACAGGATAACACAATGGCACTTGTCGCAGAAAAGCCAGCACCAGACCCAGATTCCAACATCGTGCAGAACAGGCTCCGTCACTTTGTCACGTTCCTGACTGTTCCTCGAGGGGATGGCTAGCCGCTACCTGCAAGAGAGTAAGAGAGAAAGTGAGATAAGGCTATCCAGGATGAAGTCGACAGGAGACAACTTACTCCATGCACCAAAGCGGACCTCGTAAATAAAACATTTTGTAGCCGGTTTCGCGGTGCGGTCAGGACGACCAGGGGCCCACCTACCAGAAAAGGGCTACCTGGCCTCGAGGATGAGGTCTTCATTCAACCTGGTGGTTTGGCAGCTAAGGCGGTTGCGTATACTTGTTACTATCCCTTCGTTCAAGGGTGACTATGGCTGGTGGTACTTTTCTTAGGGTGCCATTGACTCCGGGACGGTCGACTCCTGGACAATGCTAACTGTCAAAGAAATATCTTTAGTACAGATGTTTATCGCCTGGGAATTGCGGGTGGCTCGAGATTTCTTCCTCGCTCATACGTACCTTGGAAACCTGCTGATTGAATATGAAATCGAGTATGTTTTCAGGCTGATACAATACCGTCCCATACGTTCCATATGTGGCTCACTATACCCATATTAGTGATCCATCACCATTCCTATAAAAGGTCCTTTACCTTTTTCAAATAGGCTCGATCCCACATTAATCTGCCCAAGCGCCGATCAGATAAGACAAGTGCTCCTCGTCCGTTCCTTTTTTATTCCAGGATATCGAGGATATAATAATAAAGTCTTCGCAGGGTCTCCGTTCTGGCACCTAGAGGACATTTCAAAGTATACATTCTTTTTCCAAGGGTGCGTGAATACCGGGAGTCGCATTGAGTGACAGCAAAGATGCGTGTGGGGTGAAACGGTGAAAGGAATGCTAAGAAGAAAATATCTGTTCGATCTTGCATTACTATTCTTTTTCTTCTCGTTCCTTCACTCTCATACTTTCTTCGTTTCGTAAAGTCAGCCAACATCACACGGCATGTCATTCTATACAGTTATATATGCATGTGTGTATATGTATATTCAATAAAAATGGACTCCCAACTTTCAATCCGTCTCCCAATAATGTGTTTCTCACTTGGTGCTTGGGACAAGCCCCACTGATCAGCACAGTCAAGAATGCGAATAACATAATAAAAGAAATGATCATGAGAAGCGGCATTTTCAGTGCACTTACCCAAGGCGGCTGATTAAACGAGAAAGGATCGAGGAGCACAGCCATAAATTCCATCAAGGAATCAAGCGAATACGAATTAATCGGGATAATTAAGTTTTGAGCGCAGCTTTGAGATGTATTCAACGGTCATACACAACGATATTATCGCTCTATAGGTAACTTGTTTGCAGCTGCGACATTTTTCCTAGACGTTATAACCCGTACATAACCAAAGTACATAGGACAGTAGGCAGCAGACTTATGTACGCTATACTTACGTACGTTGCCGTCTGCTTGAAATTTTTCTTTTATTCCCACAGGATTCACCTGGCTAGGTAATTGCCGTAAGCGTGCGTTAACCAATTATGCCAAGATACGTGTGATTACTTAGACTCGACCAAAGACGCCCGATAAATAATGTCAACTTATCGATCACTGTCACGCAAAAATGTATCATGGTTTTTACACAGACTCGGTAAGTTAAACGAGTACAGAAAGTTCATCCAGTACAAGGCAGATGGCGTTGCGATAGAAATACTAAAAATTACTCGTTTAAAGAAGTTTCGAAGTTGTTATCGGCGATGAACTTGCTACCGTAGAATATGGCATCTCCGTCGGGCTTGAGGATTTAAATCTTGCGAACTGTCGGAATGGGCGGACAAATTATCGTCTCGAGTCACAACGAAGTGTGCCCCTTTTTTCGGGGATCCTTCTTACGCTCCCTTATGTGGCAAGGGATGGAGCATATGATTTATTAAAATCTCAACGTCTACCCTCTTCTTCTATGGGGTGCCTACTACTGGACCCCCACGTTGACGAAATGGTTCTCCCTCAAGAAATTCTTTGGTGGTCGACACTAGAAAACTCCATGGTGTTACATAGGTGGTAGATATCAATGAACGAAAGATCAGTGGAATTTTGAGTTATTGAAAATTTTGACATAAATAAAAGTATACTTTTACTTATGAAAGAAGAAAATTCATGGATAAATTGTCTTTAAAAGACGATAACTTTTAGGTGCTCGACTATTATTATGTGCAATTCATACATTTTTTCTATTAGCCATTATTTTTCTGTTTGATATAACAGGTAATAAATGTGGCAACACCTGCTCGCAGTTGCAGCTGCTTTTTCGAGATTGAAAATAAAAACCTTGTCCTCCATTGGTTTTCAATTGGAATCTTGCAAGTGAAGGAGAAGCGTCACTCACTTCACGGTAATAAAAGTTTGTCTGATTATCAATAAATATTACTCTGATCAAACGACCACGTGCTCGGAATATTTTTTTTTCAAACATCAAGGAGCGGCGCCAAGTTGACTAACAGATTCTTGAATGCAGACACCAACGGAATACAAGATGCACCAAGCATTACAATTAATATATATATCCTCACTTACCGACCTACACCATTCCAATTGCACATTCAATAGACCAAAATAACTTTGTGAAATTATAAAAGAAAAAAACGCAAAATAAATTCATCCCCACCGGTTAGTATCCAAAGGGTGAAACAGGCAGATGCAACCCATGAACACGTCCAAGAATCACTCCTGGATGTGCACACGTCGAAAGATGACACCAACGATATATATTATTTATTTTCTAAGGGGTTGCGATTTGACCCTGCCACCCCTTTCAAAGACGTTCCCGTACCCCCTGTAGTTACCGATCAGATAGTAGGTACCGACGTACCAGGAACTTTCCACTGCACGCACCCTAAGGACAAGAGCTCCTGTAGCCACATGAATAAAATATACATATCATACACACATGATAAAACCGTAAAGCTTAATGGCTGCTTTCAACATAACTGAAAGTCAGTAACAAAAATTGCATATCGTAATCTAGCAATAAACAGAAGTATCCAAAGTAACAACATTCAGAAGAACCGCCGCATTTGTTCGCCTATGCGACTCAAGAGGGCGTCGCCCAAGGATCAGACGTGTCGTTATACGAAAAAAGGAGCATCTCGCCTATATTGCAGTTAAATATCAAGGTCATTCAAAAAGACTGATTGCAGCAATTTGGAGCAGCGCATGCGTGATAGAGCTGGACGAAGGGCACGGGTGAGGATAGGATGGGATCTGGACGCTTTTAGTTTCATATATACAGATATACACATGGGTATAGACACTGAACGACAGAGTACCTGGAGCGTCCATTAAATAAAAATCTGCAAGACGATAATGGGATGAAGCGTCTACATAAAATATCAGATTTTCTTTAACGCAGGGTGGGAGATCCATGGCACGCGACCGTCCTCTAACCGGCTCTACACGTACTACAAGCATCAAGGCGAGTATCCACGTATGGACCATACGGTGTCTATATACGTATATGCGATAGGGAGCTGAGCGATGGGTGCATCCGACAAGAGAGAAGGAAGATACAGGGAAGACTCGTTTCAAGCAAGAGGAAAAGAAAGTAAAAGGAATCCGTAACGAGAAAACACGTTGACCTTGGAAGTCCTAACCCACTTCTAATGCACAACGACATCCCGACACGTCCATATGGGTTTATACGTGGAATCTTCATAGATTCCAGCATGCACCTCGATCTTGGCGGGAATTCCTATATCGTTTGAATCGTACTGATGTAAACGATTAGAAAACGATATTCCGTATGCGAGTCAAGGACGCGTTTCTTCATATGGCAAAGTTTCCTGTGCGTAGTACTGACTTCTTCTGACTGGGTTGTATGTCAATTTTTTTTCTTTTAAAAAGTCCCATTTTCAAGAATTTCGTAGAACGTTGTTCACGTAACGTGGAGAATCGTAATTCAGTTTTGTGAGCTGGTCAGCATTCCTGAAACGTGGAATAGAGGATCGTTATTATCGTTGGAAGGCGGACACTTCTAAAAATTGATGTAAAATTTTATTTATGGGGTAAAAAAAATAGTTATGGCTATTCCTAAAGGTGCCTTACTATGTGTCTATAGGATTTTCATCTGTGAAGTGTGAATACTTTGTAAATGAGTGTCAATGGTCAACGCGTGGTACACCTACCTAAATGCGATACACGTGGGACGTATGGAGCTGCGTACACGAGAGATTAATGACTGTTAGTCACAGAAATTTCATCGCGACACACGGAAGCTACGGGAGTAATGACTTTTTTGTAATACATTAAGTCGATGATTAGACGTACAGCAATAATTTTAACGCCTCAAGAAATTAAGTATATGACAAATCGTACAGGTGTCCGCAGCTACACGATACCATAGTCACGACTAAAACGAAATCCATGAGCCAAAAAAAGAAAGAATTTCAAAGGTTTGCTATACCTGCCGTGAGTGCGAGAGAGCCATACCGATGCCTCCTTACGTGCGTAAGAGAAAGACAGACATACCGAAAAGCCAAATCCTGAATAAATACCTTCTCGCTTTATCTCTCATAATTTCGAGTAATCGTAACTTCTAAACCGTTCGAGATATCAAAAAGTACTAAAGATCCTTTTTTTCGCATATTTTTATCAAAAATTTTGGAAATATTCATGATATTCCAATAATGCAATTTTTACATGTACTTTCAAACGCCTATTGACTACATATGTATACTATGACTATCAAATTTAATTTTATACATATAACTATTTAAAAATTAGAAAAGCACAGATAAAAGATGCGTAGACCATCTGAACCCACGGTATCAGTACCTGATGGCGTAGTGCGTGCGCGCGCCTTACTCGTGCCAGTAATGAGCCCGCATGGTGGGACTCTCGACGTGTTTCAAATGCACAATACAGAAACGTAGGTACGTAGTGGCAAAGAGAAGCGCATGTCAAGCGGACAACACAAATAGACTACCACACGGGGCCTAACACCTGCCTCTGGTGTCACCGTGAACGGCGCGAGGCGTTCGCGAGGCACGAGGTGAAAGAGAGAAGAAGAAAAAAAATGGCTGATCATAAAACGAGCTTTGCGAGAAAACACCTTTAACGTAGGGTTAAAAATCTTATTGCCAAAGCTTATGACGCTTGGGACGACCAGGATACTCATACGTATACCTAGGGACACTCCTTGACGGCTTCCTGGGAAAAATTATGACTCGCGGTTTACCAAGACGTCAAAACGTACAGATACCAATCCGGCTGAGCAGATGGAAAAGGTGCGCGCATCCTTTTGCATCCAAGTCCATATCCGCTATGGTGAATGTATCCTTGTGGCTGCTTTCTAGGTTAGGATTTTACTAGTCTTTCCTTTATGGGTACCGTTTCCATCCCTTCGTTCCTTCCATGATGTTTTATCCTTCATCTACAATCTCGTGTTTCAAGACCCTTGCGAATGGATCTGGTAACAGTTAAGACATGATAACAGTCACTGGATGTGTGGGACAGATGGTTTTTAAAGAATTAACTTGATGCTAAGGTATAAATAATTAACCTAGAGTCTTGTTATTGTTAAGGTAGGATAATAAATGTGAGGAAAGAAAGAAAATCAGTAATAAATACCTTAGAGCCGAATGGGCGAATAATGGAGCAATGGCGTAGGCATATACAATGGCCTCATGGCGTTTTGCGGTTTTTTCATTTTGGCACGCGCACGCCCTGCCCCGTGTAAGAGGATACCGCACAAAGCGCTTTATTGTATGAAATTCAATACCCGCTAAATGCCATAGGGACACGTGGGGGATGGCCATGCGTGTCTCTCAGGGACGGGTACCCCGTGTGTAGCTCGTTCATACGCCAGTTCCAGGATCACGTCCTTCCACAAAATACTAGGTAGCACGATTTATCCCTCCAACCGTCTGATGAAAGTAATGCATGCTTAAGCGTAGAACAATAACGAAGAGTGATAGAGTGGAAGTAAAAATAAACTCTGAATAATCCATTGGGTTAGTCTCGTAGGTGGACTATGCACAGTGATGGAAATAAGGTCGACTGATGGTGGCGCAATGTAAAATCAATTATTCAAATCGTTTCCAGGAGCAGTCTGTATTGTTGACACCATTGGTAATCTGTGAATAAAAAAAAAGAGTTAATTTTACATATAACGTATATCCTTAGAAAGCATATGTGTAATTCAAAAATATATACACTTTACCATAAGAAGACAAGTGCATCGGAGCATAAGTGCATACATATTATTGCATCTGCTGACATTACTCAGTAATCATGTCTTTATAGATAACACCAGATACTTTGGAACTGTATTGATTTAATAGTGAGTCCTGTCCTGTAAAAAAAAATTAATTAATTGATATTGATCCAATAAGTGTAACAAATCATATCATGACATTAGGCCTTATTTTCATCACATGTGTCTTACAGCATGGTGGTATATCTATATGGCTCAAGGGATGATATGGACCATGTATTCAATGTCTAATCAATTACCCTGATAGGGATGATGATGCTGCGAGAACGAGCATGGCGAATCTATATAACGTGGCATATTGTCGGTATAGAGGAAAGTCGCGTTTATGGTGTTAACTTTAGGGGACTGAGGGAGGGTGTAGGTACCGTGTAGACACTGCATGGGGTTGATGCGATGGCATTTGCCATGAGCCTGGTACATTTACGATTGTAAATGGTCAACTGATGATGCCGATATACGTACACCAGACGGAGTTAGTCACGACGGGAGTCATCATTAGTCATGTGTAAAGTCATCCATCGACGATTTTGAATTTGCGAATTTCCCTGCAATTGATATATATGTATAATAAACTCACGAATGTTTTATATACGTAAGGGAGTAATATATACATATATATATTTACTTGCTGGAAGATTAATTGTTATCAGCTTGCATTGTCACATTAACAGCTGAGAGAATCGTTCTTTCGAACGCGCCAAGAGACAATATGGAAAGTCCACTGTGAGATAATCAGCCCGTATGTTATAATCGTTATGTATTTGTTTCAGCCATTATCTTTTTGCGTCGTGTTTCACCTGCTCGCATAAATAAAATACACGCATGAAGATTGGCCTCTTCTAGTTGTAGGAACATTTGTTTCTTTTTTCTAGAAAGTCACTAGCTGCTGCGTTTACGTGATAACGGTACGTTATACGTACGCTTAGCAATTGTATAATTAATAGCATCCCACATTGTGCAATATCACGAACGCATATTTATAGGTTAAGCACGGTGCAACGAAGTGTCAGACCGTTGGCAAGAATATTAGTAATGAAAGCTGAAGAAAAATTAAACAAAACGTACGGCACTACGTATTTGGAAGAAGTAATATTATTTGGAACTGGTACCTGGGTGTAGGAGGATGATGGTTAGGAACTTCTACGAAGACTATGAATCCGCATATTTGCCTATGAAAAGATCGAAGACACCTGAGGCGCCACACACCGTGTTGGTAACTCAAAACTACCTAGAGAGGCATCGCGCGACAGACATGCCACTACACAAAAGATCCTGAAAACCTTTTGAAGCGACCAGTATCACCTTTCTATTGATGCACCGTGCATTTATTGAGTACACCCTGTAGAAGAGATGCTAAGATCGAAAGGATTGACGACGAGAATAAGAGCACCGGACTAAATTAAGGACAGTCATGAGATTTTTTATATGACAAGAATTACCTAACCTAACACTTTTCGCTTTTTAGACCTAGTCAAAGACGCTGACAGATACAGGCTGATACATAAATAATAGACAGTATGGCGATCACAGGAGGTAACTCAGCGATGCATAAACGCAATAGTACTTATACGCAGTATTGCTGGGATGAATCAGAAATTTACATGCGTAATTGCACCGATTATGCTTTCGTGCAACTGGTGTTGAATTGACCCCCGTAGAGGGTGAAGGAAGATCACCGCGTATGCGGATACGTATAATAAAGGTAGGAGGGATGATATAACCTAACCTGGAGAAGGGTAGTAAATGTTGCCGGTGTCGAAGGCATTTATGCGAAGGTATGTACATACTGGACTTTTACCGCCGATGTACTGAGGGGTGGGTCGGAATGGGGTGTAGGCCGTTTAGAGTGAGAATAAATTAACCCGTGGTTGGTCACTGTCGCGACAGATGTCTCTGAGGAGCAATATGGCGCCGGAAAAGCGCAGTTTTTATGAAATCTGATAAACACAGATGAGGTTCGTGTCGGCGTCGTTACGTGAAAGAGTTAGGTTATGTTGCACACGCACGATAACAGAGTGGGACTGACAGACGTACTTTGTAATAAAAAGAAGTAACCTGGTGCGTGCCGATAATATTATAAATGCCGACAGTACCGTGATGCATTGGGATGCTTAAAAGAGAAATGGGTGTGGGAGTTTAATTAGACGTCAGATCCGTCTAATTATACAATCGTTATTTCGACAAATTGTACCCGGGAACCATGGACTATCGCGTACCTAAATCTACCCTATCTGGCGGAGACAATTAGGAATTTCGTGCAAGGCTGAAATGGATTAACAGAGGGAAATAGAGAATGGTATGAGAAGCTACGTACATAACCTATGATTCATGTCTTAACGCGTCTTCCTTACCGACGATTATATACAGCTAAATGAATATGTACACGAAACTTGGGCTAATTCGATTTTCTCTCGTTACGTAGTTACTGGCAATGGCCGCCGTTACCATAGCACAGTCCCTGCTACCCCGTCCGGGTTCAACATTACGTTT
Organism: Syrista parreyssii; assembly: GCA_030142615.1. NCBI lineage: Eukaryota > Metazoa > Arthropoda > Insecta > Hymenoptera > Cephidae > Syrista > Syrista parreyssii. The sequence goes on from JARQTG010000055.1 coordinate 472,852, forward strand.
TTCATTAACAGGCGACAAGAGAGCTTGAAAAGAAGACAAGGAGCATGCTGAAAAATGTCTTGAGTGCTTCAAGTATGGCTACTCCAACTATCACACTATGGAAACCTGAGACAAAAGGGAAGTGGAACTGTAAAGGAGCATTCGTCCAGTATGTGCCCTTGAAAGAACCCTTAATGAACAAGGGTGAAATACTACCACCAGGTATACCATAAACTCCCTATGTCTTTACTCAGCAACACGTGAACAGTACCAAGCACTTAGTAAGCGCGATCGTTCGGTTACGGTAGTTAAGTAAATTAGCGTTCGCGGTGAATAAATTCTTCACGCTACTTGGAGCTCGTCCCCTGTTATAGGTACGTACGTATGTACTTCATCCCCTAGCTTCTCCAGCACAGGACAGATAGTCACCTCTTGTCTACAGGGGGTAGATTCACCGGCATATGGCATCCCGAATAAATTTCAGCACCAGGAGTACTGGAACGAAAATAAAAACCACAAGCAAACCACACGAGTTCCAGTTTCATCCAAAAGGAACCTGGGACATCCAAGGCAGATGCTTCAAGAATTTCTCATATGGCTACGCCCGTGGACGGCAGCTTCGCTCATCGTCGGCGCTTATAATAAGAGTAATAAACGAATTAAACAGGGTGCCCGCCACGCCACTTTACGGCCCCAAGACTCTTCACTTTGGTTAGGGTGGTCCTTTAACTGGTTCAATTAGACTATCCATCCCTGCCAGGGTTAAACTTCTGCTTGTACACATTCTCTGCACACTAGAATATATAACACATGTGATCACGTAGTTCTTACACGTCTTCATCTACGTATGATATACAACATATATAATCCACGGATATCTATTCACATACACCATATATCTAAATTACATAGTACAACGTATATACAAATTCTACTTATCAAAGGCAAGAGCTTGCCACAAGATAAACATCTTGGAGAGGTCGGCACTTCGCTTACATCTCTTCCTCCCTAACGTGGCTTAACTTCCTACGTGTCCGTTGGCTCCAACCCGGACAGCGTATTCCTACACCCAGCGTACGTACATACACGCCAGGAAAGTGCCGCAGTGCGTACGTAACGCGTCACTACTGTCCCTGGAGCTTTGTGGCTTTGAAGCTTTGTGCATTCGCCGAAACAATAGGACCACGAAGAGGTAAGGAAGGGCGTGTTTGTGACACCCGTTAGATAAACAGAGCTGGATATCGTACCAGGGATTTCATCCCTTATGAAATCCACGATGCCCAATGACCCTGCTAGCCTGGATCGACCTGTAATCATAGGATACATATAATTAACAGAATTATATAAAAATAATAATAATGATTCGTTATATAAATATAATAATAATACGACACAAGCACACGTCAAAAGATATTTAACATTTACAAAACACCCTCAGGACAACCTTAACTCCTACCAAATCTTCCCACACCAATCAAAGAGCACCCTTCGTAACATACGTTTCCTAACCCCCACGCCGCACCCACGGGACTCTACTCCTCCATCCCCCCGGAGAGTTATCTACCCTTAGCTGGTACAGGGAACGTTCCTAAAAGTCCCCTTAATACCGTTCGTACGTACCGCAGCTATTCGCGTGAAGAATATTTGTCCTATAGCGATTTATCGATTAATTCGATACGATTTATATAATCATAATAATTTGAATAATTGCATAAAAATGTTAATCATTTTTTTATCACCTTCGCACACTATTTTTTTTTTTTTTTTTCTATACGCTTAATCTAATGTACACACATGTGAACCCAATCGTTACCAACGTAACGATTTGCTTGGCGAGACACTTAAGGCGCATTCACACGAGCCACTCAAGCCTCGAGTAATGCGAGCAGGATGTTTATGGGGTCCTCTTAGACTAGTAGCGTATTGCTCGTCTCTGCAGGGGGTCTATACGTGCACCCGTACCCCCATGCTGTCAGTGGAGAGCTACCCTCCTCCTACCCCCTTCTACAGACCGCTTATGTATATCCATGGGAAACGCTTAAATATTGCTTTATTAGCTCATACGAAGATACGTTTGTTCTGGCAGCGACAATGGAGCGTCCAGTACTCTGGCAGTTTTGTAGGTTCAAAGATTGTTTTTAAGGTTTATGGTGTACCGGTAGTAGGTACCATGTATGAGGTTATGGTAAAATTATATCTAGATATATATATATATATATATATGATGGTTAACTCTAACTTATGGTATCATGTGAAATTAACAGTGATTATAGTCATTAGGTAATCATCCTCCAGATTACTACATATGACTTGAGGGGGTGGGTCAATGTGTAATTAACCATGAAACAGTTACGAGCTAGTCAAGTTTTGTATGAGGGGGTGGTAGGGGGAGGGGGTGAGCTTTATCTGGATGGGGCTAATGTCATCGGTAGGTTAAGGGACGTTTTTAGGGGTGTTCTATGGTGGACACGTGACCACCAGGCTTGACACGTGGTCTATGGCCACCAGGTGGCTACGGTCACGGCACCACATCGTTAAACGCTGATACCGTGATAAGAGTTCTTCTCTACGCCCCCTAGTGAAATGACCTAAAGGCTACGCTTATACTCAGCGGGGTGCAAATGGCAAAGGGTTGTTCCGTTGAACATTTTTTTTTGTAGAGTTTGTCGTGGGAGAGTAAGTACACGAATGGAATGAATGTTTGAGGAATTTCGTAAAATTCGAAAGTTCGTATTTGAAAAATTGTTGGGTTTGAAGTATAAGGGATGAAGTGAATTTTCATGGGAACGAATGCATTGATAATTATAATGCTTTCTATGTGGGTGGTTTGACGGACCAATAAGGCATGACATGACCGATCAGTTTACCATTCACTTTGTATTATTTTTCCACGTAGCATCCACTATCTTCCTATCTTGCTCCGTGGAGTTCACACGAGTCAGTGAGGAACGGCTTTGGTATTAGGGGTGGCGTTACATAATAGGGGATGATTGCCGTTTGACAAGACCCTTTTATAAACCTTTTAATTCATCGATAGATTATGCTGGATTCTACGTACCCCTTAGGAAAACCCCATATACTTTTTTTTCTCATTACACCCCCTACTGTTACTCACCCCCTTAAATAAATGTATTACACTGAAATTAAATGTAGTATATAACATACTTTTTATGATATATATAATAAATAAATAAATGTATATATACATACATTGATCAGACATCAATTATTTATATATATCTTGCATAAACTTACATAGATACATATAAATAATCAAAGTGCCCAAGGCTAAGGGATGCTTAGAAATTTGTGGATGGTAAGGCAAGAATAAATGAATGGAGTATGAAAATTTTCGAATAACGTAACCAACCCTCCCATATGTCCCGTATAGAATTACGCGCAATGCAGAAGGAAAGGTGTGCGAGTGGCAGCATTGGTTATAGCTTATAGGTTAGGTATCTATCTTGGGACATCGGTCCGCTATGAAAGATCATTTAATACGGTTCGAGTGTCCATTGAAAAGGCATTATGGGTCCTGTGACGTTTTTCGGGGCGCGTGCCGAGACTGAATGATTTGCAAAATAAACGTCCTCTCCTTGTCACTTGATTTCCTTGCTCCGTCACTCTGCCATTTTCGGATCCTCACAGACTGTAGAGTGAGTCACGTGAATCGCGTGACTTCGCGGAAACACAACTCCACGAGTGGTCTCTATTGATGCTGTACAATTTTTATTTGGGATGCTGCGTGGATGATGTACGAGTCACATTGTGATTCTGGTCCACGAGAAGTTCCTGAAGCTTTTATCCTGTGTCCTTTGTATCTTGGTATCCTCGAAACCGGAAACGGAGAGTATCACCTTTGTGGCCAAAGAAAAAGACTCACTTAAATTTCCGGTGGTTGTCAATTTTTAAATTACTCGCATAGGCGTAGACTCTGAATTTACTTACAGTGAAATTACAAGTCTTGTTTACTGCTATCCGGAACTGTGCTACGTCATTGGATTTCCGGTTGGGTCTTTGTACTGGGTTGAGTGGCGCGTGCCAATGGTGGACGTAGAAATCTGCTCGATCCATCATGAAACGCTTGTTAGTGTCCATTGTCATCCTAGGCGCCATTTGCTAAAAGAAACTTTTCATGCTTTATATGTGGATGTAAGTTGTGTGAAAATTTAGAAAATTTTTATAACGTACTTTTTTGTTATCTTTCTTAACACCCACGTGATACTTCCTTTGTGAATGATTTCTTCGTATACATGGTGTCTTATTTAGTTCCTAATTAAGAAGTCATTTGGGTATCAATTCTCAACGGTTATAAGCGCATTAGGCTATCCCCTTTTGAAAGGATTACAGGGTTGGTTATTTGTACAAGGGGTTACCCATCGGAGACCCAGGAGACCCTTTACTAGTTTTCGTGACACCCTATATGTTTGAACACATTTGTTGATAACCCCTTGATACCCCAAACGTATAAAGTTACTCGATCTGCAAATGCCATCACGCTACTGTACAAATTGCAGTTAGTCTACACCTACGATTAATTTTACATTGGATTTTACAACCCTTAAAAATACCTATGGATATGTATTCATAAATTTTTTCCAATTTCTTAAACCCTCGTGCAACTGCCCTTAAGTACTTAAAATTAATCTATTCCACGCTAGTCTTATAGAAACCCTTTCGCCAACGTACCACGAGGGTAGTTTTAGAAAAATTGCAAAATTTATATCGGTCACGCGTGCCGCAGTTGACGCGCGTTGGATCTTCTCCCTGGGGTGCCGGACATTTCGAAGATCTCCAGGGGGATAGACACAGGACGTTAATTTATTCCTAGTCCATTCAACGACCCTTAAATGACCTAACCCCTCTTTGGGATACTTGGACGGTCGCGTGTAGACCGGTAATAAAACCGGAAGGCTGTTTTGCTTAACGAAGCAAGATGAGTGCGTGGACGGAAGCTGCATCCGAAAAAAGGCCATTGCTGCATCTAAAAAATATAGGAATATTAATGAAACACGCACAGTAATACGGTACAATAATTTGAAAAAAGTGGTAGGTCAATCTATATATCATTATTAAAAATGTCAAAATTTTTCATAGGAACCACCGAGGCTCATGGGTAATTTTTTTTCTGGTTTCTCATAAAAAATTATATGTATACCATATAAATCCTTCAAGATCCCACATACGATAGGTCAATACGGAGGATGAATCGTGGTGGAAGAAACGCGTCTAGATTCGCAGCTGAACGCATACGGGTGCCCTAATGGGCTCGAGGAAAATTCATATAAAATTTATAATGGCCCTCGAGAGCTGTCGAGAAATGGAAGAAGGAAAAAAAAAGGAGAAATGAAAGAAAGTCAGGTAAGGATAAAATGATCCCGTATCATGGAAAGATTCTTGACGACGATACGAGAAATGGTTCCTTCCAGGCAGCAGAGACCAATTTAAATCAATTTAACCCACCACCCCTGTGGCCTAAACGAGACTCAATTGGCGGACAATGGCGTTCGGCGGCGGCTTTTTTTTCTAGGGTACTATAGAAGAACAGAAGAGCCACAGGAGCATCATCCTCGTGGAGTGAACTCCTTGCCAGACTAATATTGTTATTATTCCTCGGTATGCTCGCCCTGTGACATTTTTTTTAATAAAAAATTCAAGAAACCCACAAAAGCTCGGGCGTTAAACGATTGCGTGGTCGTGGCTGGAGATTTTAATCGTGAACCCGGAACCACCCCATTTTCCCAACCAGTACTTTCATCGGATTACGAAGTTATCACCCGATGCTCTAGGGGTTGCGGGAGAGTCATATTCGTGAAGCGATAAAAGATAAAAATCCTGCGGAGGACGGATCTAATGAATGTGGGAGACCGGAAGATAAGTTGTGTACCTATTGAAAGCACAGGATTTTGGGTACAGGTAGACCGTGTGAACACTGTGAGCGTAGGGCGAGGAATCGTTCACGAACGTTAAACTAATGGAAATTAATCGGTTAGAGCGGGTAAAAGTTAATCGATACGTCATTGATTAGTCATCAGGAGTGAGGTGAGCGGCACGACGTAAATTGACGTGAGAAAACTGCTGGGCTCAAAGCATCCCTCCATTATGAAGTCCACCTAGAAAGCAGAGAGGTGAATTTCATATACATTTAATATATAAAAGGTATATGGAAAAATGTATGAAAAATATATGTGTTAAAAATTCATATAAAAATACCTTGTAAATCAAAGATCCAAAAAATCTTGTACCACAGTTCACACGATTCTACCTCATTCCCTAATAAAGTCAATCCTTTTTTTCCCTTTATCCGAATAACCCTCAAAGGGCATAGGGTGACTCCATCCCTTCCATCTAAAAGAGGGAGTAGGTCGGTATAACCAGCAAAGACTCAATCCCATTGGCGGAATAGCAGCACACGTCCTGATACCCAAGGGACGCTCCACACAAGAGGGTGTCTAACGTCCTGTTAAACGTTCGAGGGTGAGTTTTTTTTCCAGGAAGCGAAACCCTTAATTCGAAGGGCGTGCACGTCTGAGTCAGTAAAGAGTACCAGATCCAAGTGTCTAGATTACCTAAAACAGAAAAAAAATTACAGTATACCCCACTACAGTTGTACATGAAAATTGATTAAATTAAATTAACCTTGTCTGACTATAAATTTTATACCTGATACAATAGCCTAATCAAATGACTATAGCCAAATGATTGATACCTAATCAAATCCCTATACATCTATATGCAATCAATATCAGGTCAATCAAATATGTATAAAATTGTTATAATTTTACCTGCATTAAAAAACTGTTATATCATTTAACAGTAATAAGTGCATAACCAAGTCCTTTTCCCACTCCTATTAACCTGAACGCATTACCCATCACGGACCACGCGCCTGGAACAGCTTTACTTCGAAATACCGGAAGCAGCCGGCATCAGCACGAGCCACAAGATGCGACTAGTTTACCAATGTGATCCTACGTCATCTATCCTCACAGTACATCCACTCCAATGTCCCTGTAACAGTAAAAGTACATATATCGATAAAGTAATAATCTAAACATTTGCTACGCTACATATTGTCTCGATAAAAAATTACATAACCTAAAAGCGTCCTTAGATCCTGTCTGTATCAGATATGACAGACAATAAGAAATCATCATAGAGCACAAATAACTGGAACGTAGAGTAAAGAGAAGACACGAACCACACGTGGATGACAGGTGACAGAATATAAAACGAGCAAGCGCCTAGTTGCCTCCTACGTGTTGCCTTCGAGGCACGCGACAAGCATTGTATGCAAATGTTCAAGCAGATGTACGGATAAGGATGAAAATTCACCCTTTCGAGTTTACTAGAACTCTAACCTCCTCCATTCTAGCATTAGGAATCTAATAGGTAGGATATACGAATCTTACATTGAATATTAGCAAGTATATGTATATGCAGCTACACAACAGCCTACGCAGTTCCGGGAGCGAGGTTAAAAGTTTGGTTAAGGAAGTTCCTATGAGAGGTTAGGTATAGGGATTATTGTTTTCAAAGTTTGGTACTTACGAGATACCATGAACGAAATAAGCTGGGAGGGATATTTAAACAAGTAGGGAAGCTGATTAACACTCTTAGATCTTAACAGATAGGTTATGTTTTTGACGCAGACAATAGACAGCGAGTATTCGTTAAAGTAACAAGAATTATCTATGTTGGTGACTACTGGTGTTGGTTGAAGCATCGATCCTCTTATCGATGGCTGCTTAAGATCAATGAGTATGCATATTATAGAGATACTATATGGTATCCTTATACGATTATGATTAGTGTACAAAGGCCAGTGGTAATAAAGGGTTAAATTGTAATTAGGTTTGAGAAGTGAAGGTATGTAAAAAAATAAATAAATAAATAAAAGAATTATTTGACAAAGAGCAAAACCAATAGTTGTCTCGTGATAGGATTTTGATGAACAATTTTAAGAAACACCTCGTTGCACCAGCAGCAACGAGGGGATGAAATCTTCCGCGCAGTTGGTACCAGTGAGAATTTCACTTTATTGCCACAGAAATGCGTCCAGAGTTAGATAGTGTCAGGGACAACGTACCACGCTCTACCTATAACATGGTCCCCACGTACAATAAAGCCAGTTCCGTACAATAGCCGTAGCAACAATCAAATCAGAGCGCTATCAGCTCAACCCCATTATCCTTTGATCCGCGAAGTGGGTTGTTCATCCTCTAGCTCACTAGCGCACTCTGTCGTTCAGTAACTCCCTCGCTCGCTCACTCCCTCGAATGTTAGCTCGTGGGGCGGCAAACACTCTGATTGCCCACCCCTCTGTATTTAAACAGCCTCGAACTCTCGTGAGCGTCGTGCTGTGACGGGGTTAGAGAGCTGAGCTCTACCTATCTGCTGTATCCTCCACTTCGTAGACCTGGGGTGTCCCTGAAGTTTTTTATTCAGCTTCCTCGGTCTACTCACCACCCTGATGCTTCCTGAAAGAAAGAAAAAATTGCGGAGTTGAAGTATACTGAACTTTGTTTCTTTTTTAATAGTTACCTCGAGGATGATGTCCAGGTAATCCTTTAGAGTGTTGACCACGTAACTGGACGTCTACCAGACACCTGCCGTACACGTGGTAGGAAGGAAGTTGACGTTAGGGGTAATGCCGCACGTGCCCTGAGAATTACACATGCATGAAGAGATAGCTGAGGTGGTTAAGGGTGCTGATACGAGGTAGAGGACTTCGCTCAGGTATGCATGTCATACGTGGATTTTATGCTTGTACCTTTCCCGTGGATATCACTTTTCGTTTTGTGTATGTATACAGGGTGAGAGAAAGGAGTAGTCGACGTGGTACTGATCGGTAGCAGCTTCATCCCCCTCCTTGATCAAACACATCCCTTGATCGTGGCTAATTGTGAACTCGGTGTCTGGGCCCGTCGCTCGCCAACGTTAATCCCTTTTGGAAAAGGGCTGTCGGGCAAACAAAGGCCCCTGTTACGGTCGCCCTTAAATTAAACAACAGACGAATCCGAGGACTCACGAATCCCATCATCCTGAACCCTGGATCCACGAATCAGTAACATCGCTGGAATTTCAGGCTGATGAACCAGGTCTGCGTCTATACAATATTGTACATACATCCAATACACAGCTACTGTACACGCAAATATACCTGAAGGGTAGTCTGAGTACAAGGGCTACATTTTTACCCAGGTTAGGTCACATATCTACTCTACCTAACCACCTTGCCCGGGAATGGCTCCAAAGGATTAACCAACTCCTGGAAAGGAATTGGAGAAATGGCGATCACGCAATTCCAAGCTGGGCTGCTGAAGCCTCGATGGAGATGTTTGCGGCGTGGGTTCACGTTCGATCGAAGCGTAACGGGCCGTTGTCTTGGATGCGGGTACCTGGTAGGGAGGCCAAGAGTGATATGGAAGAGGGTTCTCCCTGGGACACCCTAGTCGACCCAACCCAGAGACCAGCTGATTACAAACTCTACCTATATAACAAGTACCAAGTAACGGTATTAGCATCATACTCCATATGACATAAAATAATAGGTACGTCTAAGTATAAAAAATTATAAACTTAAAACATCCCTTACGTAATACAAGCGTTTTCTTTTCTCTTCAGGTATGATCATCATAGGATGGATTTTTGATTGGTCGAAAAATTCAACGAGCATCCCCTGTAACATACAGTCGCTGTAGTTAAATTACAATGGTACATATATATATGACACAGCACATATGAACTAGTAAATTGGGACCTGGTCCGGTACCTAACAGGGTCGATCGATCCTCGTAGAAACGACTAGGGGTGGCTCGGCCGATTAGACACCCTTGAAAAGCAACCGCTCCAATTGGCTGGGGATGGCCACTCCCGTAGGCGGTCCCACGACACCCGGGACAGCAGACACTCTGCCAGCTACCAACGTGGTTAGTTAACGTTGCCGCTCAGTCCCCAGCGCGACTTTGAGTCGCACGCACCACGCATCTCGTACTACGCACTACGCACAAAACGCAAGCGCGACAATCGTGCGCCGCGAGTGGCTACTTAAGTGAAGAAAAGATTTACAAACTTTTCGTACAACGTGTATTCGACTTCCGGTATGAGAAGACGGACACGACCTTGCGACGCTGTGAAACTAATGAATTTTTCTTTCAAGTAAACAATGAGTTAATTAAATATTTGTAACGGGAAGTGAATCTAAGGAAAATTACGCAAGGACTGTCTTAACTTGATACTTTTTCTAGTTTTGAATACCGTGATTTTTATATCCCTTAAAATGTATTACTGTCATCTAAAATTACTTCGCCAATCAAACGCATATCAAATAGTATGACAGGACGTGAAATAAATTCGTATCAGTGCACTGATAAACGTATCCTGTAAATACTAATCGTTATTTACTAGTCAAATAATTAGTGTATACGGTTTGGGCTTGATGGCACCAAAGAATCGCACCTAGCTGTGTACCAATTGTGATAAAAAAATAAACCAGATCCAATATCGATTGTGACCAGAGCCGAGACATCATATTACCCAAGGATCCTCGACTATGGTTGTATTGTAAGTAAATAAGAATTAAGTACAAAATTCAGATCGATCATACCCAACGATATCTTGTACTAAAAATTCAAATTTGATTTTCGCGCCTTTTCTTAATTCTCTCCAAAAAAATACTCCTAAGCTTTTTTTTACAGAAAAACTTGTACCTCGCAATGTTTATTATAGTGAAAACGCATCTAGAGGATGCTCGGTGCATCTTATACGAGTCAAAGAGGATCGATTACTCTAGACTGCAAAATTTCTCTAAAACCATGGGCGTACAGAAGCTTTCCTATTGGCGCGTGGGCGTGTTATCACGCGTTCCCATTGGTTGGCAAGTCTGACCGTACACCTTATTTCTACAGTATATAAAGACCAGCTCCCAGCATTATTTCGCGTTCTAAACTGAAGTCAACGCCGCATGGCAGACACGGTATAACAAGATCCAATGGAATCTCACAGTGGGATCCGGATAAGCAGGAGTTAGAGAACGTCCATGGGTTTACAGGAACGCGATTACGGATACGAGCATTGCCGTTCGTCACTGATGGTGGGAAACGCAACGCCCTGAAGACAGATTAAACGAATGTCTTCGTAAGACGATCCCTTTTATCCGGCATCTCGCTGTGAGAGCAAAAGAACTTTTTCAAAGACTTATAATACTTATGTCTTTATATCCATAGCCATATAAATACATATAGCTATAGCTATAAGGATGTATAATTGTACTTACAAACATATACAGAGTAAGAAAATACTTGTCCGCTACATTCTATTTCAAGTGGCAAATAGAAGCTGACAGTTAACCAGGTATTAATTATACTCATGTGATCCACTAGAGACTCAAGTATTCGCCCACTCTATCCTATTAACGAACGACGCTCAGAATCGACATTTGACTAGGAAATTTATAAATTTAATAATCCAAAAAATTAAACAGCTTGTTCGCAGCCTGGTTAAGTTTATCCCCGTCGACGAGGTAGGCTTAATCGAGTCGAACCGATTCGAAATCAATAACGATTGAAATTTGCAATTCAAGCGCCATGACTATTGTCGCTGAGTCAGCAATACGGAAAGATGTCGATTCTAGAGTGGAGCATCGGTATGCCTCCTGGAGTAGTTGTCACCCGGGGCACACTGGGATAACGGATCCCGTAACAAGATAAACGTTACTCCAGAAGTTAATAATACATACGCACGTGTATAGATATACATATATATGTGTCTAGAAATCGTATAGAGAAATCGCACAACAATCCCTGCAATGGCGGACAGACAGTACTTAATGCTTTAGGCTCCAGAGCGAATATCAAACGAGTATAATTGAATATCTGGTAAAAGTTAATTTCTAAAAGTCTCGACTTAATCTCGCGTGCGATTTTAATCGCCTATCTATCCATAATAGATCGATCCATCGACAGGCTTAGCGAGGCTTAAGCTTGGATCGAATGCCGTCATCTTTAAAAATCTATCTAGAGTTAAAGGTGGGGCATTCGAAATGGACCCGTGTCGAAATTCTCTCAGTGTAGAAGATTGATCTTGGCCTTGTGCCGAGCAAATCATTATTTGCCCATCGGGATTTCGAGACCAAAAGACATCGAGTGGGTGACAGCCGCGTGGGATCGCACGTAATAGATGGTCGATGTTGCCAGTTCACGTTCTAAGCATTTTTCTCCCTGTCCGCTACTTTACTTAGGTAACCATAAATACAAAGTAACGAAGGATCTAGATCCTAGGATCAATAACCATAATCTATAAGAATTACCAGTTGACAGTAAGAGAACATTTTGAATGATGAAATCCCCATTCGTTCACCTCCTGGAGATAATCCAGGACCCCCAGGAAGGATACGTGTAGGCAAACTGAGAATGAATCTAGGTATAGTTAACACTTGAGATATCCTGCACGCGCGTCCAGGGGACAAGGAATTAACTTGTCCCTAGGTGTAGGCTAATCTACGAAGACGATCTTCCTGAACGCGTCCTGGGTATAGGTAAGTAGGTAGGCAAAGGCCAGACGCGGTGGATAGAAAGCACAGGATTTTTATCAGGTCTTTCACGTGATATTTAGTGGCGAGTTCACCGCAGGATATCTAGCTTAATATCTCAATGAAGCCACCTATGCCTCGAGCAGTTCCTAGGCATTAAGGTATGTCCACACGTGTCTCTCCACCTAGCTACGTATATATCGTCACATATGTAGCTAAGCCAATCTTGAGCGTGGATCGCCGACCGATGTATCATCTTACGCGGTGCTAAGGCGATGACTTTATCACCGATCCAGGTAATCATTCACCAAGCATGGTTCCCCCATTGCTGCTTTGATACTTTTACGTTTTTACCTAAAAAAAGGAGAGAAAAAAGAAATAAACATTACACCATCTCTTCCTTGCACCGAAGTGTCTGTACGTATAACTGCCAAGGACCTTACCTTGTATACCATCCTTATCCTCTTCCTCGTGATCCTCGTAAACGCCTTCGCGACAGTACCTGGACAGTTTTCACCCTGCGGCCAAGAAGATACGTCTTCCTGAAGAGAATCGACGTCCTGGCATTCCACGTACACTTGGACCTGGGTACTCTGGACTTATACAGTCAGGCCCACCATAGACGTCATCTACATCGGTGATCCTGGTGCTGGTCTTCCTCGAGTAGGTTGACGTGATGACCGTAAATGTCCAGGTTTACATACCACTCGATAAAACCACGTTGCAACTCCTAACCTCGTGGGACGTTTGCACCGTTCCTCATATCTGCCCAAGACACATGGTCCTCATAGGTGCACGTACATGGTCCAGGTCATTCTTTTTACCTGTATTGATAAAAATCATAAGGTAGTGCACGATGCACGATTATTCTCTATAGGATATGCTTCACTGACCTCTGATACTGTTACGACCTCAGCATTCATCCACAGCAGGTTGGTCCAGGTCCAGTGGGCGTTTACTCTCTTGATACACCCATGGTCAATGACTTCTCAACATATTTACACAATATATATATACTCACTCATAAAACATTATTGACAAATCACTAACTGAAAAATTCTTATGCTGCGAAGAGTTCAGAATTTCTTCTGGTATCAATACCAATCCACACGATACAAGATCAGTTTAATCATAACCCTTACATAGGTTATTGGAACAGGTTATCACCAAGATAAAATGATAAGACTGGACCAAAACCAATAGATATTTAAAAAAAAATTTATCTCACACCTCTCTCAAACTTCCTTTAGATTACCATGTTCTGTATAAAGAAAAATTTTCCTCCATCAATTCAACACCCTAGTCTCAACCCTTAATCCAAACCCCATTGGGTCCTCAAGCATTGGATTTTCCTATAGTATTTCCTAGGATTAATCTCACGAGTGAATGAGCTGGTAAAGGGATTTCTGGGAAGCCGCCGAACACCGGTGTCAGCCCACCCACGATCACCCATAAGTATAATGCTAGGTACGACTGGTGTACCTACATACCATAAATCCGGATTTTATCTCGAGTGTCGCGACGCTCTTGGTTGCGCAATGCTAAATTAGAGTTTCGTTCGGTACGACTTACTAATTTCATGATTATAGATATAGCCCATACATTTTTCCAAAAGGTAACTCAAAAAAGTAATCATACCATCCATACGAATCTTAATATTCAATCATTCGAATACAAAGATCTAAAAAAAATCTAAATGATCATCTTCGATCTTACAACACAGATACGATACGGTGGCAGGCGTCAAGCACGAAAATTATATTTGTTAAAATATCTACTTCGGATAAATTCACTGATAATCGTCAAAGACTTCATTAAATTGATATCGATATCGGACGAAAGTTTTAAACGAGCTCAGAAAACCGTTATGTACTCAATATTGTCCCAGGTCGTGATTATGCGTAGCCGACAGTTTGTAAATGCTAGTTGACACTTTGAGACGTGTGCAGCGTTTAGAGAAAATAAAGTAACAGCCGTTAACGGTGAGATAAAGTTCAGTCGTCGGTATAAAGAAATACTTGTAGGGTCAAAGGTCACGATCACTTCTTGCCGCTGTGCATGCAATGCTAACGCAAGGAACTTACATACGCGGATACACGTTGCGAATGGTAAAAAAGGAAGTAAAAGGATCCATCGATCGGTATATGGCCCCAGGAGGTCTTCGAGTCTCCTTCTGCACGCTTCGGCAACCTTCCATCTACGTGCGCCGAAGCTATCCCGACGTTTACAGTCGCCCACCGCGTGTCAATTAAATTTTGAATAATAATTTGTGTGTATCCATAATAACGTTTGCCCGGTAGGCGTCAGTGACCGGGGGGGGGTGGGGGGGGGGTGGAGGAGATGAAGGAGAATGACGAAGAGAAGAGGTAGAAGGCGGTCTTGATGTTTCTTGAGTCCTGGTCTGTCCTGCGGAAGACTTGGTAGAGCCGGAGATACCACCAGGAAGTAACCTGAACCTTCTCCTGGTGAAGAGGACCGTAGTAGAACGACCTATTGAAAATATTGATGTTACCAAGCGGACACCAATTAGTTCTGCCATTGATAATATATGAGGATCATTTGTTTCTTAATATTACCAGATGTCTTTTGGTTCACGATTTGAATTAGCTCCGCTACTTCCTGCTCCTAGTGGTCGACTGTGTAACGAGGTTCGATTTGTCTCGTGCCAAGTCCAGTGTAATACCTTGGCGGGGAGATTCTCTCTATATGATCCTCGTAGATGCTCACTGGACCAACGTATATGTATACGTTGCTGGTTCTCATTAGGAATTTTTCATACTCTGTTCCAGGAGTCGCGTGGGGTCGCCGACGATGTCAGCGACTGTCGCCGGTAACCAGCAGCAGCAACATCCACATCAGGAATGGGATATCAATGATTCCAATGTTCCCAGGGTATGACTATTGAATGTTAAATTTATTAAATATACCTTAATTTTAAATACCTGTATGCTTTGTGCGTGAGTAAAGGACGTTGTAAAATTAATGACAGGTCAGATTGGTTTGGATCCGTGACAAAGACCCGTGGGGAATATCCAGAATTTTCAAAATTACCTGCTACCTCCTTATTTACCTGTTGGGAAACACCCAAGTAATTAAATGACGTGTATGCACGGGAGAGAAGGATACGTTAGATTCATAGACGAAAAGATAATAAATATACCTCGACAACGTCTTCAGATTCCTTGCTGCCTCTTGTCGTGTTTTTCATTCTGAAAAGATATAGGATGTCAATTAAGAAGGAATAACTTTTTCATGCAGATCGTAGAGTACGACCCCTGGTGCGAGTGGGCAGACGGACACGTCCGAAGAGTTTACGGACCTGATTGCGAGGAAGCGCGTCGACATGCCTCCGGATGGGCAATGAGAAACACGAACAACCACAACGTGAGCATCCTCAAGAAGTCCTGTCTGGGTGTTCTTGTTTGTTCGCAAGGTTGCATACTGCCAGGAGGTGGCAGTGTGCATCTGAGACCAGCAATATGCGACAAGGTTAATAACGATAAAAGAATAGAAAGAGTTTATTGTCGATTCTTATTGTATCGGCCTGTAGCTTCTTATTTCTTTACCTTTTTACTCCAGGCACGAAAGAAACAGCAGGGAAAACCCTGTCCCAATAGACAATGCACAGGACGATTAGAAATATTGTCCTGTCGTGGACATTGTGGCTATCCTGTTACTCACTTCTGGCGACATACGGAACACGCCATTTTCTTTCAAGCTAAGGGTCAACACGATCATCCGCGTCCCGAGGCTAAATCTACTTCCGAAGCCAGGAGGAGTGTCGGTGCTGGCAGACGTGTTCGAGGATTGGCAGTTTTATTGGCCAGAGAAGCCGCCCTGGGCTCTAAGGTATGTCAATCACCTGTTGAGCGTGTCAAATACGACGGCGTACGATTAGACGATGGTGAAATTGCATCATCTACGTATAACCTTATTTCTTGTGCTGCTATCGAGATCTCTGTGTTTCGTTCTAGTTAATGTCTCTGCGGGGAACTAAAAGATCAAATACAGAAGCTATCGAACAACCTCCGAGAACGACGCAACCTCCGCCCTTAATATCGGACAAAGGTAAACAATGCTTTTTATGCATGTTTTTACTTTAAAAACACTCCACTTACCTTTATGGCTTTGTCGGGACACATTGCACAATGTAGTAGAATTGTGACGAGTGGAAGAACGCCTTCTTAGCACTAACCAAACACTTGAAACACACTGGACACACTTATATGATACGCGATCTATCAACGACGGTTAAGACGTTCGCGCGCCATTTGACGTCAGTATTTATGTTTAGTCGTCTGACAGCAGAGCGTCGCTGCTGTCGTTTCAGCTTAAAAAATATAAACGTTACACAGAAAATAATGTGAGCGCGATCGTTTATTTTTCTGTTATTTGGGTTTGTTTAAACATTAAAGTATTGCTTTTCTTTATTCTTAGGATATTCCTGCTCCTGTTCGCCTTTTGAATGCGTATGTGGACTTCAAACAAGTATGCCTTCGTATCAACAGACTCAGCATCAGAACACCATGTACCCTCAATCAAATCCTACGAATGAAACTCCCTATTGGATCCAGGAAGCAGTACAGAGTCATGAAAACACCCTAGGCTACTGTTTACCTAACCAGGTCCCACAGGAAGCCTCGTATCCAGATTTCCCGACGTTCACCGGCGACCTCTTTCAGCCTGAAGAAATTTTCCAATTGGATCAACCACTGAGACCAGACTTCCCAATGAATCCTCAGGACATTGCTCGTTCACCACCGACCTTGCTAGATCTGGGAAGTGGTACAATTAAATACGAGGTAAAACAAAGTCAGGATCAGGCTTATTGGAGTCAGCTTCTGAGCGAGGACTCCAGCAGTAGTCATTTGAGCCTTCCTCATGCTCAGGATGAGAGACTTCAGTTTCCAGGCTTCGAATCTGAAAAGGACATCAATGGTTTCCATTCAAGAAGACCCGTCAATTGTTATGGCGATGAGAAAGGTGCTAATCACAGTCAGAACATGACGGACGCAATGAATTATCCCGCGTACGCGAGACCTCAGGATCAGAAAGACTTCGCAAGTGATAATATGAAGTACGATCCGAAGAATGATCCTGGACAGACCTACTGGGCTCAGAGTCATGAAAATAGGTCCCACTTTCCTAGTTTTCAGGCCCAAAAGGAGGACAATGGCCTCGCCACCCGTAGACCGCCCACCTGTTTCGTCTCGAACAAAGAGTCCAGTCAAACTCAGCCGCTTAATGATCGAATGAACTATCCTGTCTACCAGAAGCCACCGCCGACAAGTCACAAGTCAATGACTCAAGTTCCAAACCTGGATGAGACGATTCACCCTAGTCACAGTCCCGTCCCAGAGAGCAATGTAACACCTTTTGGAAATTTCGAAGCTTACCATCAGATGATAGATACAAGCGTCATGAAGAGTCCTAACCAACGTTCACCGATACCAGGTCATAGAGTGTTAGATGATAGATTAACCTACGTTAACCCTACTGAACAGAGCTCCGCCGTCTCTGAGAGACTCTATCCAGATCAGACCTCAGAGACTACTATACAGTCTCAAAGTAGTCCTGAACCCTTCTTCTACCCTAATAACGAACGTTGCCATTACACGTGCGAAGTCCTGGACACGCGAATCCCCCAGATGCCACTACCTGCTGGGCACAATGTTAATTATGCTGACGTCAGTGACCTGGAGGTACCGCCCTTCGTGGATTACACCCTAGTGGGCATGTTGTGTAGCCCTGGTGATGATGATCCGTCGCCGGGACTACTTCCTGGATGCACTCAGTCTGGCCAGACATACGTTCCTAATCACTAGACGATAGACAACGTTGACTTGTACTTGTATTATAAATAAATAATGATAGTCGCACCCCGGAATCAAATGTTTCTATTACTTTCATGTAAATACTACAGATGGCAGCACTATACTCGTTCCATGCGAATACCAAAATCTTCTTCTACTTCGTTTGTAAAAGTCACATTATTTATTTGTGATGTATTTATTCATTAACAGATACTCTCACGATCACAATTGTGTATGTATATCTATATGCATATATTCATCGAATACAAGCGAAACATTTGAAATAGCGAAAGTAAGTATATACTGACAAAATGGCGCGAGTTTTCCTCCTTCATTTGAAATTACAATTAACGTGCGACACGATCAACCGTAAGGAAGTCGACTCTTGAGAATTCTCTTGTATAAAAGAATTGATTTTTTTTTTACTACGTCCACGTCAACAACAAAGATAACGGAAGTCGATCTCCAGGACCTAGGGAAATACGACTATCATAACTGCAAGAAAATTCTCTAAGTGACCATCCGGTTCTCGTCGTTGGTCGTGAAGTAAACATAAAAATGACTACGTGTCACGTCGCACTCGTTGGAAATTAATATACGCATCGGTTAAAAGAATATGGACTCACGCAACTCGGAAAATTGGAACTCAACACGATCCAATTTTTGTCGCATTTGGAAAATGTATATATGTATAGCATATATATACAGATATATATTTTCGTTGACACAACTTACAGTTTCCAACTAAAATAAAATCTTAACGATAGAGAATAATGAGAGAATCGAAGAAAAATATAGAGCGTAAGATTGAATTTTATAGGTTTCTTTGTCCTCCGCTAAATATACATTTTTTTTTCTTTTTCATTTTGGTCGCGACCTATATTCTACCTCATGGAAATACCATTCGCATTAATCGACACACATTACGTCTAATTACTGTCTAATGGTAGAAAAAAGATAGGCTCGAGAAGAAGATGATGAAAGATATTGAATTAACAAAAGTAGTGAATTCCTTAATGATTAAATTTTCTTAAAAAAAAATTAAATTACTAAATTCGTCCATTAGTTTCTTCCTTATCGTGCTTCCCCTCTGCTGTGGAAAAAACGTTCTTGCTTCTTTCGAATATCCAAAATTACCCCCAAAAAAAGCACTGCTCATGACGAACATTCAAAACCGTACGATCTACGTATGAAAATAAAAATCCCACGAGACACGATTATTCAAGAAAGATTGATTACACGTTCCACTTTGAAAATTTGATCAAATAACATGAAAGCTTCCTTCTTTTCGAAATGGAGCTTACAAGTATGTCCAGGCACGTTGCTTTTTGATACTCGTTTCTATTATTCGTTTTCATTTTTTTCTCCCTCCTCCTTTTCAACCCCTCTGCACACTTATCCAAAAGACTTTCAATTTTCATCCTGCAAATGCCGTTCACAAAATCTAAAAAAAAAAAATGAAACAAAAGCAAACAAACTAGCTAAATTCCGATTCTGTCGCTTTTATGAGAACGAGTAATTTTAAGACATAGCCTACAAACAAAAACTCGAGGTAGGGAAAAAGGGAACTACTTTCAAAAATGTCACACGAGGCGTCATCTCAGATCGGATTTCAAGGTATAGAGAATCCACGGCTAACCTCAAAAAACAAAATAATAAATGTGTTCCTTAGCTTCGACTTACAGGCGAAAAGGAAATACGTACGTAACAATGGTGCTGGTGCATAATAATACAAAGTGTCTAGAATCTCTAGAATTCGACAGCCATGAATTCCATAACCTGAAATAACAAATATACAGACGATAACCTCAAAACGCTACGAAACAAATTCATCTAGAAATACAAAGAGAGAAAGAAAACGATACGCTTACGACACGGCATCGTTTCTATATTATCATTAATAATATATACAAGGAGTTGCTCTTCCTTAAAGTCCTACAGTCTTAGCCCGAATTATCGTCAATGTTCTAAATGGTAAGTCGCGACGATTACTTTGGGCACTTAGAGATTAGCCAAGAGTCAAGAGACGAAAGAAGGATCAGGACAAGAACGAGCAAAAAGAAAAACGGCACTAAAGACTCTTTAGCAAGGAGTACAAACATGACGAGAGCAAGGTTACTCGATCTCGAAAGTATCTGCGATATTCGATTATCGAAATTGTTAAACCAATCGATCCTTTCATTGTCTTTCTATCCAGTATTACAACCAACAGCATCGCCCGACGTTCTTACAGAAAATTAAAAATACAAAAACGAAACACTACGACAACTCTTCATGTAAACACCGATCAATCACGCCCGCTTGACGTTCACAATATCAGAAGCGCCGCCATTACAAGGCTAAGTCGACAACCAATCCCAGCTGTCATTAGCGCCTACGTTAAATAGTTGTAAAAACTTTCAAAGTATCAATCACAGCTGCTATATACGAATCTTACTTGCGTCCTAATATCATAAAATAATACCTTAAAAGCAGGAAATTCGCTCAAACCGTTCATTCTCGTTAGAAACAAAAAAAGATCATAAGCCTGTACGTTACATGAGCATGCATATGCGAATACATGCATATCACCTTGTGCCTGTACTCGTATGATAGTATTAACAATAATAAAATAATAATAGTGATAATAAATAAAAAAAAGAAATTCAACTATTTCGCGTTAACGTAGACTACAGTGACGTTTAATTCAAAGATGAAAAATGACAGCTTTGAATTATCTAACGAATGATAACGTTATCGTTTTTTTCTAATTACCACAGCACTTATCCCGAATTATAATAATTAGTTCTGATTAATTACACAGTAAGATAGTCGTGGTACAAAGCGAATGGCCCCTTCCCTGTAGTTGGACCAGGAGATCAATGTCCCTTCGAGGGGTCATCTTCTTACGAGTTAGAACGTAAATGAGTCCCTTACAATACAGACACTGATATCGTGAACCGTTCGTCTTCCTTTTCTTTGTCTTTTTTTTTTTCTTTAAATTATAGCTTATTCACCTCGACGTTACGTTACGTTACATTAGAGCTTAGACTTGGAGATTTTTGAGAGAAAGAAAACAAAAAAAAAGGGAAAAGAAGAATATTTAAACAGGAAACCTGCAATATTTACCAAGAGCATTTCAATCTCCTCTAATGCACTATAAATAAATTGGCTAATCGTATATTTTAGGTATGCGCTCGATTACTATCTTTTTTTTTTAATATTTTGCCTTTCTTTTGTTTTGTTTCTTTGTTCATCTCCTTACTAATCGCCATTGCACAAGACAGCTACGCAGGACGCATCCTTTTCTTTTGCTTTACAAAAAATGTCTTACGTACTAAGGATATTATGGTACGCGAATATTGCACACTTTCTTGTTGTTCTTTCTTTTTTCTTTCTTCGTTTTGCATAGGCGTATATACGTGCCTATATATATTATACATTACGACCGCGCATATGTACGATATATATGACTGTAGATACGAAAGCATTCACGATTCTGTAAAACTTACAGCTATTAGAGACTTTTACAAGATCCATGAGAATAAGTGCATATACTTTGATGCACGGATTCGCGATTGGTCAGTACGCGTGGGAAAAAGAAAGAAATGAATAATAATGATTAATCTACGATTGTGTCTTCAGTAACAACTGGAGCTTTCGGATTTGTTCTGTCAGTGTGAATAAATGAAAGATTGAAACTAGTGTAGATTATAGAATAGACAACGTGTTCGTAAGGTCCGCTTATTCCATTTTGTTTTGTACGTAGCAATAATGCTATAGGCGTACGTCTATGCTAAAAGACTGACCAATCGAATCAACGGTCACGGATGAAATTCGAATTTTGTTCTATTTATCTTTTATATCTTTGTTGTTGTTGCCTTCGTAAGTGAAAAAGAAAGAATATAAATTTCTATGCAGTCACAGCTATCCACAGCAACGATAAATTATGTTTCGCTCGTTAATTTCTTTTAAACTTTAATTGTATCACAATAAACTGCCAGCGCGACAATTTGCTCTGGTGTTAGCTTCTTCGTATTCTTGCTTGTTTTTTTTTTTTTTTTTTTTACCAACTCGCACGTAGTACCACACTCTGAATTTTCTCTTCTTATAGATTACCTGCTAAAACCTAACTTTTAATATCACGGATGCGTTTCGAGGCTCTGGCAGGTTTTGGCCTTGTTCCGTACTTCCGGATCGTTGGGGACTTGTGATGATTGGAATTGTCCAGAAGACGAGTTACGTGTGAGATCCTTGAGACTTTGTTCATCGTATTTTACTCCATTAAGCCTTCGCGATCTTCGCACGTGCTCCCGGCAAACCCAAAGAGAATTTCGAATTGAAAGATCAGGATCTGACTCTTGTTTATTACTGTTGATTTTTTGCGGACGCTATCTCCACTTCCTTTTGCACCGGTTTCACCCGCACTCTGTAGAATTTCGTACCCTGGGGTACTCTGTATCGATTCTCGGACTGTAAGCAAATACATTGTGAGATTGAAATCGTTTGTGAGAGTGAGATAAAGTTGAGAGATCAGTGGTCCAGGAGGAGACTTACCTTCTTGGCGTGACAGTACTCCTTATCGACAACCTTGCCGAAAGCGTAGGTCCTCTCGGGAGTGCCGTCAGGATTAATTCGTAAATCCAATCCGTCGTTGCAGTCCGAATTAAGGAAAAACAGCGTGTTACTCTCCTGGAAAAGCATGTAATTTTTGTGCGGAGGATCCCAGGCCACGAGAACGACGTCGCCAGGATTACAGCTGGTGATGCTAATGTGATTTTGTTGAATACTGCTCAAAGTACTCTTGGTTAGCTTATCGCGCATGTGGGTTGGGAAGAAGGCATCGCGACGGTTGGGTTCGGGACTGGTCGCAGCATCCCGACTCAAAGATTCACATACCACCGCAACGGAGGCATTCATCTCCTTGTCACGAGCTTCCACGGTTGAAATGTTCGAGGATGAAGCATCCGCATCGTATCCTCTTCTTGAACGTTCCTTCACCAGCTCAACCTCCAGGCGAACCTTGTCAGCCTCCAGTGCTTCTACTTTCGCATCCGCAGTTTCCTTGCTCTCGCGGGTCAATCGTAATTCAGCGATTAATCTATTGTTCTCATTCTCCAGCATCTCCACTCTTCCAGACAAACAGGCAACCTCGCCGTCCTCTTCCAATCTTACTTTCTTTGACTCGGAGACTTCTACCTCGTCGCTCTTACGGTGATTATCCATCTGTGCTTTAAGCTTGTCCTTCTGCGCCTCCAAGGCATTGAACGCCTCCTCCAGTCCAGCTCCACTCTGACTCATCTTCAGCCTCTCTTCGTTCAACTCCTGACGAAGCTTATCTCTCTCAACCTCCAGATCGTGAACCTGACTTTCGCGCTGCTCAAACATTTTCCGTTCCGCAGCCATATTGGCTTCCAAGACAACCTTGTCTGCCTCTAGATTCTCCACCTAAGCGAACACGTCAAATTTTATTATGTACCTCAACTACATAGGCAAGTGAAAACACCAGATTGTATTCCATGAAATATATACCTTTTCGCTCAAAGTTTGCCTCGCCATACTCTCGGATTCCGTCAATCGCCTTATGGTGTCCTTGTATTGTTCACACTCTTTGGCCAGGGCGATCTCCCTCGTCCTATGCAATTCCATCTCCCTGTCCTTCTCCTCGACCACCGTACTCATAGCTTCGTTAAACCAGACCTGTTTCTCGGTGTCGTTCCTCTGCTTAGCCAGGCGCAGTTCATGATCCAATTTTGCAGCACAATCCGACCTCTCCTTTTCAATAGCCGAACGAATGGAGGCAGCCATCTTGTTCTTCATATCCTCATTAGCCTGAGCAAGGATCGCTTCATGATTGGCCAGCTCGATCATGTCTGGTCGCTGTAACATAACGATATAATTTCATCAATACATAACCAAATACGAACGAGACCTCATAAATAGCAACATGATCTGTACCAACCTCAATTTTCTCAAGAGTGGAATCACTAGGAGTCCTTTCCATAGTGGAAGCAGTCATGCGTTTAAAGCGACTACGCATAGTCTCCACTTCTATTTTATACTCCATCTGCAGCTTATCCGTAACTTCCTTGACCATCCTCTGCTGTTCAGCTCGCGCGGCGATCAGGTTATCCTCCAGCTCCCGTACCCTGTCTTGACACTGGGTCAGAGAATTCGTTAGAGACGCAATTTCCAGGAGACTAGCGTCATTGGCTTCCTTGAGAGCAGTTTCCTTCTCGTCACGCGCATGCTCCAGGGCTTCCTCGACGTGACGCAGACGTGACTGTAGACTTCGCACTTCCGCTTGCTCACTGTCCATCTTTTGTCTCATGGTGCTGATGAGACGTTCGTGCTCCAGAAGATCAGTCTCCTTCTCCCTCAGTGTCTGCTTCAGGGAACATATCTCGTCCTCTCTGTTTTGCATGTGTTTCTTCAAGTCAGCCATCTCCAGCTCGTGATCCACCGTGAGTTCCTGTTCCCGTTCCCGAAGTGCCCTGTCGCATTCCCTGGAGTGCAAGACCAGCGCCTGACGCACCCGTTCAGTCATCTCAGCCACGCCATTTTTCTCGAAGGTGGTCTTCTCGCGCAAGGTCGCCAACACCTCGCGGAAGGCAACCAGGGCGTCGCCCGTTACTGCCTTCATCGTCCTCAGGATCGAGCGAAGTCGCTCTACCTCGCCTCTTGTATTCCCAAGATTTTCCTGCAATAGGGAAACAAATATTGACGATCTACGACGATATAAGAACTAGTATTTTCTGTCTCATCATACAATTTAATTGTTTTGTAAAAGACTCGCGCGTGTATCTGGAATCGATTTACAAGGTAAGGATATTGGAAAAGTGGGTGCGACGGCAGCTATCCTGAAAAAAAATTAACAGAGACAACCACACACGGTTTCTCATCGAGAATCCAAGCGTGACGAAATGTATACAAATTTTGCTACAAACTCAACTCTTTTTTTTTTTAGCCACCCTATTCTGCTCTCTTCTAGAATCTTCGAGTGCGCAGAAAAGTAAGAAATTAACAAGTGTCTGTTACCTACGGCAGTGGTGAATACGGGAAAAATGATATTGGTGATCTATACGTATTGGTCGCAGCAAACAATCAAGCAGGCAGTCAGGCAAACAGGCATATACGTACGTACCGACGTTGCAATCTACTTGTACAAAGCCATCGTAAATTGCGTGTTGAGAATGTACGTAAGGATAAGGAGAATGAAAATATTGTACCTAGAACCGAAAAAAAAAAACCAAATATAAGTAGATATATGTATTAAAAGGTCTGTGGTATCGTCTGGGTATCTGCCAAAGAGATTACTACCTGAATACGAAGGAATAGCTGAGCATGAGGGAAGTAAATACAGCGTAGAATGAAAACGAAATAGAAATGACGAGAATGGATATAAAGAAAGTATTTACGGCTACAGCTACGAAATCTCTTATCGAGGTGTGAGTCGGTCCAGTACCTGGAGAAGGTTAACGATAGCCTGATGACCATCTCCAGGATGCTCGCTGAGACTGCTGGGCAGAGACTCGTCCATGTAATATTCGGTACCCGTGAACTCGATAAGTCCACCACAAGCTGAGGGACTGCTTCCGCCGCTACCGGATTGCTGATGTTGCTGCTCGCCGCCGCACACCAGAGGTTGTGTCAAGGAACGGGGATTTTTAAAGGATTCGGAATGATCGGAGTGCACCGGACATGGCTTGCTAAAATGGTCATTTTCGCAGGAACGCTGATGCAAACTAGATTCTCCATTTTCAACACACTCAGTCAAGGGACTTAGCTGTGATGGTCGTTCACTCGCCGTGAGACTTGGAAAGTGGAAGGAACCAGGTTCGCTTGAAGAGGATGATCGATTGAGGTCAACGACTTTTGAATTCAGCGGTGACAGATTAGTCGAGGTCGAGGAAGTGGGGGACGCGCTTTGCGAGGCACCAACCTCCAATTGTTTTTGCCTCTTCTGCTTCAAGCTGTCGAAAGAGTTGATTTTTACGTCAGTTCCGCCTTGTCCGATCTTCTCAAACTCCTCGGTATCCGTTTCAGACTCGAATCCGCCCCTGAAAAGTCATACTAAGTGAATTCCTTCTTTGGTAATGACACAAGGAACTACTGTGACCGCTAACTCTGGAAAACAAAGTCTTACCGATCACCCAGCATTGGTGCTCTTCCGATGTCCAGTTGTTTATTCGCTTTGAGTATTGCAGATTGACCCTCTTTGTCCTTATTCTCATCACTGGTAGTTTCCGTGTGACTTTTCGAAAGGAAAAATTGTGTGATGCTGTTCAAGTCTGGAGTCGAAATAGTCAGAGCCAGGTCTGGCAGTTGTTCCTTCAATGACTCCATGTCATCCGAGGTAAGCTATCGAATAATGAACACACGAATAACAGAAAAAGAATAACTAAACCATTTTATATTCGACAATACCAACCTTTGGAAGTCCACTGTCGAAGACAGAGGGCGCCTGTGTAGCAAACGGAGGTGGTGTGTCCTCTAGACCAGGGAACAATGTATTCAGGAAGTGTCCATCGAATTTGCTCTGAAAGTCTCGTCTCCTTGCAAGTTCCTCACTGTGCACAGTAAGTAACTGACACGCCAGGTTACTCGCCCAGACGAGAAAAGCCTGCGAGAAGGTCCTCCTTCTTACAACCTCAGCCACAGCACTCACGTACATTTGTGGGGCCAAGTGTATCTGCTGCAGCACCTCCAGGTGCCGCCTGAGTCTCTTGAGACTCTCATGATACATAACCAATTTCCCATCGACCTCCATCATCTTGTTTTCCACATACATGATCCACTTAAGTCGATGATAGATATTCACAGAGAGTTCTTCCTTGGCCCTGGTGCATCTCCTGCGTATGTCGCGCAGCTGATTGTGATTCTGCAGCATCACAAGCAGCTGACGTCTATGAGAAGTGCACAAATCTGGAAGAACGCTAGCATCTCCCAAATTGTTGGCCCTGTTCTGATTCTGAAGGAAGCCTTGGGCAAGTTCACCCTGCTCGTGCACCAGCTTCTTTGTCTGGGCCATTAATTGCTCCAAGGCAAAGAGTCTCTCACCGAGTCCCTTGATCTCCTTCATATCCTGCTTGTTCGCGCTGTCCACAGCAGCGTTAACTTCCGCCTTCAGCGACTCCATTACTCTCTCATCAAACTGTTCCAAACCCCTCGAGCATTGTTCAGCAACCTGCTCAAGGCTGCTCTGATTATCCTTGGCGGAGATCCATTTCAAGAGACTGAGAACCTCCTCCCTATTTTCCGACGCATCCTCCGTATCAGGCTGTTCCTCAGGACTCAGAAGACCTTCAGCCTGAGCTCTCAGAGCCGGCAATATAGGTATCTTTGACAGCGTTCCCAAGTCTGCATTGAAGCTAATAAAACAAATCGTCACATTACCATCAAAACAGAATCCAACGATCAAGCTTCAAGTTGAAAAATTTTACTTGTTGAGAAGCTCCATGTGCTGCTGCCTTTCAGTCAGGTACAGAGAAAAACTTTGCTGAAGAAGTTCTGCCCTGGACTGAAACATCTGCGTGATGTCCTCCAAATTCGCAACGACGGCCGCCCATCCTTGTTGCTGCAAGTGCTGATCGTGCACCAGACGCTCGCAGATCCTCGTCTGTTCCCGCGCAAGACCACAGCATTGCTGAGCAAGTTGAGCACGTGCTATCAGAGTGTGATAAGTGGCAGGCATCGCCAGGGAGGAATCAATCTGGCTCTGAAGATCCACATCTATGAAAAAGATGACCCAGGTCATGTAAACCGGAGCACAAATAGAAGTCTGGGATCGTCGTTTAATGAACTCAACAGATTGACGAAACGACAGAGAAGTAAAAAAAACTTGCACAAATATCACAGCAAACGTAAACAGTGCAAAGTGCACTCTTACAGATTACCACTTGATCCAGGTATCTTCCAATCGATCAATAAAATATCATATCCTACCAAACAAACTTCTAAGGGAATAAACACAATCGCCTAATGGCTCTTTGGCATACAAACTAATCTCCAACGTTCAAATCATCAGTAGCAATAGACGTCCATGGTAGCGACTCAACAACTTCTCGGTAACCCACCATGAAATTACATCATCCTGCATTCAAGTAGTAACCGAGTTTATTGCAACTCACTGCATTTCCTGATGCAATTACAAAAGTGCAACCCAAGACAAAATTACCTAACTTACACACCGAGCTACTCGCGGATCTCGTATCCTATCAGTATACAAAAGTGTCAACAGTTATTCGTGCCTTTCAAAAAAAAAAAAGAAAGAGAAATTACATAATTAATAAACAGTAAACCTAACTGACCTCGACAATTTGCGAAATACCAAACAACTATAACGTTCCAACGAAAATTTCGATTGCATAACGAGCGCCATTAATTGGGTATTTCCATAAAGTAGTAAACCGAGCATCGTTTATAAAAAGTTATCAGTAACACAGTTCATCGATACATCATTGGAAAGCCGATCTAGATCGTTCCACGGTTCGCCTGCGAATAATTCTGTTAAACGTTGGACTCGAGAGAGAGAGAGAGAGAGAGAGAGAATAAAAAAGAAAAAGCATCACAAAAACTTGTGACGGATATCTCTCGACAAAACGTTCAACCGAGGTCAGTCGTTTTCAAATAAGCGACGCATAAGAAAAATCTGCCCACCAATCGCATCACAGACGACATAGAGAGCATCGCCAGGACGACTCTTCTATGCAGACTTACATATAAACAGTACATCTGTACAGTACAATGATAAAATAACATTTCAAAAAGATTTATACAATTTTATCATTGAAAACATATTTTTCTGCAAGTACCTCTAATCTCCCACACTTTAAATTCCACTTCTGGCAAAACACGTATATACTATACGTACATAAGCTTTGGCTCGATACATTATATCCACATTATTTATATGCTTAGTCGCGACTTGTCTTTTTCACTATTTCGCTTTTTTACTTGCCACAGATTAAACAGCGAGTCTCTACGTATAAAATAAGAAGAAAAAAACAACGCTTTTCGCTAGGATCGATTGCTTTGATGGTAATGCTCGCTGGTTGTATCTCTCCGAGCTAAATATACGCACTGGCATCAGTGCATTATCAAGAGAAAGGCTATAACTCCCGTGCGCAATATATCCGTCCAGGTTAGGTAAATAACAAGGAGATAAATAAGAAGGTGGCTCAAGTATAAGAAGTTTAAAGACCCCGTATGCTTTTACACTGGTGTGTATCAAGCGTCGCAGTGCCTGCGTCTGCGTTTCTGGTTGAATTATAAAAATAGATTGAAAGCCGCGAGCAGCCAGTACAATTATATACAGCTTGAACATGGTATAATAATCGAAAAAGCCACAAGGGAATTGGATATAAATTTTCGTATTTATAGCAAAGTGATATCCCAGTACGTTTTATGTGATACTTAAATACTCGTATGAAAAAACCTTTCTCTCTCTACCTCCTTGATATCACAAATGATACATCGTCGCACGGATAACATTGAGATAGCTGATATAGCATCTTGCGTGCTTTATAACCTCGTAAACCTGACTAATGCCAAATTATTTTCTGGTCGTTCGAGCGAGACAGGACGCGGACAATGATTATTTTTGGAGCATGATAATATAACGCAAAATACACCGGTGACGTGGTGAGTTAACAGTTTTGGCAGGTTGCTCTCTCTCTCTCTCTCTCTTTCTTTCTAAGCTATACTGCTTCACCAGCTTCGTAGTACATAGCGTATCATCCTCCAGACGCAACACTGATAAGCAAGAAGGTTTCTTATCGGACGTAGTCACTCTCTTGTGTGTTGGTTAAACGGTGAAGTGAAGAGACCCCCCCTAATAGCTGATTATGATAGCGATAAGCCGAGTGGGTCAGATGACTCGAACAGCATCGATAGGATATTTGCATTTGTCAGACTGGCTGGAATCAGAAGAGAGAGGACTAGGAGAGAGAAAAAGATAGAGTGAGTAAGTGATGAAAACGTGTTACTTGAGTGATCAGTAGACGAGTGGGGTACTTGGAGCGAGATGCTGAAGAAGACTCTTAGAATAGACTGTCGGCCATTATGAAGTCTCAGGGTTCAAAAGGACCTCAGAATGTAGTCCCTTCTCGTTTGTTTCAATCCTCTTGACAATGGCGTCGACCGAGGACAGGTTACATGCCCAGGGACACGGTGACCTCTCGTCTACTCACCGGAACCGTAGTCTATGCTTGGCGTTGGGGGAATGTGACTCTCTATGGCAGCCTTGCTGAACAAATAGATTGGATTGGTATCCGTTCCAGCCGAATAGGAGCAGACACGAGCGTTTGGTTCCAGACTTTCGCCTCCGCTCATCAGCAGTACTTGATGTGCCGCGACGACCCCACATTCGCGCTCGATCGCCTCCTTCAGCTGAGCGACACTGCAAAGACAGGAAGAAGACACTGTTATGCGTTGGTGAAAAATTAACGTACGGTCAGGTTGTTAATTAATTCAATATTAATTCATCGTTTAATCCATTCTTAAGTCTGACGGTCTCGCGAGACGACGCAATTTTTCTTTACCCACGACGCAATCGAATGTAACGAGGTCGCTGGTAACCGCGCAAAAAGTGCTAATGCACATTTACATATATGACAGTTGCACTCCTTATCAATTCCTACAATGTGACTTCGCCAGACAATCGTAATGGCATGACGAATCTTCAACAATCGCTAATGGACTACGGGCTATTGACCGTTGCGCGAATCGATGAAATATTGCGATTGCTCAAGGATCTTTTCTTGTGTTGCAATCTCATATCGAACAAATAAACTTAGCCCTTTGGCTTGCATCACGAGTACAGATTGAGAACTCGGTCTAGCTTAGTTGCGGGTCAGGCTGAGTGTGACATAAGCGCGTTACACCCACGTCCGATAGAACGCGTGTAACGCAAATTAAGTTTTTTTTTTTTTCTTTCGGTTATACCTGTTAGGAAACTTTGGGATTTTACTTGAGTATATGTTTGTATATACGTGTATTATAAATATATATTTCTTTTCGTTGAAAGAGAACTTGACGCGTGTCGACTAGTAGCTGGGACTTTTAAATAAAGCCAACGCACATAATTCTTTTGACGTGGTACGGACGGAAATACTACTTTCTGTATTTGCGCAGTTACGCGTTAACGCCCGCTAAATGAATCTTACTGATGATAAATATTGTTCAGAGCAAAATGTCTACTTTAATTCACGAGCTGCACGTACTTATCTATCTAGCTATCTATCTTGTACGGTATACACATCCGCTAATTATATCTTTCATCTGTACACCGTTTTACAAGTCGGCCCACATTCGTGTGATTGCCAGGTCGGCCTCACATCCTGAAAAGTCGACGGCGATTGAGGAGCGCCTTTTGCGCGTTTAATGTAATCATGGAAGCGTGGAAATTACCTCTGGAGTGCCAGCTTTATGTCGAAGGTGATGGTAGTGCCAGTGTCCACGTGAAATATGTACAGCATCTTTATGCTGGTCAGGCTTCGAGATTACTACAGAGAAGATTCAAGCAGCAAGAGTTTCTGTGTCGGAATACTATGGGCATTCGGTGTTGGTCTTTCTTCTTTAAGCTGTCCGAGCTTGCACTTCCCAACTCCTGTAGTCAGCTCAATTGGGGCCGTACCCCACGTTTTCTATAACTCGCGAGGACGGCCCCCAGTAATATGCAACTCATTGATCAGCAAGTCCGTTGTATCAGTATTGGTAGTTTCATAAATTCTTTCGATGCTTCTTGGTCAGTGTAGATAACAGCAAGTAGCATTCAGACTTGATTGATTCTTCTGATGGATATTATTTTTCTTGACTTCTCTCAGATTCAATTTTATGATGCAATAAGGATGATAGAGAGAATGACGCAATAGACTTTACGCGTAGAGATATAGAAAAAGTATTAAAGAAATTTTTTGGAATATTCTTTCAGAATGGACCAGCGTCTTAAATTCTAAAGCAGTTTTTCCACAGCCTTTAAAAGAAACAATAGATTCTCTCGTTCTAGAATGGACTAACGGAATTCATCACTGTAACCTTGTTAATGAAACAGTCCTTGAATGAAAATACAATCATAAGACAATAGAATGTAGGTCCAAAACAAATAATTTAAACTAACAAATAAGTGTCAAGCCCAAAAGTATCTCTTGTAAAGCAAAATGTGTACTTTAAACTTGCCTTGTCTGCGCAGAGAAAACTAAATAATGAGCGCGACAAGGTATCTACAGTAACATCTAGGGCTAAAGACGTACCGTATTCCTTCAAGAACGTCAAGGTAAGCTACAAAAGATGACCTCTTGAACGCTTCTTATTAAAAAAAAATCTTAATTACAGATATACACGGTCTAACGATGACTCGTGTTGTGTCGTCATGAATATAAATAAAATCCACCGCTAAATGATCCCTAGTTGTTACTCTCCGTCGATTAACTTCACTCCGGAAATTCCTGCTTCCACTCAACTCCTCTTAATGATCCGTTTCCATACTTTGGAATCCCTCAGCAGTTCCTTTAGACTTCCTTCAAAGTTAATCAAGTAGCACTTTATCCTCTTCAGCAAGTTTCTCTCGAGTCTTCAAAAATGACTGACACCTTGAGAGAGGAATGTTAAACGATCGACTTGTCAGAACTTGCAGCTCGCTTGTGGATACCAATGAGATCAGCTGCTCGTCAAAACAAAGCACTAGCGGGTCTCCTGCTCTTCACGCACGTTAGACGCTTGTCGTAAAACTGAACGAATCTCTTGTCACTAGAAATCCTCAGGTACGACGATTCCTTTGTCAAAGACGTTGAGTCCTCCTTTTATTCCAGGGTAATATCGCGTATAGACGTCGTGGAATTCGTTGAGTGTCGAACCACAACAAACAATGCTGCGCGATTCGTACGAAACGAGTGCGCAAACAGCAGAACAAAGAACGGGCACTTTCCCCGTGAGTTTTCTAGTTCCACGTTCGACGTATTTTATTGAACGTTATTTTATATGAATTTTACGTAGACAAGATAATTATCCTTTACGAAATATTCTTGGGAAGCTCTTGCTCCAACCAAGGGGGGCAACTAGCTCGACGCAGTCTCGCTCGACATTTTGTTCTGACGCATCGCGTCGCTAGCTGTTTACTGCGACTGTGGATTCGCCCGAGAACTGAGGACGGAACGTCTGCTGGCTTGACTGTCTGTTCTCTTTGCTCTCTCAGAGACTCCACTGAAGAGAGGGGACCTGTAAAGTAGGAGACTATTACGACCAGTAGCGTCGTGCCATTCGAAAACACTTTAGGTCTCGAGAATCAAGAGAAAAACATTGACAAGATTCATAACTATATTGACTCTCTAAATTATTTGAATATTGCACGAGTAAAAGAATATTCTATGTCCTTTTCATAATCCAAACGATTCCTCGATATAAATAAATATTACGAGGAGCAGAGACGACAAGGACTTCATGCGCAGTAGAAGCCACGAAACATTCTTTCACTGCGCCATGTTCCTGCGCAGTAAAGAGTCACGTTTGAATTACAACTAGGATTGCGAAAGAAGGAAGGACACCAAATCCCTGATTTAAAATCGGTTCTAAAGGAGATACGTAGAGAGTTAGAAATAGCGGTTACACTTGCTACCACTAATAGAGATCTTTGTTACCGAGTGTGCGCCTTGGATGAGAACTCAACTCTTCGCCATTGTTATCTTCCGTGTGGAAGCTCTCGCCATTGGCGTAGCGACCATCATATAACCAAAGCACATAAATAGGCGCAATAAATAAATTAAATCGTAGGCCCGATGCCAAAAGCATTGAAAACACACGGTTAAAGAATGCGTATCATCGAAATTCATTAATTAATTGTAAACAAGCATGATTAGCGTGACCATTCTTATCGCGTCAAGGACGCCGAGAATGTTTAAGCTTTTTCAAAACGATATCGTCTACAAACTAGTCATTCTAGACTCCGCTTGAATTTATTTAACGACGCACTTGCCTGCTGCGTTTATCGTAGTTTAAGATCTAGATTAAACCTCGGGCGCAAAACGTCAATATTAAAAGAGCATATATATGTTCATTAGGTTATTCAGGAATATTTCGTCATCTAAAATTGGTTTTTCAATGGAAATCAAATGGATTGACTAACTCCAGTTGGTCCTGTACTCTTGAGTAACCCTTTATAACATATAACGAACAACCAAGAACAGGAAACGTTACAAATCGATATGCAGTACCGATAGCAGAGCTCGAGGACTCAATGGCTACTTATTTATTTACACTGCATCGCCATACTAACAGCTTCTACCAAAGTAACTATATTGCTACGAGATATATAGGCCAAACCAACTATAGTTTCTCGTGCGTGCACACGTGGCAGTGACTATAGTAAACTCCATCGTGCCAACCACTGAAAACGATCTTATACATAGGTAGATAGAAAACTAGAGCGCAGCAAAGTGTAGTAAAAGTTCATAGGAAATTAAGAGAAGCCGCCATATGTACGAGGCAACAGTAGCTCAATGGTGATATACAGTAGCGGATCTTAAATCCGGTCCTCGGCATGTAATAATAATAATAGCCAAATATGTTTTTGTAGTCGCGCGCGAATTCTGCGAACAAAAAGGAACATGCGTTCCTTTCAAAGGAGACGGGTAAGGAAAAGAAAGAAAGTGCGACAATGGCGTCTCTGTGTCTGGCCTGTACTGAGCGATGACCCGATGTCTCCCTAGGTAGATTTTGTGTATCAGAAAAGGAAGCCCAAGCTGCTGGCAATCTGGTTGACGTTTTGCGATGATCGAAGGTCTTCTTGTACCAGTTGAGCTGTGCGAAATGACAAGAATCACGCAAGAGGTGCGTGGACAGTGCGAGGTCAATTCACGCACGTGTACGTGCGATTATAATCCGTCTAGTTAACAAAGTCGCGACTTATTGTGAGTCACGGATCATGCTCGGTCGATATGGAAGGAGTCTAGATTATCGACGAAACATTTCTTGCGGGAGGAAAAGCACGGTTTTTTTTGAATTTTTATATTTGATGTTGACCCCCAAATTTTAAATAGCCTTCCAATTGTCATAATTACCGTTTGAATTATTTAAGTGCACGCGGATCATTTGAACCAGTCGGTAACGTAGAGACCTTAAAACTATATATATTTAAACAATGATTAGATATCGAGATATGGATTTCTGAACTATTTTTTGTTTCAGATTGTATTTCAGTTCCAAAATGTATCTGGGTTCACATTTTGAAACTTCATGCAAAACTATGTCCAAGGTACCAGTAAGA
Organism: Syrista parreyssii; assembly: GCA_030142615.1. Taxonomy (NCBI): domain Eukaryota; kingdom Metazoa; phylum Arthropoda; class Insecta; order Hymenoptera; family Cephidae; genus Syrista; species Syrista parreyssii. The sequence goes on from JARQTG010000055.1 coordinate 508,415, forward strand.
ATTTCAGTATTTTACTTAATAATTAGGATACTTAATAAAATTATCCTTAATAAAACGACTTTCAACAAAACATTCTTTCGTAACTTTGAAAATAATGATTCTGGCAGACGTCTTCTGTTCGTAACAAATCAATTATAAAACTGCGACTGGCACATACGTGTCTAGCTAGCAAAAGCGTATGCAAGAAAAAGCTCAAGATTCTCTGCCTTGGATTTTAGTCGCAGTGCATTGTCCGGCTTTATGTATTGATCGGTTAGACGTGCAATGGGCGCGTTTACGAAGGGAGACTTGAGCACGTAAACACGAGTGAAATAGGGACAGAAACGTGTTAGGTATTGTTGCGCGACGCAAAGCATTAAAGACAGGAAGTGGCTATGCTGGTGCGCAACTCTCAGGCCTTGATTATATCATTACGCTCGGCCTATTTAATTCCACATCTCAGTTACCATGAGTTTGCACAGTTACAAAATGCTTTTATCATTTGCAATGTTAGCTTTGATAAAAGAAAACCGATACTCTATCATAAATTACTCTTAGGGGTCAGGCAATATACGATGGAATACGCCATTCCGCAAACAGGATCCTTCATTGCGTTATGTTCTCTCATATCATAACGTATATTAGGCTAAACCAAAAAAGAAAGAAAAAAAAAATAGAAAATCAATAAACTTATCTCAATTATGATACAAGTTTATTGAATCACTGCTTTTGCAAATCAACAATGACAACGGGCCATCCTTTTCGGTCAATTATTAAATTCCTCCATTTTCCGTGTAAATATAATATGACCATGATAATAATAATATATGATAATAGTAACGAGATATACTAATTATAATAATAGTCAAGAGATAACAATTAAAATATATATATATATATATATAATTCTGAATGTAAATATATATATATACACATATATACAGATCTAAGTCAGCTCAATAATACCAACTCAAGTTAACCCGTCCAATTGATTCATACGACTGTACCAACGTCAGTTTGTTCGTTTGAACTGAAAGAGCCCTGTGCATATATATAATATATAAAAGAAATATATATATATATATATATATATATACGAGATTGTTCAGTATAAAACGCACCAACTGAAGTTGGTCTTGCCAAAGGAATGAAACTGGATGGGCTAAATTCAGTTGGTACGTTTGAGCTGAATCGTGTACAAATTTGTATATGTATATATATATATATTTCCCTCGTGATATAGCAAGTAAATAGTGAAACCAATTATTTTCTTATTTAATCAATAAACCTATTATATAATAAATTTCACTTAATTCGTGATATGGTTCTCGCGATAAAATGAACGTTTTAATGTTAGAGCGTCGCCGTTCCACCATTTGGACATCTATCTATACAATATCATCTCGCCCGACTAATATCAAATTCGATCGCCTCCCGTCAATATAATCAATTAATTAATTTTATAATTGCAATATATATATAATATATTTCTCTCGTGTCAATGGATGTGCGTATGTGACTATGAATGCGTTTCACAACATGTTTCTTTCTTTTTTGTCTATCATTTCCACTCGTCCTAACCTCAAACCTCGTAATACGTTTTCTAAATAATTTTCCATCGACTAACCCTGTCCACCCTGTATAAATAATTCACGTAACCCCAAGAAAAGTCGTGGCTCGATTCAACGAGCATAAACTAGCACATTCCCAATATATCCACGATTCTGGAAAGTCAAGTCGCCATTTTTTTGTCAAATTCTCGCAATACAAGTCCTTTCCCTGCACCCCCATAACCGCTCCCGTGCTCGAATCCTAATGACGATGTACCTCACGATCCTCAAATCCTCTTAATTATCATTCATCAATTACACAGTGTTACCAGTCAATGAATATACATATGAGTAAGTCAAAGTACCCATTTTTTGGTTACTGGTAGATACAAAAAAATGCAACGATCCGACTCGGGGATCATTGGTCCATCGATTTTTTGAGATCACCATCTTTTTCATCTTTCGCGCACGAGAGTCACATCTTATGTGAAATGAGGAAAGTCATGAAAAAAACGAGATAAAGATCTATAAGATATATGTGATCAAGATCGACGCTTACAATGATAAATTTCATGATGGGGCGAATATGCGAATGAAGGAAAATAATAACGAAAACACGACTCGACTAGACAGCGACGCGCGACAGTACAAAAGTTTCCCGGTACCCGGTTGGAAGGCATAGAAGGCACGCGATACCGTACGTACACATTAGAAAGCCAAAAAATCCACCCAGAAACTCTTTCGAAAATTTACTTGTCGCTAAACTCGTAGTAATTATGCTATACACGCATACAGACGTATTCTCTCTCTCTCACTCTCTCCATTTAAATCTCATGCTATATCTCTTATTATCCCAGCTGCATGAAACCTTTATCACTTTCACTCTCGCGCATTTACACCTCGCAAAAGTTTCATTAAGTTTGCTCAACGCCATATTGATAGTAACAACAGTCAAGTAATAAATCTTATTTACCATGAAATATTCGATATTTATAAATTCCCACGTCCCTAACGACGACAGTGGCATAAGATCAAGTATTCCGAAATATAGTGATATAATTTACATATGCGTATATATGTATATATATACATATATATCTACATATACACATGTATGTTCGATCGTACGTTTATTAATTATATTTAATTATGTTTCTCCATTTGTTCATCCAAGACCTGCCCGGCATCGTAAGGGCTCCAACAGTATTCGATAGTCTTATTAAAATATTCCGTGTAAAAATAGTATGATACACACGAGGGTAGTTTCTCTCGCGTTAATGCTCAAAAATTCACCCTCGTTTCAAAAAATGGCGCTGCTCATGGCAGATACAACAAGAATCCTCACGTGTTTCTTTTCTTTATCACTCTCCCTTCCAGAACAAGTTTACTTTCCCCCGTCAAACCTTTTTCTTATCTTCCGTGTGCACCCACCCCTAATTTTTTCCTATACCTAGAAACCTATCACGCTCATCTTTATCCAAATTATATTATCGCCCATAGTCGATCCTCCAAATTTTTCTTCAAATCTATAACCAGCTTCCATCTTCTCTTCATGATGGCTCATCAAACTTGGACGACAGGATGTCGTCTCTTCTTACAGTACTGTCAGCTTCCCATTCCTCTTCTATCTTGTTACTCCTCGGTGCCGCATCTCCTAGACAGCATTTCTCACTGCCAAGGTCGACGATCCTCGCGTCACCGTAGGACCGTCCTAAGAAAGCCGTTTTCAGCGGTACATCCTCCGGAGTAAATAGTCCCGGGTACAACAATGTCCGACGCCACATTTGAGCGTCCTTCAGGTGACGTCCAGTTGACGGTGTAACGATGTGCCGGCGGGCTGCTACGTCAGCAGTTTGAAGAACATCAATGCCAAAGATATATTGATGAAGAGAACCAGCATGACCAGCTGCTGTCGTGAGAACCAGTCCTAATGAGTAAAAGAAAATACGCAACTATAAATATCCAAGCTTTGCTACAAGCATACCAAAAATCAGAATTACCAAATGTATATGAATACTTGGTAAAAACAAAGAACCGGAAGTACAAGTGTCTCACCGGTACCAATTGATTTTTCTTTTACTTTTTCTCATGACTTACTTTCACCTGAGGACTGACGAGGTACAAAAATGGATTCGCACGTAACCTCTCGCTCTCGTCGATCTGCCGTCGTATCTCCTCCCGTCTCATGCTGCTCAGGACGCTCACCTCTTCTCTGGACAAGGGCGAGGTCGCAGTCAACTGTATCGGCTGGGCTACGTCCGGCAGTGACTTCTTTCGTTGAAGGGGCATCGCCGCCACTGGCATCGCCTAGACAAGGATACAAACAGGGTTAAGTCATTAAACCTTTATCAAATGTCTATTGGAAATGCGGCCCATTTACTTATACATATAATTGAGCATCGATTGGTAGCTACGCAAGGTGATCCTTGTACCAAAGCCAATTGTACTTCTTCATTCACTTAGGGGAACCATTGGGCTACTGCCAGATGGAGCACAGGGTTATCTTAGAGAATTCTCAACATGTAAAAACATTTCCTGTATTACCTATTTTATCGGTTTTATTTAATAAACCTCAAGAGTACCAAGTACCAGGCTGCCATATTGAGATCTAGGATTTTCTTAACTACTCTAGTCAAAGGGACTTCTTTTCTCTTCTGACGTTTAAATTATTTTCTAACCGTTTCTGCATTTTTTTTTATTCACATGGTCTGAGAGAGAGATTGATTATAGGTAATTCAGTTCGCCTTATCATACCTCGACGGGAGGCGCTACTATCCAGGATTCTGAAGCCCTTCGCGCCATGAGTGCAGGACTGCATAGGAGGGCTTCCTCCTCCTCGTCCGGCTCCGACCAAAACATTTTTTAATAACGTCGTGCACTTCGTTCTGATTTCGAGCATAGACCGGAAACGGAGTACAAGCTGTATTTTGTTACCACGAATTTTTCTTGTTTATGTGCCAATTCGTTATTATTTTTAGAGTTTGTATTTATTCACGTGGCTGTGTTGCAACGTTGATTTGGTCATTATCTAAGGATCCCATAAGGTGCGTGATTAGAGTGAAATACCGGAGGAGGAGTTTAGTGCGACTCCTGGTGAAGAAGTTAATCCGTCGACTGAACTGTTCTGCCTGGGCTAACCGAAATAGCTACGCCCCACTATTACCATCGAAATAGCTCATCCGACGTCGCGACGCTTTGGTAACACGGCGTCGCCAGCAAAAACCATCCGTACATGTATATGTGGCTTTTTTATTTGAAATACTTGGAATTTCTTTCAACGTATTTTTCCTTTGGATTTTAACTTCTCTGCGAGATTCATTTTGAAACATTTCTGGAAACTGAAATTTTTTTTTTTTATTATATTAAACAATCATTTCTGTTTTACGTTATATGTTGTATATCTAATCGATATTTTGGTTCTGGGTGACTTTTTGGTTTTTATGCTTCTATTGCTTCTACTCAGCCTAAATAAATGAAACCTCAAGATGCTAAGGGTACAATTGGGTCTGTTAGACATTTGAATGGATCCTCATCCTCATATAAAAAATAGTAAAAGATACTTTCGATTAGCTCATACTGAAGTGGGTGTCGCTTTTTGAAAACGCAGCTGACATATTGTTAACTTAAATAAAATCCAACTAGACTTGGCGCATCTTGAATCCAATGAGTCACTAAGTTGTTTTTTGATTCTCAATCCTAGTACTAAAATCAACTGTATTCAAGGTAATACCTATATATTGAATCTTGAGAAATTTTTCCCCTCAAAAAAAAAAGAAGGTAACTCGAGACACAACTGCTTCTTTCCATTGCTACGTATACCTTGGTAGAAATTTTGATTTTTGTTTTTCATAAGTAAAAAAATTTGTTTGAGCCATTTACTATTTGCTTGTATAATAAATATAGACAGTTTAAAAATATCACGTGGGTCCGCACCTTCCCGTAAAATTCTGCACAGACCTACTGTATATATGCACAGTCATCTCCCAAGAAATCATAGTCAGCCGGCTGGTGCTCTTGTCTTTGCCAATTTTCTGGCAGAGTTTCAAGGTCTAATTAAACGATAGTGAAATTCGTACAACCTTAGGAATTCTTACTCGGATTCAGAAACTTAGACTCCCGTGTCAGGAATATTGTTTGTTTCTTGCGTATCCGGCTTTAGGATCTACTGCAAACAAAGTTTGTTCAAACAGACGTGTATATTTTTCCTTTGGCAAATGATTCGTGCAAGTAGTTTCACGTGAACGTTAATATTCAAGTTACGCGTTTAACATTTCTTTATTTTTCTTCTATCACTCACGGAAGAACCAACAGTAGATATTACCCGTGTATTATTTACATCTGAATTCTAGCGCTAATTCAACTCTACTGCAATTACGTTACATCGTATACATAAAATACAATAATCAATACATACTTTAAAATGTCATTACATCATTTTCATGTACGATCTTACCTTATTTTAGTACCGCACGAATGTAACCTGGATGACAATTTGCTTCAATTATATACCGTTACATTAATTCCGTCCATTTGTATAACCAAGCCATTTGCTGGCTGTTTAAAATATTCATAAATATATGATAACTCTTAAAATCATATCACTTCATTCCTTTAATCAATCTGTAATCATTGATTTCAGGAAATCTTAACAAAATTCCATATACGGAGGTTAGATTTGTATATACATATGTATAATAGATGCATTGAATGACGCAAAGACGCGAAGGCTTATGGGAAAATTTAAGAATTCATAACTGTCAATTCTCTCAGTATTATTTTCCCTTCCTCTTTGACCTGTATATAAAATCGACACGTATCACGAAAAATAGTTATCTTTCTTTCTTTTTCTTACGTAAAATTCGACAGTTCCGTTCCCTCCGAATATTTCCCTTTCGTCGTAATGGCTGCCGTATTGTCGCCTGTGTGAATTCAGGTACAAGGGATAGGCCCCACAACGAATAATGTCCGTATAATCATAGTAAGATATCGAACGACACTGTCACTTTTTCTCATTATTATTCTTCTTTCTATTTACACAATTATTATCCAAGTTCCAATGTGCATCCAGGGCAAAAGATTCTTTTCAGGAATCCCGAAAAAGTCTGTACCGTTACAGACGACGATACTCGTGGCTCCCCAAACACATAAATCCGTTAGACAACTATCTAATCTCTAGAGAATGTTTATCGACTCTCGTATCACTCATTCCTTACGTACGTATTTATATTACGTGTATATAAATAGAGGAAATCTGCTCTGCTAATAGACAAATATTATATAAGCAATAAAATCGTAAGACGAAGGCAGCCCGTTGTTGCTTCACTGAAATTTTATGTACTGTTAGTTTGTTAGGTAGCCGACAGAGAGCGCAGGCAAGTTCGCTACACGTAAGGTTACGTTACGTTGAGAATAATATATTTCAGAATAGCATGAAAAAGACACTTCTTTTGTTTAAATCTTTTTTTCCATACGGGCTCGTCGCCCCTTTTCTTTTAGAATCACCTTCTGTAAATTGGCACTTGAGATTTCTCGTAGCTTCTTACGTATCCCGTGGTTAAAATCGTACGTAACACCGTGTGTACAGTGGGATGCAAAATTCTGAGATCAACCCTTCAAAAAGTATGTCATAATATATGCGTTCCTTGAAGAGCATTTTCCAAATTCCAGGATACATTCGTACGCTTATTAGAAATTCGAACTGATCGATTATACGTCGATTCGATTTTTAATCTTTAATCTCTAGTATTTTTTTTGTTTTCTATACATAATACCAACTCTCGAACACAGTTCAACCGCATTCAAATCAGTTCTATGAACATATACAGTATTAAATATAGTAGACATAAGCATGCGTTAGAAAAATAATGTCTTTGACAAAATACAAGGGACGAAAAGAAAAAGACAATGTGGAGGTGAGGATAAGAGATATTTGAAAAGCGCGCCAAAGACCTTTAGCATTATTGAAATTCTCACCAACGCTAACTTCACGGATAATACTCAGCATTCAATGTATATATATGCAAAAATCAAAATATACTCGATAATAACACGTAACAAAACACTCTCCATATAACATAACGATCGTGGACTAAGAAAAGATACAAAAAAATGAAGGAAATCATTATAAGTAATTCCAAAAAAGATTAAAATGGCCAAAAAGGGTTTAGGACAGAGATGCATTAGAGTGAATGGGATAACGGCAGATTTAAAAATAGTAAACGAGATCGAAAAAAGATTTTAAATATTCAAAATGGTCCCCGCCTCCACACAGCCCGCACAACCTTACCTTTCGGCATTCGTACAACGAGTCGCCGAACAATAATAGTCTCAAAAATGTTTCTACGTTTCAATTTAAACAATTAGCAGTAAGATGTTTCTTACAATTTTTTCTTATGGACACATAATATATGTATATATACATTATGTATGTATATATATATACATATATGTGTATCACGGTACAATCTCTCTTATCGTTTGTGCGTCCGTATCTGTTATCAGGTATTTTAGTCCTTATTAATTAATTCCATTAGAGCACAGTAATCTCGTGCGCTCAATAATTAACTTTAAAAAGATGCTTTCGTACCGCCACGCGCTGTCAACGAATTATTTTTAAAAATTTTCTTATTCCCCACTTTTTTTTCTTTCTTCGCTAAGACAAAAATTAATTTGGAGGGCATATGTTGCTTTGCCAGTGAAGGAACTGTGCGGTTTGTCATTATTGTTATCTCTGAGTGGTCTTCAAACGGAGTTTGAATCAAAACGTAGTATCTGAATATTCTCCTTGTCCAGCAATAAGAGAACTTTAAAATATTGGATAATTTTCCATAATTATATATATATATATTTATCTACTTTTCGCTATTATTATTATTATTATACCTTATGCTTTCATTATACTCGATGCGACTTTTACCGTGCATTTTCATAGTTGCCTATAGTACGGGACATCTTTTGGACATTGACAGGGCAACTCGGACGCCTGTCGTCGTGGGAACAAATATTATTAGTATCTACTCGAAGCACCATATTCAGGAAGCGTCGCGACGCCTGACCTCGTCACCGACGGAATTACTAAGGGAGGCCACTGAACGCGCGCCTCTTTGTCGTTAATTCTTATTCTGTCCTCTTTCGTCTCGCTGTCCATTACAAAAATAAATCTTTCTCTCTTATTCACATTTGAGAATTTGTCAAATTCAAATATCGACTCCGCTTTCGCACTGGACAATCAGCTGATTATTTCTTGGATCCTACAGGTGTCGCGACGCTAGGTATGTCATGTGACCGTTATGTTAAAAATTACTACAAGTGCTGCCATCTGCCGAGTTTTTAATTTCACAACTCGATAGCACATCTCATAATAACGTTCAGATCTAAGGACGATCATGACGAGTCAGTGACACACGAGGTACACGTTTAAGGAAAGTATCATTCGTTTTGCAAATAACTTTTTTAATTTCAATTTTCCTCTTCATTTTCTCTACGGCCGTCGCGACATGAACTAACCGCCAAGGCGCGTTGGTCGCCAAGGAACTCTAGGAGAATCCTCGACGTATCGAAACTCGTTTCAATCACATGGATCTGGATTTTTTTTCTATAAAAAATTGTCTTTTAAATTACCTCCGTTTTTTTAATTTACTGCCCCCCCCCCCCCCTATCACTCTCTCTCTCTCTCTCTCTCTCGCTCTCTCTCTCTCATTCTCATGTACACTCAACTCGCTTCACTCTATTGGAAACGATCGTGCATATTATATACTTATACTCATAGAGTTGCGCGGCCTTTTGCTGTTGCGGCGAAGGCGGGGACCGTCCGGCTCGCTTCCTGGGATGGTGGCATGCACAAAACATAGCACAAAAAACGCCACACAGTTACAGAACAGACAAATCGACAGAGAGATTTAAAACAAAGGAGTAAGATCAAGAAATGTCAACTGGGGGATGACAGATGAGAGATCGATACCAGGAAGGTATAAGGAATCCTATTTTATCATTTTTTTAAGCACTTCTATATGCGAAATATCTACACTATCTGTTATGTATGTGCAAAAGATTGTATGAAAAATAGAAAATTAAATTCGCACTATGTACTACGTTATAGGTGCGACATAAAAGTTTCTTATTCAAGCGAGTATGTAGCTGTTAACGTTATTTTGAATTTCTAAAAAGTCCTGAATATCCTGTCAGTTATACTACGGGTTCTATATGAATTATTTTTATCCTACGGTGATTCATCGTTCTTGGGAATATCGACAATCAACGTTTGATTATACATGGCGTGTCCAGTTTTCGAGAATTCTGCCAGGAAACTACCTTGGTACCATTTTATGTTTTTCCTTTAAATCATCTACAGGGTGATCGAGTCATCCGATGATGCATAAGGTATGATGTTGATCCTCTTGGAATTGTTTACTGTTCTCATGATCGACTCTATATAAATTGGCTAACGTTGTAACGTATGAGCGTTTTTTAGCGCTGACTATGACGATGTAGATGATAAAAATAGAGAATAAATCCACATAGAAACTCACCTTTGGTCCACCGCCTCCTCCACCTCCTCCGCCACCGGATGCGACAGAACCTCTAGCAGGAGCTACGTAGAGACTCTCGGTGCGCTTTGGCTGACCAGGACTAGGCAGAATATCCTGACCAAGGCCACGATTCTTCAGTAAAGCTCCTTCGAATTGTCCAGACGTCGGGACTGAGTATACAGGCGTCGCGGCGCCACTACCTATCGCCGAGCCGTTCAGGGGGGTCGCCGCTCGCATCATACTTGGCGCCCGGACCGACCTATGTCAATAATTATTATGTTTTTAGTTAACAAGTCATAGCCATCGTTTATGCTTATTTCGGAACACCCTATATACTCTGTACCTGTCAATGCTTTCTTGAGATGGTAGTATAGTCTTATCCACGGACGGCTGTCTAGATCCCGTTAATCGTGAATGCGCCCTGGCGTAACGATCCACGGAATTATCTCTACTTGGAGGTCTTTTATAATGGTCCAACCTAATTAAATGAATGTATCATTAGATCAAGGATATGCATATGAATTAAAGGTTAAAGGTCAATTTTTTGTATACGATCCTTACCTGTCATTCAGGGTTTGACTTATCCCGCCGGTAGCAGGTCTATCCTGAGGATTGAGGATTCTGCTGTTCCTTCGTATACTGGTAGAACTTGGTGGTCTCTGTGGATCGATTGGACCATCAGGTTGATACTGCTGCTGATTAGGTTGCTGTTGCCCGTAAATTTGCTGTGGGTTGTATTGATTCATCTGACCAGGTCCATATTGATTGGGTATTGTCGTCTGGGAACAATTATGTTTTTGTCAGTACAATTTTTCACGGCTATCTTATCACACGTGAAGGGTCAAACTGATCGGGGTATCATTTTAATAACTAAACGGGAGTAATGACGTAATATCTTTTTTCTAACAAGATATATCAGATTGTACGTTAAACGTGCTATGAAATATTATTCTCTTTTGTAATATTCAAACGGATGAATAACGGGGTTGTTTTTGGGGGTGCAGTCGCAACGTGTCTTTCGACATCAAATCGCTTACACCATAAAGCTGTGCTCCAAATTGATTCATTTGAGCCAAGGTCATTGGACCATACATTACTGGAGGTAGTGGAAACAATATCTAGAAAAAAAATTGCGAAACATTGAGAGCAGACTCTGATAAGTCCTTAGGCATATATAAGTAATAAATATACTACGCGGATCTAATCATGAGCCAATTACTCATTTTCATTACCTGTTGATTCGGATATCCTTGTTGAAACTGATTTTGATATCCTTGAGGAGTCTGCTGGTACCCAGAATACTGATCAGTCTGCTGACTAGGATTCTGATAAGGATTCGTCCCATACTGACTGTTCTGATTGACATACTGATTTGGTCCAGACTGATACTGGTTCTGTGGCGACTGACCAAACTGATCTTGTCCATACTGTTGTCCAGGAGGTTGATACTGACCCGGTATATTATTAGAATAAGGATTCTGCGTCTGGGGCAGCTGATGTATCTGCTGAGTGTACTGACTCTGATTCGGCTGATATTGATTCTGATTTGGTATAGAATTTTGCATCGACATCTGATTCTGACTAGATGTCTGGTTAAGAAGCTGTGTCTGATTAGGCATCTGATTTTGAATCTGATTTGGCATCGCGTTCTGTCCCAACAATTGATTCTGCGCCGGTTTCATACTGGTCCTACGAATAGATTGTGCTCTGGATGACGTCACGTTGCTGGGGCTGCTGTTCATCACACTTCCTGGTGGTTCAGTGGTAGGTGGTTTAGCAGGTGGTGATGCTTGATCCACACTAGCCGTCTTGTGCAATATACCCTTCCCAGGCACTGTATCCTGGGGCGGTGGAACGTACTTTGGAATTTCACGATTTCGCAACCGCTCCAGGCCCGGCTGCCGGAAATCGGGCGCGAATTGCTTGGCAGTTTGCTGAGCAACATCAGAATCATCCCTAGCATTTTGAGCTGCTACGTCCGCCAGTTCAGCCTTTCCTCTTGCAGTGGCAGTTCTAGAAATCGCTATGTCCGCCTTCTGCAGGGCAATCTTGCTGGCTCTTTGAGCAGCGCTCACAGCGGCCTCTATCCTTTCCCTGAACTTTGCTGAGCGTATCAGGAACAAGTGTTTCTTCTTCTGACTCGTTATCAGAACGTTGTTCTTGTACTTGCCCTCTTCCTTGCTACCATCCCTGAAGGTGGTCACGCCGTAACCGTATTTCCTGTTGTTAAACCACTCGCCCTCGTACCGCAGACCATCGCTCCTCTCTGATATACCAAACCCAGTTCTCTTATCGTTCTTCCATTCCCCTAGGTAGGTTTCCGTAACCGAAGCGTCCATTTGCTCGTCCTGAAAGGATAACGGATAGAGATCTTGATCCTGAACCATCTCCTTATCATTCGTCACAATGGACCAGGTCAATCTTAATCATCCAGACAACCAACCTCGATAACGAAAGACGCATTGCTGTCCGTGTGAACCGACGCAGATGCTTGACTCTGTGAACTCTCAGTGGACATCCAGGACGCCGAACTAGCATTGCTTCTCATACTACCACCGGTTCCACGTTTCTCAAGATCACTCGTACTCTTCGGCTTGCGTATCTTCAAACCCTAAAATCATATCCCATTCTTATTCCACTACTTAGGTCTTACACAACATATCATAAAGTCACAGGAAGTTCTCAATACTCACCATCAGTATACCCTTCTTCAGGGGCTTCTCCGTAAGGCTTTTTCTTCGTGCTGGTTGATCATCGCTCCGTGCCCTCAGAACAAAACCACCCCGACTATCGTCGACCCTCCGATCTCTACGGTCAGTTGGTTCAGGGGTGGGTGCAGTAACAGGTCCACCGTCAGCACTCCGGAGGGACGTCAACGACGCCCTGACCTGCTTCGGTGGTTTATAATGAGAAGCTAGGCCAAAGGGTGCACTCGCCCTTACACCATAACCGTGTCTCATCCCTTTCAACCATTGTCCCTGATAGGTACCTGTGAAAAATAATCACAATTAATACACTGAAATTCCCAGTACTTTTACTTCATCCAATTTTCAGTATTACCTACAGTTGGTAATAAAAAAAAACTATTGGTTTTGCCAAAACATGACCGCATTTCAAAAGTACCGCCATGACTCACGCCCAAAGGTAGTCCCACGAATATACATACATATTTATATACCTACGCAAAATACTCTGAGAAGAATGACGGGGTGTATACGTAATTCGGATTCGAACGACGCCATTTTTTTCTACATTCCTCATTCTTTACTTGACAATTTAATATCTTCATATTTTCAGTATCACCTTTCTACTCCAGCAATTTGTACATAAACTTGACTCTTTAAGTACTATACACAGTAGCTTATGAAAACCTTCTGTAAAGCTTATAACTTATTCTTCATTTACAATTTTTGTTTTTCATTTTAAAACAATTCTCATTTTTGGTTAATCGTGCCATGGTATGTGTCACTGTGTAAATTCAAAATGGATCCATCCAATTTAGCTACGTCCTCTTGATTTTCGTAATTTTTTTATCCAGCCTCCCTTTGCATTGCCTTATCAATGACTCTCATCGCTCGGAAAATACTCCTGTGCGAATCGGACTTAACGATCGTCGTTCTAGCGTGGCGCATGCTGCGCGATGTTGTGGGCTACACTTGCGTGAGCTATTCAGGTCAACTCTTGCTCGTCTCTTGGAAGAGCTTATGAACAAAAAGTCTCTCTTCTCATTCTCCCACGTACTTTACTCCCTGACAAACAGCATCTCTCTCTCTCTGTCTTAGAGATTTAATGCAACTTTATAAATTCCCAGTATCAATTTTACTGGGAGAATTTAGCAAACGGCACTCAGAGACTCGAATAGCAAAGCTACTGGTCGAGCTTTGGTTTACAACGAGTTACAAAGTTGGTCCAGAAGTATAAAAAACAAAGCTAGATCTACAAGGACGTTCTATACAGTAAAATATAAAGAATCTAAAATTCGTATAATCAGAAAAACCATTGAAAAGGCAGCGAGCATTAATTTGTATTGCAACGACAAGCCATGATGACCCATGAAGACCTGACTTGTGTTAATTATAAAGATTAATGTTCACAGTGGCTCCAGCCAATATACCGTGTGTCTACAAATAACACGATGACAATTACAAGCGTTATATTCTCATTAAGAAAATAGTAAGTGGTTAAGCGTTTATATAAGGGAGTCTAATAATTCTTCATCCCCTTGAAGTACGAAGTAAACGAAAGTGAAGGCCCTGATCGATATACCTGCTAATTAAATCTAACGTTTCCCAATAATTCTGTCTGCTCCCATCCTGACCCACGTCTGTTTGCTCTTACAATGTAATGGATAGACAAATAGGATCTGGGGTTAACCGAACATTTCGTACGGCCCTGTAACGCTACATGGCACTGGCTGGCCCGCCTGAAATAGCGCGGCCACCTCGAACAGTGGTGGTTGACTTCACGTGCATTCGAAACGGTCAGGTGTGTGTGAAAATTAGCCGTGCGAGTGTATTTCGGTCCGCAGCCTCCACCAGATCGTCACTGACTACCCCACGAGACTGCCGGTCAATTCCTATCCAGAGCAGAGAGTCCCAGGAGATGACAGGATTGGCAACGGAACTCCTTGTGGCTTCAGGTCTGTTTGGTCAAGTATCGAAGAATGGCTGCTTTAACACCTCAAGGATTAGACTCGTTTAAGGCTGCAGAATATGATTGAAAAATACAATACAGAGATATCAAGTTTGAATATCTGATGTGACAAGGATGATAAACTGGACAAAGGAGTTTTACCTTCAATTTGACAATTCAATATGGAATTTCAATTCTGCTTTTGAAAAGCTTTGAGCCAGACACACCCCACGCGCCTACTCCCAGGTTAAGGGATACGTTTTCACCAGAGTCAGTTAACGTGACTTGATGATCAATAAGATTTGTCACGAAGACGAGTCCACGTGGAATATTGTATTTTTTTTTCCATAAATTTCTTGATCATTTAATTCGTCAATCACGTAAGATGGCGAAATTTGCAGATCGAAACTGTCCAATAAACGGTATTGAAATCGTAGGCTTTGAAGATCCAGCAACCCCCAGTAGGTTTACTATTAGTACACGGGTGCGTATGAAGATATGTGCCGTGCGTGTTTTATAAATAAGAATATCGGGAATGGCCCGTGGGTTGAGATCGCTGGTTTACTCAGTCGATTCGTTGTTTATCCGAGAATACTCGTCCATTCATTTTACTGGGAAGTTTCGTGAACCCTTCACGCCATTTACGAACTCGACGATAGGAGAGAGTTGACTTGGGATGTTTTTACATCTTTACTCTTTCCTTTTCACTACCTCTTTCCGCCCCTTGTAAAATATCATAGTCGTAAGCCTATAAATTAATGGCAGCTCACCCCTAATTCTAGATCCAGCAAGAACTTGGTCTCCTTTGTATTTATAAATCCTACCACATGACACAAACGAATTGACGTACAGTTATAAAGATATAAGAACCCAGCAGGATGGACGAATTAGATGAGATTAGAACGTGAACTATGGTATCATTTTTGTGAGTGCTCTCTCTCTCTCTCTCTCTCCCTTGGTTACCAAGGGACTACATAATTTGCTACGAATATATCATCCCAGTGTAACTGCGTTCTTGAAATTTTGCTCCACATATTGCGTGTCCCGTAGAGCGACGCTCGATAAATTAGGACGTGCACACAAATTGCAGGGAGGTTTAAGGCGTCGAGACGCCCTTCAGAGCGCAGAATTACGAGCTTCTTTTCTCTCTGGATGCAACGTCGTAAATTCATTCCTCTTATCCATGAGAATTGCTGGCTTCCTTCAATCCCAATGCTTCTTTTATACACGTGGTTCTACGGTCTTGATATTGCATACCTATAAAATATAGTCAAACAGTCAAACCATCCTTCGGTCAATGTATAATTGGTATAACCTCTTTTTAATTCTGTAATATAAAGAACCCTTGAAACTTACACTGAATCATACATCATCCTGGTACTGTTTTCTTCCAAAACAGTGAATGTTTGATTACCCTTAAAACTTTAAGGGATGTAGAATTGTTTGTCCAATTTTTTTACATAAATATTAGCTACAATCGTAACAGTCTTGTCCGGGAGAAATTAAGTGAGTTTTTGGTCGTGTTTGACTTTTTCACTTTTCTTGTAGGTCGGTATTGCGATCGACTTTCCTATTAAAATTTGAGATGGCTTCAACGATGATAACGAGACATGGAAATTTCGATGGCGGGGTAGTAAGTCTACGCTTAATATTTATGAGGGTCGAAGGAAAGAGCAAGTGCGCCGTAATGAGTTGTATTGAGCGATTCATCCTGAGAACACTGGCGAATTGGTAGATGCTGAGATTTTGAGATGACTGGTGACCAAAAAAATAAAACATTTGATAAGGGATGAGAATTGGATAAACGAGATATCGTGGCAAATACAGTTACGAGATGAATGTTATTTCTTGAAATATAAAATGATTTGATTCTAATTAAACGAGCATAGAAGACTCAGTCAAAATTCGTATTAATGTTGTCTCATTGGAATACTGCGTATATGGTTTTAAGAAAAAAAATGAGAATTTTCTCATAAATAATTTACGTTGTACTATTTTTATTTGACCCTAGCACTTTTCTACGTGGGTTTATATGATTTTCGTCGGATATTTATTAGGAAGAATGTAATACGAATCTCGACGCATCGTGAACTTCGTATCAGATCAAGGTCTTCTCCATTATACACAAAAATAGATATGCAGCTGCGCCATTTTCATTGATCAACAACAATGCCTAATAATATCCCGGTACAATTGTCCCAAGAATTGTAGCAGACAAAGTAATGGCTGTTCAATAAATAAAATACACAACGTAACGTAATCGTCATTTTCAACTTACTTTAATGCTACACTGAACGGCGTCCATTTTGAGAACTTGAGGAATTTCAAGCAGAACTCACGAACAGAATAGTTTACCCATAGAAACATGTCAATCAGCCACCTACTCATTGGTAAATCCAAGAAATGCATTTGTACTATTTTCACAAGAGTTCGAAGCGCAGCTCGAGAAAAATCGGTTCGGTTATAAATAAAGCGCTCGAGAGCCAGCAAGATGAAATGCAATAAAACTTATCTGCTTGGTCCAGGAGAGTGAAGTGTGTGCTATTCCAAGACGATCTCAGACAGCAGCATCACACTTTTATATCACAGCCAAAACGGATATCCGTTATCAATAATGCGATTCGTCGATGGCGCAGGAACTCCTGTGGTTCTCAGAATTGTATTTCTCAAGAGAGATCACTAATAAGAGTCTTCGTTCCTGTCCTCTTGGCTAAAGAGATGTGTCAGAATAACAATGTTCCGTCAGCCATTCGAAATTCCAGACATTAAATAATTGTTAGATAGATGCATCCGTTGCCAGACATGATACGGTGGAGCCCTCTGTGAATCGTCCTGCGTACTCAATATCCGTATACTTTTATTGTCGCTACGATCTTCTCTATCTTAGGATAATCCCTTCTTTTTGCTCTATCACGAAACATTTGACTAATCAACGAATAAAGATGGCGAATTCGCGAAGCATGTGCGTCCCATGCGAAAATCAGGTGACTTGTGACGGTCGTGTGTATCCGGAAAAATATTGGGCAATTCCCTTAAGCTCTTGATGTGGACTGAGTTATTTCCGTCCTTGTGCCGCTCGCGATGACGTAGCCTAGTAAAAATCTCCGGCTTCTAAGGTCCTAAAGAAGTTACGAGCAAGCGGCCAGGACGTTCTTGACTGATATTACGGATATATCGCGACGCCAGGAACGCAATTGGAATTCAATCAAATACTTGACATGGAGTATATACGTTGATCGCTGGCAGTGAACCTACATAATAGGACTTAACCTAACCTAACCTCTGCTACAAGACTAAAATCATCTATACGAATGACAGGCGTTAGGATGACTTTGATTGGAATCAATATATATTGATATTATATATATATATTCAACACATTCTTGTTACACAAAATAATTATACTCCCAGCTGCAATTTTGTCTAGGTTATCAATCCAGAAGAACTCCACGTCCATGTAAGAACTTTGATTTTTCCATTTTTCTAAAAACGTACCATTGACATTTTTCTTGATTATTCATTCGATCCAGGGTAACGGGGCTCAAATGTTTTGAAACGTACAAGAGTTTCTTATCGTGACCGAGTACCTGGAATCATCAAGAACATCCAAGAGGATCACCCCTTGAGCGAATAGGATTCTGAATCTCTAATCTAAAATCACAACAAGGATCAAATACTCAAGAGGTTCTGATTATTCCACGAAACATCCTGACCTTCGTGCCGCCATTTCGACATCGAGAGAAAAATAAGAAATGTGGATCCACGTGCGTCAGAGAATCTAATGATCGCGTGCTCATCAACCATTTCAACCCCCGTTTCGACGTATCTGTTAAGCAGCCTACCTTGGATCCTAATCTCACACCTGAAAACTCAACTCCTGCTTATCCTCGAGGGATACGACATATACCTGAAAGATACGATATATCCCGGATAACTAAAGAATGGCGAAAGTTGTCATCTAGAATTTCCATACGGATAAAGGAACAATCTGGAAAGTCTTTTAAAAATCCACGAGAGATATAATAGGTGAAAAATAATTCTGATTAACCGCTTGGCTGGCTCCCTGGGTCACGACGCCGAAATCCGAGATGATGGACCGTCACGTGTAGGGTTCGTGTAGGCACGTGCAGCCAGCACGCGCACATTATCTACCTATATATTTACCTACATATATATACACGTATATAAACACAGCAGCAAATGGTAGCAACGGTAAGCCACTCGATAAGGTCCAAACCTTTTCCTTTCACTTTGAACCCTTCCTCATCTTCAACTCACTCTCTTTCCACGCGTTACATCATCTAGATCCAATGCTCGTGCCAACCCTGCTACAGATGCTAATGCTAGCCATCTCCAAGTCACACGCTTCACTAGACGAAATGAATTCCAGAGCAGCTTGTGTGTAAAATTCAAAGCATCGAGGGAATATCTCTGAGGGGTTGGATAGACAGGAAAGGAGGATACGTAGAATATATCCAGGCTATGTAAAAACGAGTCAAGGGTAAATATTACCAGAATACGACCAAGTCAAGAAAAACCGGATGTTCCGTTTTAGGTCAAGATCATGGATCTTGGGCAAAAGGTCCTTTGTCTAATATTAAAAGAAAAATTCAAGAACAAAAAACTCACCGCTATCGGCGTAGGTCTCCGAGCCGTATCCATCCTGAAGTCCATTGGCCCATGTACCCTCGTACCTCGCCGTAGACGTTGTCGATTGTCGCACCCCGTAACGACCCTTAAATCCCTGAGTCCATTCGCCCCTGTAGAGCCAACGACCACGAGTCTCCATACCGAGACCGTGACGTTTGCCATTTTGCCATTGTCCTTCGTAGGCTGATCCGCTTTAATCAAACAATATTAATAACCATCAAATTGAAATATTGCTACAGATTGGATATAGTGAAAAAATTCATTTTATTCACGCTTAAAATATTTTGTTTACCAACGGTTAAAACAATTCGGCTACGTCGCCATTGTTTTTACGTAGTTGAAAAAGCAGGTAAAATCTGAGTGACCTGTATTGGATGCACTTGTTTTATTTGAGTGGTATCGTCTTATGCAATAGTGGATACTGTAATAGTTCACTTGCTTTTATAAGTCTTACTATATATTTTCAAAGTGATTTAATTAACGACTATTTATAATTAGAGTTCTAGTAATGACTGTCGACGGCTTTGTAGAATATTGAATATTCGTTAATTAGAATGTCAGTGATATTTAGTTTCTTTATGTATCTAAATCAAGCTGCTGTATACGTTTGACAACTCTCGTGTAATTAA
Organism: Syrista parreyssii; assembly: GCA_030142615.1. Classification (NCBI taxonomy): domain Eukaryota; kingdom Metazoa; phylum Arthropoda; class Insecta; order Hymenoptera; family Cephidae; genus Syrista; species Syrista parreyssii. The sequence goes on from JARQTG010000055.1 coordinate 528,383, forward strand.
TGAAGGATCTTATTTAAGTTCGTATATTAAACATTTATTATTAATTAATATGTCAGTTAAGATTTTAATTATGCATGCTATACAGAGTTTCTACTTCTTGTAAACTCATTTCTCTCTATGCTCTTAATTGGGTAACGACTTGACAACTTTTGTACCTAGACAGTCTTTCTCTGGAACAAGAGAATAGATCTGACTGATTGATTCGCCAAGTGAAAGACGTTGAATTCTGACATTAAGAGAAGCTCATTTATCTGGGTTAAAAATGTCCTAGCTGGGAAACGTCATTCGGAGACAAAGCAGCAGCATTCTATTTTCGCTGAAGGCTCTAGAATTTAGATTTGAAAGATTCGACCGAGATATACAAAATAACGTGACATTGTTTTCGAGATAATTTTAAATGATAAAGAATTTAAACTGACTTTCCATTAAGTCCAAAACTAATTTAATGACAGCACGAATATAACGTGTCTACCGAATGACGTTTACTGATAAGAGAAATCATTTGAAATTCTCATCTCGATGTTCGTCAAGAATTTCCCAATTTCCACGGTGATTATCCCTGACGTCCCTGAGTGAAGTCTAGTCGTTGGAGTCCCAGTGACCTGGACTCGGCATCGTCCTTGCACTCAGTGTCCTAGTTTCAGGGAGCGAGACTCCCACCCGTCCAGAGGAAGCAGGATATGTGTCAAGGTCTCGCACCTAGTCTCCCTCAATCGGGATTCTCGCGTAACGCCCATGAAACGGGAAAAGCGTGAGGCTTCTGCCAAGCAAGCTATAACCATCTCCTGGTCGTGTGTCAAAGAATAAAGCTAGGCATACATAAAGACTCGTAGGTAGACAATAGCATATATTGAGATACTTAGCAAATACATATATAAAGTATGAACTCACCTGGGCCAGGTATAGACGCCAGATACTTCAAAGCCATAGTGCCAGCTACCGGAATAGGCGCCCTGTCCTTTGGGCCCAGTGCAGACCCCGTGACCATGGGCCTTGCCATCCTCCCATCCTCCACAATAAGTCCCACCGTCATCAAAGTCAAATCTACCTCCATTGACCTGGGCACGATTTGACGTGGTGGTACCAGTCGCCCCTGGTTGGGCAGGACTGATGCCTCCTGTCTGGGACAACTGTGCACCACCAGCTATCCCGTTGGGAGCACCAGGGGCTTGCTGGCTTTGCTGGCCCTGAGGCTGTTGCATGTCGTTGCTCGATCGATCCTGGTGGCTAGGCCTCGATCGTGCTTCGTCCGTTCGTCTGTTGGTTCGTTGCTCGTCAGCAGCGCGCCTTCACCACGTGTTCCATCGTCGTTGCCTCGTTTATCGGGCCTCGCGAGCTTCGACTTTCTGGAAGACAACTTCCATTGGTATCCGTTGTCGTCGTGAACGCAGACACAACTATGGGTCTGATCTTCGGGATGTTGCGAGGATTATTAATAAGAACGATTAAATAGGAGAACGCTGTAATATATATCTATGTATATATTGATACGACAGGAATCAAAATCTAGAAACCATGATAAATCACACGAATGTAATAATAATGAGGTTAAGAATCGAACGAGAGCATCTTTCGCGAATAGAGAGAAGCTGTACGCCGTTGTACTTTGCGATAAAAATATTCTGCGATAGTCTAAAAATATACCGCAATGTACGAGCATTCCGCTCCGACACAGAGCAGTGTAGTCCGGGATGAGTTTTCCTCGTGTACCCGAGAGAAAACCGTGCCAGAATTGGCAACTCATAGGAAATGGGATGAGTAACGTGTACAGCGTAAGAAGAAATGTCCTCCGATATCTGTAACTCCTGTTGCAGATACTTTTAAAAAATACAAAGTCCCGTACTGCCTTCAAGAGAAACGAAAGAAGGTAATACCGAGTGACAAAGATAAAAAAGACACAAGAGACACGAAATTCCATCCCGTAGGATCAGACCCCAGTTTTCAAAATGTCCGCCATCACTGTTCTCCTATTGGTTCACTTCCGTCGTATTGCCAACTCATATATATTCCTCCTCGACGTGTACAAGTCGATTATTAAATCATCTTCGAAGTTTTCTACGTTCCCGCGTATACGTATACGTCACTGTCATCCTCCACGCACTTTTACCAAAGCCTTATTAAATATATAATAAAATCTTCTCATCTAGCCGCGTTTCCAACAGCGACGATTTTAAATAAATCTCTAGCCGCTAATTTATACGTTAATGCACGCACAAGATCGTTAGGTGTGAAACACCCTTTATATTATCCACTCCTATTCCTTTCCCTTCGACCAATCATCCATGCTTGTCGCGTTACTGTCGCGCCTTGCGTACGCATCCTTAAGCTTACATTTTACACCACCTACGTGTTGCACCTCGCGCCTATCTTATAACCTCAATTTCCACGGCGCAACTTGACACCTACGTTATACATATACCGTGTATACACTTTCGCCGCGTACTTTCTTTCTACGTACCTAAATGCACCCGTGGATGCGTACACGCGCGCCGCACGTCCCGAAGACGCGAAGAGAACATCCGCGACGTGATGGAGTCGATGCCGCCGTCGCCGCGCTACCACCGCGTCTAACGCCCGTTACGCAACGCTTCTATAAGCATCCGTGATCTGCTCGGAATGTGCTCTCCTCGACACCACCACCACGAAAGTACGTTTCTGAATTGTCCTCTAAGCTTCCTGGACATTTTTACATGACCATGTAGTCCTGGAGGACCCTACTAAGGATACTCGAGATGAGACAGGACATGTGGTTATACATAACCTAAATGAAACTTGAGCTTGACTAGTCAGACATACGAATTGCTTGGTAGCTGAATAACATGTAGAAAATACCAAGTGGCACTAGAATATTCCATTACCCATAATTCATTGCTAAAAATGTGTTCAACTGGCATAGTAAATATTGGAAGAGTCATGGCTACGGCCTCCGTAGGAGACAACCTGGGACAGCGTAAAGAGACTAATGCTCGTGGAAGAAAAATCGCCTGATGAATATCCACACTGGTATGTAAATTGTTTGTAATACAATTTCAGACTAGAGTATCGAGTCTCGTGAGTAAGAGAGAGAAGAGAAAGAGTATGTAAGTCAAAGAGGAAAAGATAACCTATAAAATTTGAAAAAGTTCAAAGAAGATCAGGATCAATTGATTCGTACGATTGTAGTATGTTAGAACGAATAGTGTGTATATAACGTAATAACAAGATACATAGAGAAGCTATCTTGACTGTCTCTCTGCCAATTCAATCCAAATTTGGGTGTGGGCAGGTGGGGCCGATTCACTCTACGAGGACGTCGTAGCTACGAATACTAGATACTCGTCTTCCTAGAATCGTTAGGGACTTAGCTAGTAGCAGGGGTTCACACCTCGTTAGAGGCTATAGCTGTTAGCTAGGTGGCTAAGCTAGCTAGCTAGCTAGCTAGAGCTTCTATTTTTATCATGGGGTAGCGAATTGTTCCCCGTCCCGTCCACGAGACGCAGCCAGTGAGGTCCGCAGCCGCGCGTTCGCCAATGCGACCGGGTTCAAACCATTTATAAATAGTAGGAGTCACAGCGAGAAAATCAGCAAGGATGCCGAATACCACGCGCGTTATCGTTACGCCTTTACGTTTGGTTAAATGGTACCAATGTACTGCTATGATCTGCGAGAACCACGACTACCAATATACATAACAGTACAGATACATCAAAATAAAGAATAACAACACGGGACAATTTAAAACGTACATTCATCGATAAAAAACAATTAATAGATTTAATTATAATTAAATTAAATAATAATTAAACAAGGTATCAGTTACTGTTACTATCAGGCCCTATGTGACAATGAACTTTTATCTAACATTGCATTTCTTTTTTTCATCGTCATCGACCCTTACCTATGCTTTTCGAGTGAAAACATAAAAAGATAAATTGCTTAGGAGTAAATTAGTCAACTTGACGATTCAAGCAGATGCAGGAGCACGTGAAGAATAATGAATACCTAATGCGCATGCGCAAGCGGAATTCAAAAGTGCAATTGGATAACGGTCGGAATCGACTCGTTGTGAACTGTACATGATGGACTCGTCTTGTGAGATAATTTCACCTAACAATTCTCATGCCTTCCCCCCCCCCCCCCTTCTCTCTCTCTCTCTCTCTCTCTCTCTCTCTCTTACACTCTCGCTCTCTCTCCCTCTCACTCTCTCGTACAACAGGACATAGAACAGTCCGGTTGAATTCACATTACAGGATGCATTCTCACCTCGTTCGAAGCCCAGTCTGTTTATTTAGACACGAGCCGCGAGACACGAGCACTTAACAGTGAATCTGCTAGGCGTACAGGAGCCACCATTAACGTGTATGAACAAATGTCTGTTGAAATTAGAAAAAGAATTTTCTTTTTTCTTTATTATTCTTTTCGACGTAACGTGACCAATTGCGTTTTTACTACCATCCACCATTATCCTTTTCACAGGCAGCATGTGGGATACGAGAAGCAGGCACGAGGCGTCTTCGGGATTTATTCAGTACCAGGTTTACGTGTATCGAAGAAATAAGGTAAGACGTCGCTTGGTAATATCTTTACGACGTCGGGACACTCCGTGACTCGTGGAGACGTCCGATGGGTAGAATCGAAGACGCCGAGCGTCTTTAGTATACGGATCCTCCTTTTTTTTTTCTCTTATTGATACACTCGTGGCTTCTTTCACAAAGATGTCGTTAGGATGTCGAGTGGCAGCGACGACGACGACAATGATTTTTATATACCGATTAGCATCCGTTCGGCTTTTTTTGTTGTGTTTATTCTTCGTATACGTTTAAGTCGATATTTTTTCTTTTGAATTCCTCCGCTAACGAATCACGAGCTTGTTTTCGTCATGCACCTATGTGAACAGTAACGTATACGTGTAAATCGATTGTTAAATAATATGTGACACGTGCATCTTTTTTTTTTTTAATTTATCACGCACTCACTTCTCTTACGTTTCTTTTTATTTACTCGTTACGTTATTACACTCCCGTGGATACGGACACCGCCCGAACGCGGAGTAAAACTGTTATAGGAAATGCCTTTAATGATACCCTGGTTACGTAGTGTTGCGTCGTGATGCTCTGGCATCGAAGGGCTGCTATATATATATATATATATATGTGTCTGTATATATATTTTTTTTACTTTCGGCGTCGACTGCCTCGGAGGATAGGGTCGTGTGTCAGGGTGGTGGCATGATTGCGACTACCTCGGCACTGCCCTCACGGCGTCGCGACGCCTCGCGTCTCTCCCGAAACACATGCGCTGTTCGATACCAGCTAGAGCTCGTGTTCCATTAAGTCAGTACGAACGGAACTGACGCACTTCTTGCGAATTGTTTTTCTTTGGTTCATTCTTACTGATTACTCAATCTTCTACTTTTTATTGTATCGTACTTTTGCCTCCTACTGTTCCGATTATATGTCTTCTTTTAATAACGTCCAATCGAGTCCCAGGAGCCTTTGAGAAATACGCCGTAAAGTAGTCAGGATATCTGTGTAAGGGAGGAAGACAATTTTTTACCTTGATCAAATTCTATAATGATAATGGATCTGTCAATACTTGTAGATGAACAGTAGGAGTAATTAGAGTAATATATGTATTAGGAATTGAATTCATTTTGTAACGAGACCTTCACTGCTTTGATGGTAACAAAACTGTCTCTGGTCTCGTCGGCTTCTTCTAGCGTAACTCTCTTTTATTCAGAACATTGTCGACAATCGCGTTACGACTGCCATAACCTTTTTGATAGAGATTTATTATTAAGGTACCTATGTCCTTTGCATAGAATAACGTTGGAACTTGGAATGGGATTGAGATGTATAAAATATTAATTCCCAAATGGATCCTCAGGATGCTACTGTACTTTGACTAGTAGCGACTATCCATATCTTCTCAACTGTCACTCGTTTCATCTTTCTTCCCTGCAGAACCAGCGAAAGTAACGAAACTTGGATAAGACGCTCTGCAATCGTTTAGTCAGCGACGCCATGAGAGTTGCTGCTCAATGGTTTTCGGTAGACGCTTTGGCAATTAGCCGCTAGATGGCAGCACTGTCTACGGCCCTACCACAGCTGACTACTATACTTAGAACGAGATGCCCTGCTAAAGCCTATATTTTTCCATCAACTGTTCCCGTTTTAAACTAATACATTGTACTTGGCAAACTTGTAAGACTGATCGTAAGTGATTTTTGGAAATCTATCAAATTTAAAGGAGCTTATTTAATTTCTTTTCTTTTTTCTTCGCAGTCAATAACGTTCTGGATAAACCAGTGACAGATATTGCTTCGATATTCTGTATGGTCTTGCACTGAACTTAAATATGCTGATGTCCAGCGTAAAACAACTTCGATGACCACAATTACGAAATGGACAACAATTCTATCGATAACCTCTAACCAACTGTCATCCATACTCGAACCAACCATGTGACAACTTCGCGATGGCAACAATAAGCCATTGACATTGATATCGACGAAAATCGCAGTATAGATTAATAAATATTCTTATAGATTATTTTCTGCAATCGAACACGATTAAATCTTATTTATTATGAAATTATTCGACTCTATTCGCAGTCAGTCCTTTTGGTATTTACAGATACTTGCAAAAGACAAATCAAAGCATTGACCTGTTGCGCAAAACATAATCGACAAAGTGTAATCGTGAAACTTGTACGGTGTCAAATTTATATTTAATGGTTAAAAACAATGCAATTGTTGTTGTTGTTTAGACAACGACGTACGTCAATGCGTCATCATCTATTTTATTAATGGTTTTTGCAATCATTTACATTTCATAATGCTGGTGCATCGTCGTACAACTTACTTTATATTACGTTTTTTAATTTTAATTATTAATTACTTTAATTATGTTTTAAGCCAAAATCACTTAAGCTAACATAACAGTTAAAGTAACATGCATATTATATTTAAGATACGTGCAAGCTATTCTTGTTAAAATGTGTGACACGTTACATTCATCTTTGTTATATAAATCCAATGTTGCCTCCTTATAACAAACGTCAATGTAACATGTTACATATTTGAGTAGGAATTAATAGCTTGCATGTATCTTACGTATAATGTATACGTTACTTAAAATGTTATGTGTTAGCTAGGAGGTGCATTGTCTTAACGCCAGTTAAAATAGACGCGCGTGTGAATTATACTTTGTAAATTATTTGCAGAGCAGCGTACGTTAACTATGATTTCTGAAATGTAATTTCGCACGCTTATTATTCGTAACTTGGGTTATGAAATCGGTCGTACGAAACACACTCTTTATCTCGTATGCCTAGTCTTTATCTATTTAATATTTTTCTAGTTCTTCATTACACATATGTTATTGAGCATTACACAGAACGGATTCGTCTACTGCGAAATAAAAATCGAATTACGCAAAATATTAATAACGCGTTCGCGCAGTTTATTGATATTTTACCTATGTCAAATATACTGGGTGTTACAAAAAATACAGATAATATTTCAGACAGAAAAATTATATATACATACACGTATACCGTTCTGTGCACTTATGATTTATATTACGTATTTACGTCGTTAAAATCTATTCTTAAAGAATCTGTAAATATTTGAATTTAACGTATTACGGATGCTACCTGTGTACAGCACATGTCGTGTGAAAAATTTGCGAAATTTAGAATTGCTGTTTTTCAGTTATTTTACTGTGATTATCTCTCTTCCTCCGATTAATCGTTATGAGAATTAAGAATTGTGATTAATCAATGATCTTTTGACCGTGGAAGATCTAAGAAGCCTTTCTGGATCATTCATACGGTGTCGTACGACTACAGTATTGATATTGTCATTGATCGATTATTTTATGGGAAATAATCTTGATGAATTAGAAGTCTGGTTTTCTGTATTTTTTGACTGACCTGGAAAAGCACATTTAATTATTATTTATGCGATTTGTGACACTGTATATAATGTACTTTTGAAAATGTTTGTCAATTTTGTTAGTATTTGTTTTTAACGACTGTATATAGTGAAGGAAAGATTAGGTGCAAGTGTCTGTTTGCTTTTGATTAAAGTATGGATGCAATGACATATCAGCACCTTAATTTTATAGAATGATGCTTGGATTTTAATGAGTGAATGCAGTAACTAGATGTTTTTATTACTTAAAGTGACACCAATGAAATCTGCAAGTGATAATGCTACTTACGTAATTAAGAACGAGAAGCGTTATTGAAAACCGAAAAGTGGGGAAGCGTCGTATATAATAACACGAATGGATGTGTCAAGTCGTTCATTATACTGTCACGTCATAGCTCGATCTATTTACAAATTGCCGCCGGGAGATGAAGACATCGAGAAAAGATTGTTAGGTTAGGTTATGAAAAACTACAAATTGAATGGTAATTTTTCATATTTCAAATCTTCCTATTGATCCGTACTTTTTCTTCGTTTGAATCTCGTAATATCACGTTCGAAAAATAAGTGGGAATAAATAAAACTAAAAAGAATGGTGAGTACGTGTCAAGTTACGTTACAGGAGGCATGACCCTCATGCATGGCTTCGGGTTTCAACCGGTAATGGAATTATATTCCCTTACTGGCAGGAATTGATTTTCCTTAGCACCTTTCTCAGTGTAAATCATAATGTCTTTCGAACAAGATCATAATGAAGGGACATCGTCCTCGTACGTTACTAGTACAGTATACACCTGTGTAATTATTAAAATCAAAATTCCTTTTACCAACTGTCATCGTGAAACAGATAATCCTAATTTTTTGCATGACTTTGTATCGTTGTAAAAATTAAATTTGAATTCTTTCATTTCCAGAAGAATGCTAAACGTGCGCACTCTGTCGGAGGGAATGGCAAGCAGAAGAGCGGACCTCCTAAAAGTCTCCTTGAACGTTCAGTCATTAAGTCTGGATGAATCGGAAAAATCCATGATCGCGGAGGAAATGGAAAAGAATAAATGCACGAAGAAGACATTGAACAAACTGAATGTAGAAGAGAACCGGAAGTCAGAATCCTGCGATATTCAAGACAATTGTAAATCATCCATTTTAAGATTGATATCCCTTGACGAAATAGCTTGGCACGATACGTTGGATAGCTGCTGGATCGCCATTTACGATTACGTTTACGACTGTACAGAATTTCTCAAGGATCATCCTGGAGGTTTAGATCTTATCTTTGAATACGCTGGTAGGGATGCCACTTTGCCTTTTATCGGAACCGGACACTCAAAATTCGCACGGCAGACCCTAGAGAAATATCTTATTGGCGAATTGCCATTGAACGAGAGAATTTATCGTATTCCTGGAGGAGTCAAGATAACAGGATTTTGAAGATTCCTTCAAGAAAATCATTTTCAAGGCGCTGCTTTCAGCAACGTGGATTATTCGACGTGTTGGTGTATATATTATAAATTTGATCAGTGGATTTTTAATGACTGATAGGTAACGAATGTTTTTCTTTTTCAATATTTATAAATTTCGTATTAACGAGTAGACACATTTTTATTTGTTCTGATTACAATTTTACTCGCACGATAATACATTTTTATGCGATTAAATAGAGCGATTTTCGAGCTCGAGTAAGAGGCTTTACGTAATCCTAGTATTTTTTTATATTTATCTTCTATGATTGTTTAGTCTATCGGGTTAGATAATGCAAGTATAGCTGAAGACTGCGTAAATTAGCTTAGATAACGTTGGGCTTTTGGGAACCTGGGACAAGTATAATTTAATATAAGTGTAATATGAGCTGCTCGAGACAATAGCCCAGGTTATGTTAATTTGACCTTTGTATATTACATAACTGCCGTAGACTAAAATCTATATATTTATCCTGTACTTAATGCTCTTGACGTATACAATTAATTTATGAGATATCCCATACAGTGCAAGACGTATCAACTTTATTTGTACTGTATGATATGCAGGATGTACTTTATCGAATCTTAATATTGATACATCGTTATCGTGATTGCATTTCTTAATAAAAATAAATGTGATTGTAATCAAAGATAATCAGTATCGACCGTGATTTCTTGGATCCTATCTCCCGTCTATAAAACAAAGATCGAGATTAGAATCGCTTGGACGAGAAAGTTCGATAGAATAAAAAAAGCAGACGTAGAATGTGACGAAAATGATGTAGAAATATGAATGGCAATGTCTTACTGAACAAACGCATGATAATTGTCTGTACTTAGTATTTTATGATGAAGCGATATGATTTTTTAAAAATATATATTAAAGCTTGAGAAATTGTTTGATATGTCACCTAAGATAGTGAATGGTCCGTGTGGTCTTTCTATGACGCACCATGGTATCCGATTAATATCGCTCGCTATGTAAACCGAAAAGAATCCGGTTGTGAACCGGCCGTAATCTCGGTCTTAGGAGACAGAAGGTCCCAGTGGAATAGAACCAGCATTTCCGTGCTAGGATAAATAAGGATGCAAAGATAGAGTCGTACGAGAGAATCTATTCGATTTGTATCTTGAGGTTTATTACTGTTCATTCAAATCGGGGCAGCCTGGAAAAATGTCTCTGCTATTGAATAAAGGTACGTGGTAATGTTTGGTATGCTTCTGGTTAGAATCATATGAGCGTAGGCGTGTAAGAGCTGGGTTGCGGTTGCTTTTTGTTGGTCGCGCTGGTCGTGTCGGCCATAAGGGCCCATTTCCAATGTTCCGTTGCTGCGAAACGTCGAAACGAGGAAACACGAAACGTCGTAATGGCGAGTGCGTCCGTCGTCACATATTTGATATCGCGATAAATTTGGGCGTTCGTGCTCGCAGTAACCATCGTCCTGGTGTAGCGTGCGCGTCACAGTAGTTTGTGGGACTCCTGGTGCGTCGTTCGACGTGCTAAATGTGCGCGATTAAACGCTGCGAGGATTCGGAGCTGCGGGTGTACTGTGTCAGTGATTCATGTCTTGGACATGGGAGTGAACAATACAAATAATAGATGATAATAGAGACCCCTGAGGATACGCCAGCAGCTCGACAAGGTCCTGTAGTTCATGTAGAGCACCCTGAAGAAGGGGTTGGTTTTAAGAGTGACTGCGACGCATCCGCCTGGACGAGTAATAAATATACATCTAGAGCATACATATATACACATTCCTGTGGCATCTGTAGAATATGAAATCTGTTCGATTATGAAGGTAACCGTGTGCTTCGACAACGTCAGGGTAGTGGTTCCCTGTGGAGATGGAACCCTTCTTGTTAGAGACTTGATGCACGAGGCTATTTTACGGTACAAGAAAGCTACGGGCAAGAATGACACTACTCTTGTTATTAACAGTTTATCTTCGCTGACTGGTGGGGGTTTATTGGATCCTGACGACAGACTATGCGATGTAGCTGATGATAGGGAGCAAATTGTTGCTCACTTCGTGGGCAATGATGTTTCCCATGCTGGTGGTGATGGAGCAAGCTCTGTTGGTACTAATAGTCCAGATTTCTTTCATGGTGAAAATAAGGAGCAGCATTATAATGCTGATACACAGAATGCCATTCCTATCAGTCATATCAAGAGAGAGAGCACCAAAAGGCTGTCCATGCATGCACTGTCTAGTAGGGAACCATGCCTCACCACCTATTCTGCACAGTCTCTTCCAAGGGAATCCAGGCGCAAGGAACCTTTGGGGCAGGATGCCAAGGCTCAATACGAATTTTCATATTCCAAGGCTGATTTGAGTGATCAAGGAGATGTAAGAGAAATTGTTATTAAAAATGAAGCTGGTCCTTTGGGGCTACATGTTGTACCGTGCTATGATCTACTGGGCAACGATCAAGGACTCAGAGTTGAAGGAATCGAGCCTAATGGCAGGATTGCCAAAGATGGCCAAATTGATCTTCATGATAAGATTATCAAAATAAATGGACATAATTTGCTACATATACCTTTCTCAAAAGTCCAGGAGATATTCAGGACTTGCATGAGCGAGCCATGTTTGCGGATATCGGTACTTAAGCACAAAAAGACACGCAGTGAGCGTTCATCCAAACATTCCCTAAAAAATATTGCTAATATCAGTAGTGGTGAGAAGGGTGAAGCCGATGAAAATATTAAGAAGCTACAATGTAGTAATTACAACTTATTGCAAACAGCAAATACCAGAAAAATTGGAAGAATGATTGAAATAGAGCTGACAAAGGGAACCAATGGATTAGGTTTTAGTGTTACCACTAGAGATAATCCAGCAGGAGGTCACTGTCCAATTTATATAAAAAACATTCTGCCAAAAGGCGCTGCTGTGGAAGACGGTCGCTTAAGGCCTGGGGACAGACTGCTTGAAGTGAATAAAATGGAAATGACTGGAAAAAGTCAAGCTGAAGTAGTCTCATTGCTCAGAAGCATTCCACCAGGTGGTAAAGTTAGGATGGTCGTGTCCCGTCAAGAAGAGGTGCCTTCAAACACATCAGACTCACATTTCACTGTACCATGTAACACACAAGACTCATCAGAGAACTTAAGATACTGGAGTGGTTCGCATCGATCGCCAACAAAGAAGAGTACTGAAGCTCTAGAGAAAATCGACAACCACACCTATGAAAAAAGCAGCTTTAAACCCGTCAAGTCTTCAGAGGATATAGTATTATCACCAAGAAAGAATCGCATGATTCTAACCTTAGATATACCGGTGCATGACTCTGAAAAGGCTGGTTTGGGAGTTAGTGTAAAAGGTAAAACAAGTACCACCGATGACAACACCAATATGGATTTGGGTATATTTATAAAGAGTGTTCTTCATGGCGGGGCAGCTTCAAGGGATGGTCGTCTGAGAACCAATGATCAGCTTCTCAATGTCAATGGTGTATCCTTATTAGGATTGTCAAATTCTGATGCAATGGAAACACTAAGACGTGCTATGCTCAATACAAATAGCTCAGTCACCGGTGTCATAACTCTGACAATAGCCAGAAGAGTTTCATCCTATGACAGCTGCGACAAGAGTTTCATTGACAATGTGCCTTCCCACTGTAAGCTCGAGTCAGCAAACAGTGTATACATATCAGACTGTACAAAACAGAGTGAGGGTCGTGTCAAGGAGAAGAACAACCTGAACTCACAAACGGATATCCTGGACAACGGATCTCTGCTCTCTTCAGCAACCGCATCCCCATGGAACCCAGTAATAGACAGACTAACAGAACAGTACAATAAGAATAGCTTACGAAATGAAAGTTACTGTCTAGCCACGAACAAGACTTGGTTGGAGCCAGTGACAAGCATCAAGAAACTAAGTCTAGGTCAGAACGACGACCACCTGGACTCTGTATTCCTGGAGGAGTCCTCGAGTAACGAAAAGACTCAGAACAGCGACACCAAGAAAAATTCCGAAGATAAGGACAGCCAGTACTCCGGGGATCCCACCTATGACAGCCAACTATCCCTGGAAGAGTTCAGTCCGTCCGTCAACAAGTTTTCACGTGACGCCCTGGGTCGGCAGAGCATGTCCGAGAAACGTCACGCCGCCCTGGACGCCAAAAACACAGACACCTACAAGAGGAATAAGAAGCTGAGAGAAGGCAGGGAGAACAAGAGTACAGAACAGGCAGCTCAAAGTCAGGACGTCGAAGATCCTGCGAAACATGGCAGCAGCAAACCTGAGACTAATGACAAACCAGGAACCAAGGTGTCTTCCGGAGAGAGTAGCTCCTTCGAGAACACCAGGAAGCTCTTCGAGAAGAAGTCCGTGGATCCAGCTCAATCCGAATACGTGTACACCATTCCAGGATGTAACAACAAGTACATATCACCCAGGAAACACTGGCTCGTAGATGACGTTCAAGGCGACATATCCAGCAGCAATCATTTTCGAGAGGAACGCGATGGCTTCTCAAATACACGTGGTGACGTGAAACAGGCTTCACTGAACTCCGCCTTGGACGACCGGTACAAGCGTTCCAGAAAGAAGGGTGGCATCCGCTCCATGCTTAGACTCGGAAAGAACCGGAAGTCACTGAATTTTGGTGATAATATCGAGGCGCGCCATGAGTCGAATAATTATTGTAGTGGAACGATCAATTACATTGCATAATAAGAAACACGGACTTTAGTAGAGTAGGGATGACGTTCAGCATACAAATAAATTCTATGCATGCATATTTATATAGATATACGACTAGGTATATATATATTTATATGTACGAGCTGTTCCAAAGTGCCTTATATCCGCAAGAGAAGTAATAACGACAAACAATTCTGTATATATAATTTTGTACTTGTCCTTTTTATCCAGTACCGACTACTTATGTATTTACTCGATAATAAATCTTGCACGAATTGCAATTCACATGTGGTTCTAATATAATTAACCAAATGAGACAACGGAAAGACCAATCGAATTAGATCCGTGGAATCCAATTAATTCTCATTCAAAAAGTTACAACGAATTCTCAACGTCGAACTTCCATTCCACGTATTAAATTCTCTTGAATATTTCTGTTCCGTCGATAAGAAGTTACATTGACAGCGTTATCGTCCAGTTCTAAAAATATCACGACAGGTATGCCGTATCTCAGTAATATCTCTGAAGAGAAAAAAAGAAAATGATAAGCACTGTAGATAACTATAAATTTCCTTTCTGTTTCAGCGGCGCAGCCATTGTCGCGGCAAATTTTCCAGCAGCAGAAGCGATTCCGCAGCAAGATAAATATTCAGAGGCCACGACCACCCCATTACCTAAGGGCGAAGGCACTGGAATTTACGACGCCTTTCTTCTCCGATCCTAAAGCGAACAAAACACCAGTACAGTTGTGTGGTCTGGTCCGAATGGCCAAGAAGGGGAAGAAGGTTGAAGAAAATCCTTATAAGCATTTCCTTGCCCGGGAGTGTCTCAATTGGTTCAGGAGTTCCAGGATGGTTGGATTCTTTCATGAGAATTCTATGACTATGGAGGAAAAATTTGAATTTGCTGTTCCACTTAAGAAACAGAATATCTATATTAGATTCTATAGTAATCAGGTGCTGAAAGCTGCTGTCACTGGTACAGAATATGAGGCTATTCTTCCACTTTATTGTGTTAAAGTCCTTACAGCCTTTAGTCCTGAATTGAACACAACAAAAATGTACAGGATATCACGAAAGTTTCCGCAATTAATTCTGATGGGTGAGTAAGAGAGAGAGAGAGAGAGAGAATGACGGACTTGATATTTAAAATGTAAATAATTATTATAACATATTTCTCTTTCCAGCGGGCATACTGGATGGACGCTTACTGAGCCGTGATGAATTTTTGGAATATGGAAAAATGGATATAACATCTGCACGCGTTGGTCTGGTGCAAACGTTACAGAACGCTGGTGGAATGAATTTGAATCGACAATTAACGCATCACCAATCAACATTAGTAACGCGCTTAGGACAGATCGGTACAAATGAAAAAGTCAGCGAAGAGAGCGATCAATAAACTTTAGCTGTGTGATTGTCAAATGTATAAATTTATTCTGTTATAGATAGACTCGTATAAAGCTTTAATCAAATGAAAATCGTATCATCTCGTACACCAATAAGAATCGATCAAAAATCACTGTAACGTTACTCGAAAAGATTATTCGTTTATTTTGAGCAAAAACAGACAAATCGTAAGCGCACTTATTCGTTAGTTTATCGACGACCGATTACTTTGGTTCTTGTAAACGGAATTCGCGTTAATGACAGTAATTACAACGGGGATGACACTTAACCCCATTCTCGCCACACTTGCAACCACCCGAGGTATCTCCCTTACCCTGAAATACATAATAACGTTTGAAACACTAATAATATTTTTATATGTTACATACAGTCGTGCTTTGAGACTGGATTACTGAATGAAAAGGCCCAGAATCTTAGACGATGCCAGTACTCCTCTCGTCTTTCATACTTACACCAGGACCCCAACGCGGACCCCTTGTGACCCAACATATTTCAGTTTTGCACATGGAACATCTCAGCCAGTCGCAACCCCACTTTTTCATAAGCACCACCGCACACGTGGGACAAGCCAAGGCCTCGCCCCTGTCAACCATTTCCTCTAACATAGCCGCAGTCCTTCTGGATTCCTGATCAGTTTCCTTAGAGAGTCTTAACTCTTGTTGATACTCACGACAATTCTTACCGGTATGTACGACCTGTATAATTGAACGTAATACAATAAGTAAAGTCCATGGTTAAAGAACGTCCAGAATCTTACCTGACAGGTGAGGCAATTGTTAACGCCACAAACAGGACACAGGAAGTTGTTGACGTTATCGTCGTAAATGCACCATCCAGGACAATCCGGTGTTTTACAGTGAAAGGCATTGTTGCCAGCATTGTTCTCAGCCTGAGTAATTGACTTTGCTAGATGCTGCTGATAAATCTCTGGCGACACCAGCTGTGTACCAGGAATAACTATATAGTCTATTCTGCTATTGTGAGGTTGCACGAGGATCTAAGTTGAACTTACCGCTTTGATCTCGCGCTCCTGCAACGTGGACTCGCACGTGTAGACTGTGTCTCTGAAAGGACACTTCACTTCGGCCTCTTCACAATAGAGTATCGTATTAGCTATGCACGGCCTGCAATGTGTTAAGGTTCGTTTTTAAAGTGACGTAAAAGGATCCTCAGGGACAAATCTGTCATTCATTTATGTATACCTGCAGAACATGTGCAGGCAATCTCTCAGGATGACGCCTTCGCGTGGTCCATACGTCATGAAACATATTGGGCATTCGATCACTTCGGAATTTGGTATCACGTCGCAGTTCTCCAAGGACATCAGCTCCTCGTAGCGCTCCAGTTTTGTTTCCTCTGGAGTGCATTCCTCCTTCGTATTCAATTATTTAGAGAGAGGCTTAAGTTAATGTGTCAGGTAAAGATTATTTTGAGTTTAAAGAAATTTTTGGTTTACTATATAAACTATGTATACTAGAAATGTGTATGAAGTATGGTTTATTAGAAAATGTACCTGGGGTACTTCTTCAATTTTTTCTGTTTTTGCTTCGGGTACAGGTACTTCCGGCGGTTGTTCTTCAGGTTCTTTCGTCACTTCAGCGGTCTCTGATGATGTCTTTTCTACTGAACCTTTATCTGCTGGGGTTATTTCCTCATTCTGCAACTCTAAATGGATGTATGATTATCAACGGTATCATGAATGATGTTTATGACGAGAATTGTTAACTATACCTGGTGCAACGAGGTACAAGAATACAGGGGACCCATCGACAGCCTGTAGTTCATCCAAGGTGGAGTTGTCATTGTCTGCCAAGTTTTTGCCGATTATCCAACGTTGCACGTTGGTAGGAATTTCAAATTCTGCAAAGACCTTAGCCTTCAGTTGAGCTACTGTCATTGTGACAGGAAGTTGAAGTGGAATTGGACCTTGATGAGCTAACTTATCTTCAATGTACATATTAACGTTGACGATATCAACGGTGCCGGAAGTCTTGTCAGTACGTTGTCGCACGACTGAACAATGAATCTTCAACCTGGCCAATTCCTTAGCTAATCCAGCAGCCTGTTGATGATGACCCGAAGCAATGGCAGCTTCGAGCTTCCTGAGCAAACGATTCACAGCCAGTGTATTCATATTTTGCGCCGAATCTACCGTGGCGATTGATGCACTGATTTCCGGTATAAAATGAGCTTCGGTGTTTGTTTTAGTAACGTCAGTCTCTGTAGTCACAGGTACTTTATCTATTTTTAGTCGCAATTCTCGTGAATTTGATACAGGCGAAACTTTCGATTCCTTTGTTTCAGGGGTCTTCATGTTTCCTTGAGCCGGCGTACCTGATTTCGTAGGAGGAACCAAAGCGTTCGCATAGAGCGACTCTTCGATCACGTTGGCATAAGTGTTCTCCTTGTAACCAGCGTTACTCTTGTTTGTCTTCATTGCTTCTATTTGAGCGAAATCGCGCGGTCGTATGAGCTGAAATGTATTCTTGACCAATCCTGCACCTGCTGGACTTCTTCCGGTAGTCGTGTACAGTACGTCTTCTAATTTCCATCCTGATCTAGATGCAGCTTCACCAGGATTTATCTTGCGTACATTTCCACTAGTTTGAGCTGCAGACGATACCTTCTGTCGTTCGAATTCACGATCTGGATTAAATGCAGATCTGTTTTCGACTTGTATCTTGTGCATAAAGTCAGCTTGGTTGGATCTCACTGGGTAGGGTGATCTGTTTCCGGTCACGTTAGTATCATTTTCTGCTATGGCTTTGCTCGATTGTTTTGATACTGCAGTCGGTTCGTTCGACGTTGATTTCTTAGGCTTAGGTCGTTTTGGCAAAGAGTGTTTCATTTCCTTCAACATCTCCTTAAGGTCTGTTGTAATTGGATCCTCCATCGTGTTCAAGGTCGTTGTTTTCGATTTCATTGATTTATCTAGACTTTCCAACTCAATCAATTGTTCTATTGACTTTTTTTCTGGATTTTGGGAGTTGGTCTTATCAACCTTTTCAGCCTCTACCAAGATCTTCAGGACTTTTGTCACTTGACTGGATGTGCTTGCACCTGAGTCGAATCTGGTTACTTTTTCTTTATTAACTTCCTCCTTCACTGTGGACAATTTCGGTTGCTCATTTAACTTGGGTCCTTTTTGACTGAAGATCTTGTCGATATCCTTAATATCTGATAATTCTTTTTGCAGCAGCGTTACGTCTTTAGGAATCTGTTTTGATTCCAGATTGTCTTTAGTCTGAGGTGTCACGCTTTTCGTCTGCTCTGCTGAGACGCGAAGTTGAGGAGAGGAATTCTTGGTCAGTATTTCTTTTTCTATCTTTTCTTCGTGCTTCGTAGCACAGAGAATTTCTTTCTTAGACACGACACTTTCTTTCGAGCCAAACGAACTGCTTGTGTTATTTTCAACAGGAACTTGAGAAGAGATCAATTTGCTGGAGGAGCCCAGAAGAATTTCTTGAGAGATCTGTTCTTTGCCAGGAGGAACTTTGTTGCTGTTCGACATCTTGGATGCTATTTCATCACCAGACGTGGACCATTTGTCAGTCGGTTCTGTTCGCTGTGGGAAAAAATACCTTGATATATCTTTATCCACACGAACGTTCTGTCGGATTCCATTGCGACTAGAAAATTTGACATTGCCCGTTCTGTCGCCTCCATGTTCAAATGGATTATTTCTAGTGATATCAAATTTTGGAGTCTGCTGTCCTCTACTCCCACCACCACCCTTGGCAAAGAAGCTGGTATTGACTGTAACTTTAGTAATATTTCCAATAGCATTGAATTTCGAAATCAAAGCACGTGTTCCTCTTCTAGGTGAACTCTCAATGGCGGAAGTAACAATATCTTGAACAACTTCTTCGCTGACAGCTCTGTCAGAGTCCATGTATCTGGATGAGTTAAGTAACATGGAAGCCCTGCCCTTAGCTTGTTCCTCCTGAACAATTGCAGCAGCCTCCTTATCCAATTCGCTTATGTTGGTCAGGATGGAAAGACCGGATTTCCGTTTGCTCTCACGTTTCTTCTCTTCCTGTCGTTCACTCCGATGAAAGAAACTGAGTCTCGACAGAGTCGCGTCAAACGAAGTTCTGTTGACGTGACCGTGAGTCACAGTTTCCTCGGGGACGTTGCCCTGGCTAGAATCCTCCATGTCGGAGGTCCCCAAGTTCCTGAAGAGTTCAGTTCTCCTCGACGTCCTCGAGTCACGAGAATTCTCAAATACATTGCGTTTGTACCAAGGTCTAGGCATAGCGTTGCTGACAGTGCTAGTACCGGAGGAAGTCTGACTCTTGGTGCCAGCAACTTCAGTTTCTGAAGACTCTATTGGTTTTCCAGCACCAGTTACTCTGTCCTTCTTAGACAACAATACACCACCTTGCAGAACTAAGGTATCGTTACTAATAATTTGATTATCCTTATCAGTATCCACGACGATATCCATACCTGTCGTCGAACCTTTCACCAGGTCCGTGGATAACCTCGTAGAAGATGTTCGTTCAGGTGGCCGGGGTGCTGGTCGTTTTCGTCTACTGCTACTCCTGCTGGATTCACACTGCGTCTCGTTGACATGAAGATTCCTGGACTTGTCACCAGGTGGATTAGGCGCTCTTCGCTTTCCCTTCACGTGAGCTCGCTTACGGCTGCTGGACTTACCCGGACGATGATGACTCTCTACACTGCTGGCAGACCCGTACAACTTCCTGGATCCTTCCAAGTTCCCACAAGAGTTAAAGCCAGATGGTTGTAGGGAGTACCTAGCTGTGATATTCTTTCTACGTGATAACACACTGGGTAACGTGTAACTAGAATCAGCAACTTCTTCCACGTCCTTCTCAATCACCTTAGAAGCACCAGCACCAAAAGGACCAACTTCAGGCGCTTGTCTCAGTACGTCCAATGAAAATCCACTATAATCCTTTAACGTATCAGTATGAAAAGCAAAACTATGTACAGTCGTAGTGCTGCACAAAGTATCGACACTCTCAGTACTAGAGACGACGTTTTGCACGCCCTGCGGGACACTCAATCTCTGATCCTCTTCCTCCTCGTCGGCATCATCATCGGACTCCTTCTGAGACTTCTTCTTCTTCTTATCACCCTTGTCAATGGTTCTATCACGACTGCCTTTCTTGAACCATTTAAACAGCGAAAATCTTGCACCCCGTCGTCCAAGCGATGTCGATTCCTCCGAGCAAACCGCAACTTCTCTGCCTATTTCTGCTTCCACGACTGTGGGGAATTCCTGGTGTTGCTTGCTGGCAACCCGAGTCGTACGTACGCCATTGAGAGATGTGTTGGTTACGCTGGAGGCTGTGTGTACCATTCTTATTCATCCCCACTGTGTGTATGCTCCTTATACTTTATACACTGTACATTGCTCTTTATTTAGATTTACTTTAAAAACCCTCGGACCTCATCCTGATCTCGTGGTCGCCTATGAATTCACCAGCTGCCACGACGCTTCGTGCAGCACTGCTCCTCGTCCACGGTGGTTAATTACGGAACGAACAGGAGAGGCAGAGAAATACACAGGAAGATATGGGAAGGATAGTAGGGAGACACGTGGACTATCAATTCCCAAGACCAAACTCCGGATCCATTCGTGATCAGGATCGTGATCGTCTTTGGTACTTCTTACGATGCATAGGAACCTTAACGAACCTCACTGCAAATAAACTAATGATCTCGAGGCCGACGCTGCTCATGCTGCTGAACTCTCGACAAAGATACGTTAGGTTACTATTAATAGCCGACGCTCCTACTGCTGCTGGGTTATTTTCAAGTCCACTTGGTACTCTGTCCGAAATCAAAATACAGACAATGCTACTGTAATGCTAAGTAAATTCTTTTTAATTAGACTACTGTACGTTATTGTCATCGGTAGACATATTATTAAATTATTTGATATCTCGTTAGACCCTGGTGACATGGATAAACATCATATCTGATAATGAGTACATTGGCAACTTGGCCAAGTCTAAAGAGCAGTCTGAACTGGTGCGCAGCAGTTACAAATGTTTGATACTATTTTCAAATAGTATTCGTTTCATTGCGTCTGGATAAGATTGAAAGGTAAGTGGGCTGGGGAACTTTTTCTAATACACTTGATGAAATTCATGACTGACTATATAGTGCATCTATATAATCGTGTCATGTGTAACAGATTAAAACGGGTCACGTTAGAATGAAATCATGGGAATGTACTAGTGCCATCTACTGTGAATGATAATCTCATGCTCCAGCTTCTATTCTTGTATCGTGGAATGATTCTCGTTACGTTCAGCATAGTCACAGTAGAAGAGACTCCAATGTTTATTAGTCATGTGTTTTTGCTTAGTCTATTAACCAATGTTTAAACTTTTATAGACAAGAACGTGGCTTCTCTATCGTTTCATAAAAGCAGTACATTTTCTTTATGATAGGTTTAGTCTCGATTCGTTCTGAATGATTTTTTATTTTTTTTAATACCGTTTGCACTTATTTTACTGAGAGTAGTAACGAGTTTAATCGCTTGTTTGAAATATGTGATTATCAATATAAATAATCGAGAATAAATATCCTAAAGTACATCAGTCTCATAGTACAATTATATTTAATTCTTAAAACTCTTGAAAAGTATCATTTGAAAATTATCATGGCTGCACGCGCCTTACTCTTGCGTTTCAACTTCAAGATGGCCGACACGATCCAATTCTCCTCGTTCCGACAGTCCAGTGGTGCAGTTCCATATTCCTCTGAAACATAAATGTCGGTGAATAAACGTTTTCAATAGTGTTACACAATCTACGTGCATCCCTCAATTATTTCTCGTACTTAAACAGGAAGTTGAATGATAAGTAATTTATGAAAATCCGAAAAATTTCAAAGAACTTGTTTAAGGAATTCGCCATTTGAATTTACCGGGAATGAGTCACTTCCTGTAACTGTTTTGTGTCTCTGCGTGACGGGTCGAGCGACCGAGAAGAGGCTAGTCAGCAACACGCCCGGCAACAACGAAGAGCGACGTGTGTACATACGTGCCAGAAACATAACGTACGAGACAATGGTAAGTTTTATTTTTGACATTTCTAAAAAGAAATTAATCCAGTGGAACTAATAAGGGCTCTAACTGTAATGGCGCGTGTTCACAGGCATCTTACTCGGAGGATCAGCTGGCCGGTAAGTGAACGGGCAATGAAGGAGCCAGAGTCTCGGGATCAAAGAGGGGCAGGATTTTTTTTCTTGACGTTTAATTCAGGTCAAGATTATTCTTGCCTTTTTAGACACACCCTGGTCTCCCTGGTTGGTATCGGGGATTACCTTTTATGGGCCGACATTTGAAAGTGAGCGTCTCCTCGCAGACGTATCTTGAGCATTTTTACACTTTAACCATTTTAATCCCGCCTTCACGTTCGGACAGTTTAAACATCATCGTACAGAATTACCTTTGGATTCGTAACACTTCAGAAAGTAACCAAGTACACCCTGTCGTTTGTTTTATTTACGTGAAATTGGCGCAAGTTTACGAATTTATTGTCTCCTTGGATAACAGTCAACGTTGCTGTGTCTTTTAATCAAAGTACTTTTATTCCTTTTGAAACTCTGTGTTAAAGGCGCGGTTGGTGTAGTTGCGTGATTTTTGACGTATTCGTCATTCATAATAATAACAATGTACGGATATAGTTATCAGGAGTTGACTAACAGAATGATGTCATCAGTGGAGGGTAAATTATCATAAGATCTATTTCAATGTTTTCTGTAGTGCCTTCTAAAGCATAGTCTACCTAATGGCTCTGTTATTCCTGTTAGTATTTGAGGTTAATTACACATTGGATTCTCATACCAATAGGATATGAAGGAACGTCAGCGTGTCTATTTATTATAGAGTCAAGTTGTTTTATACTATTTGTTGAAATCCACCGTGAAATTCCTAAGTTGTGCTTTGCCAAGCAAAATGGCTACCATCTGTTGGAATTCAATGCGTCATGAGTTTTACGTGCATTCCATACTCCCTAGCAAAGTTTATTTCTACGTCGTGTGGAACACGTGCACATGCAGTTGCCTTGAAAATATTCGATGCATCTTGAGTTACGATGTTTGATATACTAATATATTTTTTAAAAACGACAGAATTCCAGGAGGCATTTCAGCTGTTCGACAGTCGTGGCGACGGGAAGATTCACGTTGCCCAAATCGGCGATGCTCTACGAGCCCTGGGCCAAAATCCGACCGAATCCGACGTGAAGAAATTCACTCACCAGCACAAACCAGATGAGCGAATCAGCTTTGAGGTATTCTTGCCGATTTATCAGGCTATCAGCAAATCCCGTACCTCGGATACTGCCGATGACTTCATCGAGGGTTTGCGCCACTTTGACAAGGATGGCAATGGCTTCATCTCTTCTGCTGAGCTAAGACACCTCTTAACGACCCTAGGTAAGTATCGATCAAACTCTTAAATGATCTTAGAGAGAAATTACAGATATATTAATTTATTTCCTTCTATATTTTTAGGCGAAAAACTTAGCGACGAGGAGGTCGAGACCTTGCTGGCTGGTCATGAAGATTCACAGGGCAATATCAATTATGAGGATTTTGTCCGTCAAGTTATGTGCGGCTGAATTAGTTACTTAATCGTTCAAGAAATCCTTTATTCCCTTTTATTAATTGGGTATTAACCTGCAGATCTATTTAAGCGTTCTCCTCTTTTTCGAATTTACGTACAGCGTACCTTTCGCGTACCAATTAGCTATAATGGGTAGCGCGTGGTAATTTATTCTGGGAGGAAGAGTGTACTTTTTTATATTAACAAAAGTATCGATTAGTTCTTAATTAGTTGATAAATGATCTAGCTAGTAAAGTGTTGTGCCTTGACCTAATTAAAGATCGCAAGCATTTAGTAAAATCGGTAACTGTGGTACGCAATAATGATGTTATCAACGACGGTATTGTCATAATTGTTGTGCAAACATTCCAAAATTTCTAAGAGCCAATTTTCCATCGACTTTTTAGATTCGATCACTGTCCTTTGTAGTACCCTGGCCATGTACTTCTTTCTGTAGCAAGGAATACAATCGGTGTGATGAGAAGTTCACGCAGCATTCATTGACCTTATCAGAAAGCAATTCCGCACAGTTCGATAACGGGGATACGTCTTGTAATATAACTCCTTGAATACTCAGTAACGGTTCAATAAAAGCCATCGGTTATTATTGAACGACTGTACTACGTGTTAAAACCGCCGTTGTGGTTTTTGCGGTGAAGTCAAACTCATATGCGATAGCCAAGTCGTTGAATATCAAGAAACGTAAACTAAATATCGTATGCAAGAGTATACAATGAGAAATTAATATCTGAGCAATGTAATAGGAGTTGTAAGAGAAACCAGTTGTCTAAAGATTAAATGAAGTTTGTCGAAATTCATAAACGAGGTCAAGGGTAGCTGACTGGCATTTAGATGCTGCCATATTGGAAAGCTAAGGAATATTCTAGTATTAGAGTAAGTATCTGAATATTATCTTAGATACTTGCGTACAGAATCCTAACGTTAATCTAGACGCTCTATATATTTGTAGATGATAAGTAACATGGACGAAATGATATCTCGTTCGTATATGCAATTGTGGGTAAAACTGTACTGAATTGTAGGCGAAGAAAAACGCATGCGCACCAAGAAGCCTTTTCTTGTCGCTGATTCGTCGGTTACGTAGTGACGTCACGTTAAGAGAAGGACAAGGCGATTGAAGAATATGGAGCAATCGTCGTCGACTACGGCTGTTCCAGCAGTAAGCTTTCGTCAGCTTTGCTTGTCGGTTCTTTTTCACCGCGTTTTAACCTAACGTACCTGCAGAGTATTTCGCTACGTGCGAACATTCTCGAAAGAGCATTGTATCTACGGCCGCCAAGATTTTACGAAGGAAAAAGTATGAATATTAGTTCCAATCCGTTATTAAGTAATTGGGAAATTAGTAAAAAGGACGAGATAATGCCAAGTTTAATTTCAAGTAATTGGTAAGTAGCGTGTCACTACGCCATTTTTACTACCTTTACCTCCCGTCCGCCATTTTACATTTTATCTCACCATTACCTCTCTGTCCCTATTAATTATTAAATTGTTTGTATTTATGCATTACTCGAATTCGCGATACGTGTAAGATTGTTCATTTATCTAAAGATTGTCGTTACGCAAGTACCATACTTTCTTTGACAATTTTAGTAAAACAATCATTGTCCCATGAGGAGAACGAGTAAGTGAGAAATTGGTGTATTTTGCAACTAATAAATATTAAGCATGACTCAGTTAAATGTTAAAAATGTTGTTTTTGGTCGAATCCTTTGCGATTTTACAATCTTTTGTAATCGTTTAAGAAATCTTAGGATTTCTGATACTTTTTTTCTCATGCAGAACTAAAGAGGTTGAAGCGTGGCAAAAGTGTTGGCTGGTTCAAGTAGTCGAGCAATAAAGGCAGGTTTTAAGGGACTTTCTTTTTCTTTGTAACCTCCATAAAGTGTCATGCGTGACTCTCGTCACGTAGTGAAGCAAGAGATAACCACAGCCCTGAATCTCGCTTTCTTTGTCAGTTATGTAGAAATCTCATAAGTCCATCTTTCTTTCTTATTTCTATAGTCCCTCCTTCTCGTTTAACGTCATCTTACTGTACATTCGATTAAATTTCTATTAATCAGACTTTATAAATTAAACCGTATAAATGAATTTCTAGGACAACTGCATCCTGTTTTGAAATAATACAGCACTCCGTGTCGCAGACAGATCGATAATTTTCTATAACGATAACTCCTTATCGCACAATCCTTGGAAAAAGGAAATTCGATTCCTCAGTTCTTCGCATGCTCCGTCACGTGATACAATCTATTCTATTTTAATTTAAATAATACGTTGATTACGCAGACAGCTATAAATATTTACATACTGTATTTTTCTCTTGAAACACGCCTTACCTCGTATCTAACCACGTGAATTAAGAATTCGCCAAATATTAGTCTATGGATAAGACGCAGTACCTGCCTCTGTGCGATTCATATAAAATACGTAATCAGATATCTCACTGATAACAGCTTTATCTATTGCTCGAATGCCTTTGTCCACATTGCCTAGCTGTTTGTAGTTATATTTATTTTTTCAAAACAATCACGCATATATGATTCTTTAAAATGTACAGAAAAACTAAACCTAACCTCTAAGCAAATGCAGCAGTAAATGCTTTCTCACCTTGGCAAACATTCACAATTTTATCCCCTTATCATTCTCACAATTTACAATTTTGTAAACGACTTCAAGAGCTCGCACTATTTTCTAGCAAATCTATCCAGTCCCTTGTTCGTTGCGCATTAACGATTGTTGTACCTCAGTCTCCATTCTCTCTGTCACTATTGCTGATAACTTCAGAGCCTTCTTTCGATACGAAGGTAGCGGCGATGCCACGGTATTTCATAAAGTCAAAAGAGCCAGACTTTTTTTTTTAAACAACACACAAGATGCGTCTACTCCGTGCTTCTTTTATCTCAATAAAATCTTCCTGCACATAACAATTACGATTGACAACAGATAGCGCTGTTATCGGCATGCAAACAATTGACTGAGCGTGGAATATTACTATTGCTTGACATTATTACTTGACTTTACGCTTATTAAATTTTCTATCCTACTGCGAATTGTTCTCGAAGCAATTTGATTGTCCCTCTTATAAATAAAGCTTTGTCACTCGGTAGCAGCGTGACTCAAATTACATATTAATGCCAGTTGTCATTGTTTTAATCAGTCCGTCATATTGACTCGATGATCCAGTCTGTGATAACAATTGAATTTATTAACATTTTTATTCTTACTTGATTTACAACGTTGTGGGACGTAGTAATTTTGTCTCGTTACTTTACCTTGAGAGGTTAAATCATTTTAACGCATTTATGTAAATCAACCTCTATTTTTTTCGCAGTCTATTATCACGTTATCAGGATGCTTTGTCGTAGACGGTAACAGAGGAAGACTTTTCCTACGATATTATTGCATTTTCGGAATGACGTGTAGCTAGATAAAATGTTGAACATGCCAATTGATTTTAGACGTATCTCTGGATCGACGGACTTTTATATGAAAATTGTTAACGTCGATAAATGTTTCTATTTTATTTATAAATAATTTCTGTACGCAAACATTGGTTTCTGCTAATTGTCCAGCTTGTACTTTGTTAATAAAATTTTATCTTTGACGATTGGCTTATCGGTGAGAGTTTGTGCATTGAACTTTGCAGTTGATATAGTGCATATTTGACTCGCGTTGTCTAATGATTGTCGGTATACATATTTTATGTTCATAAACAAAACCGTACGGAAGATAACAATTTTTCTACAGAGATACTGGCTTATCAGCTGCCATTTGTGGTAGCTACGTGTATTAGAAATTGATAAGAGAAGTCTCGCTGCACGTAGTCATTGACGTGTCTTAATTGTAAATAAAATATAACCAACGAATGAAAGAAATTGTATGCAAAGTGACTGGTTTGCTCTTTCTGATTTTTTTTGTCAATGATACAAGATGGAACGTATAAATTTTAAGCTGATAACCACGTCGATTATAATTGCAAGTTGAGCTTCCTTTGTATTATTGTACAACCAACATTCGCTAGTAATGTTTATATGTATTACGGAGCAAGAGAATCTATTTTGTTAAAGAATTCGTTGTATTTCTCACAAGCGTTTTCATCGGTCGTTTAGTTCTGTGCTTTGTAAGACAACAACTGGATATCGTTAGGGTACCAAACGCATTGTTATTGAAGTTATTTATTCAAGAGTCGTTTTAAAAATATAGATTGAAGAATTTGGGCCACTGCGCAGTTAGTCGAGTTATGTAAATTTTCCTCACAGTACTAAACGCGTGGGCCGGGAGTTTGTGTTTGAATCCTGGCGCCAATTGTGTACTTTTACGTAGTCGCAGAATATGCGTACCTAACCTAACCTACCTTGTCCTTTTTCTCCTTCCGCAATCCTAGTCGAAGTATCGACCCGTAGAATGTTGCGGAGAGGCACGAGTTCGTATAAAATGTGCAACAGGCCGTACAAAATCAATAATCCAACCTAGTAGCTTGTTCGGTTGACTGTTTAAAATAACTGAAGCAGCCTGTAGCCGTTATCTTGGTTGTTTCTGATTACCTTGGTTCGAATGGTTGTCACGAAAATTAATTTAATAATTATCTACAGGATGTGGATACGCGTGTTACCTTGAATCTTAATTCCGTAACGTAATTCACTCGCATAGTTTCCTTAATTCCGTCAGGAATTAAACGCAGCCATAAAATAGCTTTTGAATACTCTTACATACGTTGTTAAAGGATTTTTATGTGCTCTCAAGGCGCACGAGTGACGCTTCGGAGAAACATAACCTACAAATTCTGGTCTTTATAAGCTGTACCGATGTATGCCTTTTTAATGATCTAAGCAGTTTACGTGTAGCATCTTTCTAGTACGTAATATTTACTTTGAGGTTATGTACGGTGAGAGGTATTTGGCTAAAATAAAATATTACAGTGCGAAAAGGAAATATCGTGAGAACGCAAAGAAGCCCAATTTTCAATGTTGGCCAGAAGCCCATTCGGATGACGTCCTCGCCGTCGGACAATGCTTTCCTCTGCGCACTAGGAGTCTTTATAAATCGAGAACACCCGGCACTACCACTTAGTAGCTTCTATTTAACCTTTTTGCACGGAGACGCCATTTGCTCGGGCCAAGTCATATATCGCGCTTGTTACTCTGGCTAATCCTGGCTACATTAACAGGGATCAGGGGATCCTTTGAATTTCCTTGATTTCTGCTTCTTTCCTTTAATCACGATATACAATACTAGCGTGAGGGTTGTCTACCACTTTTAGAGTGCTTGTAACGGGGGACGTATCGACAGGCGTTCTTGCCAGAGCCGACGGCACCCTATTTACTTTTTTTAATTTAAAAACAATTATTTACTTCGACATGACTCCCAGGCCCAGGTATGTTATGTCTTATAAATGCTTTCACTATTTATTATCTTCGCTGACCTTTTGATCGTCCAACGACCTCGCAAACGATCGAAGGTCTGAGAGTCTAGCTAGTAGTACTTTTATTTCTACGTTGAATTTATCAGAATCTTTCTGACGTGGCTTCAACGGACGAAACCTTAGATCTTCTTTACCATCACGTGTTTGTTTACTGTTCTGGAATTTTTACGACGACTTCGCTAGTGTCTGGTCTAATCGCGTGCGATAAATAAGCTCTCAGCTACGTCATTCTTTCTGGAAGTTATATCTTGGAGATAAAAGTCGTGCGAGCTGTGATCGTATCAGTTATTTAATTGTCGAATATTTTGTTTGCCGTGATAAAATAATTATCTGCATTACCGACAGGTAACGTATCTCCGTAAAAGCGCGTCTTATTGTATGTAGTGTCTACATGCTTACTCCACCCTCTTTAAAAATAGTATAACGCATTAAGGTCACGTTTTATGTAATATCTTTTTCCCCTAATATTACCGCGACACTTGGCACGAGGCTTTTGTTTATTTTCCAAATCGCAATGCACCATGCCAAAATGCATATCTGTTCAATCGAGACCCAGCAACGTTTTCTCATGTTCAACATTGATCTTTCCTTGTTCTTGATTTATCAGTGTGTCGATCTGTAAACTTGGATATACTTGGCGGGAGATTCAAACGAATCTTTGATACTCTCTCATTCAAGTGCGACCTTCAGTCGCCATCTGTCGTGAAATTGCTAAAGTATGTTTCTCTGATTTCAGCGAGATGTCGAGTAAGTGCTTGGAAGAGAGTCTCGAAGAAGGCTCTGGACTCCAGCAGCACTACTGTATAACGCTGGGCGTGGGGCCTCTGTGGTGGTCCTGATGTGCCCCATGCCGCATTGTCTGTATCTGCAGTCAACACAGAGAGCCGCGGCGTGGGGATCAAGCAGAGTCAGCTCTCTGTGAGCTCCCACATTGTGCAAGCAAGTATTTCTTTTATGGTATTAACCTACCTTTGCCACCTTTGTTGTCTTTTCACAACGTTCAAGCACTCGAGACATTAAATATATCTGTGGTACATTTATATAATTGCAAATGACAATTGCAGGAGGATGATTTGTTGAAAGCCATAAGAAAAAGTGAGTCGCTGCGCATAACGTTCGACCTTCATTTGACTGAGAGCACTTCCGTCAAATGGGAGACCGTCGTATGGCGTGGCTGCCTTTACATCCGTGTACCCAGCTGTCTACTTCCGGAAGGCTCGAAGGAGGGCTTCGTCTCGCTTCTTGAGTACGCCGAGGAGACGCTGGGCTGCACCAACATCGTCGTTTGTCTCCGCAAGGAGCGTGCTGACCGAGGTGAAACCGGTTTTTTTTTTCTTCATTTAATCATGATAGTAATGAGATTTTAATTATTTTCTTTTTCGATCTAGCCATGCTGGTACGCACCTTCATGTTCTTGGGATTCACCGTTCTACCACCAACTCACGCCCTGGTTCTGCCAGGTAGCGATGCCGGGAATCTCTACATGCTCTACGCCATCGAGTAATTCACCGGCACTGATAGCTTCCTTCTCGAATTTAACGCACGGGTTTGTAAAATAATTATAATCTATCTTTGATTTGAGAATTCATTTCGTAAGATTATATCTGCACGGTTCGACCGTATGGATATGGTTAATCAGTCTTAGTTTAGAATGATAAGGTATCAGGTAACTCTTGGGTTAGCCTGATCTTTATGGTTATTGTCATCGTTTCAGATTTCGTATTAGTCGAGCTTTGGGCGCAGTCGGTCAGTAAACGCGTCCTAGTATCAACACGAGAAATATCAAGCTCCTCCTACGCCAGGCTTCTTAATCTTCGTATTTTGAGTTTGCTGCGCGCGCCATATGCTGCAGTCTTCTTACTCGACGAGGAGGACTGCCAAGCAGCGATTTTAGTTAGACTTATTGTAACGTTAACAAGTGGCATCCGCAATACTGATACCTGGAAGACAACGAGGAGCCAAACAAGAAGATAAATATCATAGACACTCAAGCGATGCCGAGTGAACTATTCACGTAAATGCGCACGTCGAGGAATAAAAAAAAAGAAAATGCGTTAAAATTTAAAGAGATGCGCTTTAGGAATCCGTGCGTCAAATTGGAGCTGCAGAGGAGGACGTCTTGCCGGGTGGAGACGGATGAGGAGGAAGATAGTCACGTATATTTTAGAGCTCGTACGTAAAACAAAATGGCTTTCGATGGATATGTCGAATCATTCTCTTGAACACAATGTTTAATAACTCTTGCAAGATCGGTATGCTCGCAAAAGCTTTCCCACGTGTTTCGGAATGACGCAATGCTCTGCCTGGTCGCCCAATGTGAACGGGGCATGACTGCGAGTGCTGCGTCATGAGAAAATTTATTATCGACAAAGCTCAGTGTTAATTGAGTGGCAGATTGGGACTCGCCATGTTTCTAGTGAATTATATATTGATACGTTTAGTATTACCCCGTATATATATATATATATATATATATAGACACAGAGCAACCAAACCAGAATTTAAAAAAAATGGTTCAACGACCAGGTTGTCGGTGTTTGATCACGTTTCCACGATTAATAAAACATAAAAACACCTGCAATTGTAGGCCGATACGCTAATAATTTCCAACTATACAATGTCGTCTGTTGCAATCGTGGAAGATTTGGCTATTATTATTATTATTCAGTTTTGTTATTGAATTATTCAAAGTATTCTTTCGTTCGCTTCAATCGGCTTGATGGCGTCGCACTTTCTATACAATTATGGCGTCCTTTCTCTCAATGAGGAATATTCATTATTGATAACCTATGGCGGCTGAGTTGCACGCGGACGGATGTGTACCAAGTATTAGTTTATTAAGTATTGATTTATTATCTTGCGAGCCGGCACTTTGGAGTACTATAAATGTGTGCCGTACTTGACTTTAAGAAATTGTTTATTAGGATCTTTTAGCAGTCGCACTTGTCTTCGGGCATTTCTTTAGAGACGATTACAATTTCATGGTACTGTTGGCTTGTTTCATGGGCGAAATTAATTGATTAATTATTTGGTACCGATCAATCATCTGAGATCCAACGGTGATGATCATTGTAGAAGATCGTAATTTGCCTTTTCGTAAGATTTTCCAGCCATGGGTATATTTTGTGGTACTTTCGAGTGAAGCTTCGGTACATTATTATTGTTATTATTATTATTAAGAATTATTAATTATACTTTTATTGTCTATTATTATTATTGTATTCGTTAGCTTATTATTTTTGCGTCGTAGATGGTAAGGATTATCCTGGTAAGTCCCAATCGATTAACATTGTAGAGTTCTTGCTAATAAATAGGTTCTTTAGTGTTGACCTGGGTACAGACACCATGAAAGAAAAATATTAAAAAATGCAACCAAAAAAATGTGTAAAAGTTTTGGAAAAATTGAGACAAAAAAAATGTTAGTAGTCGGTTAGTTGCGTAAATTAGTGATAAGAGAAAATGGGCGAAAGTCAAGGCGCTCAGTCGAATTTGGCGTTGCGATTCAGTCGCGAGGTCGAAACGCGCGCGAATTTGATTCGAGTTTGAATTCGTCATTTTTAGTATTATACGGTAAATTATAATACACACTTACAACTCGTACACAAATCTACAATACGTTACATTTATTATTCATACGTGATGAAATAATTGCTAAATAAAAATCCAATAAAAATTATGTGCGATGGACGGTCAATTTAATTGATATTCCTTTTTTTTTTTTAATTTTGTCACGATACACATTGCTTTAAGACAATTTCTTTTTTATTTTCTTCAGACAAAAGTCAAAGGTACTAAGGTAAACGGAGAACTATCACCTATGTCTTTTGATCTTTCACGTAATAAAGAATAGTTTGAATTACGTGTATCCAAAAAAATGTGCGTAAATTTGATTAGCTATTTTTTTTTTCTCGTTTAAACCGATCGATGGTTTTGGCTTCGCACAATATAACGTTGCAAGAGAATTATATAAGCGAAGAAGGTTAAAATAAATTCATCATTGACAAATGTTAACCCTTATGGTACAAGTTTTTTTTCTTCTTTTATAACTATCCTATGCAAGGTTAGAGTATCACGAGACCTGATATATTCTGTCTTTGCAAATATCTTTGCAGTATCCACATAATAGTAGGTGTTACTGCTTTTTAGCATAACTGATAATTCAACTTATAATACTTAAATATTATTTCTGATCAACGTATAAAAACAATACAATCTGATTTAAAGCGAAACCGTAAACTCTCGCGACGATTAATATCATCAATTCGAAAAAGAGCGTTTGTGTCTTCTTACATTAATGTTAAATTCGATAATTGAGAAAGTCTTATGCATCAAATGCAATTTTATCATCTTGTAAAGATCAATAGATTTAACTCGTCGATTCTGTCTTGGACGTGTTTATAGATCCTTCGTTATTCTTTAAAGTCACCGTCGAAGCATCTTCACTTGAAACATCCGAAGTCTGATTCTTGTCTAATGGCATCTTACTATCAGGATCTTTACTCTCGCTTGAATTACTCTCCACAAGAATTTTCTGGCACTCAGTAGGATCTTTTTCTTTCGTAAACACACTCGGGATACAACTGAACTGAATACTCGGTTGTTTCGTCTGCGTATCCTGCGTTTCTTCCACCTCCATTTCCTGTAATTTATTGATATCTTTATTGTACTATGTAATTAATTTATAATTGGTGAAAGCTGGTTATGGGATAATTAAAGAGGCTAATTAGAAAAGTGTCTTACAAAACTTGTTACCTATCAGGATAAGAAGAGGCTGTGGGTAGGAAGGAATGGATCTGGTGCTGGGATTTCTATTAGTCTAGATATAGATATTATATATTTTATTAATTGTTCAGTGATTAATTAATAAAATATTTAATACTGTATAATTGCAACTTACATCCGATGAACCTTTTGGAACGAGACCAAGACTATTCAACATTCCTGAGGGTTCGGACTCTTTGTATGGGTACGCAGAGACTTTTCTGCACTTAATCAAATGTGTTGCTGTAACAAGTTATACATTAATAATCTGTTGTGATATAAATGAGCGCAATACAATTCATTTAGTCATGCAATTAGGGAATTACCTAAATGATTTCCATCATTAGTTGCAAAACCACAAGGGCACTGCATTTTATTTTCCAGAGGAATATTTAAAAGAGGGGGTAACGTTACCAAACTTGTCATTGGCCTCTCGTTGTGTATTTGTTGCTGATGCTCCTTAAATGCTCGCCAGCAACATGTTACGTATCTGCACTGTTGACATTTTTGTTCTCCGCTGTGAGAAAGAATATATTTATTATTTAATACAAGTCATGATTCATAAAAAGGACTATAAGAATTCCCTTACGGATAATGTTCTTGATGATCAATGTCTTCTTCGCATTCCTGACAAGGAAGATCACTTGGTGCATTTATTCTGATCGGTCCTGTGTTCCACTTTTTCACATGTTCATCCGCAGGGAGATCAGCGACTGGACTTTCTATCTCATTATGTTTATTGTGATTCTTTTGTTTGGATATCATTATATTACTCTTTGAACTGTACGGTACAACTTCTGTAACATCAAAAAAAATTGGATCAATAAGCAAACATCGAAGTGTTAATTAATTAATGTCTTGTTTGTAACGTACTAGGTCCTGTAACTGGTTGATGCATTTCTCTCTGATGAGACTTTAATGAACTCTTTTGATTAAACCATAAACAGCATTTAGGACATTTATTACCCCTTCCCTCTTCTCTCCTTACTAAATGTCTTTGCATATGCAACAAAAAGGCGTGGACACTGGATAGACATTCGCCACCTTCTACGATGAATTGCATCACCTGTTAATATTAAATTGATTATGTTTTTTTTTGCAAAATGTTATTATAATCTTTATAATGTTTCAATTACCTTAAGACAATAGGGACACTGTAGACCTTCGCCCTTTTCGTGCACTTGATAATAATGATCTATTACATCTTTGTGACTGGATGTACGATAACCACAGCTTTCACAACGGTATGGCATTTCCGAAGAGTGATGTGTATTCGATAGATGATTAACCAGGAGATTGCTATTGCCTAAATAATTAAAATCATACAATTAATCGTATAATACTTCAAGTTTGAATTTTTAAACACTCGCTAACTCCAGTCTTGTAATGTTCAAAACTTGTTTAATTAGCTTTACCGAATTTTTGTTCGCAAATGGCGCAAACCACCATATCACCGTTTGTCTGGCCAAAATTGCTGTGTGTTTCTGAAACATGTGTGTCCACCTGATGCTTTGTTGAAAAGGCTGCACAACAATAACGACACACGGAAGATTCTGTACGGTGAGGAACTTGTGGTGGCACATGAGAAACTATATGCTCTATTACGTCTGTGTTTGATTGTAATGTTGTCGAGCAGAGGAAGCACTGTAAGCATAATAACATAATATAAAATAGTATGAAAAGCACCAAAACATATTTATAGCACTACAGCATAAGTATGTATTGCGTGTCTGAAGATTTGAGTTATAATCGACCTTAAAGGATACGGAAGTCTTTTTCTCATCCAATAGAAGATTTTTATCGCCCTCCATTGTGGCATAGTGAAATTCTTGCGGTTGCATAATATCATTTTTATTTTCCCTTTCTCTGTCCTTAACCCCTTTTGAATCGATAGATGCACGCTTGGCTTCTGGTTCAGGACTAGCTGATGCTGCTGTGATGATTCTCTTTCTGCCTCTTTTTGGTCCTGGTTTATTCTGTGAAACTTCCAGGCTCCGGATACCTTGAGGCAGGGTATCTTTGTTTGTCGAAGAAGAATCTTTTGGTATCGATACCATAGGTGACAGAGGGTTCACTGTTGAATAGGACCAATCATGAAATGGATTCGCAGCTATTTTTGACAGGCGGTCCAACAAGCAGTCACCTTAAATGAAGTATAAAAAATTCAGGATACGTAATGGTTGAAAATGAATAATTAATAATCTTTGTTAAACTCACCAATATCCATTCTGGTCTGCTCAGCAATGTGCCGAATGATATTATCGAATGCACGTGCAGCCGTTGGACCAAACATTTCTCTCCAGACTAACTCGTCTAAGAATTGTTGAATCATTTGTCTACTCAGTAAACTCAAAGTGTTTTGAAACATTCTTGGTACGATTTTTCTTAGATATTCCATTATATGATAATTGCTCATCATATTTCTGGAATTCTGGTCGGAAAATGCTGATTGTGTTACATGACTAAAGCCCATCTCTTGCAGAGTGCCTTTGTCCACTGTGAAATCTGTCAGGATCTTGGAATCCTTATGTACCCAATCTTTGAGAGGATGCAATATATTATTAAAACGTCTTTTGAATGATCTATCTCCGTCATGCACAGGATCACAAGCACGAAGCCTTAATTCAAGTCTTTCTGGATCAAGAATACCCAGAACTTCGACTTTTACCTATAATATTATAAAGAGTATGCAAAAATAATATTCAAGGTTTGCTGAGTCACATATAACATTACCTGTCGTAAGTTACCATCTTGTGACGTAGTACCTAAACTTATTACACCGACTTGTATCAAGGAATTCTTTCCACCCATCATTCGACTTTTATCCCACACAGCAGCAGTGCAGATGCTGCGCAGATTGGTATAAAAATTTTTCACATATATATTAGACACTTTCACCCACGAGACAACATTTTGCACATTAGTTTGACATGCCCAGTGATAAATTAATTTTAAGAGCACTGTAGGGATATGCGGTGCGCCTTGAAAAATTGATCCAGAAAATACAGAGACGTATCGATCCGGACAGCAACTTGATATCCAAACATATCCACCGGAATATGGAAATGTGCCCGAATCACTATACATGCCTAGCTTTAATTTCGTTTTTTGATAATTCGTACTGTGCTGAATACAGTACTGTTCAGAACGTACCAAACCTTGTTGTATTAACCATTCAGCGAACTTTGTAGCAGAAAACATTAACACGCTCTTTACTTTCATGTCTGTAAATAAATAATCAGGTATTAATGCTTCCATTGTAAATTGTATTCGATGACTTGATTTGCATCGGTCAATCCCTTACCTAACTCAGTTCTTTCTTTTTGTGCGATTTGAGGTGCAATATCCTTAGAACGAAGATTTGGTCGTGCTACGACAACTAATGATGGAAATGTGCGACCACCATTCATTTTATTGAACGTTACTTCTCTGCCGTCTGGTTGATTCTTTTTTGATTCTTCAATCTGTTCGCTGGCTTTAATCATCGAAAAGTTAATTAATTCAGAACGGAATCTACTGTGTGCAGATAGCTATTTTATAGTTACCTGCATTCTTATTGCCAACAGCTATGCCACCGATACTGGTATGTTCGGTGGGTCTTGTGGTTGATTGTTGATTTGTCTGCTGCTGCTGTTGCTGTTGTTGTTGCTTGTTTACTGTCTTTATTCTAAGATTCATCACACCTTGAGGACTGGTAGTGGCTGTAACATTACGGGATGAAGATTATTTTGTTAGTTTTATAATTTGATGTACTCAGTTTTCACTATTGTTTCTCTTACTGGGCGTGACGACGTGTGTTGCCGGGGACGTTTTCGGTCGAGCTCTTGTAGTTGGTATAGGCTAGATAAAAAAAATTCAAATAAGAGATTGGTTTGTATATCTTTAATACAAAAAATCATAACTGTACTTACATCCTCTATAATATCCGGTTGTTGTACTTGGAGTACCTTTGTTCGACGACCTGATCTGGTATACTTATACTGAAATGGAATATAAACTTAGTCATTGGCTAGATATAATTAAAGTATTTAATTTAGGAGTAAAGTTATTCTTACATTCTCTGGTTGAGGATGCGTTATAACAGACGTAACAGGGGTGGATGTTGAAGTTTGTGCTACAATAGAAAGATAATTCAAGATTATATTATGAAATAATAACTATTATAAGTCATATATAATTATTACCTTGTTGCTGTGCAACAGATCCCAATATACCTCCCATTCGTGGACTCATAACTAATTGGATGTTTCCTTGATTTGTATTTGCAATGTTCAACATGTTTAATTGTATTGGTTGAGTTTTTCCATGATTCTGGAAAATGACTTTATCTTTTTCACACTCTACTTTTGCACAACTTGGTAGTTAATGTAAATAACTAATTGAATACTTACTACATTTAATAAAGATTGTTGATTGGATTTAACTACACCTGCTGGAGTGTTGTTGCCAGACCTATTGAATTTACTGTATCGTAAAGTGTAATATGTGCAATGAAAATGTTAAATCATTAATACAATTTCTAATACTTACAATGTATACTGGTAGCCATTGACAGCACCTGATTGACATATTAGTTTACCACCATGATCTTTCACCAACTCCTCAAGAGCAGCAGCAACCTGACATAAATATTACAGTAAAGAAACAGTCCTGTGGAAAATTCATATAAAGCTTACCCTGTCATGATCTGACTTCATTTTCACTCTTGTCATTGTTTGCACTTCACTTAAAGGTTCTTCCATACATTCCAGATTTAATGTCATACTTAGTGGACGGACATTTGTCACTGAACGTGCAATTAATCGTGCCTTTGGCATATTGACAGCTCCTGTTGGCAGCCAAAAGAAACCAAGAGTTGTCATTACTTTTTCATAAACATATTTAAGTAATATAAGAAATAACAGTAAAACAATTACACATATGTGTGACTGAAAATGCGGGAAAAAAATTACGAATAAGGATCCTTTAAAATTTCAAATCGTGTTTACAAATCCCCACCACAACTCCGCGAAACTACTGCTCGTTTCAAAAATAAACGCCATACGTTTTAGCGTCTACAAAATTGTAAATGGCATTTATAAATTCCCTAATACAGGAGATAGTAACGACGCACATGTTTCGTGAAAAGTCACCTACCTCGTACAACAATTCCGCGGTAAATTGAAATTCTTCAAAATGATACAGGAACAAAAGGGGGTGCTCGAAAATGATTATTTTGTGAAAGGAAGAGCAACAAACCCCCGGGTCCGAACCGTTCAGCAAGACCAGATAAGATGGCGGCACCGGCAACTCGCCATTACATTTATTTTGCGCTCAGTTTATGCTTCTATTGTAGATGCATTTTCATTCGACCAATAAGCATTCAGAATGTGCAGTACCATAAATAAACTTTACCATAACGTCAAGCAATATGCGTCCCATGATTGGCTAGACGATATGCACCATAAGAAATTAAGAATGGCAAAGAAAGATAATATAATCACTTTCAATTTAAAGAATTCGAATTTTTCAAAGAACTTTTTGCGTGAATATTAAATATTAATTTGATGCGGGATGATAGGTAATTTTAAATTAGATAATCGGTTACGTCCAAATTCATACTTTTAGCATTTTTAAACATTTTAGAAATTAAACTTTTCAAAGGCTGATACGCTTGCATTACGTATAAAACAATGCGCCATGGTTTTGTACGCAACTGTTGTGCCATCTATCGGGATTTTCCAGATTTTATTCATTGAAACGTTCGTCGCGCTGTCACGGAGTTTTATGAAACTAATATATGAATATTTCAGTTTATCTGTAATCGAATGTACAATATAAAAGTTTTCCTTTATTATACGCAGTATCGGTACAAAATACTTAAGAGCTATCATATGTTAATTATTATACGTTTTTAGACGTAAACTCGTACACATACTTTTTTTTCTTATAGATTTCGGATCGTGCCAAGGCTTACACGTTTGTTTAAAATTTATTGTGTTTCATTGACACGCACCAAAATTATTCCCATCGAAAAAATCACCCGCAAAGCTATGGCAAATAATATTAGAATGTCTGCGTTAGCACCCAGTTTCTTATTGTCTAGATACTGCAAATTTGGACTTTTGGGATTTCACAAGAAATTGATGAAGTTTAAGTTAAAATGTATTGAAAATAATTAGTCGATATTGACTATCTCAAAATAATCCTCCGGATCTAAACCCTTGGAACTGTTCGTCGAAAGAAGTGGAACTTCTATAAACTTGACATCAGAAGTAGTAGAATTTGATTTTTCAATATTAATATCCGCCGCTGTTATTATCCTCGCAATTGTTGCTTCGTTCCGAGGTGGAAATACTCTTTCAATTTTTCCATTAGTTCCCATAGTTCTTGTAGCAACATCCGGATACCTGGCAGTGACTTTTCTAAAGAAACTAATATCTGTTTCCGGTACCTTACTTGATACACTTAGAGATTCTGCGGTATTCTTGTTGGATGTGTCCAATTTTAATCGTAGCGACTTCAATTGATTTCTTGATTGATTAGACTCATTATTCGACCGTTTCTCCAATTTGGATTCATTCAATTTCCGGTCTCTGCGATCATCCGCCAGAGCTAGTGAGTCTGTTGTATTTGGTGGTGGTTCTCTGTGCAAATATGCTACAGGCCAATGTCGACCAAAGAAGCCTGGTTTTGGTATTTCACCATAATGACTACCTTGATCGAAACGATCAACACTGGATGGTCTATGTGGCCTTGAACTTAATGAATATGGAAAGTATTGCTCACTGCATGGTCGCCATTGATCTTCTTTCGGTCCCACGTAACACCTGGATGAAAAAAAAAGTCATTGTCTCGAATTCAGTTTGAGAAGTGATTGTTGTGTATAAATTTTGTTACCATGGATAATTGTAACCGTGAGAGAAACCGCAATGATGAGTTGGTTCGCAGCAATAGTCCCACGAACCATATTCTTCACCTTCCGGTTCGCAGGACCAAAAACCGGCTACTTTGTTCCTCTCACACTTAGTACCACGTTTACAAGGATGACCGTTGACCGTGTAATGAGTGAAGGTTGATAATTTACCAGCTAAATTAAAAAATTATATTGTTAACTAGGAGTAAGAAGAATTATTTTTAGTAAATAATTCAAACGTTATTTTCTTACGGTACGACAAGTCGAATCGATCACCTCCATAGCTACTTCCTGGTCTGAAGTCATTTCCTCCAGATCCATATCCAGCACCAAACCGATGACTTCCGTGATCGTCATAACTTCCGTATCCGCCGAAACCTCCAAAATTACCATCACCACCTCCATAACCAGCGAATCCTTCACCTCCACCGTGAACACCACTTCCTGCACCGTATCCGGGTGCTACTGGATCAGGTCTATCAGGATCCAATGGTCTGACTCCTGGATAACTACTACCACCACTACCTGGTCTAATCTCATGACTACCATATGGCCCCTCTCCTGGCGTCAAATCATGATCAAAAGATGGTCCAGGATATCCATAAGAGTTACCACCGTGTCCAGGTTTTCTACCGTAATCAATTCCTCCTGGTCCATGATCAGAAGTCGGACCTAGATCTGTGAAATATGGGGGACGCAAAGGTCGTCTTTCCGAATGGAAATTAAATCCATCCTGATCACTGTAACCTGGACTTTCAAAACCATGACTGTGGTAATCAGGGTGACTAGGCCCATCAGGATATCCCTGTGGAACACATTCTGGTTCTAGTTCTTTCCAAGCATATAGAACATAATCGTCATCATGAATGTAATCAAGACCAGGTCTTAAATCCCTTCTGGGAACGTCACTTAGAAAACAGTTATCGTTTCTTCTATCATTTTCAATGCTGCGTTCAGAATATAAATTAAAATATTAATATATTATATTAATATCGTACGTCCATAAATGTTTTGAAACAGAATTTTTTACTGACTTATAACTGAAGGACATGCACGGAACAGAATTCTTTTCTCTCATGCTGGAACATCTTTGACGGCATTCGGTTTCACTACCCACGTGAATTGATAAGATGATGGCATAAGGGGTGAGTTTGCAAGGTCTATGATAACTGGAGTAACAAACTGAAAAAAAAAAAATAGAATGCCAAAAATAATCTATTAAAATTATATACCATCTTGCAAGTGCACTCACAGTCATCTCTGTGACTCGGTTTTTTATCTATGCCACCGTATTTCTTTCTTAGTGGCGGAAATGGATAGGGTTCGCACCCTCGTCCAAAACTACCCCTCTCGTATAATTCTGCCCCTTCCATGTCAGGCAATGAAAAAGGATCCATTTCCTGAGAAGGCCAATCACTTAGGAAACAATTCGGTGAACCACCAATTGGTATATGTCCATACCTAAATAATATATCGAACGGTATTAATAAACTCAAAAATTATTTTCATTTATTGTTTCTTTTTACCTATAAACAAAACTCCTACAAGTGAATCCTCGAGTGTCTACACACTGCACTTCGCATTCTCCAAGGCTATCCACTGGCATAGATTTTTTTATTACTTCAGGTACCATCCCAAAGCCACTCCTTACTCTCCAAAAACATTCTGGAAATTTTTGGTTTTAATTTTAGCAAAATTTTAAATGAACAATTATAATGCAGTACCTTCAGGGGGTCGTTGACTCGGTGGTTTACTAGAACTGCAGGATTTTGAGTGACCAACTATTGCGTAAATGTCATAATCACGATCAGGATCGAGATCAGTGTAAAAATTGAAATCTTCATATGAAATTTCACTCAGAAGACAATTATCTGTAGGAGCAGTAGAAGCCAAGTTGTACCTGTACAATTGTTATGAATACATTTACATTGTATGATGTATCAATTAAATTATTTTTGACAGGTACTTTATATTGAAACTACCTGTAGGAGAAGGTCATACAGATGAAATCCTTTTCGATGGTGCAAAGACTTTCGCACTGATCTAAATTAGACGTGAGATAACTTTTTCGTACGAGTCCTCTGCGAACTTTGACCCCAGCTCCAGATCTAACTGAACACTCAGGTCTTTTGCCAGATCCACCATAGAGAACATCTTTATCCGAGGGTATATAATTATCCCCATAACCAAAGGCACCGCCATAATTATAAAATTCCCCATAAAAATGATCATTTTCAAACGGTCGTGGACGTTTGTGCTGTTTATGATAATTAGGATCTTTTGGCAAATTAAATTTGCTGACAAAATTAGTATTGTATCCATAGGAGCCACCATAGGTACCACCATACGATCCCCAATCTTTGTCCCAGTCTTTGCGACGATCGGGCAAGTAAGGACCAATTTCATTAGATCCTATAACAATTAATAAAATTATAATTAATTAACGTCTGATCATATAATCAAAATTATCAAAAAAATCGATTATACCTATATCATGAAACGGTCTGTAACCAAAGTCAGGTCGTCGTACTGGAAATTTTGGAAGATATGGTCGACCAGGTCTAAAATCTCCATGAAACATATTATCCTCAATAGGACCAATATATACAGACCCAACAGGTCTTGGCGGATAAGGTCTCCCAACTGAAAAATGATCTCTATCCGGTTCACCAGGTCTCCGTCCAGGTGGTAAAGGAACATCGAAAGGTCTCCGTTCAGGTAAATACGGCTTCCTATGATAAAGATCATCCGGTCGATCACGATCAGATCCATAATTAGATACCGGTCTTCGATTCCAATCTACAGGTCTCTTATCCGGTCCAGGACGTCTCTCAGGTAGGTAAGGTCTGGGTTCGTGTCTAGGTGGTTCCTGAGGTCTTCTACTAGGCCCATAACCCTCTTGATCGTTGGGTCTATATCCACTACCAGGTCTAGGAGACAGATTGGTCCATCCTGAGGGTCGATGATGAACGTCCCCAAAAGAATCCTGGTCGCATCTTATATCCTTTTCGTAATAATCATAATGAGGGTCAGAAACGAAGTCTCGATGCATATCCATCCTGGAATAAGGGACTGATGTCAACTCGCACATCCCTCTTGGTCCAGATCCCATCCTCCTATTAAAAAAACAGTCGATCAAATA
The DNA here is from genome assembly GCA_030142615.1 of Syrista parreyssii. Lineage (NCBI taxonomy): Eukaryota > Metazoa > Arthropoda > Insecta > Hymenoptera > Cephidae > Syrista > Syrista parreyssii. The sequence continues at coordinate 572,644 of JARQTG010000055.1, forward strand.
CCCCTTCTTTTTTTGTTTTAATAATCTACTGATTTCATCATCAGCATTGTTAGTCTGTGCTTGCACAGAAATTGACCAAGAACTGTGTCACTGTGCATTTTGCTGTGCAATCAAATTGGCCGTGATGCAATTCCACGGTGGATAGGTCACGCATCTGGTCACGAATGTGCCTTTACGTACGTTAGGTTAGGTTGCACACAGTGATAGCTAACCTAGATAAAAATATAAAAAAAAGTCAAGCGACGCACTAGGATACCAAGCATGAACAATTGCTCTCTTACATGAGTCAAATGCTGATGATTAGTTCATTTATAATTTTTTAATTCCATGCATGTATACATTTCATGCAACGCTTGTTATTTTTGATAAGAGACTTTTAATTAATAATTTTTTAATTCCTCACACGTTAGTGATCTTGTTATTTATATTACCTATAATTGAAACCTTCGCAATTAAAGGCTTTCTCCGAATCGCATTCTCGATGACAGTCATCTATTCTTTCACAGTCAATGGCTCGTCTGATGTGAACCTCCACGATTTTTTTACCAGACAACAGTCTCCTGTAACAAGCTAAAAAAGTTTTTTAGGTAATAATTGTCAAATTTGATAATCAATTTTGGGAAATATTTTTACAATTTTTAGAGAGGAGTAACTTACGTTGACAATTGTCACTGACATCTTGAACTATTATAATTGAATCCTGACTAGTATTTTTGAAAAATAATAGTATCACTGTGATACTCCAAAACCACAAATAGGATAACATTGTTATATAAAAATTTGGTAAATTAGTAAACTAAAAGAAAAACACTTGATCGCTAATTATTATTTACATCCACCGGAAGCTTGCTGATTGTTACATAAGATGGATGTTTCTGAGATCATCAGTAATGGATACTTGTAAAATTTCCATTTTTACATGCACACAACGATAATAGAATCTTCAATGATTTTTCCATTAACAAATACAGCTTATCAATCCTTTCTAAATTTTTGTTAACAAATTTCTAATCACGAGATTCACGTTATTGTCCCTAATTACACATCAAGATAAATTCTTTCCAGCGCCTCATGATAATTTCCCAACAAGATACTACAAGCAAGGAATATTCGCTCTTTTTTTTTAAATTAACGTGAGAAACACCAAACCGAAAACGCACAGAAAAGTAGTAGAGAAATTCTGGACTCTCGTGGTTTTATAGAAAAGTGAACGTTTCCGTGAGAATAGTGGGAGGAACTACTGACACTTTAGGGTGGGGTTTTGGCGTTACATGATCATTAATGATTAGCTCTGCCCAGTTGCTACCATCTAATAACATCATACACAAATCATTTAATCCACACAAACAATTCTGCAGGATGTGACACAGTCACAGCTGATACGTCATTAGGAGTGTAATAATTGTAAAAAATGTATATTAAACTCCTCATCAGTCACACAGACTACAATTGATCTTGAACTCCAGAAAAAAATAAGAAAAAATTGATTACTAAAAATAAAACAAAATGCAGTTCTGTTAGGAATATTTAAGTCTAAAATTTTTTTTCTAGGTCCTTACAGCTGAGAGACCTTAGTGTCCCTAGCAGTAATGCAGTTTTTCCTGCGGACATGGACAATTATCCCACCTGACAAGCATCCAGATACAAAGGATTCGTAAAGGCACTTTATAAGAAATGACGTCAGGTTAGAAAGGACCATCACAGGTTAAAATCTGTCCTTGAAGATTAGTCAAGGTCCTAATTATTCCAATTATTTCAGCCAGACCAGAAGAGGAGTCATTATATGGATTTGTCTATATACAGGTATACCATAGTATAGTATCCATAGAGGTTTAATATATACGTATAGTATACTGTATGTTTTTATATGTGATGAATGGGACAGCATCATTCCCCACCAGAACCAATGATTAAATAACGAAGAATATTCTTGAGGAATTGTAGGATCAAAATTTCAGTAGACACTTCACGACTCCTGCAGGAGTCTCATGGTTACACAAGGAATACTTAGAGACATGTTGTGCAGGACGGACGTCTGACTTCCGGTTTGCGTGCAGCTGTTTGCGCTTGAGACATTGTTACTTTCGACTGTCCTTTGTTACCGAGTTGTCTTAATTAATTTCGAGAAATCTCAAGGTCTGCGAGACTCGTAAGTACTGAAGCCAATAACGTCTTCAAAGTCCACGGTGATCGCCATTGTCAAGTCTTTGAGTAGCCGTTGGATTTGTTATTGAAAATAAATAAATTTAGTTATGAAATATCTGGAGAAGTTACCTTTTAAGATTTAACTGAGTATCGTGGCGTATGATGGGAATCTTTATTGTCTCAAGGGAAGCCAAAGACCGGTTTTACGTTTGTGGATACGTGCAAGCGCGCCATTAGAGTTATTTCATTCCCACGAGTGTTCAGAATTCGAAATTCCAGCAGGTAGGGGAACAAAGTGCAAATAAATCGTAGGCTGTACTCTGGAGCGGAAGCTGTACTTGGATGCAGTGGGTTAATTTGCATAGTGGTTAAAATCGGTGTCAATGCCGTTTGCCATTTGTCAATCGTAGATGCGTTGGGTTTGATAAACTATGAATTTTAGATTATAATTATTTTATAGAGATTAATTAGTACTTGTAGAAATATAAGAAGGAAGTTTAGGTTAGGAATTATGAGTGACTTACAGTTTGGATTTTCAAAGACGTCAATTCCATGTTCAATGACGTCGTAGTGATGTTTACGACCCGGAGGTATCCCTGGGAAGCCAGAATAAGAATCCTGGAATCCGTCATCCTCGTAGTCATTTGAATTATACCCGTGGAAGGTGTGCGAATTGATTGGACCTTGATGACTTACAGGATTGGGATTATCCTTGTCATAAATGAACTGATCATTGTCAGCAGGTGTTGGACGTTCTGATATATGAATGATGTTGTAGTTTTGACTGTGTCCATTCCCTGTAGATCCATAAGCACTTCCGGTTTGATGATCAGGATTGTGCTCACTTCCGGAATTGTGATCAATCCAGTATTGATATTTTCCTGGAGTAGATCCACCAGAATTAGAATTGCCATCTTCGTTGTAAACAGGTTTAACAGTTAATGATGATTCATCGCTTATAGGTTTAGGAGTAACTGGTTTCCCAGGACTAGATGATGGTCTGCCTATGGAGAAGGTGCCAAATCCACCAGGTCTAGGAATATCCTTATGATCTTTCACGTTGTCGAAAGGTCTTTGATTCTCTTGATACGGAAAACTGTAGCCACTCATAGGTGATTTGTTATTAGGTCGACGATTCTTGTTCCCAATGATGTCATAGACTCTTCTGTCATCATCATCAAAGGATGAAAACCACCCTTGAGTAAACGACGGTTTCCCATAAGGTCGATCCTGTTCAGGTTTATTTGACTGAAAGCCATTTGGCTTTGGTGTGTTTATACCATTTCCAAAACCAGTAGGATACCTGCCGTTGGCAGAGTCATTAACGGCACTGTCATTACTTGGCCGTTTACCACCACTACCTAATTGGTAGAGTCTATCAGGTTCACAGTCTGGTGAATCCTGACGTCTTATATAGACATCATAATCCTGGTCCTGCTGTAGTTCTTCAGGATTTGGTACCCTGGATCCGATAGTACAAGTACCGTTACCTTTTGAACTAATCCTGTATGGATGAAAAAAAATTATACACATAATCATTAAGTCATTAATTTCTTGCTATCTTACCCAAAGCTATACACTTTACAGGTGTTGCGATTCATGGAACATACATTCTCGCAATCAGTCACTGTACCCGCTGATGTCCTGATAGAGACGTCCTTGTCGGCTAACCGAGTACCAATGGATATTCTGGTGTAACAATCTGCAAAAAGATCTCTACGTGTCATCCAATCAAGAATTTACTCTTTGAAATAACACTAATTAATTTTAAACGATAATCACCATTAGCTATGATTACAAGCTGATTATCGATCGTCAGAGTCGAGATTTGGGTGATGAATAAAAATATTATAAATACAAAATAATTTTGAATCTTTGTCCCCGCCCTATTCGCGCACTTCATTTTTTCGTAATTCACCAAAAAATAGGTTTAATTTCATATAACACACTGAAATACGATGATTAACATTTCTTTTCCACTATTAAAATTCCTTTCACGTGACACTTTGTACACTGATCGTAGATCTTAATTAGATCACTAATTAAACAATTGATTATTTATAATAGATACGAATAAAAAAAATTGTCACGTGTATAATTAAATATTTCATAAAACTATTGAATTATACTTCAATATCAATGATAAAACGCGTTATAACGATCAAATGTAATTTTGCGTCTATATATTTTAATTACAATTTAGCAAAGTTTGATAATTATCTCGGCGCGGTTCATTATACTTTCGCAAGGTGAGTTGAGCCTCTTGCGATTGACTTCGGACTGAGAGCCTTAAGTAACTGTATCAGTCTTATATGGGAGCACCATCCTTATACCTAATAGCTTCTTCTTCTTCTTCTTCTTCTACTTCGTTCACGTCGTAGCACCCATCCACCCACAAGAGGGATTGGATTAGTAAACCATTCTGATAGACATACCGACGTACAATGGTTGAAGATTGTCATCTAATCGCACATAAAACTTGCTCTAGCTTTAATTACTAGAAATTATATGAGAAGAAACAAAAATTAGTCAAACCAAAATAAAATAGCTGCACCCACGTTTCAAGTTGCGTAAGAAATGATTCTCTTACCTAAGTACTTCGAATTCCTGTTGATTAGCCAATTGGTAAGTTGGAATCAGGATCAGAAGGATGTCAAGGACTCCATAAGGATTATTCTGGGAAAAATATATAGCGTTACAGGGGTGTGTTTTCGTCGTTTCCTTTTCTCATAAAATCATCAAGACAAATGATTACAAACTGACTACCAACCAAGATCATTTTACTGCCTATTGTCTGGATAAGTGCAATTCAACTGCAATACTATTCGTGCACGAAACGCAGGAGATGCACACGACACTCTTTTCCTCGTTGTTCCAGCTGATTTTCCATCGATCGATGATTTTTGAGGTTAGCCGTTGAGAAATGCGGTGATCGTCTCATCCTTCAATTCGATTTCTACATTTTCTAGTGTTTTACGGTCGTGACAGAGATCCTTGAATTTTGATAAATATTTCGAACATGATTTTGCACGTCCGGAAGTTACTTTCATGACTTCACTAACCAACGAATATATCAGATGTATCTTTTCTCCGCGTTAAATATAAAGACGCGTCCTAATAGGCCTAGATGCATATTAAGCAGTTGCTTACGTAATGAAAATGAGATGAGTTACACGTAGACAAAGCTGGGACGTCACGCTTCGCGAGAGTCGGCCACACGGAATGAGTCATTATGCAATTATCGTACCTTATCGTAAAACGTAACGTAAAAAGAAGTCTTGATTGAAATATTTCGATTGTCTACTTGACCAGATAAAAAGTACACGATTAAAGTATTGTAAAAATTATACATATAGTATAGAGATAGAATAAAATATAGTTACTAGAGTTGTTCTACCTTATACAAATAATTCGTGTACTTACTTTGTAATTTGGCGTTTCGATTCCATTCGTCTCTTGCTTGAGGCCAAGTCATCGACCCGCATGATTTATTTTATCCTTTGGTACTTTAGTCTTCTGTATTTTACACGACACGGTTGTGTACCCTTTGTTTTTGTATAATAGAAGACGGCAAATTAAACACTATGCCACAGCACTCGACAAATGACTCATTGCATAACGTACGTTTTACTTCTCATTCTTATTCTGCTTCGAAGTAACAATGATTGTTTACTCAACAATTAGTACAGCAGCCATTGATCAGTTGTTAAAATTCACAGAGCTTGTCTTTAGTAACGAGAAACACTTTGACGACCCTGTCAATCTGCTTGGCTCCCGGAAATCCTAACCTATACATCCTGTGGCAGAACAGCAGAGACTATTACTGTCAGATCAGAATCTCCAAACTTTTAGCATCCGGAATAAGAGGTTATACGAAAATTTAGTCACGCTTTGGTAATTCTAGTTTCTCAGGATTTAAGTAGAGGAAAGGATCTTTCTTAAATTATTAATTGTCGGTCCTTAACCTTAAACTGTGTTCATGCTGTTTCTTCCTCCAGGAATTCGCCATCATAACCACGTCCCTGAACAGATATCAGGATTTCCTTTTCTTTAAGCAGGCGTATGGGAACCTCAGGTACTTGCTTGAAACAATACTTTGTAGGGTGTAACGCTCATCCCAAGGTCGAGGATTTTCGCACAGTAATTTACACAGTGAAAGACTCAATGAGAGGGACGTAAGCCGCTAACGCCATTTTATACGATCTACGGTTTCTCTACGCTTGTATCTGATAACTGTTTTATAATTTGAATTTTAGGATAGGTTGGCACGATCGTTACGGCTCTGTTTCGCCTATGGCAAATTCGCGTGACGGATTTACCGTTATGGATTCTCGCTAGGTGATACGAACCAATAATTTCCTGGTCCATTAATGGCCTTGGGTTTCTTATTGTCATTTATTATGCCACCAAGTACTTCTTTTTACTCCGTTCGGCTGTGATCAGCCGTTGACAAATCCTTCACGCAAATTTTTTTGTATTCTTGTGTAAAAGTTCTTGTTGAACTTTTTTGGGAATTCTGTTCAGGATTAACATACAAGTTATGTCAGCATTGTATCATCATGAATTTATGAGAAATCAAATTAATTCATCATAAGATCCCAGTAGACTCATATAGTGTTGCAAATATACATTTTATTCGGTAGAAATGTCTGTACAAATGTGATCCAAGAAAACAGTTATAAAAGAGCAGATCAATGCAATGAAAACATATTTGGATTATCGAGGTAAGCCATTTTGTTGTTCTCTACGCACAGGCAGTGTGCTAGTTAGTAATAAATATTCTAGAAATAGTAAACTTAAAACAAAACAGTCTTTACTATCGAGTTTTTCATTAAATTTTTGTTTCCAAAAATTATTAATACAACGTATTAACAAACAAGCGCTACTTGATAAACCGCATTACGTCACGATGATAAAGTATATCGCAATATACGAATCAAATTAAGCACCATATTCAGTTACAAAAATATAATTGACTGAGATTAATCACCAATGACTGCATCAATAATTTTACATTACAGAATGATTTTGATTAATCCTATAATAATCCATAATTAAACGTTTTAATGAATATCAGTAGAATGTACCAAGTTAATAACATTATTCATGGATACACACAAATTATTAGACCTAAAGTTCGGTGTAAAAGACTTTCAAAAATTCTCTTTCTTTCCTCTAACTAGTGAACAATTCTTCGCGTTCTTTTGCAGTAAAAAAAAACGTTCACGAACAATCATTTTACTGATAACTCTAACAAGGTAAACTTTATCAAATTGTTAAACTCTTATCATTAATCCTTAACGTTCACACTTCAAAATTACATAACGTTCAAATAGATTTTGACCACACGGTGAACGTTAAGGATTAATTAACAACAAGCTGGTGGCTTTTCCTGAATAGCAAACGCTATACTCTTATCTGTAATACTTTCCTCACTAGACGGACTAAGCGGCATATCCGGACTACTTAGATCAGAACTGACAGAATCATAAACTCTAAGACTAGTCATCAAGTCATGACTTCCTGAGCTCAACTTAGCAAGACCAATGGCGACAGCCAGAAAAACCTGCTCGATTCCCTCGTTGTGCAGAGCTGAAGTTTCATAATAAGTCGCTCCAATATTAACGGCATATTTTCTACCTTCCTCCGGATCAACCTTACGTTGATGTTCGAGATCATTTTTGTTACCAACTAAAACGAGTACCATAGGTTCCTCAATGTTCCTCCTGAGTTCGTTTACCCAGGTCTTAATGGCAGTAAAGGTATTATACTGGGTTAAGTCAAAGACTAATAAAGCTGCATTAGCACTTCTGTAATACATGGGTGCCATAGATCTGAATCTTTCTTGACCAGCAGTATCCCACACCTATAAAAAACAAATAAAATCAATAATTATTCCCCAGCATTACAACAGACAAAATTGGCGGTGAATTCAAATAATTAAACCTGAAGTTTAACTCTTGCTTCTTCCAGGTTAACCTTGCACGTGAAGAAAGACGCTCCTATCGTGGGATTTATATTATGATTAAACATTTTCCCAACATATCGGACGATCATACTTGTTTTTCCAACGCCTGCAACATACAAAATAATATTACAATTCAAATATCCCGCCTTAAGGCAACCACAATGGCTGCAGTACGGATCGCCTTCTCGGAACAGGAAGAAATAAACATATTAAGGCTATTTCTTTATCAACGAATTCCCAAGTTAGATGACTAAGTATGTGGCTGGTGTTATTAATACTGTACTATACCGACTTGATCTATTTATCGTAGCTAATGCGTTCTTTGTATTAAGAATTGTACATCTGACGCTAAAAATATTTCAAGGCAACGAACGTCCACCTAAATACATTTTGTTGACAGATTATCACGATTACACAGTCTTGCCATGACGTCATTTAAATATAGTCTGTTTACGAGTAAATATGATTTTAAAAAACCAACTGCTTATATATTTCGGTATAAAGAAGTTCCAGAACTCAGAGTTTGCTGATTGATCGACTATATATTGATAAGATATACGCAATTAATGTCTGCCTGAAAATTATCATAGGAATTGTATTACCTTTGGCTTCGCACGTCTCTATGTCCATAATTCGTGACACAAATTTTAGACAAAGCTGCTTATGACACGTTTGGATCTTTGTATGTCTTATTTGACACTTTAAACGTTTTCAATCGTAAACAGACTATAGGATAAGGTAGTAAAACTGAGTGCTGTTATCTTACTGATATCAAATTGGGAATACCCGATGAGACAATGGAGGAAATGCATATCGACGACTGTTGTGCTAGACGTTATAAATTATGAGATCGGGAGTAATGCTTTAGATTAAGTAAGAATTTCTTGTAATTATCACACCACTCCAGATAAAGCACTCGCTCACTTAATTCGACTGATAATTACATTTTTTTTAATTGTATTTTTCCAAATACTATTTTTCATGTGCCAACAGACGTGTGTCGAATAACGTTGAAAATAGAATTATTTGATTATTAATTTACTCATCAGTGTAATGATTACGTTATTTAATAAGAAAACTATTGAGATAATAATTGGCTATGATTTGTTAATGTAAATTTAATAGTAACCGGATTGTAGAATTTGTTTAAATTATTCATTCAGTTGCACAGGGTGCTCTATGCTCGCAGGATTTACCATAAACGTGCTCGAGACAGTCTGGCTCCAGGTTATGCAATGAGAAAAGGGATATTTACCAAAAGTATGTAACTGTGACAACTTACCTTGTGAACCTAACACCACAACCTTCCCTTCCACAGTTCTCATGATCTACTTTAGGTATCGATATACATAGTCAATCAAAAAATTGAATAATATCGTATAGTAGCTTCTTCCACGAGCGAGACACGTTACAATATCCAACAGGTTTGACGTTTCGTGTCGTTCCTCACTCACGACATTGTTGTTTCGTTTCGTCAGTTTCGTTGGGGATCTTGATTGTCGATCGTGGAAACCGCCTACAGTGCACTCTAGGAGTGATACGTAAAACTACAAGATGCAGCCATTGTAGCATAGTTGTACTTTCAACAAGACTTGGTAAAGTAATTCTCCGCGTTACTGACTGTCGGTAAAGTAGAAACGGGGGTGATCTTATTGCGACAAGAAACGCCATCTGCAACAATGACGACAGGAATAGCAAGAGCGTCATGAGAAAATTGAGGTTTTTCATTCTTTTGATCATTTTACAAATACTAATAAGTATCTAAATAAATAATTATGGATAGTGAGTGATTGATACAGCGCTGGTACGTATTAAAATGCCTCAGAGTAAATTGACATGATGTTATTTGGAATATCGATAAGTTTTTAATGTTGGATCGATCTCAACGGATTTTTCCTATCTTCGTGACGTGCTTAATTTTTGAAGTGGAAGCATTGCCTTCAGTCTTACCTAAATATATTCAATACATAATCAATAGGTCATGGTTTAACGTCTGTGACCGTTGTAAGGTATGAATTCGTACTGAAAATAAGCTCTGGAAGATCCTCCCTCAGTTTAGATTATGCTAGGGGATTAAATTGCGTTATCGGAAAAGATGGCAGGCAGTCAGCACACCGTAATGTATGTTGCCCTCGAGGCTGAAGTCGAACGCGATCAGCTCCTGTGAAATGAACCGTTCATCGGGTACTTCGTTGAATTTTTATGCGATCTCTTAGCTCAGCCAATCCTGGATCTCTTTGCCTCTGGGACGGCAATTCACGAACGCGCAAAATTTCTTATTCCATGTACGCCTCGCGGAATGGACTTGTTTTGTTTCGAGGAACGTAGTAATTTTCCAAGCGACTACCTAAAGCATTGGATATCAGTATTGGATTCGGCACGAACTGATAAGTCGATTACGCTGATCCTTGATTAAATTATTATTTTATTCCAAACGAGGATCCTGCCCTCTCGTTCGTCTCGAAATATCTATTGTCTGCGATTGTATACTTTTGTTTTTAAAGGGACTACAGTCGTTTCTTTTACGTATCTTAGGGACACTCGAGATATTTTTTCAAAATTTTATTGCCCATTACGTTAGCTTGCTACGACGTATAAATTTTACTTACTATACTTGTGGGTAGCATTTTTAAAAATCGAGCATAACGTCGGCGTTAACTGGAACGGCCATCATCCCCTGTAAGGTGGCGCTGAATAGTAGAGAGTAGGATGAAATAGGTGCTGGCTAGGAGGGAGGAGAAACCGGGGCCAGTAATCTCCGCTCAGAGCTGCTTCTCTTCTGCGTAATTTATTGCTACTTCCCAGCGTTCCGCAGGGTTGAATCTAACCTGTGCCAATTCTTATAAAACGAGACTGAAAATGGCAGGTTTAATCAAATCAATTCTATCGGATTAACATTGTAAATTTTTATCTATCGAAAATCTCAAATATCGTTTCCGGTGACTCAGGATTCGAATTCTAGCAATTAGAATCCGCTCGAGTGGTTCAAGCTTACGACAGAAGGAAATTAAATCACAGTCTCAAATCTCTGCCGAGCCTTCTAAAAATATCTCAGTCGATCAAATTAATCATAGCGATCAATTAAGCTGCTTCTGTTGCGAAACTTCAAGTGTTATCGGCATAGATAACACTCATCTGATGCCAACACTGAAATAATTGCTGATACTTTAAAGGCAATGCATGAACAATATTTATAATTGCAACTAATTAATCACAATAATTAATCGATATAATTTTCTCCCTAGATGTTCCAGTCTTCAAGTAAAATAACTGCAGCTGCATCCCTGTGCGCACAGTATAGTACGTATTATACGTGGGAGAGGGCGATCAACAATGGCGGCACGACCTCAGGAGGCTCCGTTCTCCGTTCTCTGTTCCCGACGCCATTTTACGTTGATTACGATGCGGTTAGCTCCTTCCAACCTCCGTTCCAAGCTAACCTCACCCTCTAGCTCGTAGCAACCCCCCTTCCGGCACGTCTCGACTACGATTCACCAGCATGAACTTGCTGGCTGACTGTTCCTCTTCTCTTTCTCCTTTCCCCTCTGCACTTACACACAATCAGCTTGGCCAACACAGCACACCCCTATCTCACCCCATTTTCATCCCCAAACCATTGCGAATCCTCCTGGCCACCTTCCATACCATGGGCATCCCCACGATTCCCTGTAGCTACTAGTACACGCCAAGTAGTAGAGTCCGTATATAGTTCAAGCTGAACCAATGATCTATTGTTCTTCATCATATTTACAGGGCAACCAATCGGAAGTGCCAGCCATACTTTGTTCCATGCCCCAAAAACTTATCCATTACAGGATTCCTTCGTCCTGAAGTTTTGTGGTCATAAACCATCCCCTGTGGTATGTATTTTGGATGGATCGATGCAATTTCTAGGTAACTTTTCTACTTGTGAATAAATCACTTGTCACAATTCAACGTCCAAGGTGTACATACAATTGGTACAAAATTTTGTTACAGATACACGTTGTATAGGACTATAATAGGAACCATGTTGTTCATATGGATAAAAAGTCTTATGGTAATATTGAAATAATTTATAATAATTTTATGTCATTTGTTCATTTTTTTTTATATTATGATGTAACACATGCTACCTTGTTTGTTTCTAGTTTAATTTAACCTACAACCGTAGCAGTGCTTCAAACGGAACTACAACTTGGCCTAGCGACCCTATTGCTCGTTAACCATCAAATCTATTTGCACGGGTCCCTCAAACAGATTTTCCCTCTCAGCAGACTCACCAACTACCATAACCGAACAGTACCTGAGCAATAATTAGGGTAATGTATCTATGTTTAGTGTTGTACGTGATATCTAGTATATTTCTAAGTTACATAAGAGTGTATCTGATTACGTTGAATTATCAGGAATCAAGAGGAAAATAGAAAATGGCAAACACACGGCCGATGTCCCTTGGGCTGCAGGCTAGCGTTACGTAGGATCAAGAGAGACTTTAGAAAGGGATGAAGGTGTAAGAAGAGACGGAGAGAAGGTAAAGGAAAAGGTGGACCTAAACGTGGCGGACGTCGCTTGCTAGCTCGCCCAGGGGGTCGTCTCACGACGCTCGTCGTCGTCGTCGTCGTTGGGTTGATTGTCGCAGATCTTATTATCCCCTCTTATTCTAGGGAGGTCTAGAGTAGAACCCTGAGCATAGGACGGGGATGGCAGCACAAGGGTGGCACAGGGTGGTCCTGGGTACCCCAGCCCGGGGATAACCTTGTTAGCGCTAATGACGGGCTGTGCCACGAGCTGCGCGAGCCAAGTCAGGGCCGTAGCGCGTTTATGACTCTTTGAGGGCTCCACCCCTTTGTACGGGGCTTGACTTCCTAACTACAATTTGGCCTGATGGTAAGGTGACTCTCAGTAACGCTATTTTTGGGTATAACTGTGTAATTATTTATTATAATAATTGCACAGTACAATTTAATATGGATCAACTAAACATTTGTATATACTTGAACTATATTAATGTGTAACACCCTAAGTGTTTGCCATCTGTTGAGAAGAGTTGACACCAACCCTTAAACATTAAAAAATTAATATTTCTGAAAGATTCAGTTTATAACAAGTATTTTTTTAGGTACTACACTTGAATATCGACTACTGCTCCATGCACTTGGACTCGTCAGTATCCCAGGATTATAATAAGACATTACGTGGAAAAGTAATGATCTAGGAATAAACAATAGCTTGGGGTGTAAAATGACTGCGAGAAGAAAGGGCTCCCACATAGCACAAGGTAAAGAGCCTAGTCTCCATTAGACCGTAAAACGAGGTAGAATCGCAGAGGCAATGGCGTCGGCGTCTCGAAACAAACGACGCCCGATAGGAGCGAACAAGCAGTGAATCACCTAAGCACTTGTTTACCAAGAGAATCAGGATTCAGGGATGCCAACGTTCCGAGAGTCCCAGAATTCAGCCAGTTGCTTTCCAGCCCACCGCAACTCCCAGCATCCACCACCATCACCAGCAGAGTAGTGCCATATACCAGCATCCCCATCTCTGTCCCTATTCCTTCTTGCTTTCTCTCTTTCCCACTCACTCATTCTCTACCTCTGATTCACTCTCCATCTCACCCTCAACCACCAACTACCCTCTCCCCACACTCGCACACAGTTTTACAGATACGGCACTGGTGGAATCGCTAAATGTAATTCGGTTAAAAGGGTTTTAGCAATACAATGCATATAAACATGAGTGGTTCCCACCCTCACGTACCCAGACGCCAACTTCAGAGGACTTTTGCTTCTCCGCTCCACGATTCTGAAATCCCAACCGGCAGGATGGATACAACGGGGTCCCCTAACCGGGCTATAACGTTTCGAGGATCGGATACTACAAACTAAGGAAATGGCGATGGCAGCACTGCTTGACTGAGGGTTGCTACTTGCTGGAAATGGATCAAGAAGTGGATGAAGAGTCGATGACTATGGTGAAACGTCACTTGCTGCTGGAGAATGACTTTCTATGACGACATGACGAATGAAGATAATCAGTCTGCCTTGGATTGGATATATGTATATTCGATTCTCTGTCGGTTGTCATATACGTTCAATGACAAAGAACCAATAGATTTCGCGGTTCGTTGAATCTGGCCAATTACTAAGCATGCTTGCTGTACGCGAATCTCCCTACATTTATTACTCGTTGATTCTTTTCTCCCGTTCAATGGCGATGCTTGGCGTCTATTTGTATATATGTTTCTATATATATATATATATAGTCGTATAGAAAGCGCATATTACTCCCTGTGTCATATTTTCCGCAATGGCTATTTGTCAAATTAGGTAGTGCGTTGCTGCCTCATATATTTTTTGATACACAGCCAATGATCTTATAGAAGATAATTTATGAGATAAATGGCTACTGTGGGTTCTATTTTTTGTGTATTTTTTTTTTTTTTTTTCTTATTGGACATTAGACTCGATTCGTATCAGCTATTGAGAAGTTTGAATTCTTTGGTTTACCCGGGTTATCCTTATAGGCACTTTGAGCGTCCGCGAAGCGCAAAAGTTTTATGATTTTTCTTGAATCGTAACGCGACTGTTCGTTTTAATACACTTTATCCTAATATCTCGGAAAATCAAAGTGCCTTCACTCGTCGTGATTATTCACGAATACTACAATTTCCCAGTGGAAAACGGGGACGGATCCTGGCTCGGCGCCATATTACCGTTTTCCACCGCATAAATGGCGTAAACGGAAATAACCGTAAAGCTTTTTGGAAAACACGAGCGTTATCCGCGCACCAGCAGGGCGTTAACTTACCGGAAATTAGCATAAACGTTCTACTTCCTTTAACAAACACAGTCATAGGTACAGTCGGATTTTATGCCATTTTCAACAATTAACATTATATTTACTAGAGACGTTTGACAATAGCTGATATTAATATTCCTGTCATTTCCATCAAAATATCTCAGCGTTATCACAAATTACTTTTGCAAATTACTAATTCGCAAACGTCTATCGAGTAACGAAATTACGTATTTTTAACAATCTAAATTATATCAAAATTTTTTCTAGGAGTTTACTACCCGCTGATGACACGGACTATCTATCGATTGGATACGCCATTTTGTTGCTGGGAGGTCGAAGGAAATATATCGATAGTACTAATCGATGAGTCACTTGGATAATCGACCAGTTATCATAAGAAAGCAGTTAGACAGATCAATCGTGACGTCGATACTGAATAATGCATCTTCAAAAATGTGGAACTTGTTTTCTGGAGATTTTGGAAAATAATACATCAAGAAATTCAGGTAAGCATAGACATTCTTTCTCTTTTATTTTTTTAAGCTTATTTCAATATGTATATATATTTATATCTGCTCTTATTCTCATTCAAGGTACGTACAGACATCGATCCACGTTCTTCAAATATTTCCACTTCCTGCTCTGGTACAGTCGTCTACCTCCTTCCTGGCAGTGAACATTTCCGAACGGGTGACTCGCGATTTCCGGTTCTCCAGCCTCCAGCCGAGCGCGAAACCTCGCGGAATTCGTAACTGGGAATTAGCATGTCATAAATATCTGATGGGCTGGGAAACGGCGACTTAGCGATGTACCTTTTCCTCGTCTTTCGCCTTCTTCTTTTCTTAGCCTTCTCCCAGGCATGAGTTACGGAACTGCCCGACGTCCACAAATCATTTCCGATTATACCCGAATGAATATACGTATGTATACCTAACGAAGGGATGAGTTTGTTGAAATATTCTCATTTACGAGCCATATACCCAATCAGCAGCCATCATGCAAATTTCGACAATCCCACTTCACCCCAGCAACCCCTTCTCGCCATGGCTCTTCAAACCTCCCCCCCCCCTCCCCCCTAGTTACCACATAGCTACCCTGTAACTGCAGTATCCATGACTTTCTGCAATGTACGAACATTCACGTACTTACAACCCACTGGAGTTTATGGAGCAATGAGTTCCAGCATGCTTTTTTTTCCCATGGGATTTACCTAATGATATTCCTCAACGTAGGGATGATCTTTTAAGGGTTGGTTCTTGAAATAATTCTTGCCGCCCTACTGAGCGGCGAATTACTCCTTTTCTTTTTTCTTTCTTTTTTAATCGTTTTTGTATAATTTATTTTAGGAACTTGTCGCAATATATTAGGTTCTCGCATCACATTCTCTATTTCTTATTCGTACACGAACAATATTTACATTCACGTCACATATCATAAATACTTGCTCCTCGTATATATATATATATATATATTCAATATACAACTATCGCCTAAATTAATAACGTAAATCAGAATTGTGCTTAAATACTCCAAAATTAATGCAGGCTAAACTTGTCATTTTCTAACGTCGCTTCGACGTTAAATCGTAATTTCATCTTGTATAATGGCCATAATATGATTTCAAGTCGGTTTTCTGTCAACTGTCATTTTAAAATTCCTTCACTAACCGTCGTACGAAAATTCGAAAGCATTATAGTTACATAGGCACTACTATATACAGAATTGGTTCTCCCAAGAACCGATAAAAATTATAACCAATCATAGAAACACAATAAACAATCGTATCTCTCATCTCGAATCGATTGTAATTGGCAACTACACTTTGATCGGCATGCAATATATCTGCACGATCGACTTCGTCCTGATCGACAGAGTCAAAATGGCGAGATCATGATTATCGACCGAGTCCTAAGTAAAAGTCTAAACATTGTTGTCAGTGCTCGCCGGCCCTCATCGTTGGCCCCCTATTTACATCGAGGTCAAGTGGCTGGTTCTATTTACAAAGATTTCATCTAGAGATCCATTCGTAGAAAACTTCAAGTCGTTCCATGAAAGAACCTGAGAGTAATGGAGATATTGGAATCCATCGCAGTCATTATATATTAAATATTATCCTCCACGTTAAATACTCCACTGTTACACTGTCTCTTTAATATTTCAGAACTTCCACATAGGCGACATCTGCACCCTGGACCCTTTTACACTACGTAAGGCCGATAAAGTGGTTCCTGAATCTCGGTGATTCCTCTTTGACTCTCCTGAGACGTGGAGCGTCCTTCTTCCGGTACGCTGCTACCACTGACGCTGACGTCACTTCCGGTCTCACGATCTGCACTTCGCGTACTTCCGGTCTCCTCAGCCTTGCCAGTCGCTCTTGCCTCCTGCTGCGCCTTCTTGCTACGCTTCCACTTCATTCGTCTGTTTTGAAACCATATCTTTACCTGGAACAAGAATATATTAATTATCATGATGGATTAATTAATCCAAATTTCAATTTAATCATTTATCACCGTGAGTATACACTGGTTATATATTTTCTTCAGAATCAATTCTCATATGGGTTCATCTCTCTCTCTACATTTTGTATGTACTTCTAGAAAAGGATATAATGGAGAAAAATCGCACGTGACTTCCCATTCAATATTGGAATCGCACCAGGCAGTAAATCAGGCCGGATGGGAGACTCTCGATTTTCTACCCCTGTCGTAAGAATACGATGTAAATCTTTCGGACAACATATCATGTCCCACCCCAGTCGTATTACCTTCCACCCTTCGTGGAACACACCTTCTTCATGCTCGTACGAATACGAATCACTTTGGGATTTTGACGACTCGCTGTTATACACCAACATGAATCCTTCGGAGTGAGAATATTTTTTCTAAGACGAGAGAAATTCACATGGAAGCGAATCAACGTGATGATTTATGAGACGAAATCATTTTCGCGCAAAGATCAAATAATTGGTAAGAAAATCGATATTTGTTTACTGTAGGGTTAATCAATTTACGTGCCTGTACGTACGTGCAATGCTAACACAAGAATCTAATCGCGATCAACCAATCAATGATTGTCGTTTGATCCAACGATATTAATCGATTTAATTAATCCAATACGAGCTACGGGCGATTACACATTGTTACGCAATACTGCTTGATCCACTTGCTCGTAAAATTTAATTAACCGTACACAAGAGACGTTTAGCTAGAACCAATTAAGTTTGACAGTTGACAATCTAACGTAATAATTATTTTCAAATCTCACTAAAACTCTAAATAAAGTACACTAATTGGTTCGATTATCATAATCAATTCAGAAGCTAAGACCGATCAAAGTTACATTCAGAGTTTACCGAAGCAGGTTATGAGACAGGAAATATATTTGGTCGCCGGTACGTCTGTCTCTCTCTTACGCACGTAAGTCCACGTAAGTCCGTCTCTCTCGCACTCGTTGCTGGTATAGAAAATTTGAAAATTCTAAGGTATCTCCCTTCTCCGTTAAATCACTTATTGTCACATGATTCCAGTACGAACGACTGTATCTTTCGATTCCACGAGTATTGGACAGGCTGTATTGACGGAGAGGAAACAACTGCTCAGAAACTACCTTGGGTCTCCGCCATTTTGAGTAGCATTGTCGCAAAGGCGTCTGGGTAATTCTAAATTAGTCGAATCCGAAGGCTCGAGGTGGAATCGGTAAAATATCGAAACAAATCAGGGACTGAGCCGCCATAACTCAGACTTTCGGACGTCTGTTTGCCGTGCGATCCGTCAGAGCTCGTAAGCTTCGGAGTTATGTTTAAGTTGTTGAACTATGCGAGATTCGGAGGGGAGGATTATTCAGGGATTTCTCTCAAGGGTCTTTTTCCCACCCCTCATTCAGAAATTCCAAGCTTGACAGCCCTTGCGATTTACAATTCATAGGTTAGGCACTATTTCATTCCTTGATGCTTGGGACAGACTGTTCTATTTTATTTTTTTACCTAATTATCCAATCGTTCTTTAATTACCTTATGCGTTTACTTTAATCTTACCTGCGTCTCTGTAAGCATCAACGAAGTCGCCACTTCGAACCTCTTTGGTCTGCTCAGATATTTGTTCTGTCGAAATTGTTTCTCAAGCTCCAACAACTGCTGAGACGTGAAGGCCGTTCGTGGTCTTCGTGTTTTTCCTAGCAGAGCGTGTTGAGCTGCGCAACCTAAAATTAATTAAGACGTAGCAAACAATTAGTGATATATAATAATTACGAGAGAGATAAATCAGGTTTTTTTTTTGGTCTTTTTCATATAAATTATTTGAGTTGTGTTATGTGCTGTGTGTATACTACGTAGGGTCTGTTCGTTATAACTATTGGGGATGATCCAATAAAAATCATCGAATGCTAATGTAATTATCGCGAGTGTAAATCCCTATGGGTTACCGGGGATGATTTGGGGTTAGACGAAGGGATGGCGAGACGCCCCTGCAATTAGCCCTGCGAATGACTCTTGGTCATGGGGTGAACTCCGAACTTGGTGTCCATTGGCGTACGTACTAAGGGATCTAAAATCTCTAAATAAATATAAGAAAGAAATATTTCCAAGTCTCGTCCCTTAAGATTAGATCTTTTATTTTCTCTATACTATTGTACCAAGCATTTGTAAGGTGGACTGCTGTCAGTTTCAATGTGATCTACTGTTGATTATTAGTCTAGAACCAAATTTGCCAATTGTAAGGGGTGAACTTCTCACTGACCCTTGCGTCATTGGCTTAAAGTTACCCCCAACTTAACTAGCAAGTGCGCGACCGGCTGTCAGTGTTTGTACACATGGCAGCGTTTAGTAGAATGCATTTGGATTAGCAGTGAGTGATTCACTTAGTTGCAACCAGGTATCGCGACGGTTCATACTGTACCAACTACGGGGTGGTTCTGATTATTATTTTAGGGTCGGCAAATTTGACGCCCTATAGAAAAAATATCATCCCTACGCTAAAGGCGTTTGTGGCTTCATAGATATAAAATTCGATAGAAATGCTTTTCAAATAAATATCAAAATTGATAGTAGCAAAAAAATGTAATCAATGAAAAAAAATATACATGCCACTTGAATTGGGTGAAAATTAATTTTTCCAAAAAATTCCAATTTGGACTATTTTCACATTTGTATGCTTTTTCTCATTCATAGAAATACGTCTTATCTTTACCAAATAGTACTTTATCAGCGACCAGCTCGTAGAAAGGTATATCTGTTAAACGTACGACCGATACCTGTATAAGATTCTAGAAGATTCTTAACCACAACTATGGTCTTAAAAAATGGATTGATTTGCAAAAAATCAATCTGAATTTTATCTACCAGCTAATACGTAGTCGTAATATTAAGTGTGTACGGCGCTTCAGTATAGAATGTATAGATGCGTTATATTTGTTTCTGCTGGACAGTTTTGATTTTGAATCATGGGTCACGTGTCGCCACGAGTGTTAATCCAAGCGTTAACGGCCAGTGCGTGTGGCTTCCTTATCTTTGGCTACGTAACAAATTCGGAAGAGCAACAGATTTTCGATTATTTATCTGCGGCATTAAGCCGCTCGTGTATTTATTTAATTGTGATTGCCCATATGGCGAGTTTAGCCACAATGGAAATTACACTTGCGAGCAACCCTGTTGGTTACTTTTGTTTTTCACTTGGACAGTAATTTTATTGCAAAGTAAAATAAATTATTGTCACTGACTGTACGTTCGTTATATTATGATATATACTATAATATAATGTACAGTCCAGAATGGGATTTTGTATTGGTACAGATAAAATGTCTATTTAGCATTTAGCATTTAACGTGTAACGTTTAGCGGGCTATTTATCGCTAAGCTAAGGGTGGTTTACCCCCTGCTGGTCACATATGGCCGATGATTTCCTGGCCGTCGTTCCGCGACAATTATTATTTGGACCGTTGCGTCAAATCCCACCCTGTCATGATTCACTTTTATGGCACTTTTTTTTTTCAATTCGCATACACCCGTTATGGTATAACCATTAGGATATTTAATACTTGTGCGCATGCGCAGTTACTACCCCAGTTTGACAATATCAAACATCCCTGATATATAGTATAGAATAAAATTGTATATATTGACACACTAGACAATATGATTTTTGATAAATTGAAAATGTGTCAAATTTTAACAAAATTTTTATTTGCAGGAGGAATAGGATCAATTTCCATTGGTTCTTATCATATCTGACTGAAGAAGCAACCCCCAATGATGAACTGGAGTAAGATGACATTTACTAAAAATAGTAAAACAGGGATGAAAGATTGAGAAACGCTATGGGAGAACAAGTAACAATATTCATGGGAGCAGCAAGGTACCCCTTGAATATTTCATTCTGTGAAGGGATGGCAAGTGACATACGGCAGAGGGTAAGTGCCAAGGGTTGGTAGATGGCGGATGGCAGTCGCTAACTAACTACAAATACCCCGTGGCAAAATAAATAATATAAATTCAGAGTTTCCCCTGCTAGACTACCTGGCGGATGGCTAAAGGCACCGAGGTGGACGCTGAGAGCCAATGGTTAAAGAGGATCCAACGGAAAAGGCCAATCGGATGTCAGCATTGGAAAACGTGATGCCAGGCGGCTCGCTGCTTACTGCCATAAACGGTGACAGATGTCAGTAAACAAGGGGGCGGCTTTATCGAGTGGACAATCACTATTCACGCTCTTATATGTGACGGCAGGGGGTTGAAGTTAGGTAGAGAGTGGTGAGTGAACTAGGTGTGGAGTGAGGTGAGGACTACCCTGTAGACTAAAAGTTGCACCCCCACCCGACCTTTATCATGATAATTTAATTTATTTGGGGTCCTATTAGCCGTTTCAAGCCTGGCCACCCTTAAATCGTCCCGATCATCGCGGCGGTAAACACCACCTATTATCTGTACTTAACGCGCACCCTGCGGAACCTGTCTCCACCCCCTTTGCTTCACCCCATGGATGAGAGAGCTGTACACGTGATACCATACCACCCCATGCGTATAGTTACAAACGTTAAGGTTATACCATATACCATACTAAGGGTTGGATAGACTGTCTGTCAGAATTTTCAATATTTTCTTAATTTGGCTTTATACGTTTTCCCTGTCTCATTATGAAATTTCGACCGAGTCTACCGACTCGGTGGTAGTTTTTTTTTCTCTTTCGATTACCACCCTGGAGGGGTTTGCTAACGAGTAACGACCCTCGTTAACGGAAGGTTCGTTTAATTGTAACTAAATACTCCAACGAGTCCATAGGGTTGATTTTTTTAAATCACTTTTATCAATCCACTACCAAAGAGACAATGCCAATTGCAACCCCTAGACAGTCATCCACCCATATCAAAGTTGAAATATTTTACAGACCAAAAAAATTCTTCATCCCTTAAAACTCTACACCTATACAGTATACGCGTAAGTTATAACCAAATTGCTGATACACAATGCGTATCCGATAGTCGCAAATACCAAGGGGTTGAATATCCGAATTGAAAATGGCCACCCTCTAATGGACAGCAATTACCCAACAGCGAATTGCAAATTGAAATTAGCCGCCTAAATCGGCGTGTATACCTCCTAACCGCTCGGCAATGCCACGGGGTGGAAGGGGCGCGGTGGTGGGAATGCAGAAACGGGGGTAGTTCGGTAACAGGGGGTTGGGAATCGCTCGGATAGGATAGAACGCCAGAAGGGGATAACGACTTGGTCGTTTGCGTGTGGTCGTTCGTGTGCGCCAGGCCCCGCCTTCAACCCCCAGGTCTCGTAACGCCTCCCGAATTATCCACCCCTGAAGCTCCCAGCTAAACGAATCTAGCTAGCCTGTAGAGCGAGCCGGTACACCACCACCCTGCCGTTTCTCGAGAAGTTAGCCAACTTTTATCAGGCTATTTTCCTTACCCGGAATGGCCGAATTTAATCCCGAACTCGGCTCACAGGTCGCCACAAATCACGCCATAAACATCCCCTATGTTACTTCTTATTTCTGAGCTCCAAAACTTCCACGTTCGTTTCTACAGTGTCATATAAGTCCTACACCTTCTGACATAGCATATATACGTAATACACCAAATGCCAAACATAACCTGCAAATTTTATTCCACACATCAACTTCTGAGCAGAACAACCCCTATGCATGTATATACGCCTATACATTTATCATATAGAAACTAACATACTATTTCTTATTCCATCATACATTTCATGTAGATATTTTATTTACTACTTGTAAATCCGTTCAACTAACTCAACATATTTATTTTCCTATAGGTTATGTACGTCACTCTGCATGCACGTATACCTGTATGGATATATGTACTATGGATGGGAACCGTGAAACGAGGCAACGTGGAACGTTACACATCGGGTAACCAAGATCTGTTTGCTTGCGGACGGCCAAACTAGCTGGCAGCTAATTCAGAAACACCATTACCACCTATACGTTACTCTATATGGGTACAGATCCAGTGTAGGACGTATATACGTTTGGCATACATATAGGTATGCGATATAGCTATATAACAGTGACTGATGTATACACTGTATTAACTGTCAGGACTGACAATGAATTTTCATTGTCATTAGGGAATTATTACTGTATGATACTAGAGGATGTTCTAATTATTTATTTGATACTTGAGTGCAATGGGTAGGATAAATTTATTTTGAATCTTTCCGCGCTGCCTGTCATATTACTCGCTGTTCTGCTTTATCGGTAGCGCGATTAATATGTTGAGATTAAATTAATATAAATGCCAGACTTCTTAAGCAAATAATAGTAATCCCACGCAATCGGTACACCATATGCTGTTACGTGGGACATATCTGTGTACGAATGTCAAAAAAGGATAGAAAAGTGGATAAGGAATAAGCGTGAGAAAGCTAGAAATAGAAATTATTGGTTTATGTAATTTAAACAATTTATTTAATTGTATAAATTATTTGATAATTATTTGACAGATGGGCTTGCGTTTATTGATATTTTTATAGTCGTGGACGGGGTTGTGATAATTGATAATTTTTTTTGTCTAAATAGGCTACCAGGGAAAAAGCGTGAATGTAGGCAAAGTCTTTGTCAGAAATGAAATTGCCCATTTATTGGAGTATAAGCCTGTAGGGTTGCCATGGTAACTTGCCAAAGTTAGGGGGAGGAGGTGAGGTTGAAAGGAGCCCCAGGACGAAGGGGATGAATAGACGGATGAATGACGCACAATTAACTAATTAAATCATCCGGCGTATCCTCCCCTCCCTTACCACCCTCTCTCAGACTCTGTCTCTTGAGTATCATCCCCTTCTGTTTGGAAGACTCGCCGCCATCTCTTCGCCATTGTTTCTACATTCGCAATGCAAGGGCGTCTATGTCAGGAAATAAAAATTCTGCCCACGCTTACTTCCGGTGTGTATAAATAATATAAATCAATAGACAGATGCAACCTTGATTGACACGCTTGATTAAAAATCAATCTTTTTTTTTTTACAGAGTATCAGAAAAATTGGAAACCTCGGTTAAGGAATTTTTGATTTGCAACAATTTTTCATATTTGATTTATCGATGCTGACAAATGCCAAGGGTATGGAGCAAGGAAAATATTTTGGTATTTTTTTCAAAAATTCAAATTAGAGGGATGATTTTTGACGGCGTTAACGAGAAAACGTTATTTGACAAAGGTCAAAGGTCACTGGATAAGATCGTTTCCCTGGATCTCGAATCCCCCTTGATGACAACGTGGACCCTACCGCATCTCCACGAAGATCAAACAATGATCCCTTAAAAATTTCATCGTCTACGCAACTCGAGGGTGTCGCCATCGGTCGACAAAAAACGAAATTACCCGTCGCCTGACGCCTCCATTAAAGGGGCATTCATAACTCAATTTGCATCTCCTTGCTCAGCCTCCTGTCATCCCCACGCAATCGTATTCATTACGTTTGGAAATTATTATAAAATGGTAATTGTTAACATTGCAAACATTTCAGAAAAGCAATCCACGAATGGCACTTAAAAAGAAGTAAAGCAAAATGGAAAGCAGGTCGATTTTTACTAAAAAGAAAAATAAGTATAAACCTGCATCAGTCACGGTAAAAGAATGGCAAAAATTTCAAGGACCAAAATTTTAATTGCCTCGACTGTCCTTTCACAAATACAAATAAAATTGGTAATTATATATATACGTCAATTACACTCATACAGATACTGATAACATATCAGTAGCAAATATAGATCCAGTTAAATTCCAATATCGAATATATCGAACACGTTCGACCAGCGTTTCTCGATACGAATGAAACATGGTGTCGCATTGAAGCGAGCCGCAGCGTAAACTACCCTGTCAGGATATTCCACAAATAAAAACCGTGCTGCTACATGGGTTATTTACAACGTAGGGGTGTTCAGGGGGATGGTTGGCCAATTTTTGACAAGTAGTATCACCGATGTATACGGTCCACTGAGTGAAGTATACGCGTGCAGAGTTGAACGTCAATGAATAAATGGGAACGTGTATCAGATCGGTACTATTTTTATTTTTAATTGTTCACAGGATAACTCAGCAACTACCAATCAGGATCATCTGACAGGAACTACCCCCTGCGCACACTCATCCACCACCTACGCAACCAGGAATACACCCTGCCTTCGATCACCGACCAATTTGTTCGCTAAAATCCACCGACAGATTGGCTTGACGTAGCCACTATGTTTCTTTAAATTGTCTCCTTGTTACGATTCTCTACGCTCAACATAACCTTAAAATTATTCTATACGTATCTTGGTCTTAAATCAAAGTATTAGATAGGCGCAAAAATAATTGTGGTTTTTGTTCTAAATTCATTTAATATAAAACCTCAATGCTTGCACCAATCTAACACATTTTTGAATCTTGTTTCATAATAGTATGTAAGGTTAAATATGTTTAATATTAATTGTCATTGTATCCGACTATCACTTAGCATTGTATAAGTTCTGTGCGAGTTCTGGATAATATTAAGCGTGCCTTATCACAGGCAGAAATTTTCGAGTAGCCAACCAATATGGCTTAGCTTTACAGTGCATTAGGCATGTCAACAGTCTCGTATCTGCCCATCGAAGCGGGCAATCTGTCTTTCAACGTAACCTCACTTTTGAGCTAATAGTCGGTAATAGACGTCAAGAGCTAACATAACACACGAGACCGCTACTATGAGCCAGCTACCTTCCCTAATGATAATAGGCGCTTAACGTTTACGCGACGTTTAACATATGCAACACTTTGCGCTTACACGTGTTAAGCTCTAGTGGACGCTCCGCGATAAGGTTGATTTTGTTAATCCGTGCGCTATGGTTATTTTATGTATAAGGCAATTGTACAAAAGCCAACAAAACATTAGAAAATTAACGCAGGCTATACAACATTATATACGGGACGTTTTATCAATTTATTCTGTTTTGTTGATTTTTAAAAATAATTTTTATCGTTTTGTCGAGCAACTAAGGGCGGGTGGGTTTTTAAAATATGAGTAGATTGACGATTCATAGTAAGAATTTATAGCCGACTAATTTTTTTATCTCACTCGACGCAATGGTATCGACATTCGATTTCCTGTCAAATTAGTTTGACCCATACGATTTATTCGTCTTATTGGTAGAGGATTATGTGTATTCTTGTGTGACGTACCTTAAGCTAATATAAATTGACGAGCGATCGATCATTCTTAGATGAAAGAGGTTGAATCCAACTGGTGGTTTAATCGATATTTTAAAGACTAGACTTTATTTTTTGATAGATATCGGTTTACTAAAGATAGGATATTATCTTCGTGCTTGTGTCCAGTGCGTGTAACCGACAGGGTTGATATTGAATAATAGTCTGGTTCGAGCGTAGTGATGGAATCATTGGGAATAATTTTAATGACAATTTTTGTAATTGTAACTCACCAGCAAGATCAGCAGGCAACCTTGGATACAGCATACCAGTCCTGGCGAGCCATTCTAATTGCAGGGGATGAATGTGATGCTGTTGAGGATGAAGTCCTCCAGATTGTGGATGTCCGACAGATTGACCCTCCTTATGTATGGAGTGAAAGGCACTACCACCCGCAGGATGATAGTACAGTCCTCCAGGGTGTATCAATGGACCTCCAGGATGAAGTAGCAGCCCTTGATTTTGTCTGATTACCCCGGAAGACACCCCATAGGAATTGGGAGTAAGACTCTGATGACCCAGGACACCGTTGCCTGTGGGATCCTCTGATCCTGGGGATATCGGAGGACTAGAGACAGGACTCCTACTTGCGTTACTTCCTGGACTGGCACTTCCCGTGTGAGTTGGATCCACGTCTACTGAAGTCTCATCTTCCGCATTATCCGGTCTGAAGTCTGGTCTAGTTTGATCTCTATGACTGGATGCTTCTCTGAGTAACGGAGAGTCGGGTCTGCCTGATTGGCTCCTTGCAGAACCTGGTGAATCCGGTCTGATGT